>CM042048.1:156444142-157100213 GCA_023525745.1 Arctium lappa
AAATAAGTGAGGTCCCCCACCCATAACCCCACCACCATCACTCTCAAAGGTATCCCATCTATTTCACTCTCTCAAATATATCGTGTATTACACACGCTCGGATCTCGACTCGGTTGGTTAACATTTATAAAAGTCGGATATGGGTCGACCACTTTCTTCGGTAAATTTTCTTTAACCGCGTTTTAATTTTATATTTATTTTAGTGATTATGTGTTAATTTTAGAGTGTTGCGTTTATGTTGATAATATGTTAGAGGTTGCGTTAATTTTAGTTTTACATATTACGTTGATTTTAGAGATTGCGTTAATTTTTGGATTGCGCTACTTTCATAAAAAAAATTGTAGAGATTGCGTTTTTTTTTTGTATAAAAAAAGTGTAGAGATTGGGCTTGTTTTAGGGATTGCGCTCATTTTATAAAATAATTGTAGAGATTGCGTTTTTTTTTTGTATAAAAAAGTGTAGAGATTGGGCTTGTTTTAGGGATTGCGCTACTTTAACCAAAAAATTGTAGAGATTGCGTTAATTTTAGAGATTGCGTTTTTTTTTGTATAAAAAAGTGTAGAGATTGCGTTAATTTTAGGATTGCGCTACTTTCATAAAAAAATTGTAGAGATTGCGTTAATTTTAGAGATTGCGTTTTTTTTTTGTATAAAAAAAGTGTAGAGATTGGGCTTGTTTTAGGATTGCGCTACTTTCATAAAAAAATTGTAGAGATTGCGTTAATTTTAGAGATTGCGTTTTTTTTTTTGTATAAAAAAAGTGTAGAGATTGGGCTTGTTTTAGGATTGCGCTACTTTCATAAAAAAATTGTAGAGATTGCGTTAATTTTAGAGATTGCGTTTTTTTTGTATAAAAAAAGTGTAGAGATTGGGCTTGTTTTAGGGATTGCGCTACTTTCATAAAAAAATTGTAGAGATTGCGTTAATTTTAGAGATTGCGTTTTATTTTTTGTATAAAAAAGTGTAGAGATTGGGCTTGTTTTAGGGATTGCGCTCATTTTATAAAATAATTGTAGAGATTGCGTTAATTTTAGAGATTGCGTTTTTTTTGTATAAAAAAGTGTAGAGATTGGGCTTGTTTTAGGGATTGCGCTACTTTCATAAAATAATTGTAGAGATTGCGTTAATTTTAGAGATTGCGTTTTTTTTTTGTATAAAAAAACTGTAGAGATTTGGCTTGTTTTAGGGATTGCGTTAATTTTATAAAATAATTGTAGAGATTGCATTAATTTTAGAGATTGCGTTTTTTTTTGTATAAAAAAATGTAGAGATTGCGTTAATTTTAGGATTGCGCTACTTTCATAAAAAAATTGTAGAGATTGCGTTAATTTTAGAGATTGCGTTTTTTTTTGTATAAAAAAACTGTATAGATTGGGCTTGTTTTAGGGATTGTGCTAATTTTATAAAATAATTGTAGAGATTGCGTTAATTTTAGAGATTGCGTTTTTTTTTTGTATAAAAAAGTGTAGAGATTGCGTTAATTTTAGGATTGCGCTACTTTCATAAAAAAATTATAGAGATTGCGTTAATTTTAGAGATTGCGTTTTTTTTTGTATAAAAAAAGTATAGAGATTGGGCTTGTTTTAGGGATTGCGCTCATTTTATAAAATAATTGTAGAGATTGCGTTAATCTTAGAGATTGCGTTTTATAATTTTTTTTGTATAAAAAAAGTGTAGAGATTGGGCTTGTTTTAGGGATTGCGCTCATTTTATAAAATAATTGTAGAGATTACGTTAACAACATCCTTGCATTACTATGTAGGACGATTTTGATAACGTCGATCTTTCGTTCAAATGCCGCATCGCCATGGTAAAGGAAATTAGAGATGCTTTTGAAGCGTGTCCACCTGAACGGGCACAACGTTTACACGAAATGTTTAGCCGCACATCTTTCGGGCCATGGCTCGAGCTTACCAATATTGGACAGGACCCCCTTCTAGTACACATGTTTTTACAGATGGAGGTCGAGGTTGCGAGACCACAGCCGGAGGAATTGTATTTTCACGTGTGTGGGACTTGTAACACCCCGATTTTTGAAAGGTATCATTTGAAGTTTATACAAAAACCGATATATTAAGGAAAAATAAGATATTTGATTTTGGGCTTGAATCCTTGGTTTTATAGTCTTGATGGATAAAGGATTCAATTACGAGACCAACGGTTCTTTCCGGAGCGAAAACGGAGCTATAACGAAGAAGTTATGGCCAAAACAGTTTCGGTACGCGCTAGGCTATAGTGCCCGGCGATTGTGACAGTGTCACAATCGCCTGTCAAGGTCGCCGGAGCCCGAAAACTCTTGGTACAATCTCAGCGATTGTGCCCGGCGATTGTGACATGGTCACTATAGCCTGGCACAATCGCCTGGGTGTTTCAGGGTGTTAAAATCGCGATTTTCAGCCCCAAACTTCATTTCTTCATATCTTTCTCACCGTAGCTCCGATTTGGGTGATTCAAGTTGCTACGGTTTCGTTTTTTAGAGCTTTTCAAGGTTATGGCAAGAGATTGGAAGTCTATTGAAGTATACTAGAGTATTTGGTGGTGGTAAGCTTCTCATCTCTCCCTATTCATCTTCTTCCCCAAAGTTTTCTAGGGTTTCATCCACCCTTTGTTCTCCCTTTCATAGATTGAAGGTTTGTAACCATTTTGGTGAACTAGAAGTGTTTTGGTTGGTGAATTCAAGCTTGGGTTAAGGTAATCTTCTATCCCCTTCGGTTATGGAAGTTAGGGTTTCGGTATTAGTTGAGGTATCCATGTATTTGGTTTGGGAAATGATTCTTTGTGGTTGATTATGATTATTTATGGTTGGAACCTTGTGAATTTAGGTTTTTGGAAGATTTGGTTGGAAGAACCAAGTTTCTTCAAGGAAAGTTCTAAGTGGGTAAAATCTAGATTTAGTCTAAATCTAGCAAGGTGAGTTTACTAAACCTTTGTTAAAACTAGATACACATCATAATCTTCTATTTGTTATCTTATCTCTATGTGTTCAAGTATTTGGGTTTTCTTGGTGAAAATAGTTGGAAATGTGTATATTGGTGATGTGCCATGATTATTGTTATATGTGTCATTATTTGGGATTTGTCTCATAAATACATAATGTGGGTACCTTGATATGTTAAAATGTATGCTTATATGGGCATGGTGATAATTCTAGTTGGAACACTATTTTGGTGATATGTTTATATGCATAATGAGCATGATTTACATTGAGTCTTTTGTTGGACATTATGAGGATAAGGTGGTAATATTATACCCGTAGTTGGTATTGAAATATGCGGATTGAAATGTATCTAAAGGACCCCTTATAAAGGTTATGTGGACGAACCAAGTCAGTACACTAGGAGGATATAGTCTTGGGCGCCACTGTGATGGTATGTGCCTAGACCTCCGCCACTCGGGGAATTTTCTGAGCGATAGTCTTCGGGTGGGCCGGGCCTTTGGGGTGTTCCTTGTTAAGGGCATCAAGGTATATCGACTCTTGGGTGGGACTTGATTGGTGCTTTGGGTCTCCCCCAATGACTCCACATATGTTGAACACTGGTTAACTGCTGATAAGAATTGTATCTGTTCATGCATGCTTATTATTGTTCAACTCACTAGGCTTTTTGGCCTAACACTTGTTTGGTGTCGATGTGTATCTCAGGTTTTAGCGGCACCGGTTCTAAGCGGGCATTTTGCTTGAGTGAGAGATTTGAGAATATTGCAATTGGACTTACTTTCGGTAGGAGAACCTTTGGGTTATAAATGACACCCTTGATTGTAATCTCTTTTCTGGTTATAGAAATTAGATTAGTTGGTTGTTATTTATTATCCGTTTAATTACGATTGTATTTAAACAGGTGTGTGTATTTTCCCATTTTTGGGAGGCTCTTGCTTTGGCAATTTTAAATACCGCATGTCCGTTTTTCGGATTTTTGTTATCCCTATTTTTAGGGTGTTACAAGTTGGTATCAGAGCTCTAGTTTAAGTGAACTAGGCATGAATGTAAGATGTCTAGACTTAGACTGAGTACGTTAGGAAATGATTTGTGAGATGGGTAGAATTTCTAAGATGGGTTAGGCTTAGAGTCGACGGAAACTATGGTTATCAAGCGTTGTGGCGATGGTAACGAGAACCTTTATGTATTATATGTTCATAATCTCACCTAGCTAATGTTATTATGAGGATATTTATACGTGATGGTACTTGAAATGCCGTTACTGTGACAATTGGTAAGGTAGTAATACGTTCTCTTATGCTTGGTTTATCTAACGCTATAATATTTGGTAGACGTAGTAGTACGTTTCCTTCGTGTTCAATTCTGTTAATCTCCTTCTTATTCATCATCGTGCTTGTATGAACTGCCTTGGTATGTCGACTGTTGGGGTGGTAAGAAAGTTTCCGAATGGGTAACTATTAGAAAAAGTTAATGTTTTATTATTCGTTACTTGGAGTGACGGTGAGTATGGTGATTGCATTAAGTGGACAGTTTCGAATCGGATTATTTGGTTGGATTAGAACCATAGACTTTTTGAATCGATGTATCCAAGGAGAAATGGTAAGGTGAACCTATGAAGTCCGTGGTTTTGCCGTAAGATGTTGAGCATCTGAATGACGATAGTATAACTAGGGAAAATCGAGGAGCGTGAGTTCAAGTTGATTTGTGAAAACGGTGTACATGCCAAAATATCCATTTTAAGGTGTTTATGTGTTTTACATGAAATTATCAAATGTTGGGTTAATTGGTAATCTTTGATCATTTAAAGTATTTACCTTTATAAACTTTGTGTAACACCACATTTGGGATTTTTGGACGTTTTGATAAGAGTCACAAATCAATGTGTTTTAACGTTTTATTACATAAAACGATCTTTGGTCAAAGAAATATACTTTTGAATGGTTGTCAGTTTTCATGCATCATTCATGAAATGGAATGTTTTATGAAGCATTACATGCATATTTATGTGATGTATTTGAAAGTATGTATATAGTCCCATTTTATGATTTCTATTCTTACCGGCAGTTACACTTGGAAATGCATATTTGAAAATAAATGAGTCTTTAGGACTTCGGTCTGGTTTAATAGCTCAATTGTGAAATACCAAGTATGATGGTGGTTAATGCGCATCATTTGAGAAGTACATGTTTTGAGTGTGTTGGTCATTCAATTGGAGCCATGCACTGTTTAGACTGTAATGCAGTGGATTCATATATATATATATATATATATATATATATATATATATATATATGAGTCGGTCTTTGTTATTTAAAAAGAAAATGGGCTATTATTTATAAGTTACTTATTTTAAAGTGTTTGTGTTTTACATTAAATTGTTAACTGCTGATAAGTTTAGGGTTATTTGGATATATTTAACTTTATAAACTTATGTAACACACATCTTCGTGATTCTTGGGCATTTTGATAAATAAATCATTTTGATATATTTCTTTTACGATGTAATATATAAATGGAAGTCATTTTATATAATTGTCCATTTGGTGCATACGATTTTATAAACCGGTGGAAAATGTATATCATTGAACTATGAGTCATTTTGGCAACATGAAGAGAAAGAGTTCATTTGGAAAACATTTTGTTTCAACCAACGAGAAGTTTTTGTTATTTTGAAATGTTTAGTTTTATGAACATGTTGAGACACCCATTTTGGGGATCTTTGGACATTTTAGTAAATAAATGATGTTGAAATGTTTCTTTGATGATTTTACATATATAATTGGAGTTCAATTGACGTAAGGGTCATTTTGTGTATTTAATTTTATGAACTTTTTCAGAAATGCATATTATTGTGTTATGAGGAATTTTGAAAACATAAGAGTATGAGTTCATTTGGGAAAATGGTTTGTCTCAACCAACGATGAGATTTTATTTATTTATACTTTTGGGTCGTTGGCTCAATTTTGACTAAATGGAGTCTTGAGGACATTTGTCCGGTTTAAAAACAGTAGTGGAAATTTTATTGGCGTCCAGTGGTATTGTTTCCCTTTGAGTTTAGTGGGAACAGTTCAGTTGCACATATCATGTATGCATATTTTATTGGAAATTTTCGTCATGGTATTTTAGCCAATATTTATATTTGGCTTTGAACTCGAAAATGACATAAATTATTTCATGTTTTAACCGGGTGCATACGCATATCAATCTTCTAGCTTTGTGAAACAAACGGTCACATGCAAGTTTTGTTGTGAAATCTTATTTCATGTCGCATTGTGACTAAAAGAGAAAAAACTTTAAGAGTTCGATATTATGAGCATGTGGTCTTGGATTTTGCGAACATTTTATTTCTACAGTTTGGAATTAAAGTAAATGCTCTTACAATTGCTCAAATCGCATGCATATGTCTTTACTAAATCTTGGAGAATAAACCGATGTATTCGAGTCACTATGAGAAGTTTTATTTCATGGTTAATTGCAGAAATTTTAAGGTTCGATTTTGTGAATTTTCCTTCGGTAGTTTTGTATGAAAAATTTATGATATTTCGGATAGAACTTTTGCCCAGAACATATTTCAGTTATTGATTTTACTGATAGGAGTTTTTCCGCAATGCATGAAATGAATTTTCGGTTTGCATGTCGTAGTAATTACAATTTTGGGCAAGTACGTTTTATCGGTGCGGCCTAAATTTGAAACGCGAAAATATATATATATATATATATATATATATATATATATATATATACATGTATATTTATTTATTTATTTACGTTCTTATTGTGTTGTTACATTTGGAAAATGATCGGACGTATATAGGTCTTGTTGGAAATTTTATCTTCCGACTTTTTGTGTTAAATTAAAAGATTTTAAAGTTGAAGTTGTGAAATCCTCTTTTGTGAGTTGTACAAACTTTTATTGCTCATGTTATAGGACGGAAAGTTATTTTCATATGCATGGCATAAATTGATGCATACTAAGACCCTGGTAGTTCGTTTGAAAATTTTGTTACGCATCTTTCGTTATCGTTGTATTAGTGTAAGTAATGATCAAATGAGTTTTGAAAATGGTTTATATGTGTGGCATTGGTGATCAATTTTGAAACCTATCGAATGTACGATAGTATATTTTCACCGCATGTTTTATTGTTATAAAACTTATGTATTTGAGAGTTTTATAAATTTCAAATTGGCATGGTAGTGTGAGAAACCTTGAATTCATTGGGCTATAGGTGTAAGCCCCCTCGTGTTAGAAGTCGATATTAAGGACTAAAAGAGTCTTCGGAGTTTGAGGTGTTAGAAACGTGTTTCTCCCAGTTAGTTAAGTAACGACCTTTATGCTTCGTTAAACCTATGGATTAATATTGTGTTCGGTTGTTTGGGTATGGTTGGTGTTGGAATTGTGGGAATTTGGTACGACGGTGTGTTATGTGTCGGTGGTGTACTATTTTGTTGATTATTCGTGAGTAATGATGGTTATGGTTGACTGGTAAGGATGTTGGATTTGGGTGACTACTTCTAAGAGTAGGTGTCAACTTTGAATTGACATTGCTAATCGGGAATGAAATATTTGGTAGTATACCCACGTTTACGTGATGGTCATTCCGAGGATAGGTGTCGACACTCTATGTTGAGGACAATAACTGTTGGTATGATTCAAAGTATTTTCGTTAGATCTGGTGCGTCTGCAGAACGAGCGGTAAACTTAAGGAAATTAGACATTGATAATTAAGAAATCAATCATTGGTATTTTGATAATTGTCAGGACTTTCGCTGATTTGGAAATCGATGCTTGCGTTCATGGTGGGAGTTTAGTGGTAATGTTTATTGGAGACATTTGGTGAGAATGTTGAGGTAGATTTTAAGTACAAATCTATTATTGAAGAAACCTTGATGCGTCGTATTTAGAGGTACCTAAGGGAAAAGTTTACTTTGGGGTATTCTTGATGGAAATGACTGAATAACGTCGTAAGTTACTCTTAAGGTAATATGAGCAACATAAGGTTGGGAGGCGACCGAGATTTAATGTTAAGAATGTGATTAAGCTAGAACTTAACGTTTATCCTGCTTTGGGTGAGTTATATGGAAAGTTGAGGTTGAGTTGGCGATGGTTCGTTATAAGGAACGTAGCGATAACCTCAACGGGGATGTAATCGAGTTCGTATATGAGGTAAGGTTTAGTAAAGGTATTCCTTTTGGACAGGGAATCATTTGACCTCGCCAAGGGAGATATTGGGTGATTGGTTGGTGCTAGATTTCGAGGACGAAATCTCTTTTAAGGTTGGGAGGATTGTAACACCCCGAATTTTGAAAGGTATCATTTGAAGTTTATACAAAAACCGATATATTAAGGAAAAATAAGATATTTGATTTTGGGCTTGAATCCTTGGTTTTATAGTCTTGATGGATAAAGGATTCAATTACGAGACCAACGGTTCTTTCCGGAGCGAAAACGGAGCTATAACGAAGAAGTTATGGCCAAAACAGTTTCGGTACGCGCTAGGCTATAGTGCCCGGCGATTGTGACAGTGTCACAATCGCCTGTCAAGGTCGCCGGAGCCCGAAAACTCTTGGTACAATCTCAGCGATTGTGCCCGGCGATTGTGACATGGTCACTATAGCCTGGCACAATCGCCTGGGTGTTTCAGGGTGTTAAAATCGCGATTTTCAGCCCTAAACTTCATTTCTTCATATCTTTCTCACCGTAGCTCCGATTTGGGTGATTCAAGTTGCTACGGTTTCGTTTTTTAGAGCTTTTCAAGGTTATGGCAAGAGATTGGAAGTCTATTGAAGTATACTAGAGTATTTGGTGGTGGTAAGCTTCTCATCTCTCCCTATTCATCTTCTTCCCCAAAGTTTTCTAGGGTTTCATCCACCCTTTGTTCTCCCTTTCATAGATTGAAGGTTTGTAACCATTTTGGTGAACTAGAAGTGTTTTGGTTGGTGAATTCAAGCTTGGGTTAAGGTAATCTTCTATCCCCTTCGGTTATGGAAGTTAGGGTTTCGGTATTAGTTGAGGTATCCATGTATTTGGTTTGGGAAATGATTCTTTGTGGTTGATTATGATTATTTATGGTTGGAACCTTGTGAATTTAGGTTTTTGGAAGATTTGGTTGGAAGAACCAAGTTTCTTCAAGGAAAGTTCTAAGTGGGTAAAATCTAGATTTAGTCTAAATCTAGCAAGGTGAGTTTACTAAACCTTTGTTAAAACTAGATACACATCATAATCTTCTATTTGTTATCTTATCTCTATGTGTTCAAGTATTTGGGTTTTCTTGGTGAAAATAGTTGGAAATGTGTATATTGGTGATGTGCCATGATTATTGTTATATGTGTCATTATTTGGGATTTGTCTCATAAATACATAATGTGGGTACCTTGATATGTTAAAATGTATGCTTATATGGGCATGGTGATAATTCTAGTTGGAACACTATTTTGGTGATATGTTTATATGCATAATGAGCATGATTTACATTGAGTCTTTTGTTGGACATTATGAGGATAAGGTGGTAATATTATACCCGTAGTTGGTATTAAAATATGCGGATTGAAATATATCTAAAGGACCCCTTATAAAGGTTATGTGGACGAACCAAGTCAGTACACTAGGAGGATATAGTCTTGGGCGCCACTGTGATGGTATGTGCCTAGACCTCCGCCACTCGGGGAATTTTCTGAGCGATAGTCTTCGGGTGGGCCGGGCCTTTGGGGTGTTCCTTGTTAAGGGCATCAAGGTATATCGACTCTTGGGTGGGACTTGATTGGTGCTTTGGGTCTCCCCCAATGACTCCACATATGTTGAACACTGTTTAACTGCTGATAAGAATTGTATCTGTTCATGCATGCTTATTATTGTTCAACTCACTAGGCTTTTTGGCCTAACACTTGTTTAGTGTCGATGTGTATCTCAGGTTTTAGCGGCACCGGTTCTAAGCGGGCATTTTGCTTGAGTGAGAGATTTGAGAATATTGAAATTGGACTTACTTTCGGTAGGAGAACCTTTGGGTTATAAATGACACCCTTGATTGTAATCTCTTTTCTGGTTATAGAAATTAGATTAGTTGGTTGTTATTTATTATCCGTTTAATTACGATTGTATTTAAACAGGTTTGTGTATTTTCCCATTTTTGGGAGACTCTTGCTTTGGCAATTTTAAATACCGCATGTCCGTTTTTCGGATTTTTGTTATCCCTATTTTTAGGGTGTTACAGGACTCGCATGCACTTTGGTCGTCGTGAGTTCTGTATTGTAACAGGACTCCTTTTCGGACAAATACCCGACCTTCCTACCTTGACAGATGAGTCCTTCGTTAGTAGGGTTTGGCCCGGCCTTGCACCAGGTATCTTGACGCTGAGAACCGTCCTCGAGACGATGAGAACTGGTCTTGGTGCGATATCCGATGAGGATGTTGTGCGTGTTTGCTTGGTGGTGATGGCGGATTTGATGTTCATGGGTCGTGATCCAAGGCTGTCGGTTTCCTCTACTGTACTTATCGTTGTCGATGACTTGGAGAGGTTTAACCGCTATCCGTGGGGTAGCTACATCTGGAGTCACTCATACAAAGGACTCCACGGTGCCATCGCCAGACGCAAGCAGAAGAACCAACAAAACAACAAGATGACGTTGAACGGGTTTGCACACGCCCTAAAGGTTAGATAAGTACAATAACATAAATATCAATTCATTAACTAATTTTGCTAATTTTGGATTTATTCTAACGTACTTGTTCAATTTATGTTATTCCAGATATGGATCTTGGAGATGTTTCCTGCCTGCCGGCAAAATTTCACCAAGCGCTCCGACAGGTTGATTAGGGGAACCAAATGGGATCGAGATGCTGTCCTTAATAAGTCTGCATGCATTGGGATCTTCAACTCAGCTTTGAGCGTACGCCCTCTTACTATATTTTTAATTGTAGTAATTAAAAAACTATTTGTGATTTATATGTCTTATAATTTTTTAGGTTGTTAATGCGCCATATGTTGAACTGAGGCCTACTCAGGATGAGCAGCAGTCGAGTTGGTTTCGACGGAGCGTCGCCTTTTTTGAAAGTTCGGCGGGCAGGCGACCGACAAAGAGGTCCCGACGTAGAGGTCCTGATCCCGATGACAATGATGACGATGATGATGAAGATGACGATGATGGCACGCGACGTCAGGCTCCCCTAGCTCTAGCTATCAGGATCCTCCTATCCCCACCCATCAAGCTCCCCCTAGCCCCCCCATCATAGGATGCCTGATATAGACCCATACCAAGATAAGTGGGAGTACATGACCTCCGTGGACAGACGCGTAAGAGACCTCGAGGCCCTCGATATGGCCAGACGCATAAGAGAGCTCGAGGCCCTCACCGCACACCTTCGCCACACTCACGTTAGTGTTTAACTTAATTTGGGGATATTACGCCCAATACTTTAATATTGGTTTGTGTATTGATATTACGTTCCATGATTGTATTAGGTGTCGACGAACATGGCGCCCACTTACACGTCGACTGGGCAAATGCATGGGTACACGGGTGCGGCATATGCGGCCACATCATCCCAGCGAAATGTAGGTTATTTTTTTATTACGTTTGAAAGTAATTATTAAGAGTGCTCATTATAATCCATGTCACCAGGTTGGGATGACAAGTATGACGCCATCCTACACGTCACCGGGGTACACACAGGCGGCAGCAGGAGGACACTACCCTTTTTCGACCCCATCATCCCAACAAAATGTAAGTTACGACGAGTGCTCATTGTTGTTCTTTTTTTGTTATTACGTTTGAAGATTCTTATTAAGAGTGCTCATTATAATCCATGTCACCAGTTTGGGATGACAAGTACGACGCCAGCCTACACGACGCCGGGGTACACACATGCGGCAACCGGAGGAAACTACCCTTTCTCGACCCCATCATTCCAGCAAAATGTAAGTTACGACGAGTCCTCATTGTTGTTCTTTTTTTGTTATTACGTTTGAAGATTCTTATAATGACCTACGTCACTAGTTTGGGATGCAGGCGGGGGACTATTACAGACCCCAGATGATGGAGTCGGGGCCGGGGCTGTCCGTCCTAAGCGGGTTGGTGGAAGATTTTTTGGGAACTTCCATCCCTTATTCGATGGGGTCGGAGTCGGGGGTTGACACCACCCAGGCGCGGGTGAGTACTCCGATGGCTGATAATATCATCGATGACCACTTCGATGATAATGACATGGCCATACATGATCCAGATCAGGCAACACATGAGAGGGCGAGACGGGTCGCTGTTGTGGGGCCAGCCCTTTGTTCCCCATATGTCCAACAAGCTTCGACCACAACAGTACCTAAGAAAAAAACCAAGGCAAGGGTGAAGGCAAAGGGCAAGGGAAAGGTTGGGGGAGACACTACGATGACTGCCGTGGGCCAATCGATGTTTGTTTCGGCGTCACAGATCAGTAAATTATGTATCAGTGATCAGCTCCCCCACCTGATGTGTCCATTTTACGGCGGCCTTCAAATGAATGCCGGTTTTTTCATGCTACTGTTGGGTGTAGGTGGTAGTGGGGATTTCGAGGATCTGGTAAGTATTTAAATATAGTCATATAAACAACTACATTTCTAATGTCAGGTCTAACAATCTATGTTTTGTGTATAGCAAATCGACGTTTGGGTTATAATGATCCAAGAATCCCGCTCTCCACATGCCAGATGGACGGTCATGGACTCCAACTTCTTTGAGTGGCTTACACGGCCGGGCCAAGGATACAGGTTTGTGTTCGAAACATGCAATGGACTGGGCCATAGAAATCATCCAGCTTGGATGGACATCGACGAGGTATGGAAATCGATTTACATAATTTTTGTTCAACTTGTTTGTTACTAACTATTATTGTGTTATTGTAAAATCTCAGGTATACATCCCCATATGCGTCGTGGACAAACATTGGGTGCTCGGTGTTCTGTACCTCCGTGAAATGAGGCTGGTCTTATTTGACAGTTTACGAGCAAGAAGGTACACTTTGCCCTTGGAAGAACGCCTTGGGATCTTCAAAAAACAATTGCCGAAGTTGTTAAAAAAGATACACGACACGCCGGATCATATCAAGGCCAGCAAGAAATTAGAGGTTATCTATGATCCTGATGCACCTCAACAGACAGGGGGGCTTGGGGATTGCGGTGTGTGGGTGTGTCGTAACATATCCAAGTTTATTGAAGGTCTGCACCCAACAGTTGCACCAGATGCAACTGAGCATGTGGCAAGGGAATGGCGTAATTACATGGCGGAGACCCTTTTCTCGTTGGCTGTCCAAATAAACGATTAGGTTGGGGATACTTTTTATGTTACTTGTGAGTTGTGATGGGCCTCTTGAAATAACAAATATGATTCTTTTTTTTAAAGTCATTTTAAATATTAAAACCCTTTTTTACTTAGATAACTATATTGGATCGGATGTTTTATTTTATATAAAAATAGAATTCGTTAACTCCCAAGATCACAAATTGGTATGAAAAGGGTAGTACATGAAAAAGTTCTTTTGGTAAATAAAAAACAAAATATTATTTAAACTTACCAATTATTAATGACAAACTGGTAGGGTTCGAAAACAACCGGTACAAGTTCATCTAAACAAATATTGAAACGACGTCATTAAATGAAGTGAGTAGGTAACATTGTCGGTCATTGAAATGTCAAACTATGGCTACACGACACTTGGTTTTTCTGGAATCCCCAACGACTTCTTATATGTTCGGGTGATACAATTTTGGAAGTGTTAAGCTCAACTTTCTTGCTGTACACTTCAATGACGGTATAATTTTGTAGTATAAAAATATAAACGCATCAAACCACAAAATACTCTTTAGTGTTGTGAATTTCACAGTTACTATAACACGGGTATTTATAGCCACAAGGAACAATTGTTAAAAAAAATGAATCGTTTCAGTATTTGCAGAGGAATCATTTCAGTATTTGAAGATGAATCATTTCAGGCTTTGCAAAAGAATATTTTAGTTTTTGCAGAAGAATCGTTTGACCATGGTTACAAACCTATCTCCGCATATGGTAACAAAACGCGGGGTTAGTCCGCGTTTTAGTGGTGTAACGCGGGGTTAGTCTGCGTTTTAGTAACAAAACGCGGGTTTAGTCCGCGTTTTAGTGGTGTAACGCGGGGTTAGTCCGCGTTTTAGTAACAAAACGCGGGGTTAGTCCGCGTTTTAGTGGTGTAACGCGGGGTTAGTCCGCGTTTCAGGCTTTGCAGGGGAATCGTTTGACCATGGCACAAAAAACAAATCATTTCAGGCTTTGCAGAGGAATCGTTTGACCATGCCTTTGAAACTATCATGAACCGATCTTCGCATGGACTATAAGTAGATGCTCCGGTGAAGTAGTATTTCACAACTTCATATCTATCCTTTCTACCCTCACTTTCATTTACAAATATTATCTACATTCTATACATTATCTACATTTTCATTACTTGATGGCTGGAGGTTCACGCGGTAGGGGGAAAAGGTCAGCGAATGGGGCTGGCACTTCACGCTCCGTGGACATCGACCAATTAAATGATGGAGCTTCAAGGATTGACTGGAATGCACCAGATACAACGGAGGATTGGGCGCAGTTTGGGTTAACTGCTTACGATGAACCGATAACGCCTCAGGAGTGGGAGCAGTTTAACAATGCCCAAGCCGCATACTACGCTGCTCATGGAGGAATGCCCCCTCCTACGTATCAATCCAACCAGGGGCCAGGTCTAACAATGTCTCAGGTACTGCCTACCAGGTTGAAAAGGTCCTGTGATGAGGCAAATGAAGAGATACGAAATACAGGCAGGACGTGGCTACAAAACATGGAACTTCAGAAGGACAAAGAAGCAACTATTGCGGAGCAGAAGGAGCTCCTGGAGAATATGAAGCGCGATGTCAGGGAGAAACAAAAGGAGATTAGAAAGTTAGAAGATGAACTGGTAGACATAAAAGAAAACTACACCGTCATGGAGGAGCATATGAAGGCAAAGGCTGGCTGGGTTACGAAGTGCCGGGAAATCTACCCGTAGTAGGTTTCTCAAAGGGTGGTTGTTGTATGGATGCACTTTAATGTTTAACCTAAGTTTTATTTTATGCATTAATTTTTACTTTATCGATGCTTGAATGTTGTACGGATGCACCATTTCGTTTTCTTTAATTTCAATAAAACGATGCTTTTATGTTTTATCTTTTATTTACACATAATATAATTTCACAATCACGATAAGGTAGATAAAATCAACAATTAACATAATAACAATATCACTTAGCATAGAAGATGAGGCGGTTACAATCAAGGGAAGTCAATGTTAAGGTCAATGCTATCACGCCTTAAAGTTCCATGTGGTTCTAGGTCCGATGACCCTTGAGAGCGAAATCTTTGGCTAGTAAAAGCTCTCCTGGGCACGGTTGAAGGGGCAGGAGTTGGACATTCACCACGAGTATGTCCTACTGCTCCACACCTAGTACACGTTCTCTGTATCGGATCCTCACCACGAGATGGACGTCGATCGTTCTTTCTTGGTCTCCCCGCACGTCTCTTGGTTATTAACGGTGGATAGCATGGCGGAAGGGGGACGTGTGGCAAAACCCATGATTGAGGGGGTCCAACAGGATAGATCAACTCATGATATGTTGACCGGTAAGTACTGGACGTGTAGTAAGATATAGCCAGATCGCTGCAATCTCTACGATTCATTGACCTTGCAGCAGCGATGGCATGACCGCACGGTAAACCAGAATATTGTCATTGGTTACATTCACAAACACCGTTGACCATATCGACAGTCGCGTGATAACGGATATCCCGAACGTTGAACTTACCATGTCCAATCTGACTTACCCTCCATGTCGCAGACTTTCCCGACCTTCTGCTAATTATCTCCTCCGCCATTGGTGTGAGATGATTACGCATTTCATCTACAAATATGTGTTAATTGTGTTACGATTTATACGGAAGACGAAAAATGCAACAAACATATAAATTAAAGATTTTAGAGTTTATCAACCTCCCTTTCGTCGTCGAAGTTGGTACCACTCTTGTTGAAAATCTCGGAAGTACTCTATAAGGCCGACAATGGGTAACCTGCGTGCAAAATGGGACAGTGCATTCACCGACTCTACACTATTAGAGGTCATTATGTTATACCGTTGTGCAGGGAAATGGTCCCTTGACCACCTCTCTTTACCAGCCTCGTCCATAACTTGTGCTCCACGAGGTACTTCATATCGTAGTGCATTCATGTAGGTCTCGAACTCCCTAATAGTATATGCTTTGCACGCCTTCCAATACGTGGTCTTGTTTGTTGTGATACATTTGTCCGCGCTTTTCACGTTCATCTCAAATATCGACAACATAGGGCGTGAGGGGTGGAGGGGTACACGGCAGAAATTGCCGCGCTTATGGAAGGAGCCCTGTCGGACATAAACACCAACCCTTCCGGGGCTCCGATACATTCCCGCAACATGTTCAGAAACCAACCCCACTCCTCCCCCGTCTCGGACTTTCCTACTCCGAAAGCCAAGGGCACAATGTTGTTATTTCCGTCCATGGCAACCGCCAAGAACATCATACCCAGGTAATGCCCCTTTAAATGGGCAGCGTCTATTACAAGGACAGGACGCAGATTTGTCAAAAACGTCCGGATCTGCAATAAACGTATGTGGTTATTATTTGTAAATGTTAAAATTCATAATATGTAAAGCTACGACGATTTAATATACTTACCGCACATCCAAGTGCAGCGAAACACAATTCGAAACGTCCGTTTGAATCCGTCCTTATTCTGGTGCGTGTACCCGGATTCTTCAGCTCCAAGTTATATAAATACGCAGGGAGTCGTTCGTACGACTCCTCGGGAGTGCCTCTCACCATTAGTAGTGCCTTGCATCGCGCACGCCATCCTTGGTGGTAACCAATGTTGATCCCGTACTGCTGATTTATATCGTTGACGATGTCCTTCGGCCGAAATGACCTGCTAGCGTCAAGAAACTTGTCTTTCAGTATGTGGCCCAAAGTCCTTTTGTTGGCCTGCCGGTGGCTGGCATTTAGTTGTGTCCTCGAACATGTGTGTACGTCGTTCAACTTTCTAACGACAAACAACCCTCCTTTAGGGCCCACGGACTTTGCGGACATACTCCATTCACAATTTTGTTGGTCACATAAAGCCTTGTATCTGCGTTTGTCGGATTTCTTCGCTCTAAACACGAAACCCTCTCGCAAGAACTTCATTCCCAACTGTACGGTCATTTCCTCCTTCGTATGAAATATTTGACCTTCATGTATAGTTGTACTACGATTGTAAGGTGCGGGTTGGTAGGCTGGTATATGGGTCTCCGGGTTAGGAAGAGAAGGGGGCATATCAAAATAATCGTTTAACGCACCAAATGATTTATTGCTAGGGGTATATGTTTCTTCGTCCTCGTCATTATCGGTATCTGATCTGTCCAGATCAGATATACCAGTTGTGAAAACATGTGTTTCGTCATCAGCAACTCCAACAAACCGTCTTTTTGGGTCTTCTGCTTCTTCTTCTTCTTCTAGTTGCGTCTCCGGAACAACTTCGGGATAAGATTCCTTAGGACGATATGCATGATCAGAATAAAGTGTGGTGTCGTAGGATGCCTGAAATTGAGAGTCAGACTCTAGTTGACTACCACCGACATGGATTTCGTCATCATCTTCGTCATCGCCCATCGATGGTGCGACATACACAAAAAGTTGTGGAGGTATTTCTGAATCGGCTGCAAGTAGCATAAAACCAAGGATTTCGTCATCGTTGGTTATCTCCATCAGTGAGCCATCTGCACGTCTGAACACCAACTTGCAAGCAGCAGAATCTCCGATTCCACACTTTCCCACGACGTAATCGATAAACGTCTTATACGCAACCATTATTGGAATATATACACCACGCTTTGTGTAGCCAATATAATCCCACCCATTGTTGTTTTGCACCCATTGACCATCGAAACATAATAAGACTCTAGTTTTTTGAACAAATGAACTCATTTTTTCAGTAGTATGAAAAATGAAGCAATTCAAGTGGATGTGATGAACGATTTTGCATCTAATCTTACTAATCTTTATAGGAAAAATTGAATGGAGAAAATGAATGTGAACCACATATTCAATGACAATGGTACACTTATTGTATGAGAATCAGACTAAAATGTGGAAAAAAACAGTAAAAGCATTCAAAAAATACGTCACAAATAGTTGACCACACATGAAATCATAGGCCTGAAACCCTAATTTTTAAAACCCTAATACGGTTTACACTATTAAACGCGGACCTAACCCTCGTTTTTAACAAAAAACGCGGCCCAGATACGCGTTTCACAGTGGAAAACGCGGACCAAACGCGGACCAAACGCGCATCGAAGCCAAACGCTTACCAGGTCCGCGTGTAGGGGGAAACGCGGCCAAAACGCGGCTCGATGCCGCGTGTAACAGTGAACGCGGCCAAAACGCGGACCAGGTCCGCGTGTAACAGTGAAAAACGCAGACCTAGGGGGTATTTTGGCAAAAATAACAAGATTTGGGACATATTGAGTACTGATTTTTCAACTTAGGGCATTTTAATTAAATTCCCTATAAAAAACAATGTTTTTTTAAAAATACATTATTTATGTTAGGTAAGAAAAGCAAAAGTATTTAATAGGTTTGTTGGCTTTTAAAAAGAAATAAGATAAAGTATAACGATCGAAAAACCTATAAAATTTCAATAGTTTTTAGTGAAAAAAAAAATGTATCAACAATTATTACCTATACATCTAAAACCTAAAATTAATTTTAAAAAATAATAAGTTTTTGATTTATATTTTATTTATTAAATAACGTACAAAACCTATATATATAGTATTAAAAAAGATTTAGGGGGTGTTTACTTGGGGTTTATTGGGCTTAATGGGGTGAGTGGCTTATTTGTGCAGACACATGGAGTGTTTACTTGGGGCTTAATGGCTTAATCGTGCAACCATATTTGACTTAATCGCTCAGTTGTAAAAAGAGTAATTGTCCCCAATAAGCCAAAAACTTGACATTTTTACCCTTCACAAAAAACAAAAAAAATAAACTATCAGACCACTACATCTAAATCTAATCGTTTCTTCAAAACTCTTTCACGCCTCCATCAACATCACACCTGCAACCGACTCCTTTCATCGCTGCATCACCAGCGACCACCAGCGCCTCCATCACCGGCGACCACGCTTCCGGCCAACGCCTCCATCACCGACGACCTTTAGGTATGATTATTTGTTGTTCATTTCAAATCGAAATTAATCTTTAGATCGAAATTATTTGTTGTTCAGATCGAATTATTTGTTATTCATTTCAAGAAATCCAGATCGAAATTAATCTTCAAATCTAATTTCGCACTACTTCAAATCTTCAAATCAGATTATTTGTTCTTGAAATTAATCGAAAATCAGATTATTTGTTGTTCATTTCTGGAAATTGTTGTTCATTGTTTTTCGTTGGTTTCTATGATTAATCATAATATTTATGAAAACCAGTCCCTCCCATTAAAAAACACGTTCATTCCATCTATGAAAAAACTCTTTCAAATAAAAACCTTCTAAATCTACACAGATAGATTAATCCACACAAACAACTTTATTCATACAGAACTTAATGAAAAACCAACCAAATAACCCTTAATGGAAGATTTGGTAAACAACCCTTAATTTATTTCTTATAGAAGTAAAAATGTAGGACGGGGTGAAATGTTAAAATAACGTAACTGCGAGGGTTGATTTTGAAGTTTCGTCCCTTTCAGGACATTTTATTTGGTCGAGGGTTTCCATTGCTCAATCTCCTTTTCTCCCACGCGGAGTATCGAAACCCTAACCCCCAAAATTACTCAAATTTACTCAAATTTACTCGATCCTGAAGGAGAGCAGATTTATATTCCTCAAGAATGCAACATCAGAGACTGAAGCAGCAACAACAGCAAGCATTGATGCAGCAAGCTCTCCTTCAACAACAATCTCTCTATCATCCTGGCCTTCTGGCTCCACCTCAGGTTCGTACGCCCCATTTTTTTTCTCCTGATTTTGTAATCTCTATCAGCATGTACACTTGATTCTTTTGGTTGATTGTCGATTGGTGGTGGAGCTTTTTATTAGTTTCGTTTTAATTTGATCGAGTTAGGAATTTTTTTGTTGGCTAGTATAATATGACATTTTGATGTTCTTAATTGAATTTGATGATCATGTTTAAGAATATCTGAAACTTTGCTAAAGTGAAAGGATTTGGATTTTTTTGCACGAGTTGAATTTACTTTAATCTATCGAACGAAGGAGTATTTCATGTGGTGTTGGTTGGCGAGACTTGGCGACGTTTTGTTGTAAAATTGGAGGGTTGGAGAAGCACTTTGGAATCTAAAGGTTTTATATTGAGCTGGAAATGAATGGAGCACACTAGATGCAAATTTAAGGATGTTCATTGGGAAGTTGGAAATGCAGTGGGCATATTCAAATAGGAAGAATAGCTTCCCTTATTTGGATTAAAGAACATAGAGCATCATGATGACGTTGGCATTCAGTAAAAGGCAGGTGGAAAAAATCTCACTGATCTTAGGAGTTGTGTGATTAAAAAATTCCCTTTCAACCTAGAAATTAAGTTCTGTAGATTGGCAGAACCTCTATGATTTATGTAACGGAATGTTGTCCCACCAAGTTACAATGTATACACTAGACGAGTGTAGCAAGTTGGTACCTGTTTTTGACCCATGTGACATGTGTATTAGTGGATGAACTGTGAGAGGATGGCATTTTGCAGCACTGCCACTATTGAAATCTAGTATTTGCATGATGATAGGAGCTGCATTATTGTTTTTCCTTATTTACTCACCAGTTTCACAGTTTAATGTTTTTGTTTTATAGGAAATTGAGGTAATGCCATATTTGTGACACTATGCGTTGTTACATTCAGATTTGTTTCTTTTATAGCCTTTTGTTGTTTGGCAGAAGGTTAGGATGACATTCCTACCCACTTGTACAAAAATAATGCTTTCCATACGACAAGCTATTGGTATTTCAGTGCACAGAAGAGAATCAGTACAAACAATGCTATCCACATGCATTTGCTTTCTCGCTGGTAGTTGCCTTTTGTTCCATTAACAGCACCTATGAAGTTGTCATATGAGTTTTCTTTTTATGAAAAGAGTACATGCACAGACTAAAAGACTTTTTTATGTGGTTATATGTATTTGCTATGTTAATATTTCTTTACAGTTTCTCATTTTCATAGAAAATCCAGCTTGTTCTATCTCCCTGCCTTTAGAAGCTCTGTTGCCACTTAGAAGCCTAGAACACTTTGATCTGGGAAGTCCTAAAGGAGAATTGTTTGGTGGGGAAGTAGTTCCCACTTACACTGAGTCATTACTCTAGTTAATGGGTGTATACACATTGAATGTAACTGATTAACGTTGCTTCTAGTTTTGGTAAATTTGCTATTAGTGTCATTGTCTGAGTTCACAACATAATTGATAATTCAGGCTAGTAATTGGATGTCACTGTGGAGTTTAGTAAATTTTGTCCTTATAGCTTTGCATTAATTTTTCTTCTATTTGTTTTATAGGATGATCTGGACACTATTTGTCTTTTGTGTGTTTTTATGGTCATTGTTCAATTTTGTTCATAATACAGTTTTCATTTTTTACCCATTTTCAGGCCTTAACTAGTGAAGTTAGTGTGGTTTCTTATTCTTTTTTGCTCTTAGCTTAGCTATGTTTTGGGGTTCTATTTCCATTTTTCACTTTTTTATTTTGCAGATTGAGCCAATACCAAGTGGAAATTTGCCTCCTGGGTTTGATCCAAACACATGCCGCAGTGTGTGAGTGGTTTACAGATGGCTTTTTATTTTCTTTTCATTTGCATGGTTGAGCATCATGAAAGCTCAGTTGTCTAAAGATCCCCATTTAGGCCGACCTAATGGGCCGCTTAGCGGTTAAGCACCCCACCGCTTCGACAACTAATTGCTAGATTAAAGGTTATAAAATATTAAGCAAAACTAATTGAACTGGGTGGCGATTAGTTGGGTTTATCCTATTATACAGATTGATAACTTAAGCATCCTGATAATTATCAGCCAAATTAGAAAATATTTTGGCCCAAATCGAGCAGTTCCTGTCTCTTGGGTCAAATTGGGCATCTTTACGATAATTGCCCTACTCCGATGTAAATAAATAAAAAACAGGGTTTTGGAAACCTACTTTTTTGGTCTTCCTGTGTTTACATATTCTAAAAATAACTGGTGTGTCTGCTTAAGCATCTGGGTAATGCCTTTTAGAGCACTGCAAAATCCTAGGTGTAATCTCTTATTCCAGAGTGTGTTTTCCTGAACTCATTTATATATGAACTTTGTTACACTGATTTTGAATTATTAGTTAGGATTCATAAACTGTATGGTATGTATCTTGTCACATATGAATCACTTGGTTAGATTGTACAGCTAAAATTCTGTTTTTTTGTTCTTGCCCCTTGTAAGCTTCTAGTTTCTTAATTTTTGAGAAAATGCAGGTATGTGGGGAATATCCATACACAAGTGACTGAACCACTTCTACAAGAGGTTTTTGCAAGTACTGGTCCTGTTGAAGGCTGCAAACTCATAAGAAAAGATAAGGTGGGTCTTTGGCTATGCTTTCAGCAAGTATACATAGGATTCATATAAAATGGATGTCTGCCATCATGTCTCCACTTTTCTTTTGCATAGACCCGTGAGTAAGGATTCTTTTTGTTTCAATGTCTGCAGTCATCATATGGATTCATTCACTACTTTGATCGGAGATCTGCTGCACTTGCTATATTGTCTCTAAATGGAAGGCATTTGTAAGTGCTGTTCATAGGGGTAAATGATACATTGGAATTTTACTTCAAGACATTAAATTCCTCTTATTGATTTATTTGCAGGTTTGGACAGCCTATTAAAGTTAATTGGGCATATGCCAGTGGACAGAGGGAGGACACGTCAGGTAGGCCTTATTGTCTGTTTTGGAAAAAGAATATATAAAACAGGGTGATGATATGCTGCTATAGTTTTGTTTGTGGCAGTTTGACCTCATAACATGTCACTTATTTTTGTTGCTTCGTAGGTCATTACAACATATTTGTCGGTGATCTTAGCCCTGAGGTTACTGATGCTATGTTATATGCATGCTTCTCTGTCTATGCCAGCTGTTCGTGAGTACCTGTTTTTCTTCTCTCTCACACATGTTATGTGTACTCCTTTTATATGTGATCTGCTCTATTATAGGGATGCGAGGGTTATGTGGGATCAAAAAACTGGACGTTCGCGAGGTTTTGGGTTTGTTTCTTTTCGGAATCAACAGGTTACATTTTCTTTCTAGAACCATGGAACGAAATGGTGTGCATGGCTTTCATTCTATATAAGTTGGAATACAGGTGGAGAGAGATATTTACAGAGAATATGACTTGGTGTGACTGAAAGTTTGGCAAAAGTTAATTTTACTTCACCATCTGCCCTTTTGGGCGACTCTCCCCACTTGTGTTACAAAATATTGGAAGGCTTTATTTGTCATTCATTTCTTCATGCAAAATTTTATTTGAGAGAAAATCTGACCTTATTTCTTGTTCAGGATGCTCAAAGTGCTATAAATGACTTAACCGGTAAGTGTGGCATGACATATTTGTGCTTCTTATATGGTTGACATTCATTCAGAGACTAATTGAATATAGTTAGTTCCATATCGGACTATTGTAGTACCCCCTTGATTGCAACTTCTGATTTCATGTGCTTCGAACATTTACATCCATCATCATTTGTCATGATCAGGGAAGTGGCTTGGAAGCAGGCAGATACGCTGCAATTGGGCTACAAAAGGTGCTGGAATTAGTGATGAAAAACAGGCTTCAGATTCGAAAAGTGTGGTAGAGCTAACAAATGGGTCGTCAGGTATGCAATAGTATAGTAATTGGCATAATAACTATGAAAAGCAATATTGATAGCTTCATGAGTTAAGCTACATTGTTTGTCGGTTTTTGAAGTTCCATATTGTTCTAAGTTATGCTGCTTCTTGCTTGTGTGGATGCCTCTTGTACGGAAGTGGTCGTTCTGATATTGTTGTTTTTACAGAGGATGGTAAAGAGCCCACTAATAGCGATGCCCCTGAGAATAATCCACAGTACACAACTGTTTATGTTGGCAACCTTGCCCCAGAGGTAAGAAATCGTAATCTTCCATTATGTGTTTATCATTAAAACGGTTTCATTTGGGGTCATCATCATCAAGAGTAGTATATATTTCAGAATTCACTGTGGTTCATTTGGAGTATGTAGACTTCTTCAAAATATATTTTTTCGTTTGAAGTGGTTGTTCTTCTTACAGTTTTTAGATTTGTTATGCTATAGCTACAAAATAATAAGATTGAAAGAAATTATTGTTGCCCAATTGCAGGTTACACAGCTTGAGCTTCATCGTCACTTTCATTCCCTTGGCGCTGGGGTAATTGAGGAAGTTCGAGTGCAGCGTGATAAAGGTTTTGGTTTTGTAAGATACAGTAACCATGTTGAGGCTGCGCTGGCTATTCAAATGGGAAACACTCAGTCTATTCTTTACGGCAAACAAATTAAGGTGCATATGTTTTCTTGCCAATTGTGATCGCATTCTTTGTCAACTGATTTAGTCATTTAGGGTGCGTTTGGTACAAAAACTTGTCCCATATTTGGCGCTACATTAGACTGGGACAGAACAGGACTTGAGTGGGACAAAAATGCATTTTTTTTCTGTCCCACCAAAATGACTGGAACAAATCCAAGGAGATGAGACAAGATTGATAAATTACCAAACTGTCATGTCAGTTAAAACCCTAAGAGCCCGTTTGGTTTGACGGAATTCTTTTGAGGGATTTGGATTTCATGGAAGGATTTGGAATTAGGAGGATTTGGAATCCTTGGTGTGGGTGGTTTGTAGGATTTGGAGGAATTCCATTATTTATAAAACAAATTATAAAAATAATTAAATTACCTTGTTATTAAATGATTATTACGAAGTAAGTGTTCTTTAACATATTTTATAACATTATTACAAACAAATTCTATGAAATCTCGTGGAATATCAACTACCCCACGGGATTTCAGTTCCAGATTTTCCCTTAAACCAAAGGCGGGATTGAAATGGAATCCAATTCCAAATCCCATGAAATCCCACAAACCAAACTGGCCCTAAAACCATCATTCTCCCTTATCCAGTCTAGTTTTGTCGAGTCCTGTCTAACTGTATTCGAATAATGTGATTGTGGAGCTGATGTTTTGTTGTTTTGTATGGAATCTTAGTGCTCATGGGGAAGCAAGCCCACTCCTCCAGGAACGAGCTCGAACCCACTTCCCCCTCCGGTGCCTGCACCAATGCTATCGGCTGGCGAATTGTTGGCATATGAACGTCAACTAGCAATGAGCAAGATGGGACTGATGCACCCTCAAGGGATGGGGCAGCATCCTCTGAAACAAGCAAGCATGGATATGGTTGGTAGCGGAGCAAGTCAAGCGATATATGACGGTGGTTTCCAGAGCGTTGCTGCTGCCCAACAACTCATGTACTATCAGTAGTGAGATTATGTGGCGTTAACCGTTATTTTCACTGTTGGGGCTTTTCGTTCTCCCTGCCTTTGCAGGTATTTGTTCGAGTTGTAGGAGGCAGTTAGTTCTCCTCGTGGTTCTTGTTTTTCGTTCTTTAACATTTGCTTTTGCCTCCCGATTGGGAGACTGTTGTCGTGCTAGTTTTATATATTGCTACGAGTATGGATGGATACATATGGTGTATGTTATATGTCAACTGGGGATCGGATGCCGTGTTTGTTTCTAGTGAATATGATCACTGATATCGTTTGTTCTTCGAGTATCCCGAGCGTATTTTACGAACTTCACAAAGGTAGAGAAAGGGTGCTAGAAGAGTATGTGTTTCAATCAAGTGAAAATGATTTTTGATGGTGTTTCTTGATTCAAGCATTTAACGAGATACTCAAGTTCGAACTCGTTTACCTTAAGGTCGAGTGTAGTAATTCTCAAGTTCTAGTCGATCTAGAATACAAAATAAAGCTGTTTAACTTAAAAAATCGAGTTTTGTAATGCCAATGTTTTTATTGGTTTGTTGGAAAACTTGATTAAAGATGTCAAAAATAGTTGTTTTATTGGTTTGTTGGAAAACTTGATTTACGATTTGGGTTGAGCCATTCGAGAATACAATTTTTTTAGACAAACATGTCAAAAATAGTTGTTCGTGTGCTATGCTTTGAGTTTGAACCGAGTTATTTCATATCGAATTTGAGCCCATTGACGAGTAAACTTTTATCTTTTAAGAGTCCTACATCGATTAGATTTGGACCATTTCTCCTTTATATATTGAAACCTCTCTTTCTCGAGGACCACTTTGGAGAATAAACATATTCTCACATGGTATAAGAGCAAGATCTACCACCGTAGATACTCGACACTCTAATCTATGCCTGTGTCGCCTCTGTTGGAGGGGGCATGTTGATACATCTATTTATGTAGAAGATATATAACAGGCAAGATCCATACTGGTCTTTAAAAATCACACAGAAACATTATGTTTCAAGAAAAGTTGTTTACAAGAAACCAAAATGAGTGATACAGAACCACAAATCATTACAGGCCTCTACTACAAAAATTCCGTTCCTGATGTCGTAAAGAAACGAATCAGTCTGCTTGTAATCTAGCAATATATTGGTCGTAGAAACTAGCTGCTCGTTCCAGATCACCGATCTCGGTGTAACAATCAGCAATGGCTCCGTACGCCTCTGTGTTCCCAGAGTCCTCTCCTTCTCTATCCGAGATCGATAAAACCATCATATGGTATTTAATAGCTTCTCGATGCTTGCCCTGCCTCTGCAACGATGCTCCTGAAAGATATGGAAGAGGTCCCATTAATATGGTTCGTTAACTATGTAAAAATATGTGGAACCTCATTAGATTACTCTCCAAAAGAGTCATTTGAAGAGAGAAGGGAGGTTCCAACATATATTGAACAAATATTGAGGGGAAAGGATCTAAGTTTACCGGATGTGGAACCCTAACATGCCCCCTTCAACGGAGGCTAGACGGGGACAATTTATCCAAGAATGTTTGAGTCATTGGCTTTAAGACCATGTGAGAATATGTGGAACCCCTTTTGATTACCCTCCAAAAGAGTTCTTGAGCAGAGAAGGGAGGTTCCAACATATATTGAAGAGAAATGATCAAGTTTAGCCAATGTGGGACACTAACACGCCCCCTCCAATTGATACAAGGAGAATTCGGGAGTTAATAAGAATTCTCGAAAATAATTGGAAACGGAAAACCATTATCTTACGCGACTTCTCCCGCGGCATGGGTCGCGTGCCGGGTCGGGGGCGTGTCCTAACGGGTCCCGAACGAATTGCATTTATTTGTTTATTTGATTATTTTGTTTCTTAATTAGTTTAGGATAATTATTTAGTTTTAGTAATTATTTATCATCTTTATAGTTATTATTAGGATTATTATTTAGTTTCCTTTTATTAATTATTTAATTACTTTTATAGTTGGTTTAGAATTAGGATAGATTTATTTCCATAGTTATCTTTGAATTAGTTTAGATTATAAATAGGATAGCTAGGTTTCATTGTTAATCAATCAATCAAGTTATCAATCACTAAAAGTCTTTGTTTTTAAGAGTTTTCTCTTAATTTCTCGAGTTTTACAATTTGTAATCTCGTTATCAAAAGGGTTTAGACGCTTGTCGATCCTTCCGCAAACCTACGCTGCGTCAGTTGGTATCAGAGCAGGATTCGCCTGTCTTTTCACTAATCATGGCAGATCAACAACCCGCTACCAAAGCAGACTTGGTTGAGTCGGATGTGGCTTTATCCACAACACTCACTAATCTGACAGCGGTTGTTACTAGGCTTCAACCAAACATCGCCAACGACAACCGTCGGAGAAGAGACAGGTTTGAAGGACCGGATATGGCGCCATGCAATGGCAACCGTAACCGGGTCGATCTCTCGAGTTCCGAATCCGAAAAGGAGGAGGAAGAAGAAAAAATCCATATCGTACTTCAACGAATACTTCTTTCGTCAAAAGAAGAAAGCCAACACGAAGAACTTTTTCGATCGCATTGCTCCGTTCGCAAAAAGGTATGTAACCTCATCATTGATAACGGGAGTTGCGAAAATCTAGTATCCAAAAAATTGGTCGATTACTTTAATCTACCCACTCAACCCCATGAATGTCCTTATTCTCTTGGGTGGATCAAGAACGGGTTTCAAGTTAAAGTTACAAAAACTTGTCGAGTACCCATCTCAATTGGCAAATACTATCGAGAAGAGGTACTATGTGATGTGCTTGATATGGATGCTTGCCATATTCTATTGGGCCGACCGTGGCAATTCGACAATCATGCCACTTACAAGCGCCGATACGACCTCGTTGTATTCCGTTGTGGTGACCGAAAGATCGCCATGACCGCGGTTAATAGCTTCGATAAAAGCACCGAAAAGAAGAGCAACAACTATAACCGTATTATACAATCAACTTCTTCCCTAGTCAATCAATCGCCTATTCCGGAAAAGCCGTCTGAAAAGGACGAAGTTTTGTCGGACAAGTTTGAAGAGGAAGTCATCCCCGTCGTGACCGAGTCACAACAAGAAGTTGTTATCGAGGCCAAAGTGTCAGAACTAGATCTCGGACCAGTCACCGAAGACACCGAAAGCAAGATAGTGGAAGACATTCTCGAGCCAACGAAAGCGTTGAACGGTGATTCCGAAGGTGTCACTTCAATTATTACCACACCCAAAGCTTCGGTTCAAACTGAAACAAATCCCGGTAAAGTTAATTTAATCCCTTACGCTTTTGAATTTGATAAAATATCGCTCGTATGGAGACGATCACGACAACTTCAGTTTGGATTTGAAGATCGGTCAAATTTGTTGAATTTTGGAGGCCAAGTTGTGAATCAATACGTTTTGAAGAAACGGTTGTTCTACGGGTCGGATGAATACCTTTTTCAAGTGAACTCGAGGACGAGTTCTTTTCAAGTGAGGGTGACTGATACAGGGAGAATTCGGGAGTTAATAAGAATTCTCGAAAATAATTGGAAACGGAAAACCATTATCTTACGCGACTTCTCCCGCGGCATGGGTCGCGTGCCGGGTCGGGGGCGTGTCCTAACGGGTCCCGAACGAATTGCATTTATTTGTTTATTTGATTATTTTGTTTCTTAATTAGTTTAGGATAATTATTTAGTTTTAGTAATTATTTATCATCTTTATAGTTATTATTAGGATTATTATTTAGTTTCCTTTTATTAATTATTTAATTACTTTTATAGTTGGTTTAGAATTAGGATAGATTTATTTCCATAGTTATCTTTGAATTAGTTTAGATTATAAATAGGATAGCTAGGTTTCATTGTTAATCAATCAATCAAGTTATCAATCACTAAAAGTCTTTGTTTTTAAGAGTTTTCTCTTAATTTCTCGAGTTTTACAATTTGTAATCTCGTTATCAAAAGGGTTTAGACGCTTGTCGATCCTTCCGCAAACCTACGCTGCGTCAGTTGGTATCAGAGCAGGATTCGCCTGTCTTTTCACTAATCATGGCAGATCAACAACCCGCTACCAAAGCAGACTTGGTTGAGTCGGATGTGGCTTTATCCACAACACTCACTAATCTGACAGCGGTTGTTACTAGGCTTCAACCAAACATCGTCAACGACAACCGTCGGAGAAGAGACAGGTTTGAAGGACCGGATATGGCGCCATGCAATGGCAACCGTAACCGGGTCGATCTCTCGAGTTCCGAATCCGAAAAGGAGGAGGAAGAAGAAAAAATCCATATCGTACTTCAACGAATACTTCTTTCGTCAAAAGAAGAAAGCCAACACGAAGAACTTTTTCGATCGCATTGCTCCGTTCGCAAAAAGGTATGTAACCTCATCATTGATAACGGGAGTTGCGAAAATCTAGTATCCAAAAAATTGGTCGATTACTTTAATCTACCCACTCAACCCCATGAATGTCCTTATTCTCTTGGGTGGATCAAGAACGGGTTTCAAGTTAAAGTTACAAAAACTTGTCGAGTACCCATCTCAATTGGCAAATACTATCGAGAAGAGGTACTATGTGATGTGCTTGATATGGATGCTTGCCATATTCTATTGGGCCGACCGTGGCAATTCGACAATCATGCCACTTACAAGCGCCGATACGACCTCGTTGTATTCCGTTGTGGTGACCGAAAGATCGCCATGACCGCGGTTAATAGCTTCGATAAAAGCACCGAAAAGAAGAGCAACAACTATAACCGTATTATACAATCAACTTCTTCCCTAGTCAATCAATCGCCTATTCCGGAAAAGCCGTCTGAAAAGGACGAAGTTTTGTCGGACAAGTTTGAAGAGGAAGTCATCCCCGTCGTGACCGAGTCACAACAAGAAGTTGTTATCGAGGCCAAAGTGTCAGAACTAGATCTCGGACCAGTCACCGAAGACACCGAAAGCAAGATAGTGGAAGACATTCTCGAGCCAACGAAAGCGTTGAACGGTGATTCCGAAGGTGTCACTTCAATTATTACCACACCCAAAGCTTCGGTTCAAACTGAAACAAATCCCGGTAAAGTTAATTTAATCCCTTACGCTTTTGAATTTGATAAAATATCGCTCGTATGGAGACGATCACGACAACTTCAGTTTGGATTTGAAGATCGGTCAAATTTGTTGAATTTTGGAGGCCAAGTTGTGAATCAATACGTTTTGAAGAAACGGTTGTTCTACGGGTCGGATGAATACCTTTTTCAAGTGAACTCGAGGACGAGTTCTTTTCAAGTGAGGGTGACTGATACAGGGAGAATTCGGGAGTTAATAAGAATTCTCGAAAATAATTGGAAACGGAAAACCATTATCTTACGCGACTTCTCCCGCGGCATGGGTCGCGTGCCGGGTCGGGGGCGTGTCCTAACGGGTCCCGAACGAATTGCATTTATTTGTTTATTTGATTATTTTGTTTCTTAATTAGTTTAGGATAATTATTTAGTTTTAGTAATTATTTATCATCTTTATAGTTATTATTAGGATTATTATTTATTTTCCTTTTATTAATTATTTAATTACTTTTATAGTTGGTTTAGAATTAGGATAGATTTATTTCCATAGTTATCTTTGAATTAGTTTAGATTATAAATAGGATAGCTAGGTTTCATTGTTAATCAATCAATCAAGTTATCAATCACTAAAAGTCTTTGTTTTTAAGAGTTTTCTCTTAATTTCTCGAGTTTTACAATTTGTAATCTCGTTATCAAAAGGGTTTAGACGCTTGTCGATCCTTCCGCAAACCTACGCTGCGTCACCAATGGAGGCTAGACGGGCACAAATTGTCCCATAGTGTCGAGTCCCTAAAGCGGTAAACTTTGGCTCTCATAACATATGAGAATATGTGGAACCCCATTTGATTATTCTCCAAAAGAGCTTGAGGAGAGAAGAAGGTTCCAACAGATATTGAGGAAAATGATCTAAGTTTAGCTGATGTGGAACCCTAACACGCCCCCTCCAATGGACGCTAGACGGGCATAGATTGTCTCTGAGTGTTAAACCTTGGCTCCGATACTACGTGGGAATATGTGGAACCCGATTACTCTCCAAAAGAGCTCTTGAGGAGAGAAGGGAGGTTCCAACATATATTGAGGAGAAATGATCCAAATGATGCAGGACTCTAACAAAGCATATACATAATAAAAGGAAACAGGAAATATGGCAAACCTAATCCTCTTGCAGCCTTCTTTTCCTCAATTGGATCTTTAATGCTCTGAGCAAGCTCAAGTGCAGTCTTGAATTCAAGAAATGCCTTATCTGGATTTTGATTTCTGAGGAAGTTCTTGCCATTTTTCAGATGGGATATCAGCTCTTGCTTCGTTGGATCAACAATCACTTCATTCTCAGGTACTCTAGCGGCAGCAGGAGCGTAACTTAAAGCGGGTGCATACGACTCTATCTTTGCTTGCCTTTTTAGAGCTGCATTGATCTGGCGAAGCTGTTCGTTTAGCCGTTGCAGTTCTGCTTTTCTTTGCCGAGCAAGCAGTCCTGCAATTATGTGGAAGATTTCAGGAAGTATACATGGTTATAGATTAGTTGTGTAACCGTGGGATGCACATCCATGTGAAGAGATTTGAGTGCATGGTGAATCTTACCTCCAACAGTGGCACCAATGAGAGCAACAAGTAGCAACAGGGGCATGTTCATGTTAACAATGGATTGTTGTGTCTCACAGGTTTCCGCCAAGGCTTCTAAAGGTGCAGTTAATAACAATGCATTAGCGACAAGGACTCCTGCCGGCAAGGATCCTACATGCCCCATTGTCTGCCAAATGATAAACATAAAACTGATTTGATCCGTACGTGTTATAAGAATGGTGGCACATGCCACCGTATGCTCTACATTGGGTCCGTCCATGGTACGGATCATCCTACGTTTGATCACCAGTTGCGATCAATGATTTGATTCAGGATGTTATAACCATATGACACCACACCTAGATATATTTGTCACCAAATAAACACCACCACATCTTTCTTCGGTATTTACACTCGATGATACGCAACTATGAGTCAAGTTCAGTGGTCATATGCCTACGTCCCAAGTATCTCTACAGTTTACATTCCGAAACTCTCCTAGCCTTGTATCTCATAGCCAATTGTGTGAAACTGGTATTAGTGTTACATTCTCTCCTTCTGGTTGTTTTGTGCATGATCCATGGACCAAACAGATTAGTGGAATAGGTCGTAAGGCGGGAAAGATTCAAGAATACGACTGATACGATTGATTGGTCTGTGCACCTTCCTCAATCATTTAAAATTCCTTCACCAAATATCAAAGCTTATTACTTCCAAGTTTTAGCTTCACATTATGGGTTGTACTTTTGTAATTACAGGTTTATAGGGATTTTAAAAAGAAAAAAGCAAATAAATTTAAGTCCACATATTGACTTGCACACAACAGTTAGACAGTACATGGGATTAAGCTTCTAATTTGAAAAAAGAACCAAGAAAAGGGAACATGTCCATATTACTACAAGAACAAAAACAATAACATGTGATGACTCACCATCATACCTGATGCAAACTGAAGGGTTCGTTTATAGCTTCATAAAACCCTTGACCAATTTCAGCACCTCTTGATGCCCCACAATGATATAGCTTCTTATGCACAGCATTGATGCCAAGTAAAGCTCTATGGGTTCTGAATGCTCTAGTGCAATCATCTCTAAGAAATGCCAAGTTTTGGACATTCATTACAAGAGAAACTAGCTTTCCTTCAAAACAAACAAGGGACAAAAAGTGACTACAATTTACAATCTACTTATACTCTAAGAGAAAATGCCTTAACAAGTACACACATTGCCACGAGGATTGAAATATGGCCTACAACTTTGTGGCACGAATCCAGGAGCAAATTTTAACACATTTGACAACATTTCTTGTTCGTATTGCAGTTTGGACTGTTTGGTTCAGTAAAAATCAAAACAAATCATGTTTTGCAACGTATGCACGGAACAAAATTAAACAGACTCGATGTGACACATCAAACAATTCCATTCAATTAGGGCAGGAATTTCTACTCCTTCCTTTCCCCAAAAATTGACTCTTGCTATCACAATTGGTGCTCTACGAATGCAAAATTGATGTAGATTGGATCTTAAATGTAGATTCAAGAGAGAGCAGCCATTAATATATGCAACAATTTAACATAAAAATCATCATGAATGGGAGAAATTATGCAGCGAAAATAGGAAGTATGGAGTTCCTTTTTGCTGAAAACATTCTATGAAATTGTAAGCAGATAAAGCTTTCTGACCGGAGTTTATGGAAGAGCGTGCCGTGGAAGTTGGCCGGAAAGGAACACAGGTGGAGCAACCGGCGAACACCGCCATTGTGGATAAAACACTTTGATGAATTGATCTGGGAAAGTCTATTACAGTGATATTGTGTTATCCCATATGCAATGTGTGCACTTTGTTTTTCCTTTACAATTTTTTAAATTTATATATTTATTGTAGATTAAGGGGTGTTTTGGGATTGCTTATTTATTTGGAAAAATGTTAATCAACTTATTTGGTGTCAAATCGGAGTTTTTTAAAAAGTGTTTAGATTAGCTTATTGTGGTATCAAAACGTAATAAACTAATAAGTTGTTATTTAAATGTGTTTGGGATTGCTTATACATATAAAAGAACCAAAAAAGTCATAAACACTTTTGAAATAAGTCATAAGTTACAACAAAATGACTTATCAAAAATGGCTTTTCAGCGGTTTGGCACCGCTATAAGCTGTTTTCTTTTTTTCCATCCAAACATTCAAAATAGCTTATCTACGGTGCCAAATTGCAATAAACTAAAAAGCCCTTCAAATAAGCAATCCCAGACACCCCTAATTTTGGATTTGAAATGTGTGTTTTTCTTGATATAAAAATTAATTAATTAGATATTTAAAAAAATATTTTAAGATATTTGATAAAGCTTGAAAACAAGATACTTGTTCCCCCAAAATAATATTTGTTAGAAATAAACATTTCTTAGAAAATAAATACCAGAATAAGACAAAATATTTATTACTTTAAACTTGACAGTATATAAAAAAAAGTAAGATTGTTTAGTTGGTTTTATATTAAATTTTGTATGGATTACTTTGTTTGTATAGATTGAACATGTTTTTATTTTGAGGGAGTTATATATATATATATATATATATATATATACTAGTGTTGGGTCCGTGCATTGCACGAGAGAATAAATTTTTTGTTGGAATATTGAACCGAGTTAAAATGAAACGTAATTTCTCTGTTAACAGTTAATGAAATACAATGTGAAAAACGAATGTATTTTCATAAGTGGTTAACTTGCATATATTTTTAATCGTTTGTTGTTATGAGTTTGTGCAATAATATTGATAATAGTTTTGTATTATATTATTTAAAACTCAAACGACATGTCTCACAACATATCACTATTATTGAAATAATTATAAATATGAACATACGTTTTTACAGATTTTGCAATTTTTTTGAAACCTCCTCGACAACACTTGACAATCACTTTGAACGTATAAATCTATAGATTAATTAATAACATTCAACCTATATCAAATATGACAAAAAAAATAAATGATTTCTATCTTTTATAACCGACAACTCAACTGGTAAAGAATACGATAATTTATTAGTGTATCTCGTTATTTTTTATTTTTAATTCATATCAATCTTCTTTTTTTTTTCTTTTAATACTCGTGAAAAAAAAATATGTGTAGATTTTATATTAGCAAAAAAATACGTGTAGATTTTATATTATGCTAATATAAAATACGTGTAGATTTTATAAAATAAAATAGATTTTATATTAACAAAAAAAATACGGAAGAAAAAAAGAGTTTATATTACATCTCATTATGTAAAAAGATTTTATAAAATAAAATATGTAAAAAGATTTTTTAAAATAAAATATGGAAAATCATTATGAGATGTAATATAAAAAAATACGGAAGAAAAAAGATTTTATATTACATCTCATTAATATAAATTTAAATGTAAAATCTATATTTAAAATAGATTATGCTAATATAAAATCTATTTTATAAAATCCTCCACCAAAAAAACAAATATTTATATTAATAAATGAGTATCCATTCCACAAATAGATGATTATGTGAGATACTGTGCTTGGAAAGGTTGTACCAAAGCATTAAGAAATTGTAAATTAAGTAATTGACTTTAATTAGTTGTACTTTGTGCTTAAAATTTTGTAATTAAGAGTTTTTTATGTCGTTTTTATAATATAATATAAATATAGATATAGAAGAAGCGTGTTTTTTTGATTGACGAGACAAGTTTGAATAAAAGAACTTGACTTTCTAAAATAAAATTCTTTAGAAACTTACTGAATAAGTCACTTTCTATATTATCAAACAATTGTTTATAGTTTTGTATCTATCACCTTGTAACCTATTATACATACATTTAATATATAATGTTGGATAATAACAAAAATAAAACCCTGGGATGCTCAAGAGAATGAAACCCGAGTTTATCATTGTGATGAAAAATTGGGCTTGTAAGAGGATGACCCATTATATTATATAAAATCAGACAATATTTTTTATATTCAATTCCATTACGCTGTGTTCTCGAAACTCATTTAACGAAGGAAAGGAAAGGAAAGTGAGGGAAAGGGGAGGAAAGTAAAAAAAACTCGTGTTCTCGAAACTTTTTTAGGAGAGAAAGGAAAGGAAACGGAAGGAAAGAATTGATAACTTTCCTCCCAAACCTTTCCTCTCAAATGTGGGAGGAAAGGGAAGGAAAGGAAATGAAAGAAATTAAAATCATTTAAAAAAATTACTGAAATTATTAAAATTACAAAACTACCCAATCTTTCATTATAAAGAATATATTTTTATAAGGGTATATTTGTAAAATTGACATCTTTTCTTTCCTTTCTCTCCTGTTCAAGAACATGAAAAACTATTTTCTTTCATTTCCTTTCCTTCCTTTTCGAGAACACAAATGAAAAAATTATTTTTCTTTCCTTTCTTTTCTCTTCCTTTCTTTTCCATCCCTTTTCTTTTCTTTTCTTTTCTTTTCCCTCCGGATTAGAGAACACAGCGTTAATGACTGCTTAATATCTCTAACAAAAGACTCCTTCAATATTAACGGGCTTGGTTTATTTGCGTCAAGCCGTTAACGTCAAGGTGTGATTTTTATGCACGGTTTTGTGTTTTTCGGGATGTATTTTGTAATTTATTGTTGACGTACCATTATAGTATTTCAGTAATAGACTAGGGACTAGTTTTGCAATTACTGTAAAACATAGCCTACCCCTCTTTCCGCGCTCAAATAATCAATTTCTAGGGTTTAAAGCATTCTCACCAAAACCCTCATCAAGGAGATAGTTCATGAGTTCTTTTCAATAGAGAAAATTTTGTAACGGATACAATGAATGTCGACATGGATACTTCTCCTAGTTACTTTGATTCTCAAGAATTGAATCTCAGAGAGCGTTACCGGCGCTACGGGTATGAATCCGAACCTTGAAACTCTTTTCCGAATGTGTAAATCAGTAATGTTTCAGATTGTGAAATCAAACTTTTAAACTCCTTATTGCTTCACTTCTTTTTGAGGATTTTTGTCAATATTGGGTCATTTGATTGTGTATCGCACGAATTCATTATTGTATGTGTTTCAGGAAAAGGCTTTCGCCTTCACCGCATCAGGAAAATTATCAATCCAAGTTCAGTAATGCTGCTTTATTTCTTGAAAATATCAAAAAAGAAGTCGACCACTCTGATGGTGATCATTCAGAAGGAACGCACGCGAGAACTCAATCTTCTTTTAAAAGGAGATCACCATCAATAGATAGTCGTGGTGAGATGGGTGTTGCTAACGATTCCGTTGGCAAATCGAAAACCCATTCCTTAAAAGTTTTCAAGCACGAGGAAGATGCATCATTGGATGGTGGAGATGCAACATTTTCTTTATTTGCCTCTCTTTTTGATTCCGCTCTTCAAGGTGCTTGTGCAATCTATCTCTTGCTCTCTGTCTAGTATACAGGAACAAACAACACGAAATTGAAAAATTGAATAAAATCTGTTGAATGAAGTAACTTCTTTTAGTTTAGATTTTTTACGGTACTGATTTAGCATGGATGCAAACTGCTGCACGAAGTGCTTCGGTTTCTGGCATTCATTAGCATTTTTGACTACTTGAATTTTCTAGTTTGTACTTCAATTATTTTGATTATTTGTTATATAATCTGATACCTTCACATTATTTAATTAGTTCAAAATAATCCCCAGCGAGTATAGTGTTTTTCCAGTCATAGACAAGTTGTTTTTAAAAACAAATGGTTTTCAATATTACAAGGAGTGAATAATGTAACCAACCTTGTTGAAGAAGGCGGTCATGAATTTGTGGGCATTTTAGATGCGTAACTATGGACAATACAAGCGATGTTTGTGATTTTTTTGGTTCATGGTACAAGTTTTTCTGTCACCTTGCTGAAGTCGATATCGCTTTACTTTCCTCTCTACTTTCTCCAACTGAAGGACGCTGACAACCAATGCATGATTCCAACTTTCATTTTTAGGCACATTTGTTTTGAACCGTATGAACACTAAATTATGCTATAACTGGTAGTTGGTTCAACTGGTTCTGTACTTTATTGTTTAATGTATCTATTGCAGGATTGATGTCGATCCCTGATTTGATATTAAGACTTGAAGGAGTGTGCCGCAATGTTTCAGAGTCCATTAAGTATGTGTCATACCCCAAAATAGTTGATAGTGGAATTCCTATATTTCTTATCACTTGTTCTGATAAAATGAAATGAAAAGAATGCCACTCATTCTCTCCATCAACAAAGACAACATAGGAGATGACTTGTGGACCAAAACCAACATAATCAACAATATGTATTGATGACGATGTGCAGACAAGTAGTTTTATACCAAAAAGAAAACGTTGTAGTTTTTACTGTACTTTTAAAATGAAAATTATTCTACTCTTAATGAGCGTTCGAAGTTCGAAGTCTCTGAAAGTCAAAAGATTCTACAGAGGTGGAGTTGAAACTAGATATTTGCTTCCATTCTGCTGAAGGAACCCTTGCTAAATATAATAATATATACTTTGTTGCTTGCTAAATTGATACAAAGATTCTTAGCCAGCATGCTGACTTTGTATATCTTTTGTACTTCTACAGTAACAGTTGTAGTGAGAGACACAGAATTCTTGAGGACAAACTGATGAGGCAAAAGGCTAAGATGCTGCTTGATGAGGCTGCTTCTTGGTCTCTTTTGTGGTATCTATATGGGAAAGGCATGATTCATAACATTTACCTCATTATTCATTTGGATGTGGGCTGAGTTTTTCTTTTTTTCTTTTTTGTAGTATCTACTATCTATATGTGGGAGGCAATAGCTGTTACTTTGACCACAGTCTGCCCAGGCACATAGCTGACATGTTTTGGGTCCTAATATATGACTGACTCTTTAGACCATTGTTATTGCTTAGGTTCTGCTCCTAATATCTCCCGTAGAGTGTTCTAAGATATCTTTCTGTGGCCAATTAAGCTGTCACCTAGGCGTTAAGAGTCCTTGACTGGCCGACCGCATTGATTAGTTAGGAACAGTTAACTGGCCACCTAGAGTTACCCGCCCTCACTGCTTCAGTTAGCAACTAATTGTCGAATTAAGCTTTTCATAACACCAAGCAAGGATTAATAGACTTCTCCTTTTTTAATCAATCAATTTGTCAAAGCTTGGAGGGATCTTTCCTATTTTTCAAGGTAATTGTATGAAAGAAGCAATGAAATTAGTCATTTGGATAAAAAATTTGGATCAAAGTAATCTGGTACTTGGTGCTTATTGTTTGGCTTAGCTGTCGGTTTAATCTCTACTTAAGTTGAAGGTCACTTAACTACTTAGCTGATTTAACATTTTTTAGAACACTGCTTCTATTATTCTTATGTTTAAACTAAATGCTCATATTTTCATTCTATGCTGATCAGGCAATATCAGGTTATTGATTTTATTCTTTTTGGGGATCAAATCGAGTTTATAATTTCTTTTTACTTTTTCAATTTTGTGTAGGTAATGAAGAGCTTCCTGAAGATTCAATCATGGTATGAAGGTTTAGTGTGTAGTAACTTGTTTACTCATTTTACAAATGCCAATTTTTTTTGAAGCTGATGTTTTATCGCCTTTGCTTTGATGCTTTACTTCAGTTGCCAACAACTTCACATCTGGAGGCTTGTCAGTTTGTTGCTGCAGATCATATAGCTCAGTTATGCCTTAGACTTATCCAGTGGCTTGAAGGATTAGCCTCCAAGGCCCTTGACTTGGAGAACAAGGTGATGGGTTGTTATTTTCTTCTTGGTTTTACTGTCACCAAGGGCTACATTTGCAAAACAATTATTTAGAAGCTAGGCAACTCTTGTCGTATAGTTATAAGGAGTCTTATAATATGATATCACATATCAAATGTAGATTAATTGCTACTTTCATTTCTTCACTTGTCATTGTATTGCAACGGTCCTTTGAATCGGCTATGTTATTAAATGACAACTGAAGTTGCACAGATTCATACTACAGTGAGTATTGCCGCAGATGGTCATCTATATCGGTCTGGTGCTTGCTCTTGTTTATCATAGTGTTGGTTGTCTTGGGAAGGATGTGCATGTATTCGTCTGTATCTCTTTGTTTGTTGATTTGCTGTGCCATGTTAGCTTGGCTACTTTCAGTGTATATGGAATGATATAATATGCAGATACATAATGTTGATTATGATTCTAGATAATTGTCTAAATTAAAGTGATTTGGTGCTGTCACAGACTAATAGAGTTGTTGAGTTGTGATATAAGAATTTTATTTTGAATTATGAGTAGAAAAGTAGTTCGTCATAATTTATAACAAACACGAGAGAAATGATGACAAGGGGAAAAAGAAATAAATTTACTAAAGAGTAAAGAAGAGAAAGGTCTATAGCTCCCTGTCCATACTGCCTGAAGCATTAAACAGCAACGTCATTGGCGTGGTAGATATATAAACCATTTTAATAATTTCAATGATATGATTGAGGGTTCGTTCACATCAAGACCAAAAACATTAATAGTTATATACTTATCGTTCACTCCACAACCGCATACTATTACAAAAAATAGACCCAGGTTATCAGCAAGGGACTTGATAAAAATCAACAGCATGTTGTGACCGGTTGGGCTTGGTTGATTTTGTTACAAAGAATAGGTTTAGGGGGTTCATTTATTTGTACACCCTTGGTGCTCGTAAGGTATATTTATTCTGTGGCTTTTGATTGCAGGGGTTGTGTTATTCCACAAAACCTCCGTTGTTTTACTTCTCCACAAAACCTCCGTTGTTTTACTTCTTTGATACCAGATTCTCTTCTCTAGGCTGCATGCAAATATTTCTCCTTTTAATGCTCCCAAAACCTAGGAGCCTTGATGCGCCATGATAACTCTTTTTATGACACGGATCACCCTTCTTTGGCAATGTTCAAAGTTGCTTCATACAATTATACACTAAAATATATCCAGGTATGGTTGTTTTAAATTTTTTGCATATCGTTTTGTAGGTGCGAGGCTCTCATGTTGGCACACATCTCCCTACCTCAGGGGTTTGGAATCATACACAAAGGTTTCTAAAGAAAGGCTCCTCAAACGAGAAGATTATTCAGTGCTTGGATTTTGATGCTCCAACGCGTGAACATGCTCAACCGCTACCTGATGACAAAGTATTATTTTCTGAAACAGTTGCCATCTGCTGTAGCTCATTAAGTAATCGTTAAAAAATGTTATTGCTGTGGCTGTGATTTTTAACTTCATGGAAATCTTTTATTTTTTACTTTAAAATATTGTGCTATAATGCTGAGTTAGTGAGTGATGCTAGTTAAGGCAGGTGGTAAAATAGCTGTCTGATTTTTTTAATTATAGATGTAAAGGTCTAAGAGAAGCAAATCTTGTTTTAACAAGCAACATCCATTAAATTTGTAGATCTACCACGTTGCTTACGTCTGTTTGTGAATTTTATCAAATTTACTTTTATATTTAAACAGAAACAAGATGAATCTCTGTTGGAAGATGTCTGGATCCTATTAAGGGCCGGAAGATTGGAAGAGGCATGCAATCTTTGCCGGTCTGCAGGACAGGTATGTATCTCATTTTCTAGGATAATGTTGCAATGCCGTTTTTTGTCTTGATGGTTCCTGTTGTATGGATAGTCATGGAGGGCAGCAACCTTGCTCCCTTTTGGAGGGTTGGACCATTCTCCTTCCATTGAAGCTCTCATAAGAAATGGGAAGAACAGATCTCTGCAAGCCATGGAATTGGAAAGTGGCATCAATCATCAGCGACGCCTCTGGAAATGGGCTTCATACTGTGCATCAGAGGTAGGAGAAGAGAGTTTAACTAGTTACATATTTTATTATCCAAAAAAATGCAATAAATTACTGCCGTGTGCTCAAGGCATCACTGATGCTAGTTTAGTTCTTTTTCAGGATTTCATGCTATGTATTTGTTAATTTATATCTCGGGTTTATTTAAGAAACAGCTTTTGTTTTCAATTTGCATTAAGAGACTTTACCCAGCTTAACTTTTTGAACTGCTTAAACTTCAAACACTAAAAAAAGAGCATGTAAAGGACTCAAGAGATTTAACATTTTAAATACTTGTAGGCTTCCATGCTGCCTTTTCCACAATCAGTGATTAAAACATGTGCATTATTTGTTCTTATGGAAACTAATGGACGTCTTCTGCTTCCCCTTTCCCTTCTGCTCTTGTGTCTTATCTTCATGTATTAAAGAAAATTGCAGAGCAAGAGAGTGGGAAGTATGAAACAGCAGTATATGCAGCCAATTGCAGTAATGTGAACCGCATTTTACCTATCTGTACCAACTGGGAGGTATTGCTTTGCCATTTCCTATGCCTCAGTATTGGTTTTGTATCGTTTGTCACCATTTCCTGGTTCTGCAGTGGCTGTATCAGCTTTGGTCTATTGAAAATGATGTTTCTGCTCAAGAAATGTAATACTAATGCTATGCAAAACCTATGTTATGGGTGTTGTTACCTTAGTTAAGTGCATATTTCGTTCCTTCTACACATGTATTGTGATTTTCTTGTGCCAGAAATTGATTATTGTCTGGCGACTTGCTCTTTTGAATGAAAAACACCTTTGCCTATAAATTATTAGAACATGAGTATCATCTCCCAAGAGCTCTTCCACAACATGCATTATCGTGAGATAGTTTTGTTGGATATTTTTTATTTTTCTTTTAGAATCGTAAAAGTTTATTATGGGTTTAAGCTTTGTTTAAGTCACTTTCTGCTAGATATTTTCTTTTTGCAAGTGGCAAGTATTGGGGATTAACGGGTTTCTTCATCATGTACTTTTTTTGCATGGGTTGTAACTTGTAAGCTTGCCATATAATCCTTCCCATACATGTGGCTGTAATCTGTCACTTGTCACAGTCATGGTGATAAACCAGTTAATAAGTTAGAGCAATAATATATTTGCACTTGTTGCTACATCGAGTTAATTGATATTTTCACCATTTGGTTGAAATGTTTGAAGTTATTACTAAGACTCAGAGCCTGGTGATTGCAGTCTGCTTGCTGGGCTTTGACCAAGTCATGGCTTGATGTTCAAGTCGATGTGGAATTATCGCACTCACAATCTGGTGGAATTGATCAGTATAGAAGTTCTGATGGTGGAACTGAAAGAAGCCCTGGACAGGGGGATCTAAATTCTCAATCATTTCTTGGACCAGAAAATTGGCCACTTCAAGTTGTAAAGCAACAACCTCGTGATCTTTCTGCCCTTCTTCAAAAGCTTCATTCAAGGTAGCTATGTTGGGATTTTGTTTTAGTACAAGATGTTGGTATATGTTATGACCACCTTCTGAATTAATTTTCACTAGCAACAATATCTTTTTTTTTTGTTGTAATAGCGAGTCTGTACATGAGGCTGTAAGCCGGGGATGTAAGGAGCAGCACCGTCAGATTGAGGTTAGGATTTCTTTTCCTGTTTATTCTTGTTGTTTCTTTGCTTCTTTATTTGTTACTGGCTCTTCCCATTCATAATATGTGTAAAGTATGAATTTAAAAATCCTTCTGTAATGGAGATGTGAATACTTGAACATTTCCGTTTCACTTATTATGAGGTTACACTTCTTTTGATGCTTCCTCTGACCCAATACTTTTGAACAGATGAGTCTAATGTTGGGGGATATTCCTCGTCTACTTGACCTTATTTGGTCATGGATATCTCCTTCGGGAGGCGATGAAGATATCTTCAGGTAATGTAGTCATCAGTTGTCCATTTTTTAGATTGATGTGGCTGGATTTCGATCTAGATGATATACCTTTATTCTGGACTATCATCAAGGTTGAACATAGAGATTTCAGACATTATAACTAATTAACTATTATTTGATAGGACAAATTATCCAAAGAATATCGTTTAATCGTAGAAAAAGAATAGTGTTGTAACGACCCCTTTTTTATTCCATAAGTTGTAATGTTGTTCACTATATAAAATAACTGTATGGGATGTGGAAGGCTTAAACATGTGTGCGTCTCTTAACTCCAGTGGTGTTTTAATTTTTATAGCGTCTCTTAAAGTAAGTGTAAAGATTTTGCATTTTTACATATGCAAAGACTGTCACTCCTGAACTCAGTGGGTTTGTTACTGAGTCCATGTCTTTATTCTGGAAATTGTGATTTCTGCTAGGCCTCATGGAGATCCACAGATGATCCGTTTTGGGGCACATTTAGTTCTCGTGCTCCGTCACTTGCTTGCCGATGAAATGAAGGATGCTTTCAAGGAGAAGACGATGACTCTTGGTGACCTCATTCTTCACATGTGAGTATTTCCATCTTAAAGGCATTTAACTATTATTTCTTACAACAACTGGTAGATTGAATCATTGAAATTTGTTTTATGTATCATAGAGAATTTAAATGGTTCAATAGTTAACTTTAGTTCTTTTGTTAAGTAGCAATAAATTGTTTTGCTATCGTCTTCCTTTCAAACTAATTTTAACGCTAAATCCTCATTCTGAAACATGAAGCAGCTTTTATACGTGACTTCTATAGTGCGTGCTATCTAACCGGGACGAGCATTGGCAGGTACGCGATGTATCTTTTTTCAAAACAACACGAGGAGTTGGTTGGAATTTATGCATCTCAGCTTGCACGCCACCGTTGCATTGATCTGTTTGTGCATATGATGGAGTTACGGCTGAATGGCAGGTGAATTGATGAGGAATCAAAACTCTGTTCTGATCTCTTGATTTTCTGTTTAAAACTTTAGCTATAGTGTTCTTGAATGGCAGGTGATCTCTTGTTAACTGTACCTAGTTATGACACCCTCTTTAGGACAAACCATATTTAGATAGGTGGTTAAGATGATAACATTCACTTATTTGACCCCATATGTTATGTGACAAGATCCAAACCCTGTGGTTTGTTATTATGTCAGAAAATGTTCTGTTGCCTTGTCTGCTTCATACCAGCACTGCCTCTGAACGAACAAATTGGTGGTCAACTTCTGTTGCTAGTCTGCTTTGCTGTGAAGCACATTAGACTTTCTATTTGCCATCTGTGTACCAAAAAAGTACATGTTTGACTAGGCACAGTTTTACGAGTGTCTTTGACTGATAATCAAATACCTAAAATGCTCCTTCATAAGACAAATTGGAAATACTGGTGGAACAAATAGGTTGACGGAACAAAATTGTCCGTCAAAGACGCTCGTAAAACTACGTGCCTAGACAAACGTGTACTTTTTTGGGACTGTGGAAGTACTATTATTGCTGCTGCTGTCGTTATTGACTTGTTATTATTTTATACAGAATGTACTGGTATTGATATCAATGACGATAATTCCAAAACGGTCGTTTAGATAGGTCATCATAACTCGATAATTCTATGACAAATAGATCAACTGATCATTCAACTTTTTATGTATATATCAAATATTTATCATTCACATATGATCTGCTTAGTTGAGAAATGATAAGAATATTTCTTTGCTCTCATTTTCTACTGATACAAATTTTAATGTTGTTTTTTCATGCTTTTATGTTGGCAGTGTTCTTGTCAGATATAAAATCTTTCTTTCTGCTATAGAGTACCTGCCATTTTCTCCTGGAGATGCAAATGGCAGTTTCGAGAAAGGAAGTTTTGAAGAAATTATTGAGAGGTTCTTAATTTTCTCTTAATCATTTTTAAAGATATCGAGATAGACATTACTGCCACTTGCTTTTTGTCTTCATTTTATGCTGGCCTCATCTTTTGTTTCCTATTACTGTAACAGGGTTTTATCAAGATCACGAGAAGTGAAAGTTGGAAATTTTGATGGGTCATCTGACGTTGCCGAGCAATGTCGGTTGCAGAGTCTTCAAAAAGCTATGGTCATTCAGTGGCTTTGCTTTACACCTCCCTCCACCATTAATGATGCCACGAGGGTTGGCAGTAAACTTCTTCTCCGGGCTTTGATGCATAGGTAATTCGTTGCTATAATTCTATTGTCTTGTACAATGAAGTTTCATAGATGCAAGTTCTATTTCAACTGTTGCTTTTGTGGTATTGGTTCTTAATTATTGTTTCGGGTGAATTTATCACATGTCACCATAATAATGCAGCCTTTACTAACTGTTGCTAATATTTGGTATTGAAACTGGCTGTCTTCTTTCAGCAATGTACTTTTCAGGGAGTTTGCTCTAATTTCTATGTGGAGGGTTCCAGCAATGCCCATCGGGGCTCATACGTTGCTTAGTTTACTTGCTGAGCCTTTGAAACATCCGTCAGAAACTCTGTTTTCTCCAGAGGACCATGAGATTTCTGATAGTTTGAGAGAGTTCGAGGATTGGGTATGCTTCTAAACCTGTGTACCATTTTGTGCTTTGGATTTTGTTAAATGCTAATTGATCACATGTAAAGACTCTTAACGTGTGTTATTCACTAGAATGAGTATTACTCCTGTGATGCAACTTATCGCAACTGGCTACAAATTGAGTTAGAAAATGCCGAAATTGACCCCGCTGATGTTTCAAGTGAAGAAAAACAGAGAGCAACGGTGGTAGCTATGGAAACATTATCCTCATCAATGACATTGCTACTGAGTGAGTTCACTCACCACATGTAACAAACATTTAACGCATACTCGTCTTCCCCAACATTTGTGTGTGTGTGTGTGTGTTTTCACATGAATAAGTAATTGTTAATTTTTGGATAGGAAAAGGAAACCCATGGTTGGTTCCTACCGAGGATCATATCTATGAACTAATGGAACCTACAAATCTTGAATTGCATGCCACTGCAATGCTCTGCCTACCTTCTGGTGAATGTATGTCTCCGGATGCCACCTTGTGCACAGCACTGACAAGTGCCTTCTATTCTTCAATAAGCGAGGAAGTCGTATCAGATCGTCAATTGCTGGTATGTTCACTTTTTTAATTCTAATACAAAAGGCAGATGATATATTTATCTGTATGTTTTAATCTTGTGTTCAGGTTAATGTATCTATATCTACAAAGGACAGTTGCTCCGTTGAGGTTTCACTTCGGTGCTTGGCAGCAGAGAATGATGGATTTGGTCCAAATAAACTTGCTGATGGTGGTGTTCTTGCTGCAGTTATTGCAGCTGGGATTAAAGGTATATCGAGAAGTGTAGGCTATTGCTCAAGTTTTCTGCATCTTGGGATTGAGTTGGTCGGTACAACTGCCAAATAAAAGGGCTATTATTTCATTATTCTATGCGTGGGTGTAACATCCCAAGCCAATTGTACCAGATATTGTCCGCTTTGTTCACACTTGGACTCACAATTTTAAAACGCGTCTAATAGATGAGGTATCTAGTCTCTTATAACATTACAAGGCAGCCTTAGTTCTCCTCTCAACCGATGTGGGATCTTACAATCCACCCCCTTGGGATCCCGACGTCCTTGCTGGCACACCAGTCTGTTTCCCAGCTCTATTACGTTTTGTAACATCCCATGGCCAACTGTACCATATATTGTCCGCTTTGTCCACACCTGCACTCACGGGGTTTTTAATCAGGCAACCTTAGTTTCCCTCCTCAACCGATGTGGGATCTTACACTCGGGTATAACTTTTAGCAAAACATATTAAATTTAGTTGATGACATCCAAAAAATATGCACAAGGCCGCACATATTGTGGAGCGCATGGATGCTATGATCCAATTTCGAGTATCACCATAATAGAGGAGTCCAATTTACAAGTTTCTTCGTTCTAAATGGTCTAAATTTCATTGTGTTGCAGGTGAGCTGGCCGGATTTCAAGCTGGTGTAACGATGGAAATTTTGAGACTAGATGCTTGGTATTGCGACAATGATGGTTCTCTGGGAAGCCCGGCAACATATATAGTAAGGGGTCTATGTCGCAGGTGCTGTATTCCAGAAGTGATTCTTCGATGCATGCAGGTACATTTTTGTGTTTTACATTCTTTTGCCTTTTTTTTTATATAACTAGATCTACTTTATTTGATGTTAATTTTTATTATTGTTGTTTTGTAAACGGTAGGTTTCTGTTTCTCTTATGGAGTCGGGTAATGCACATGAAGTCCAAGATGAGTTGATTGAATTAGTTGCGGGATCTGAAACCGGGGTCCTTCATTTGTTTAGTCAAAACCAATTGCAGGAATTCTTATTATTCGAGAGGGAATACCGAATATGGAAGATGGACGAATCGACTACTTGAATGTCTATGTATTTTACTTGTTATGAGTTTTATGATTTTTTTAAAGAAATATCGATGATAAGGTTAGCATTTTGTTGTAGTTAATATTGTTTTGGTTATGACCTGCCAAAATTAATGATTAATCACGGTCGTGGAAAATATACACGTTTGGTCTTTGATCGTGTAGCGTTTACACTTGGTATGTTTTTTGTACAATGTTTATTGCTTTTGGCGTTCATCTCAAAAACAATATATGTGACACTTGGAGGCTGTTTACCAAACAGCTTCTTTTGCGGCGTCCAGCGTTGCAATATACTCTGATTTTGTAGTTGAATCTGCTATTGTACATTGCTTGTAGCTCTTCCAGCTCACATGACATACGCTTAACACAAACACGTATCTTGATTGTGATTTAAAGTCATCACGGTCGGTTTGGAAACTAACATCTATATATCCTTGGATACATAGATCTTTTCTGACCGCTGTGCAGTAAGAAATATCCTTAGTTCTTCTCTGATACTTTAGGATGTTCTTCATTACTACCTAATGAGCGTCATGCTTAGGGCATCCAAGATGTCCGGTAGGAGACATAATAACTGAAGTTTTTATTCGTGAAGTGAGCAAGAGAGCTTTTATCCGGTTAGAGTGTTAATGGCCAAGATCTCCATAAGTAACACCTAACCAACTCAAATGCAAAAAAGATGTAAAAGGATTGGGCCTAAAATAGAGTTATGTAGCAAAAGTTAAGCAAAAAAGGTGTGTCGTGCAGTTTGTCGAAAACCATTGAAATCATGATGTATTGCCACAAAACTTCCTACCATGTTGTGCGCCTGTACCTAGCTTCGTTTTAACTGGTCATTGGCCTAAAACGAAGTTCCGTAGCAAAAGTTATACACGTTTAAGCGCAAAACCCATTTTTAGCCGATACACAAAGGGGGTACCCTTTATGTTTTCTGGTCCAGAACCGACCCTGCTGGATTTCCATGAAAATTTACATGGGTCATATATAATGTTAATGAGTAGGTTTTCACAGTAAAGTTCTTGAAAAAAACTGCTCTACTGCCGGAAATTGCCGGAGCCACACATTAGGCCAAACCGAACGAACACACACGTGCAGTTTGTCGAAAGCCACTCAAATCATGATGTATTGACTGTAATCGGCATACCCATGGTGTGGTCCTCGTTCCAAGATTCATTTTGACTGGTCATTGGCCTAAAACGGAGTACCGTAGAAAAAGTTATAGACTGTTAAGCATAAAACCCATTTTTGGCCGATATACAAAGGGGTACCCTTTGTGTTTTCTGACCCGGACCGACCCTGCCGGATTTCCATGAAAATTTACATGGGTCATATACGATATTAATGAGTAGGTTTTCACAATAAAATTCTTAAAAAAACCTCTCTTGTGTCGGAAATTGTTGGAGCCTCGCATTGGGCCAAACCGAACGAACGCACTCGTGCTGTTTGTGGAAATCCACTCAAATCATGGTGTATTGTTTGAAATTGACCTACCCATGGTGTGCTCCACATTCTAAGGTTATTTTGGACTGGTCATTGGCCTAAAATAGAGTTTCGTAGTAAAAGATATAGACGTTTAGGCGCAAAACCTATTTTTTGTTGATTTTACACAAAGGGGGTACCTTTTGTGTTTTCTGTCCTGGACCGACCATGCCGGATTTACATAAAAATTTACATGGGTCATATACAATGTTAATGAGTAGGTTTTCACAATAAAGTTCTTGAAAAAAACCGCTCTAGTGCTGAATATTACCGGAGCCACGCATTGGGCCAAACCGAACGAACGCACGTGTGCAATTTGTTGAAAACTACTCAAATCATGGTGTATTGCTTGAAATAGACCTACCCAAAGAAATGGTCATTGTTCCAAGGTTTGTTTTGATTGTTCATTGTTCTTAAACGGAGTTCCGTAGCAAAAGTTATAAATGTTTAAGCGTAAAACCATTTTTGGCCGATATACCAAAGGGGGTACCCTTTGTGTTTTCTAGCCCGGACCGACCCTGCCGGATTTTCATGAAAATTTCCATTGGTCATATATAATTTTAATGAGTAGGTTTTCACAATAAAGTTCTTGAAAAAACCCTCTCGAGTGTCGGAAATTGCCGAAGCCTCGCATTGGGCCAAACCGAATGAACGCACTCGTGCTGTTTGTTGAAAGCCACTCATATCATGATATATTTCTTGAAATTGACCTACCCATGGTATGGTTATTTTTCCAAGGTTCATTTTTATTGATCATTGGCCTTGAACGGATTTCTATAGCAAAAGTTATAAATGTTTAGGCGCAAAACCATTTTTGGCCGATACACCAAAGGGGGTACCCTTTGTGTTTTCCCGTCCAGACCGACCCAGCCGGATTTCCATGAAATTTTACATGGGTCATGTACAATGTTAATGAGTAAGTTTTCACACTAAAGTTCTTGAAAAAAACCTCCCTAGTACCGGAAATTGCCAGAGCAACTCATTGGGCCAAACCGAACGAAAGCACTCGAGCTGTTTGTTGAAAGCCACTAAAATTATGGTGTATTGCTTTAAATTGACCTACCCATGGCTTGGTCCTCATTATAAGGTTCGTTTTCACTGGTCATTGAGATAAAAGGAGTTCCATAGCAAAAGTTATAGACGTTTAAGCGTAAAACCCTTTTTTTGCCAATACACAAATGGGGTACTTTTTGCGTTTTCTTGCCCGGACCGACCCTGCCGGATTTACATGAAAATTTACATGGTTCATATACAATGTTAATGAGTTGGTTATCACAATAAAGTTCTTGAAAAAGACCGCTCTAGTGCTGGAAATTGCCGGAGCCACGTATTGGGCCAAACCGAACTAACGCACTCGTGCTATTTGTTGAAAGCCACTCAAATCATAGTGTATTGCTTGAAATTTACCTACCCATGGTGTGGTACTCATTCTAAGGTTCTTTTGTATTGGTAATTGGCCTAAAATGGAGTTCCGTACCAAAAGTTATAGACGTTTTAACGCAAAACCCATTTTTTGCCGATTCACATAGGAGGTACCCTTTGTGTTTTCTGCCCCGGACCGACCCCCGCCGACTTTTCATGGAAATTTAATTGGGTCATATACAATGTTAATGAGTAGGGTTTCACAATAAAGTTCCTGAAAAAAACACGTCTAGTGCCGAAAATTGCCGGAGCCATGCATTGGGCCAAACGAATGAACGCGCTCGTGCTGTTGTTGAAAGCCACTCAAATCATAGTGTATTGATTCAAATTGATCTACCCATGGTGTGGTCCTCATTATAAGGTTCGTTTTGATTGATCATTGGCATTAAACGAAGTACTATAGCAAAAGTAATAAACGTTTAAGCGCAAAACCATTTTTGGCCGATACACCAAAGGGGGTACCCTTTGTGTTTTCTCGCCCGGACAGACCCTGTCGGATTTCCATGAAATTTTAAATGGTTCATATACAATGTTAATGAGTTGGTTTTCACAATAAAGTTCTTGAAAAAAACCTCTATAGTGTCGGAAATTGCCGGAGCCACTCATTGGGCCAAATCGAACGAACGCACTCGTGCTGTTTGTTGAAAGCAACTCCAATCATGGTGTATTGCTGGAAATTGACCTACCCATGGTGTGGTCCTCATTTTAGGGTTCGTTTGGATTAATCATTGGGCTAAAATAGAGTTCGGTAGCAAAAGTTATAGACGTTTAAGTGCAAAACCCATTTTTTTCGATACATAAAGGGGTACACTTTGTGTTTGTTCGCCCGGACCGAACCTGCCAGATTTCCATGAAATTTTACATGGGTCATATAAAATATTAATGAGTAGGTTTTCACAATAAAGGTATTGAAAAAAACAGCTCCAGTGTCGGAAATTGCCGGAGCCACTCATTGGGCCAAACTCAACGAACGTACTCGTGCTTTTGTTGAAAGCCACTCAAATTGTTAGTGCACATATTGGTTGGATGCAAGATCATAGAAGACTGAAGATCAAAATTCAAGTAAGTCAAAAAGCTCAAAGTCAACTCTAAAGCAAAGTCAAAGTCATTGTAATAAAAGTCAAAATCAAAGCGTGTGTTGTAAGAGTTTTGTAGTTTGCGCGTTTTAGTTGTGTGCGTATTTTAGTTGTTGGTATAAATAGGATTTGTGCGGGTAATAGAGAAAAAAAAGACTTAATCAGAGTAATATACGAGTTACATTGTTAGAGAGAGAAAGTTTAAGAGAGTTTGTAACATCAAGTTCTGAGATTAATAGAAACTTGTTCTTAATTGAAATCTTTATTGTCATCTTGATTGCATTGTTATCTGGGATAACACAAATCATGGTGTATTGCTTGAAATTGACCTGCCCATGGTGTGATCCTCATTCTATGGTTCGTTTGGACTGGTCATTGGGCTAAAACAGAGTTCCGTAGCAAAAAGTATAAACGTTTAAGCACAAAACCCATTTTTTACCGATACACAAATGGGGCACCCTTTGTGTTTTCTGTCCCAGACCGACCCTGCCGGATTTCCATGAAAATATAAATGGGTCATATACGATGTTAGTGAGTATGTTTTGACAATAAAGTTCTTGAAAAAAACCTCTCTAGTGTCGAAATTTGTCGGAGCCTCGTATTGATCAATGTCCTTCAACGGAGTTCCGTTTATTGATCAATAAAGTTCTTGAAAAAAACCTCTCAGTTGTGTTGTTTGTGGAAATCCACACAAATCATGGTGTGTTGCTTGAAATTGACCTACCCTTGGTATGGTCCTTATTCTAAGGTGCTTTTGGACTGGTCATTGGTCTAAAACGGAGATCCGTAGAAAAACTTATAGACGTTTAAGCGCAAAACCCATTTTTGGTCGATACACAAAGGGGGTATCCTTTGTGTTTTCTGGCCCGGACCGACCCTGCCGGATTTCAGTGAAACTTTACGTGTATCATATACGATATTAATGAGTAGTTTTTCAAAATAGAGTTCTTGAAAAAACCTTCTCTAGTGTCAAAAATTTCCAGAGCCTCACATTGGGCCAAACCGAACGAACGCACTTGTGCTGTTTGTTGATATCCACACAAATCATGGTGTATTTCTTGAAATTGACCTACCCTTGGATTGGTCCTCATTCTAAGGTTTATTTGGACATGTCATTGGTCTAAAGCAGAGTTCTGTAGAAAAATTTATAGACGTTTAAGCGCAAAACCCATTTTTGGCCGATACACAAATGGGGTACCCTTTGTGTTTTCTGGCCCGGACCAACCCTGCCAGATTTTAGTGAAAATTTACATGGGTCATTGACCAACATCTTCCTAAATCGAAACGTGGCGCTGGCTGCTACGCTATAAGGAAATAAAGTTGCGCCTTCTCCATCAGCAATTGCTTTTGGCGTAGTGGTAAGCGCTTGATCCTAACATGTGGTATTAGAGCAGGTCACGGGTTCGAATCCCATGGAGTTCATTTATATGCCAAAGGCACGCTGTGCAGCCATTGACTTCTAGCGAATATCTTGTTAGTGCTGGCAGATGCTTGGGGGGGGGGGATTGTTGGGTCATTGACCAGCATCTTCCTAAATCGAAATGTGGCGCTGGCTGCTACGCTATAAGGAAATAAAGTTGCGCCTTCTCCATCAGCAATTGCTTTTGGCGTAGTGGTAAGCGCTTGATCCTAACAGTCATATACGATATTAACGAGTAGGTTTTCACAATAAAGTTCTTGAAAAACCCCTCTATAGTGTCGGAATTTGCCGAAGCCTCACATTGGGCCAAAGCGAACGAACACACTTGTGTTGTTTGTTGAAATCCACACAAATCATGGTGTGTTGCTTGAAATTCACCTAACCTTGGTGTGTTCCTCATTCTAAGGTTCTTTTGGACTGGTCATTTGTCTAAAATGGAGTTTTGTAGCAAAAGTTATAGACGTTTAAGCGCAAAACCCATTTTTGGACGATACACAAAGGGGGTACCCTTTGTGTTTTCTGGACCGGGCCGACCCTGCCGGATTTTAGTGAAAATTTACATGGGTCATATACGATATTAATGAGTAGGTTTTCATAATAAAGTTCTTGAAAAAACCTTCTCTAGTGTCGAAATTTTCCGAAGCCTCGCATTGGGCCAAACCGAAAAAAACGCACTTGTGTTGTTTGTTGAAATCCACACAAATCATGGTGTGTTGCTTAAAATTGACCTACCCTTGGTGTGGTCCTCATTCTAAGGTGCTTTTGGACTGTTCATTGGCCAAAAACGGATATCCATAGCAAAAATTATATACGTTTAAGCGCAAAACCCATTTTTGGCCGATACACAAAGGGGGTAACCTATGTGTTTTCTGGCTCGGACCGACTCTGCCAGATTTCAGTGAAACTTTACATGGGTCATATACGATATTAATGAGTACGTTTTCACAATAAAGTTCTTGAAAAAACCGTCTCTAGTGTCAGAAATTGCCGGAGCCTCGCATTGGGCCAAACCGATCGAACGCAGTTGTGCTGTTTGTTGAAATCCACACAAATCATGGTGTATTACTTGAAATTGACCTATCCTTGGTGTGTTCCTCATTCTAAGGTTCTTTTTGACTGGTCATTTGTCTAAAATGGAGTTTTGTAGCAAAAGTTATAGACGTTTAAGCACAAAACCTATTTTTGGACGGTACACAAAGGGGGTACCCTTTGTGTTTTCTGGCCCAGACCGACCCTGCCGGATTTCAGTGAAAATTTACATGGGTCATATAAGATATTAATGAGTAGGTTTTCATAATAAAGTTCTTGAAAAAACCTTCTCTAGAGTCGGAAATTTCCGAAGCCTCGCATTGGGCCAAACCGAAAAAAACGCACTTGTGTTGTTTGTTGAAATCCACAGAAATCATGGTGTGTTGCTTAAAATTAACCTACCCTTGGTGTGGTACTCATTCTAAGGTGCTTTTGGACTGGTCATTGGTCTAAAACGGATATCCATAGCAAAAATTAGAGACGTTTAAGCGCAAAACCCATTTTTGGCCGATACACAAAGGGGGTACCCTATGTGTTTTCTGGCCCGGACCGACCCTGCCGGATTTCAATGAAAATTTACGTGGGTCATATAAGATATTATAGAGTAGGTTTTTAAAATAAATTTCTTGAAAAAACCCTCTCTAGTGTCAAAAATTTCCAGAGCCTCGCATTGGGACAAACCGAACGAACGCACTTATGCTGTTTGTTGATATCCAGACAAATCGTGGTGTATTGCTTGAAATTGACCTACCCTTGGTTTAGTCTTCATTCTAAGGTTTATTTGGACTGATCATTGGTCTAAAACGGAGTTCCGTAGTAAAAGTTATAGACGTTTAAGCACAAAACCCATTTTTGGCCGATACACAAATTGGGTACTCGTTGTGTTTTCTGGCTCAGACCGACCCTTCCGGATTTCAGTGAAAATTTACATGGGACATATTCGAAATTAATGAGTAGGTTTTCACAATAAAGTTTTCTTGAAAAATCCTATATACTGTCGGAAATTGCCGGAGCCTCGCATTGGGCCAAACCGATCGAACGCAGTTGTGCTGTTTGTTGAAATCCACACAAATCATGGTGTATTACTTGAAATTGACCTATCCTTGCTGTGTTCCTCATTCTAAGGTTCTTTTGGACAGGTCATTGGTCTAAAACGGAGATCCGTAGCAAAAATTATAGACGTTTAAGCGCAAAACCCATTTTTGGACGATACACAAAGTGGTACCCTTTGTGTTTTCTGGCTCGGACCGACTCTGCCATATTTTAGTGAAACTTTACATGGGTCATATACGATATTAATGAGTACGTTTTCACAATAAAGTTCTTGAAAAAACCGTCTCTAGTGTTGGAAATTGCCGGAGCCTCGCATTGGGCCAAACCGATCGAACGCAGTTGTGCTGTTTGTTGAAATCCACACAAATCATGGTGTATTACTTGAAATTGACCTAACCTTGGTGTGTTCCTCATTCTAAGGATCTTTTGGATTGGTCATTTTTCTAAAATGGAGTTTTGTAGCAAAAGTTATAGACGTTTAAGCGCAAAACCCATTTTTGGACGATACACAAAGGGGTACCCTTTGTTTTTTCTGGCCCAGACCGACCCTTCCGGATTTCAGGGAAAATTTACATGGGTCATATACGATATTAATGAGTAGGTTTTCAAAATAAAGTTCTTGAAAAAACCCTCTCTAGTGTCAAAAATTTCCATATCCACACAAATCATGGTGTATTACTTGAAATTGACCTAACCTTGGTGTGTTCCTCATTCTAAGGTTCTTTTGGACTGGTCATTTGTCTAAAATGGAGTTTTGTAGCAGAAGTTATAGACGTTTAAGCGCAAAACCTATTTTTGGACGATACACAAAGGGGGTACCCTTTGTGTTTTCTGGCCCAGACCGACCCTGTCGGATTTCAGAGAAAATTTACATGGGTCATATACGATATTAATGAGTAGGTTTTCATAATAAAGTTCTTGAAAAAACCTTCTCTAGTGTCGGAAATTTCCGAAGCCTCGCATTGGGCCAAACCGAAAAAAACGCACTTGTGTTGTTTGTTGAAATCCACACAAATCATGGTGTGTTGCTTAAAATTGAACTACCCTTGGTGTGGTCCTCATTCTAAGGTTCTTTTGGACTGGTCATTGGTCTAAAACGGAGATCCGTAGCAAAAGTTATAGACGTTTAAGCGCAAAACCCATTTTTGGCCGATACACAAAGGGGGTTCCCTTTGTGTTTTCTGGCTCGGACCGACTCTGCCAGATTTAAGTGAAACTTTACAAGGGTCATATAATATATTAATGAGTACATTTTCACAATAAAGTTCTTGAAAAAACCGTCTCTAGTGTCGGAAATTGCCGGAGCCTCGCATTGGGCCAAACCGATCGAACGCAGTTGTGCTGTTTGTTGAAATCCACACAAATCATGGTGTATTACTTGAAATTGACCTATCCTTGGTGTGTTCCTCATTCTATGGTTCTTTTGGACCGGTCATTTGTCTAAAATGGAGTTTTGTAGCAAAAGTTATAAACGTTTAAGCACAAAACCAATTTTTGGACGATACACAAAGGGGGTACCCTTTGTGTTTTCTGGCCCAAACCGACCCTGCCGAATTTCAGGGAAAATTTACATGGGTCATATACGATATTAATGAGTAGGTTTTCATAATAAAGTTCTTGAAAAAACCTTCTCTACTGTCGAAAATTTCTGAAGCCTCGCATTGGGCCAAATCGAAAAAAACGCACTTGTGATGTTTGTTGAAATCCACACAAATCATGGTATATTGCTTAAAATTGACCTACCCTTGGTGTGGTCCTCGTTCTAAGGTGCTTTTGGACTGGTCATTGGTCTAAAGCAGATATCCGTAGCAAAAATTATAGACGTTTAAGCGCAAAACCAATTTTTGACCGATACACAAAGGGGGTACCCAATGTGTTTTCTGGCCCGGAACGACCCTGCCGGATTTCAGTGAAAATTTATGTGGGTCATATACGATATTATTGAGTAGTTTTTCAAAATAAAGTTCTTGAAAAAACCCTCTCTAGTGTCAAAAATTTCAGAGCCTCGCATTGGGACAAACCGAACGAACGCAGTTATGCTGTTTGTTGATATCCAGACAAATCATGGTGTATTGCTTGAAATTGACCTACCCTTGGTTTAGTCTTCATTCTAAGGTTTATTTGGACTGATCATTGGTCTAAAACGGAGTTCCGTAGTAGAAGTTATAGACGTTTAAGCACAAAACCCATTTTTGGCCAATACACAAAGGGGGTACCCTTTGTGTTTTCTGGCTCGTACCGACCCTGCCGGATTTCAGGGAAAATTTACATGGGAAATATTCGAAATTAATGAGTAGGTTTTCACAATAAAGTTTTCTTGAAAAATCCTCTCTACTGTCGGAAATTGCCGGAGCCTCGCATTGGGCCAAACCGATCGAACGCAGTTGTGCTGTTTGTTGAAATCCACACAAATCATGGTGTATTACTTGAAATTGACCTATCCTTGGCGTGTTTCTCATTCTAAGGTTCTTTTGGACTGGTCATTTGTCAAAAACGGAGTTTTGTAGCAAAAGTTATAGACGTTTAAGCGCAAAACCTATTTTTGGACGATATACAAAGGGGGTACCCTTTGTCTTTTCTGGCCCAGACCGACCTTGCCGGATTTCAAGGAAAATTTACATGGGTCATATACGATATTAATGAGTAGGTTTTCATAATAAAGTTCTTGAAAAAACATTCTCTATTGTCGGAAATTTCCGAAGCCTCGCATTGGGCCAAACCGAAAAAAACGCACTTGTGTTGTTTGTTGAAATCCACACAAATCATGGTGTGTTGCTTAAAATTGACCTACCCTTGGTGTGTTCCTCATTCTAAAGTTCTTTTGGACTGGTCATTGGTCTAAAACGGAGATCCGTAGCAGAAGTTATAGATTTTTAAGCGTAAAACCCATTTTTGGCCGAAACACAAAGGGGGCACCCTTTGTGTTTTCTGGCTCGGAACGACTCTGCCAGATTTCGGTGAAACTTTACATGGGTCATATACGATATTAATGAGTACGTTTTCACAATAAAGTTTTTGAAAAAACCGTCTCTAGTGTCGGAAATTGCCGGAGCCTCGTATTGGGCCAAACCAAGCGAACGCAGTTGTGCTGTTTGTTGAAATCCACACAAATCATGGTGTATTACTTGAAATTGACCTAACCTTGGTGTGTTCCTCATTCTAAGGTTCTTTTGGACTGGTCATTTGTCTAAAATGGAGTTTTGTAGCATAAGTTATAGGCGTTTAAGCGCAAAACCCATTTTTGGACGATACACAAAGGGGGTACCCTTTGTGTTTTCTGGCCCAGACCGACCCTGTCGGATTTCAGAGAAAATTTACATGGGTCATAGACGATATTAATTAGTACATTTTCATAATAATGTTCTTGAAAAAACCTTCTCTAGTGTCGGAAATTTCCGAAGCCTCGCATTGGGCCAAACCGAAAAAAACGCACTTGTGTTGTTTGTTGAAATCCACACAAATCATGGTGTGTTGCTTAAAATTGACCTACCATTGGTGTGGTCCTCATTCTAAGGTGTTTTTGGACTGGTCATTGGTCTAAAACGGAGATCCGTAGCAAAAGTTATAGACGTTTAAGCGCAAAACCCATTTTTGGCCGATACACAAAGGGGGTTCCCTTTGTGTTTTCTGGCTCGGACCGACCCTGCCGGATTTCAGTGATAACTTACATGGGACATATTCGAATATAATGAGTAGGTCTTCACAATAAAGTTTTCTTGAAAAAACCCTCTCTAGTGTCAGAAATTGCCGGAGCCTCACATTGGACCAAACCGAACGAATGCACTTGTGCTGTTTGTTGAAATCCACACAAATCAAGGTGTATTGATTGAAATTGACCAACCATTGGTATGGTCCTATTTCTAAGGTTCTTTTAGAATGGTCATTGGTCTAAAATGGAGTTTCGTAGCAAAAGTTATAGACGTTTAAATGCAAAACCAATTTTTGGCCGATACACAAAGGGGGCACCCTTTGTGTTTTCTGGCCCGGACCTACCCTGCCGGATTTTAGTGAAAATTTACATGGGTTATATACGATATTAATGAGAAGGTTTTTATAATAAAGTTCTTGAAAAAACCTTCTCTAGTGTCGGAAATTTCCGAAGCCTCGCATTGGGCCAAACCGAAAAAAACGCACTTGTGTTGTTTGTTGAAATCCACACAAATCATGGTGTGTTGCTTAAGCTTGACCTACCCTTGTTGTGGTCCTCATTCTTAGGTGCTTTTGGACTGGTCATTGGTCTAAAACGGAGATCCGTAGCAAAAGTTATAGACGTTTAAGCGTAAAACCCATTTTTGGCCGATACACAAAGGGGTACCCTTTGTGTTTTCTGGCTCGGACCGACTCTGCCAGATTTCAGTGAAACTTTACATGGGTCATATACGATATTAATGAGTACATTTTCACAATAAAGTTCTTGAAAAAACCTTCTCTAGTGTCGGAAATTGCCGGAGCCTCGCATTGGGCTAAACCGATCGAACGCAGTTGTGCTGTTTGTTGAAATCCACACAAATCATGGTGTATTACTTGAAATTGACCTATCCTTGATGTGTTCTTCATTCTAAGGTTCTTTTGGACTGGTCATTTGTCTAAAATGGAGTTTTGTAGCAAAAGTTATAGACGTTTAAGCGCAAAACCCATTTTTGGACGATACACAAAGAGGGTACCCTTTGTGTTTTCTGGCCCAAACCGACCCTGCCGGATTTAAGAGAAAATTTACATGGGTCATATACGATATTAATGAGTAGGTTTTCATAATAAAGTTCTTGAAAAAACCTTCTCTAGTGTCGGAAATTTCCGAAGCCTCGCATTGGGCCAAACCGAAAAAAACGCACTTGTGTTGTTTGTTGAAATCCACACAAATCATGGTGTGTTGCTTAAAATTGACCTACCCTTGGTGTGGTCCTCAATATAAGGTGCTTTTGGACTGGTCATTGGTCTAAAACGGATATCCGTAGCAAAAATTATAGACGTTTAAGCGCAAAACCAATTTTTGGCCGATACACAAAAGGGGTACCCTTTGTGTTTTCTGGCCCGGACCGACCCTTCCGGACTTCAGTGAAAATTTACGTGGGTCATATACGATATTAATGAGTAGGTTTTCAAAATAAAGTTCTTGAAAAAACTCTCTCTAGTGTCAAAAATTTCCACAGCCTCGCATTGGGCCAAACCAAACGAACGCACTTGTGCTGTTTGTTGATATCCACACAAATCATGGTGTATTGCTTTAAATTGACCTACCCTTGGTTTGGTCATCATTCTAAGGTTTATTTGGACTGGTCATTGGTCTAAAACGGAGTTCCGTAGCCAAAGTTATATACGTTTAAGCACAAAACCCATTTTTGGCCGATACACAAAGTGGGTACCCTTTGTTTTTTCTGGCCCGGACCGACTCTGCCGGATTTCAGTTATAACTTACATGGGACATATTCGAAATTAATGAGTAGGTCTTCAAGATTGATGAAATCGATAGCAAATTTAAATTTTAGAAAATATTTCAACAGACTATAATTTACTATTTTCAAAAAATAATTAGATAAATATATATATATATATATATATATGGTATTTAAAATATAGATTTATGTTATTTCGGGTTTTCAGACGGGTTAGGTGGCCAACGATCAAACCCAATCCGAACCTAGATATCCTCCCTAATGTCGGGTTTCGGATTATCGGATTTCGGGATATTCGGGTTTTGCAAAAACACCTTATTTTCGGTTCGGATGCGGATTCAGATTTCGGACTATTTGGGTTTTGCACACCCCTAGCTTGGAGGTGTGGATGATGAGAAGACATGTTTTATGTTTTTAACAAAGGGTATATTAGTCAAAATATTGTTGTTCTACTTAGTTCCAGGGGGTTGGAGTGGGACTAGTGTGTCCCATGCTTGTTCCACTTACTTCTAGTGTGTCCCACATATGGTCATGCCAAACATGAGACAAGCCTGTTCTGTTCTGTCCTGTCCTGTTCCACTCTGTTCTGCATACCAAACGCACCCTAAAGGTATACCCTTTGTGTTTTCTCACACGGACCGACCCTTCCGGATTTCCATGAAAATTTCCATGGGTCATATACAATGTTAATGACTAGGTTTTCACAATAAAGTTCTTGAAAAAAAACCCTCTAGTGTGCCGAAAATTGCCAGAGCCACTAATTGTGCTAAACCGAACGAACGCACTCGTGCGGTTTGTTGAAAGAAACTCAAATTATGGTGTATTGATTGAAATTTACCTACCCATGCTGTGGTACTCATTATAAGGTTCGTTTGGACTGGTCATTGGCCTAAAACGGAGTTCCGTAGCAAAAGTTATAAACGTTTAAGCGCAAAACCCATTTTTTGTCGGTACACAAAGGGGGTACCCTTTGTGTTTTCTGTCCCGGACCGACCTTACCGGATTTACATGAAAATTTACATGCGTCAGATACAATGTTAATGAGTAGGTATTCACGATAATGTTCTTGAAAAAACCCGCTCTAGTGCCGGAAATTGACGGAGCTACTCATTGGGCCAAACCGAACGAACGCACTCGTGCGGTTTGTTGAAAGTCACTCAATTCATGGTGTATTGATTTAAATTTTCCTACCCATGGTGTGGTCATTTCTCCAAGGTTTATTTTGACTGGTCATTGGTCTAAAACGGAGTTCAGTACCAAAATTTATAGACGTTTAAGCGCAAAACCCATTTTTGGCCGGTACACAAAGGGGGTACCCTTTGTGTTTCTGGCCCGGACCGACCCAGCCGGATTTCAGTGAAAATTTACATGGGTCATATACGATATTAATGAGTAGGTTTTCATAATAAAGCTCTTGAAGAAACCCTCTCTAGTGTCGGAAATTGTCGGAGCCTTGCATTGGGCCAAACCGAACGAACACACTTGTGATGTTTGTTGAAATCCACACAAATCATCGTGTATTGCTTGAAATTGACCTACCCTTGGTGTGGTCCTCATTCTAAGGTTTTATTGGACTGGTCATTGTTCTAAAACGGTCTGTAGCAAAAGTTATAAACGTTTAAGCGCAAAACCCATTTTTGGTCGATACACAAAGGGGGTACCCTTTGTGTTTTCTGGCCCGGACCGACACTACCGGATTTCAGTGCAAATTTACATGGGACATATACGATATTAATGAGTAGGTTTTCACAATAAAGTTCTTGAAAAAACCCACTCTACTGTCGGAAATTGCCGTAGTCTCGCATTAGGCCAACCCGAACGAACGCACTTGTTCTGTTTGTTGAAAGCCACTAAAATCATGGCGTATTGCTTGAAATTGACATACCCATGGTGTGGTACTAATTCTAAGGTTCTTTTGGACTGGTCATTGGCCTAAAATTGAGTTCCTTAGCAAAAGTTATAGACGTTTAAGCACAAAATCCATTCTTTGCCGATTCACAAAGGGGGTACCCTTTGTGTTTTCTGCCTCGGATCGACCCTGCCGGATTTACATGAAATTTTACATGGGTCATATACAATGTTAATGAGTAGTTTTTCACAATAAAGTTCTAAAAAGAACCACACTAGTGCCGAAAATTGTCGGAGCCACGCTTTGGGCCAAACCGAACGAACGCACTCGTGCAATTTGTTGAAAGCCACTCAAATCTTGGTGTATTGCTTGAAATTGACCTACCCATGGTGTAGTCCTCATTCTAAGGTTCGTTTGGACTGGTCATTGGCCTAAAACAGTGTTCCGGTGCAAAAGTTATAGACGTTTAGGCGCAAAACTCATTTTTTGTCGATACACAAAGGGGGTACCCTTTGTGTTTTCTCGCCCGGACCGACCCTATAGGATTTACATGAAAATTTACATGGGTAATATACATATTTAATTAGTATGGTTTCACAATAAAGTTCTTGAAAAAACCCGCTCTAGTGCAGGAAATTGTCGAAGCCACGTTTTGTGCCTAACCGAACGAACGCACTCGTGCAATTATTTGAAATCCACTTAAATCATGGTGTATTGCTTGAAATAGACCTACCCATGGAATGGTCATTGTTCCAAGGTTCGTTTTGATTGATTAGTGTCCTTAAACGGAGTTCCGTAGCAAAAGTTATAAATGTTTAGGGGTACCCTTTGTGTTTTCTCGCACGGACCGACCCTGCCGGATTTCCATGGGTCATATACAATGATAATGAGTAGGTTTTCACAATAAAGTTCTTGAAAAAAACTGCTCTAGTGTACGGAAATTGTCGGAGCCACTTATTGGGCCAACCCGAACGAACGCACTTGTGTTGTTTCTTGAAAGCAACTCAAATCATGGTGTATTGCTTGAAATTGACCTACCCATGATGTGGTACTCATTATAAGGTTCGTTTGGACTTGTCAATGGCCTAAAACGGAGTTCCGTAGCAAAAGTTATAGACGTTTAAGCGCAAAACCAATTTTTTGTCGATACACAAAGGGGGTACCCTTTGTGTTTTTTGTCCCAGACCGACCTTGCCGGATTTCCATGAAACTTAACATGGGTCATATACAATGTTAATGAGTATGTTTTCACAATAAAGTTCTTGACAAAACAGCTATAATGCCAGAAATTGCCAGAGCCACTCATTGGGCCAAATCGAATGAACGCACTCGTGTTGTTTGTTGAAAGCCACTCAAATCATGGTGTATTGATTGAAATAGACCTACCCATGGAGTGGTCCTCATTCTAAGGTTCGTTTGTACTGGTCATTGGGCTAAAATGAAATTCTGTAGCAAAAGTTATAAACGATAAAAAAACAAAACCCATTTTTTTACGATACACAAAGGGGGTACTCTTTGAGTTTTCTGGCCCGGAATGACCCTACCGGATTTCAGTGAAACTTTACATGGGTCATATACTATATTAATGAGTAGTTTTTCACGATAATGTTCTTGAAAAAACCCTCTCTAGTGATGGAAATTGTCGGAGCCATGTATTGGGCTAAACCGAACGAACGTACTCGTGCAATTTGTTGAAAGCCATTCTAATCATGGTGTATTGCTTGAAATCGACCTACCCATGGAATGGTAATTGTTCCAAGGTTCATTTTGATTGATTTTCCTTAAGCAGAGTTTCATAGCAAAAGTTATAAATGTTTAAGAGCATAACCATTTTTGGCCAATGCACCAAAGGGGGGTACCCTTTGTGTTTTCTCGCCCGTACCGACCCTGCCGGATTTTCATGAAAATTTCCATGGGTCATATACAATGTTCATGAGTAGGTTTTCACATCAAAGTTTTTGAAAAACCCCCGTTTTAGTGCAAGAAATTTTCGGAGCCACTCATTGGGCCAAACCGAACGAACGCACTCGTGTTGTTCGTTCAAAGCCACTCAAAATCATGGTGTAATGCTTAAAATTGACCTACCCATGGTGTGGTCCTCATTCTAAGGTTCGTTTGGATTGGTCATTGTGCTAAAACAAAGTTCCATAGCAAAAGTTATAGACGTTTAAACCCAAAACCAATTTTTGGCCGATACACAAAGGGGGTACCCTTTGTGTTTTCTGGCCCGGACCGACCCTACCGGATTTATATTAAAATTTATATGGGTCATATAAAATTCTAATGGGTATATTTTCACAATAAAGTTTTTGAAAAAACCGCTCTAGTGTAGGAAATTGTCGGAGCCACTCATTGGGCCAAACCGAACGAACACACTCGTGTTGTTTGTTAAGAGCCACTCAAATCATGGTGTATTGCTTGAAATTTACCAACCCAGGGTGTGTTCCTCATTCTAAGGTTCGTTTGGACTGGTCATTGGCCTAAAACGGAGTTCCATAGCAAAAGTTATAGACGATTAAACGTAAAACCCATTTTTGGCCGATACACAAAAGGGGTACCCTTTGTGTTTTCTGACCCGGACCGACCCTGCCGGATTTCCATGAGTAATATACAATGGTAATGAGTTGGTTTTTACAATAAAGTTCTGGAAAAAAACCTCTCTAGTGTCGGAAATTGGCGAAGTCACGCATTGGACCGAACCGAACAAACACATTCGTTTAATTTGTTGAAAGCCACTCAAATCATGGTGTATTGCTTGAAATTGACCTACCCATGGTGTGGTCATTGTTCCATGGTTCTTTTTTATTGATCATTGTCCTTAAACGGAGTTCCATAGCAAATGTTATAAACGTTTAAGTGCACAACCATTTTTGGCCGATACACCAAAGGGGGTATATTTTGTGTTTTCTCGCCCAAACCGACCCATCCAGATTTACGTGAAATTTTACATGGGTAATATAAAATGTTAATGAGTAAGTTTTCACAATAAATTTCTTGGAAAAAACCGCTCTATTGCCGAAAATTACCGGAACCACTCATTAGGCCAAACCGAACGAACGCACTCGTGTTGTTTGTTGAAATCCACTCAAGTCATGGTGTATTTCTTGAAATTGACATACCCATGGTGTGGTCCTCATTCGAATCTTCGTTTAGACTGGTCATTGGGCTAAAACGGAGTTTCGTAGCAAAAGTTGTAGACGTTTAAACGCAAAACCCATTTTTTGCAGATACACAAAGGGAATACCCTTTGTGTATTCTAGCCCAGACCGACCCTACCGGATTTACATAAAAATTTACATGTGTCATATAAAATGTTAATGAGTAGGTTTTCACAATAAAGTTCTTGAAAAACACCGCTCTAGTATCGGAAATTGCCGGAGCCACGCATTGGGCCAAACCAAACGAACACACTCGTGTTGTTTGTTGAAAGCCACTCAAATCATTGTGTATTGCTTAAAAATCACCTACCCAAGGTGTGGTCCTCATTCTAAGGTTCGTTTTAGATTGATCATTGGCCTTAAACAGATTTTCGTAGCAAAAGTTATAAATGTTTAAACGCAAGACCATTTTTGGCCGATACACCAAATGGGGTACCATTTGTGTTTTCTCACCCGGGTCAACCCAACCGGATTTCCATGAAATATTACATGGGTCATATACAATGTTAATGAGTATGTTTTCAAAATAAAGTTTTTGAAAAAACCCGCTCTAGTGTTGGAAATTGCCGGAACCACGCATTGGGTTAAACCGAACGAACGCACTCGTCCTGTTTGTTAAAATCCACTCAAATAATGGTGTATTGCTTGAAATTGACCTACCTATGGTTTGGTCCTCATTCTAAGATTCTTTTGGACTGGTCATTGGCCTAAATCGGAGTTTCGTAGCAAAAGTGATAGACATTTAAGCACAAAACCCATTTTTGGCCGATATACAAAGGGGGTAGCCTTAGTGTTTTCTGGCCCGGACCGACCCTGCCGGATTTCCATGAAAATTTACATGGGTCATATACAATGTTAATGAGTAGTTTCTCACAATAAATTTTTTGAAAAAAACCACTGTAGTGTTGGAAATTGCCGGAGCCACGCATTGGGCCAAATCGAACGTACGCACTCGTGTTGTTTGCTGAAAGCCACTCAAATCTTGGTGTATTGCTTAAAATTCACCTACCCAAGGTGTATTCCTCATTCTAAGGTTCATTTTCGATTTATCATTGGCCTTCAACGGAGTTCCGTAGCAGAAGTTAAAGACATTTAAGCCCAAAACCAAATTTTGGTCGATACACAAAGGGGGTACCCTTTGTGTTTTCTGACCCGGACTGACCCTGCCGGATTTCCATGAAAATTTATATGGGTCATATACAATGTTAATGAGTAGGTTTTCACAATAAAGTTTTTGAAAAAAACCGCTATTGTGCAGGAAATTGTCGGAGCCACTCATTGGGCCAAACCGAACGAACACACTCGTGTTGTTTGTTGAAAGCCACTCAAATCATGGTGTATTGCTTGAAATTCACCAACCCAGGGTGTGGTCCTCATTCTAAGGTTCATTTGTACTGGTCATTGGCCTAAAACAGAGTTCCATGGCAAAAGTTATAGTCGATTAAACGTAAAACCCATTTTTGTCCGATACACCAAATGGGGTATTTGTGTTTTCTCGCCCGGGTCGACCCAACCGGATTTCCATGAAATTTTACATGGGTCATATACAATGTTAATGAGTAGGTTTTAAAAATAAACTTTTGAAAAAAACCGCTCTATTTCGGAAATTGCCGGAGCCATACATTGGGCTAAACCGAACGAACGCACTCGTGCTATTTGTTGAAATCCTCTCAAATCTTGGTGTATTGCTTGAAATTGACCTACCCATGGTTTGGTCCTCATTCTAAGGTTATTTTGTATTGGTCATTGTCCTAAAACGGAGTTCCGTAGCAAAAGTGATAGACGTTTAAGCACAAAACCTATTTTTGGTCGATGCACAAAGGGGTTAGCCTTTGTGTTTTTGGCCCGGACCGACCCTACCGAATTTCCATGAAACTTTACATGGGTCATATACAATGTTAATAAGTTGGTTTTCACAATAAAGTTTTGAAAACCCCATTGTAGTGTCGGAAATTGCCGGAGCCACGCATTGGGCCAAATCGAACGTACGCACTCGTGTTGTTTGTTGAAAGCCACTTAAATCATGGTGCATTGCTTAAAGTTAACCAACCCAAGGTGTAGTCCTCATTATAAGGTTCATTTTCGATTGATCATTGGCCTTCAAGGGAGTTCTATAGACGTTTAAGCCCAAAACCAATTTTTAGCCGATACACAAAGGGGGGTACCCTTTGTGTTTTCTGGCCCAGACCGACCCTACCAGATTTACATGAAAATTTATATGGCTCATATACAATGCTAATAAGTAGGTTTTCAAAATAAAGTTTTTGAAAAAAACCACTCTAGTGCATGAAATTGTCGGAGCTACTCATTGGGCCAAACCGAACGAACACACTCGTTTAATTTGTTGAAAGTCACTCAAATCATAGTGTGTTGCTTGAAATTGACCTACCCATGGTGTGGTCATTGTTCCAAGTTCGTTTTTTTGTATCATTGTCCTTAAACGGAGTTCCGTAGCAAATGTTATAAACGTTTAAACGCAAAACCATTTTTGGTCGATACACCAAAGGTTGTACCCTTTGTGTTTTCTCGCCCGGACTGACCCTGCCAGAATTACGTGAAATTTTACATGGTTCATATACAATGTTAATGAGTAGGTTTTTAGAATAAAGTTCTTGGAAAAAGTCGCACTATTGCCGGAAATTGTCGGAGCCACACATTGTGCCAAACCGAGCGAACGCACTCGTGCAATTTGTTAAAAGCCACTCAAATCATGGTGTATTGCTTGAAATTGACATGCCCATGGTGTGGTCATTGTTCCAAGGTTCGTTTTTATTGATCATTGTCTTAAAATGGAGTTCCATAGCAAAAGTTATTGACGTTTAAACACAAAACCATTTTTGGCCGATACACAAAGGGGGTACCCTTTATGTTTTCTTGCCCGGATCGACCCTGCCAGATTTACATGAAAATTTACATGGGTCATATACAATGTTAATGAGTGTGTTTTCACAATAAAGTTCTTGAAAAAAACCACTCTAGTGTCGGAAATTGTCGGCGCCACGCATTGGGCCAAACCGAACTAACGCACTCGTGTAATTTGTTGAAAGCCACTCAAATCATTGTGTATTGCTTGATATCGACCTACCCATGGAATGGTCATTGTTCCAAGGTTTTCTTTGATTGACTGTCCTTAAACGTAGTTTCGTAGCAAAAGTTATATATGTTTAAGCGCATAACCAATTTTGGTCAATACACCAAAGGGGGTACCCTTTGTGTTTTCTCGTCCGGACCGACCCTGTCAGATTTCCATGAAAATTTCCATGGGTCATATAAAATGTTCATGAGTAGGTTTTCACAACAATGTTTTTGAAAAAAAAATCTCCAGTGCCGAAAATTTCCGGAGCCACTCATTGGGCCAAACCGAACGAACGCACTCGTGCAATTTGTTGAAAGCCACTCAATACATGGGGTATTGCTTGATATCGACCTACCCATGAAATGGTCATTGTCCCAAGGTTCGTTTTGATTGACCAGTGTCCTTAAATAGAGTTTCGTAGCAAAAGTTATAAATGTTTAAGCGCATAACCATTTTTGGCGGATACAGCAAAGGGGGTACCCTTTGTGTTTTCTCGCCCGGACCGACCCTGTGGGATTTCTATGAAAATTTTCATGGGTCATATAAATGTTAATGAGTAGGATTTCACAATAATTTTTTTTGAAAAAACCCGCTTTAGTGCCAGAAATTGTCGGAGCCACTCATTGGGCCAAACCGAACGAACACACTCGTGTGGTTTGTTGATAGCTACTCAAATCATGGTGTAATTCTTGAATTGACCTACCCTAGGTGTGGTCCTCATTATAAGGATTGTTTGGACTAGTCATTGGCCTAAAACGAAGTTTCGTAGCAAAAGTTATAACGTTTAAGCCCAAAACCAATTTTTGGCCGATACACAAAGGGGGTACCCTTTGTGTTTTCTGACCCAGACCGACCCTACCGGATTTACATGAAAATTTATATGGGTCATATACAATGCTAATTATTAGGTTTTCACAATAAAGTGTTTGAAAAAACCCCCCTCTAGTGCAGGAAATTGTCGGAGCCACTCATTGGGCCAAATTGAACGAACACACTCGTGTTGTTTGTTGAAAGCCACTCAAATCATGGTGTATTGTTTGAAATTGACCAACCCATGGTGTGGTACTCATTCTAAGGTTCATTTGAACTAGTCATTGGCCTAAAACGGAGTTCCGTAGCAAAAGTTATAGACGATTAAGCGTAAAACCCAATTTTTGGCCGATACATAAAGGGGGTACCCTTTGTGTTTTCTGGCCCGGACCGACCCTGCCGGATTTCCAAGAAAATTTACATGATTCATATACAATGGTAATAAGTAGGTTTTCACAATAAAGTTCTGGAAAAAAACCTCTCTAGTTCCGGAAATTGACGGAGCCACACATTGGGCCAAACTGAACGAACACACTCGTGTAATTTGTTGAAAGCCACTCAAATCATGGTGTATTGCTTCAAATTGACCTACCCATGTTAGGGTCATTGTTCCAAGGTTAGTTTTTGTTGATCATTGTCCTTAAACGGAGTTCCGTAGCAAATGTTATAAACGTTTAAGCGCAAAACCATTTTTGGCCGATACACCAAAGGGGGTACACTTTGTGTTTTCTCACCCGGACCGACCCTTCCAGATTTACGTGAAATTTTACATGGGTCATATACAATGTTAATGAGTTTTTATTTACAATAAAGTTCTTTGAAAAAACCGCTCTATTGCCGAAAATTACCGGAACCACTCTTTAGGCCAAACCAAACGAACGCACTCGTGTTGTTTGTTGAAAGCCACTCATGTCATGGTGTATTGCTTGAAATTGACATAACCATGGTGTGGTCCTCATTCAAAGATTAGTTTGGGTTGTTTGTTGGGCTAAACCGGAGTTCCGTAGTAAAAGTTGGAGACGTTTAAACGCAAAACCATTTTTGGTCGATACACCAAAGGGGGTACACTTTGTGTTTTCTCGCCCAGACCGACCCTGACAGATTTACATGAAAATTTACATGGGTCATATACAATGTTAATGAGTAGGTTTTTACAATAAAGTTCTTGAAAAAAACCGCTCTAGAATTGGAAATTGTCGAAGCCACGCATTGGCCCAAACCGAACGAACGCACTCGTGCTGTTTGTTGAAAGCCACTCAAATCATGGTGTATTGCTTAAAATTCACCTACCCAAGGTGTGATCTTCATTATAAGGTTCGTTTTCGATTGATCGTTGGCCTTAAACGGAGTTCCATAGCAAAAGTTATAAACGTTTAAGCGCAAAACCATTGTTGGCCGATACACCAAATGGGGTACCCTTTGTGTTTTCTTGCCCGGGTCGACCCTGCCAAATTTCAGTGAAAATTTACAAGGGTCATTGTTAGCTCCATCCACCATGTTTAGAAGTGTTGAAAAATAGGCTAAGTATAGAAACTCATGCTGTCTCGAAAGTCTCCACAAAAGATACAAAGCTCAGAAGACTTCTCCGCAGAAGACGTTCCCGAGGTCAAACTTGATAATGATACTCAAATCACAGAGCCTCTGTGGTCACTCACAGAGCATCTGTGAAGGCTAACCTCTCGAGGTCAGTTTTGGAGTTGTACATGATGGCTCAAGACAAGACCACGTGCCGAGCACGTGAGACCTGTTGTACGAAGATCCACATGATCATGTAATGGGCGTCCCACGATGTTTACTTTACAGGTGGCATTCCTTATGTGGAATGTCAGTCTTTGTCTTGTATTAAGGGGTGCATCCTTCTTGTATATTAAGGGAGCACTACCTTAGAGTTTAAGAGCAAGAATGCGAGCACACACACAATAGAAAATAGAGTTTGTAATCTTCCAAGAGAATATTTGCACACACCAGTGCGTGTTCTTGGTGTTCTACAGTAATCAATGAAATAGTTCTTTGAGTAATTTTCTTGCAATATTTTACTTATTGTTTATTGATTACTTGTGTGTTTACTGCCTTGAATGTTCTATCCTTTCTACACATATTGAACGCTTCCGCACTCTGTTTAAATCAATCCGTGTGTAGTGAAAGGTCAAATCAAGTTAAAGAACATTGAAATTGGGATCAACAATTGGTATCAGAGCAGACTTTGATTTTCAATATCAAAGGATTATGTTCTATACTTGTTTCCAGTATTCAAGGTAGTAGTTTGAGTTTGTTCTTCGTCCCAAACTCCATTCACAGTCACACTCTGTTTTCTGAAACTATATCAACCTATTTGGTATAGAAACAGGTACAGGTGTGCATCTTCACTCAAAGACAGATTCAAAGCTAGTTGGTTGGTCATATGTTCATACTCTCCCTAGTTCATATCATACTCTCTTTTTCTCTCTAAAACTATCATGGCAAATGCTGTTAACTATTTCAGTGCTGACTCTCAATCAAAGCCTCCTACTCTCATTAAAGATGAGTATCCTCAATGGAAAATCAGGATGGTACACTTCCTTGAATGTGTGGATCCAGGTCTGGTTGAGTTTCTTCACAATCCTTCTTTCATCCCAATGACCACAGTTCCTCGTGTTCCTGCTTCCTGAGTATCAACATCCCAAACCTATTGCCGAGTGGTCTGAAGAAGAAAGGACATTACATGATCTTGCAAAGAACGCCAAAAGACTAATCATAATGGCTATCCCAAACGATATCTTTCAATCTCTTGATTCATGTGAAACTTCAAAGGACCTATGGTTAGAGCTAGAGAAACAACTTGAGGGTGGTGCCAAAACCCTCAAGAACAACAGGGCCTTATGCATAAATGAGTATTTTGCATTCAAAGCTCTGCCGGGTGAATCCATTCAAAGCACTTACAATAGATACAATTCTTTGATAAACAAGTGCAAGAGGTATGGGATCCACATAACCTCCGAAGAAAACAATGTCAGATTTCTACAGAGCCTAAATGATGAATGGCTTCATCTAACCATGTCCATGCAAGCCACATTGGATCTTGATGTATGGTCAATATCTGATCTCTTTGGAACACTGATTAGCCAAGAGAACAGAATTTCCAAGTTAACAACCTCTGTTGGAGGTCCACTGGCTCTTGTAGGAAGTGCCTCAGAAGGCAAAGACAAGGGAAAGAAGGATAAGGCAGCTGAGGATGCGTAGAGGAAGAAGAAGAAGAAGGTACTTGTCGCAGAGAGTGAAAGTGAAGAAGATTCTGAGGAAGAGATTGACATGGCTGCTCTGGCCAAAACACTTGCACTTATGACCCGACAGTTCAACCGTGGTCTCAAGAAGCCGGAGTACAGAGGGAGAGAAGAAAGAGATGACAGAAGCAGAGGATATGGTGAGGCAAGAAGGCTTGGAAGAGAAGAGTCTGAGGAACCAAGGCAAGAAGAGAGGAGTGGACAGAGGTCAGATGGCAGAAGTGGTGGCAAATTCCCAAAGCAAACTAAAGGCTGCTTCAAATGCGGGAAACCAGGCCACTTTGCAGCAGAGTGTAGGTTTTCTGCCAACAAAGGGAAACCCACAAGAGACGCTGCTTTCTATAAAAAGAAAGTAGAGTACTACACTCAGAGATCCCTAATGGCAGAACAAGAGAACCTTGTAACTGATGAATCCTATGATGAAGAAGACAACGCACTCTTCTGTGGAATGGCAGAAGTCCACTCTTCTGACAACGAGAGTGAGGTATCCACTTCTAATTCTTGTAACTCGGACTTTGAAAACAAGACTCTTGAAATACAAAATGATCTTCTAGCTTATAAAAATACATGCTCGGATCTTGAGAAAAAGCTTGCCTTCTTTGAAAGAGAAACTAGGCTTCTCACAGAGGAGAAGGACAAGCTTTACCTTGAAAACAAAACTCTTACCTCTGAGCATACTTCAATAAAAAGGGGTTTCAAGGAGAAAATTTCAAATCTTGACAACGCTTTGAAAGAAAAGGTCAAAGAGCTAAAGAAATGTGAGAGAGTGATCGTTTAAATGCCATTTCTTTGAAAAACTTTTTTCAAAAAGAAAGAGAAGCTCTTCATCGAGATCTGTTCGAGAGAGATCTCAAAATCAAAAAGTATCAGGATGCTCAAAAAGTCACTGAAAAAGTCAACACCCAAATTGGCAAAAGAGGTATAGGGTTCGATGATGTCGATCCCTACATTGGAAATAAAAGAAACAAATCCTTAGAAAACATCTTCTGCCCTGGAAAGTTTCTAAAACCAAGTCTTCCAAACCTTCTATCCACATTTAAAAGGCGAAAAACATCTGAAGAACCACATCTGAGGAATCCTCTGTTGATGGTAGATACATGGTATGAAAACAATAATCTACCTTCTTCACTCTCATCAAAGAGAAATTCTATTTCAAAGAAATATCTGTCTCAAAAACAGATAGGAATCTTCATATTTGGTCATCCAGAAACACAAACTCAAATGGCTTTTGTATGCATGATGACTCCTGAAAAGGAATTGTTTTCTGAAGCTCCAGAGTTTGTTCTGGCCTCTATGGAAGAAAAACTTTTTAAAAGATTTTTGGAAAATGACTTGAGAAAGACCTATGAAAACCATTTTCTTAATCATCCTGGTATTATCTCTGAAGTAAAAGAAATCTTTGAACAAGATCTTCAAAACTGTCTAAGTGTTCCTAAAATAACACCATGCTTTACAAAAGAGATAAATACTTCAAAGGACACCAATGGACAAAGTAAGGCACATGCAGAAGGTCAGGATCTCATTCACAGAGACTTTCTCGATTCAGACTATGAATCAGAATCCGAGTCCTCTGTCGAAGATGAGACAGGGTTTGTGAAACTTGAGATAGTCCCCTGTGGTCCAGAGAAGAATAGACTTACCTCTGGCATTCTTAACAGAACAGTTCTTCCCAAGAGGAAAACCACAGGTATACCTATCTGTCCTGATTTCCTGGACATGTGCCTGCAAGCAAATATTTCTCTTGAGCTTAAAAAATCTGAAAAGGACAAGATCTCTCATGTTTCAAAAACTCCAAAACCTTTAAAACCTTTTCAAGAAAAACTCACTTGGCAACAGAGAGATAAATGGCCTAAAATTGATAAACTTAATGCTTCTGCTGCAGTGAAAGCAAGGAAAGAAGATCAAAGGAGAGTACAATCTAAGAGCCACTCAAGAGGAGTTTCTGAAAAAACTCAACCTAGATTAGACAAAGCTTTCTGTAAAAAGAAACCCAAATCTAAAATGGGTTGTAGTAAAGTTTGCTCTGTACCCTCCTTTGACAATTTTAATGAAACTTTCAAAAAGCTTGCCTCCAATGTTCATTATTGTAAATGTTTTGATCTTATGCATGCTTTAAATCAACATTTCTCGAGGCCCTCCTGTCTCATATCTCACCCCAAATCCAAGAATGCAAAATTCAAGGGTGAGAAGAGACAATCTGGTACCTCTGCAAATGAGGATAAATCCAAAACCAAATATGCTAAGGCATCTTCACAGCCTCCTAACAAAAATGGACCCATTTGGAAATGGATACCTAAAACTCTCTCATCTGTCCACAGAAGAAACAACATGTGCCCATTTGGTACCTAGACTCCGGGTGCTCAAGACACATGACTGGCGACAGAGGGTTGCTTTCCTCTTACAAAGAAAAACTTGGTGGAGGATCTGTAACTTTTGGAGATAACAAAAAGGGACAAATAAAAGGCTATGGAGTCATTGCCAAAGGAGACATCGATGTCAACAGAGTTGCCTACGTGGATGGCCTCAAGCACAACCTACTGAGTGTAAGTCAACTCTGTGACAATGGACTCGATGTGATGTTTAAAAGGCAGTATTGCTCTCTGTTGAAGGAAGATACCACCACAGAGCTTCTGCGAGCCAAAAGACGAGGTGATCCATACCTCATGGACTTCAAATCAACTAACAGAGAAGAAAAACTTTGCTTAGTCTCAAGTAAGAATGAAGAGGCTTGGCTCTGGCACAACAGGTTTTGTCATCTAAACTTTCACACACTTGACAAACTTGTGAAACTAGACCTAGTAAGTGGTCTACCAAGTGTTAGATTCGACAAGGACCATCTATGCTCAACTTGTGAGATGGGCAAACTCAAAAGGGCTGCCCACAAAACTAAGTCTGACATATCTTGCACCAGACCTCTGCAGATGCTTCATGTTGACCTCTGTGGTCCTATATCTGTGCAAAGTCTTGGTGGAAAGAAGTACATCCTTGTACTCATAGATGAATACTCTAGATATACCTTGGTTGAATTCGTTAGAAAGAAATCAGATGTTCTTGAAGTACTAATAAATCTCATCAAGAGAATACAAGTTCTTTATGATTGCAGGGTACAGAGAATCCGAAGTGACAATGGCACAGAGTTTAAGAACTCAACCATTGAAGCCTATCTTTCGACAGAAGGCATATCACAGAACTTCTCTGCCGCAAGGACTCCACAACAAAACGGTGTTGTTGAACGAAAGAACAGAACACTAGTGGAAGCCGTAAGAACTATGCTCACTGCTTTAGGGATCTCTATTTCTTTCTGGGCAGAAGCCATTTCAACCGCATGCTTCACCCAAAATCGATCTTTGATAGTGAAGAGGCATGCAAAAACACCATACCACTTACTACACCAGAGGAATGTAACACTCTAAAATTCAGAGTAAATTAAAACCTGAAAATATGGCAACAAGACATCCGTATTGATATAAACTTCCCATAAAGGGGATCAACCCTTAAGACTATACAAAAATCTGAACGGATATAGAATTCACCAACAAACTAATCTAAACATATACTATCTAGATTACATAAGTTGTTGATCCAGAATCATCCAAAAATGTGGGACTTAACAATGCCCAACAATCCAATACTACACAATCTCAAAAAACCCTCGAGATCAATCCTGGCACTCAAGCCTTTAACAACCCGCCGCTAACGAGAACCTGATTTACATATCATTTGAGAAAAAGTGTTAGGCTTATAAAGCCTAGTGAGAACATACAGTTTATACAAAATCAGAGATATCAACATTTGCATCCAAAAGAAAATCTTTCAAACGAGCATTTCCAAGTTCTCCATTGATAGGAACATAATCCATTTAAAATAAGGTCATAAACCTTCTTTCCAGAACCTCACAATTTAATGCACATGTAGTTCTTCGTTTTGGTAAACATATAGAACCTCACAATTTAATGCACATGTAGTTCTACTTTTAATAACGGCCAGAGCCTCACAATTTAATGCACATGTAGCTCTTTTATAACTTCCCGAAATATAAACTTCAGTATCATAAGGAAATCTTTTCATAAAGGTTTAATTTATAAAAGATAACATTTCGCCACAACCGGGCCTTTTCGGTCCAAAACTCATCATACGATGACAAAAGAACCATTTTACCAAGGATGGTGGTGTAACACAAAGTAGACCACAAATCCGAGTTATGAGCTAAATACTGGAACCATGTCCACGAACGCTTCGGTCCGTACTACGATGTGAGGGAGGCCCCCAAGGAATCAGTCATACTCGTTCACTAGACTACATTTGACCCATGGCTAGTAACCGGTCTCACATAACCGTACCAAGTGCCCCCGAAGATCAAATGTATCTAGCTACAACAGAAGGGGCACAACCTTCCCAGCCATAAGCCGACTCGATACCTAGGGATCCACTAGTATAGTCATGACTTGTCACAATATTTCATGTGACCAACAAAGCTAGATAAACAACTTTCAACACATTTATATTTCAAAATGCCATTTTCCAGACCAACTGCTGGTAAGAATGAAAATCATAAAAATGACTTCATAAACATTTCTTTTGCATAAGCTACATAATCAGCAAGTAAAACATCCTTTTACTTCAAATAAGTTGAAATCCATCATTTTAGTCAAAAATGATCGGGAACCCTAAAATCTCCCAAAACTCAGGTTATATCAAATATGCAGGAAACTTAGATCTGAAACCATGGAGATATATAGGAGTTCCAAAAGGTAGTTTTTGATATGTATACAGTTTTTAAAATGATAGTAGGAACTCACCAAACAGGTTTATACGAAAACCCGAAAACCAGATATCGACCACGACGAAGAGGTGAAACTTTCTACACCGAAACCCCGAAAAATGCACTTAAAACTAGCAATCAACGGAGCTTCAAAGATCGAAGAAACCAAAGAGAAATCTTAGAGAGAGAGAGAGAGAGAAATATCAAATGAATGAGATATTTGTGGCTGACAACCCTTAAGTCGGCCAGCTAATTTCGCGGGTTATGCCGCGACCTCAACTCGCGGCATAACTTGCCCGCGTTCTCAAACCCTAAAACCAACAGCGGACATCGCGACTAATGCCGCGACTATAAGTCGCGAGCAAGTCGCGGAACTCACTGGAAGGTTCCAACTTCACCGAAAAACATAAAATTCGAACGATAACTAATTACGGTGATACGACAAGAGCTTAACACTAGAATACCAAGATTATATAACGAAATTCAGGGTGTTACAAGGAAGCCGAACATCAAGTACTTCCACGTCTTCGGCTGCAGATGCTTTGTGCTGAACGACAAAGAACAAATAGGGAAATTAGTCCCAAAGCCGATGAAGCCAAATTTGTTGGCTATTCATCCAACTCTAAGGCATACAAAGTCTACGTACTCAAATCCAAACATATACTTGAAAGTATTAATGTTTCATTTGATGACTCTTTTCAGGTGACTTCTGAGCAAATCAGCTTAGGACTCAAACTTCAAGATGAAGATTCTGGTGGATCATCATGAACAAATGATCTTCATCATCTGTTTGAAGAGATGTTTAATGATGATGGATCCTCTAAAGTTGACCACAGAGCCTCTGTACCCTTGCACAGAGCCTATGTTGTACATATTTACCTCTGTAACATATTCCTTGTTTGTAAATAGTCTCTTCAGCTTTCTTTATCATGTATTCTTTTCTACGAATCTATGTCTTGTGCAAGTCTTATCCTTATATGATCCAAGCATATTTGAAGGGGGAGCAAGACAGGTCTGATATCAAGGGGAGCAAGACGGCTTTATGCGACATGAACTACAGAGTAAGGTTAGCATATCCAAACCTAAGGTCAAACTATTTTTCGAGCACCATGCGCTCAGAAAGATCACACTCTGTATCCAGTCTTTCTGTCCAAACTTTGAACTGATCGAAACTATGAAAATCTTTCCTTAAAAAGAATCTTCCTTTGGTCTCAGAACCTCTGAGGTCAAGCACAGAGCCTCTATGATCCCTCACAGAGCCTCTGCACCTCCAAAAACGAGGATCGCTTGACCAATGCACTTCTCTCAAAGAGACTCGATCATTTCATCGCCTTTTCAATCAAAACCTTGGTTGTGACCTCAGAAGCCTCTTACCCACAGAGCCTCTGTCATTCCCATCACTTGAGAAATTCAGGTCACTTCCTGCGGGTTATTTCCTAAACATCACAGTCATGTGAAAATAGTGAATGCCACGCGCGTGAGAATAGGGTGGCGCACGTCCTAGATCGTGCACCGCCATTATCTGACGTGACAACATTTGATTGGCCAACATCTGTACCGTCGTTTCACAGAAACGGCTACTTATCCGTTTCCACTCATCACGGATTTGAAAATTTTATTTTTTACCGCTTAATTTTTTTTACCTCCCTCTGTATAAAATCCTTTTTGCTTCTCTTTATTCCTTTTTACCTTCAACCTTTACTCTCAAGAACTTCCTGCAAAAGCTTTTCTTCTTCTCCACTATTCTATCAATGGCTTCTCCCTCAACTTCCTCTAAGAACTCTAATGGATCCAAGAAATCCAACACCTCTCATCACTCGATGGCTCAAAAGGCTGATTCAGATTCCGTTGGCCAAGAACATGTGCTTACAAGCAGAATGTTGTCTTTCACCAGGCATGACTATCAGTTGACCCAAATGAACAATAAACCGAACAACCATTTTGTCACCCTCAATCCCTCTGGTTTCCCCACTGAAGCTGCACCATCGATTCAACTCCTCAAGAATCACATCCTGGTTAAAGCCCTAACAATGAAGCGAAATGACATCCCTGAATCTTACATCCAATAGTTTTGGCTCAGTGCTCGCCATGCCAAGATGGACAAATATGGACACTGCATCATTGGCTATGCAACCCATCCATCAACTGAAAAGATTCTGGACTTAGGGATCAATCGTAGGAAACTGTCAGATGTTTTTGAACTTCCCTCCAAATCATACCTCAACCTGCGCAAATTCTCAGAGGAACCCACAGAGGAAGAGATATTGGAATTTTTGAAGTTCATTGGATATGTTGTTCCAATTACCAAAAGAACAAACTTCAGACTTACCCCCTCTGTGGAACGTACTCTTCTCGATTCTGAACCGATGTCTAACGTCGAAGGTGGGGAGCCCAGATCAATCAAGCCATACAATTTTGGCTATAATGTATGGAATTTACTATGATCTCCCCCTGGACTACGCTGGAATCATTTTCAGGGAGATCCAGAATGCCGTGATTTCCAAACAGCAGGACCAAGACAGAGGGACAGAACCAAAGAACATCGCGTTTGGAGGTTTCCTAGGACTACTTCTAGGCGATGACTTGATAGGGGAAGGAAAGCTACTAGCTGAGGGTAAAACAATAAAACTCCATGAGATGAAGTCCCACAAACCAACTACCATCAAAACAGGGTATCCGTCCGCAAGACCTTTGTCAACCAGAATGTTGATTTACTTGGGTAGTGAAGAGGGAACTAGGATTTACATACGAGGGTACAGGACTCCTGAACCGAGTCCTGCAACCCCCCCTCGCGTAGGCTTTCAAATAGAAGATGTAGCGATTTACCTTAGAGATGAGGGATAAAAGGTGACAGAAGTTGAAGTTGCAAAGGTTCAAGTGAGTGAGCGAGAGAGACCGTTAGTTAGAGGGGAAGGGAGTGAGAAGAAGGCGAAAAAGAAAAGCAAGAAAAAGAGAACCGAAGACGTAGAGGTTCCAAAGTCCTCTAAGAAATCCAAGAGGCCCACAGAAGAAGAGGTACCAAAAGAGAAAGCCACAGAAGAAACTGCAGAGATCAGAGTCTCTGAGAAAAAGAAAAGAAAATTGAGAACGCTTGCCGAAAAAGAACAATATGTGGAAACCATCCGGCAAAGAAGGAAAGATCTAGTAGAAGACCTTGTTACTAGAACCGAATCTGCAGAGGGTCAGAAAAAACCTCTGTAAAAGGCAAAGAGAGCCCTAGTCCTTGAAGAGTCCCTTGAGGATAAACCTTAGAGCCCAATCAAAGTAGCCTCTACAATAGCACGAGAGGTCTATCTTCAGTACTCAGGAAACCTAGGCGAAACAGTGGACATGGAGATAGAGGATGTGACCGAACAGTCACAGAGTGAAGAAGAAGAGCATAAAGAGAGAGGAAAATCGGTGGAGGAGAGGGTAACAAAAGATGCCTTTGGCACACCACCAAAACCAACTCCCAGTGCAACCCACACTTCTACCCCTGCAGTTCTAGTGCAGAGGGGTATTGAAACAGGACCGCACAGTCTGAACCAAACCCTAGCCGACCGGACATAGGATATTCCTTCATCCTCTGTACCACCATCCGGGGAAACAAAATTCACCTCACCCTCTCAAAAGGGAGAAAGTGTTGTTCTACGTGTCCACTCGCCCCATGACATAACTCTTCCACACACAGAGGTATTCGTTGCCTCTGTCACACACAAGAGTGACCCCCAAACCACTTCAGAGTTGGTGGCGAGAGAACACAATGATTATGTGGCTCTAGAACAACCACATGATCCATTCAACATAGATCTTAAGGGAGTCTCTGAACCCTCCCCCAAAGAACGTGTTGACAGAACTTCCATAGATGCTTCCTCTGTGGAACATCGAGGATTGGAAGGAAATCCTCCAGAGCTCAACATATCAACAGGCTCTGAAGGTGTCAAAGACTCGTTGGCCAAATCTGGAACATTTGTTGTTCCAGAGGTTACCCCGGATATCTATGTCACAAAGGGCGAGTTTAAAGCCTTTGCTGACACGGTGCTCCAAAGACTTGACGAGTTAAAAAGCTCTGTCACCAGGGAATCTCAAGCCCACTCTGAATTTCTTGCAGAGGCTCTCAAGGCCAATACAGACGCCCTGAACGCTCTTCGCCAATCCTCTCAACAATATTCAGCAGCGATCAATGAACTGAGAACAAACTGCGTGAAAAGGGTTGATCTTCAAGCTTGTGGACAATCTATCATTGCACACTCAAATCAGATTCAAGCTTTAGGGGATCTCTACACCGACGAATTCCCGAAGTATGATGCCCAAGGAGTTCAGTCAGGAGTGACATAAATGACCAAGCTACGAGAAGAAATAAAGGACATAACTCGCAGTGTTATGGTCCCCTTCCACCCACAGGCATCAACCTCTGCACCTGAACCCTCTGCCTTTGCCATAAAAGCCGACCTAGAAGCAATGGGAAATCAGTTTTTGGGCAACCTCAACCTTCTTCGATCCAACTTCAATGAACAAGGAAAGAAGGTGGCTGCAAATTTGAAGAAAACCATAGCCACATTTCGTTTCAAGTCTGATGTGGAAATCAACGCACTGTCATTGGCTGCAGAGGATGTTCTACAGAAGATCACCAAACATGTCAATGAAAACCTCCGTAGGCGAAGGAAAAGGAAGGAACCTGTCACCTGCCAGACTCAAGCGGGACAGAAGAGGGCATGACATGAGGACCAAGATCCTGATGCATCCGGCCATGGTCCTCATGAGGGGGAGAATCTGCAATCAACACAAGAAGTACCAATCACAGCAGTTCCCCTGAACCAAGTCCCTATGAGCTCAGAACCTGAACCACAGAGATCATTTAAACAACAGGTCTCTACAACCTCCTCTCCCATCATAATCCATATCACAAAATCTCCACCATCTGCCAGAGATAAAGGTAAGGCCATAGCAACAGATCCTCTGAAGAAGATCAAATATCCTTCTCCCACCTCTGAGAAACTACTAAAGAGCTCTTTTGATGCCGCCAAAAGAGTAAAACCGGAAGAAGAAAAAGACTGGGCTTTTGATCTGCAACCTCTGTCTAAACTCCCCATCCTGGAACCACTTGACAAACCACCAAAGGATAGAGTTGCAGAGGTTATCCAAGGCTTTGAGAGCCTAATGAGACCCTTCCCTGTTCCTCCAAAGAAGGACATCGAAGAAGAAGTGAACAAATACCTCTATAGTCGCGGAGCTCAAGATCTTCCCCCTGTCAGACTCTCAGAGGAAATTGTATCAGAGGAGAGAAGGAGATTCTATAAAGATAAAGCCAAGCCAAAATCCAAAGTCTTCAACATAGCCAAGATCTCAGAGGTTCTGGCGATCAAACTTAGACACACAAAGTGCAAGAACTTCTGGTTCAGTGAATATGCAGTAAAAAGGGAAGATAAGGAAATATGGACATTCACAGACGCAGATCTACCGAATCTTCACCCTCATGATCTTCCAGAGCTATTCAAATGGACAGAGGATAAGTTTGGCTGGAAGAAGGAATACCAAGAAGCACATCTCACCATCAAGAGGGTCATGAGAGAAAAGTTGTTGTTCTACAGTATAGCTGACTTTCAAGTGGCACTTGACTTGGGAGTCAAAAAGGTCAACTTCCCTCCACCGGAAGACAACTTACCACCCTCTGCCAATTTTCTGCCGAACTCCATCATCACTTCACCTTCTTTTGGTTTTGTGTACTTAAACCCCAAAGGAGAAAAGAAATTATTCATGGGGATAGAAAGCCAAAAGGACTCAACCGAATCTCTGCTGCTCATTCAAGATCTACTTATCAAGCACAGAGGCACCCCACTCGTACCCACAGAAGCTGCAGATGTCCTTCTGACAAACACAGGTGCAACCTTAAACTTCAGAGACCTATACGTGTGCTACTACAGAGAACTGAAGAAAGAAGGTGGGTTTGGAAAGAAGATCAACGATTTCCCAGACGCCAAAGTATAGGCTCTGATGTCTTGTAAAATTTTTTTGTATCCACTGTCAAATGTAAATTGCCTTCTGGCATTGTTTTATTTTGAATGAAAATCAAAATTCAGAGGTTGAGTTCCTTTCACCTCTTTTGTTTCTAGCTTAGCCATCACTCCAAATTCCAATTTTTATTTTTTCAACACTTAGGGGGAGATTGTTAGCTCCATCCACCATGTTTAGAAGTGTTGAAAAATAGGCTAAGTATAGAAACTCCTGCTGTCTCGAAAGTCTCCACAGAAGATACAAAGCTCAGAAGACTTCTCCGCAGAAGACGTTCCCGAGGTCAAACCTGATAATGATACTCAGATCACAGAGCCTCTATGAAGGCTAACCTCTGGAGGTCAGTTTTGGAATTGTACAGGATGGCTCAAGACAAGACCACGTGTCGAGCACGTGAGACCTGCGGTACGAAGATCCGCATGATCATGTAATGGGTGTCCCACGATGTTTACTTTACAGGTGGCATTCCTTATGTGGAATGTCAGTCTTTGTCTTGTACTAAGGGGTGCATCCTTCTTGTATATTAAGGGAGCACTACCTTAGAGTTTAAGAGCAAGAATGCGAGCACACACACAATAGAATATAGAGTTTATAATCTTCCAAGAGAATATTTGCACACACCAGTGCGTGTTCTTGGTGTTCTACAGTAATCAATGAAATAGTTCTTTGAGTAATTTTCTTGCAATATTTTACTTATTGTTTATTGATTACTTGTGTGTTTACTGCCTTGAATGTTCTATCCTTTCTACACATATTGAACGATTCCACACTCTGTTTAAATCAATTCGTGTGTAGTGAAAGGTCAAATCAAGTTAAAGAACATAGAAACTGGGATCAACAGTCATACACGATATTAATGAGTAGGTTTTCACAATAAAGTTCTTGAAAAAAAACCCTCTCTAGTGTCGGAAATTGTCGAACCCTCACATTGGGCCACACCGAACGAACGCACTTGTGTTGTTTGTTGAAATCCACATAAATCATGGTGTATTGATCTTGTAAGCATCTCTCAAAAACTGCAAAAGTCTTATGTCATAGTCAAAGTAAATTTATTCACTTAAATTAAAATGACAAAAAGCAGAAAAACAATTTAAAGTACGAGTTCTGATCAGAAGTAATCAGGAGTCATATCCATACTCCTTTGATTTGAAGAGCTCCCCCTAAAATCATGCATTACAAAAAATTTACATAAAAGGTAAATGCAGAAATTTTATGAGCTCCCCCTCAAAATAACAATGATTATCTTTGGAGTTCTTCTCACACTCCCCCTTAGATCATGAACAGAATATTGAAGTGCAGATATCTTGTGGAAATGAAGAAATGAAGAAAAATTTACAATAAGAAACTTTAATAGGTAACCACCGATTAGGTCTTAAGATTTAGCATGCCAAGCTTAGAGACAAGAAAATTGAATCTCTTTTCGTCTAAGGGTTTGGTAAACAAATCTGCAAGCTGATAATCAGTTTTTACAAAGTAAAGTTCAATTGTTCCTTTTTCGACATGATCTTTTATAAAGTGATACATGACATCGATGTGTTTGGTCTTTGTATGCTGAACAGGATTAGCTGTTATCGCGATTGCGCTCTTCGAGTCACAGTATATCGGGATATGGTTGAAGTTAAAACCATAGTCTCGCAGTTGAGTTCTCATCCACAAGACCTGAGAACAACAGCTAGCAGCAGCTACATATACTGCTTCGGCCGTTGAAGTTGAGACACATAATTGCTTCTTCGATGCCCAACTGACGAGTTTATCACCGATGAATTGTATATGACCTGACGTGCTCTTCCTGTCTAACATACAACCAGCATGATCTGCATCTGTATATGCTGTTAGTTCAAAGCTAGTATCTTTAGGATACCACAGACCAAGATCTGCAGTCCCCTTCAGATACCTAAAAATGCGCTTAACTGCAGACACATGAGATTCTTTGGGATTGGCCTGATATCTAGCACATAAGCATGTTGAAAACATTATATCTGGCCTACTGGAAGTAAGATACATCAAAGAACCTATCATCCCTCTATAAGTCCTAACATCAACAACCTTTCCAGAAGGATCGGTGCCAATCTTAGTACCTGGTGCCATTAGGGTACCAATCGGTTTTGAATTTTCCATTTTGAACTTCCGAAGAATATCAAGAATGTATTTTGATTGATTGATAAAAATCCCCGTTGAAAATTGTTTGACTTGTAATCCGAGAAAGAAATTCATCTCTCCCATCATATTCATCTGAAATCTTGACTCCATAAGGTTTGAAAAATTCTTACAGTACTTAGGATTTGTAGAGCCAAAAATAATATCATCCACATATATTTGAATTAGAATGATATCGGATTTTTCCTTTTTAATAAACAAAGTGGTATCTACCGTACCTTTTGTAAAACCAGACTTGACTAAAAATTGAGATAGGACATCATACCAGGCGCGAGGAGCTTGTTTCAGTCCATAGAGTGCTTTGTCGAGAATGTAGACATGATTCGGTTTCTCTTGATTGACAAAGCCTTCTGGCTGCGAGATGTAGACTTATTCCTTGAGTATTCCATTCAGAAATGTTGTCTTCACGTCCATTTGAAAGACCGTGAAGTTCTTGTGTGCTGCGTAGGCTAGAAACATTCGAATTGCCTCTAAACGTGCCACAGGAGCATAAGTCTCGTCGTAGTCTATTCCTTCCTCTTGCCTATATCCTTTGGCTACAAGTCTTGCTTTGTTTTTTATAACGGTACCATCTTCGTCTTTCTTGATTTTGAAAACCCATTTCGTACCTATAATGGTTTTACCTTGAGGTTTGGGTACGAGTCTCCAGACTTTAAGTGCGTCGAACTGATTCAGCTTTTCTTGCATTGCAGTCACCTTGTCTGAATCGGCAAGAGCCTCGGATACGCGAGATGGCTCTATCTTACTCAGAAAGGATTCATGCATACACAAATTCATTGAAGTTGACCTAGTTTGCACCGGTTTTGTTGGATCACCAATGATCTGGCTTACCGGGTGCTCTTTGGTCTATTTGTGTTCATGAGGTAGTGGATTATATGAATATATCAATATTATCATCTAAGTATCCACTGGTACCTTCTTCAGCTTGTTCAGGAGGAATGATGGTTGCAGTTGAAGTAGTAGTTGCAGAAGGCTCAGTAGGTACAACTTGGAGAGGCTGTAGATCAGTCCGTACAGAACATCCTACTGATGCAACAACTTCTGTATCTTCATTATTGACCACAGCTTCAACTGTTGGAGTCGGCATTTGAACTGGAATTTCTTGCTGAATCGAGGAGTTGGATTCAGTAGAGATATCTGAACTGGTTGGATGAGTAGTCGTTGAGTCTTCCATCCTGTCAACCACAACAGATTTCTTTACATTAGATCCAAGCAATTCATCATAAAACAGTCCAAATAATAAATCTAAATCAGATAAATGATTAGTAGACGTTGATGCTTCATCTGATTTGTTCGTTTGAGACGCAGGTTCTGGACTGATTTGCCCAGAAGCTAGTACTCCGGTTATTACGGGTTCTGAACTGTGTTGTTCAGAAGCCATTTCTTCATCAAATGTCACGTTGACGCTCTCTACTACTGTCTTTGACTTCTTCAGATATACACGGAATGCAGTAGATGTAGATGAATAACCAATGAAGATGCCTTCGTCCTCCTTAGCGCTGAACTTGTTCAGACTCTCTCTATCGTTTAGAACATAACACTTACACCCAAATATATGAAAATATTTGATTGTCGGTGTTCGGTTGTTGATTAACACATAAGGAGTCTTCTTGAATCTGCGGTGTATCATGGATCGATTCTGAGTGTAGCACGCGGTCGATACAACTTCAGCCCACAGAAATAGAGGTAAGTCAGATTGACTTAGCATAGTACGAGCAGCCTCGACTAGCGTACGATTTCTTCTTTCGACCACTCCATTCTGTTGATGCGTACGTGCAGCAGAGTATTGATGTGAAATCCCGACAGATTTGAGATATTCTTCAACCTTTTTGTTTTTGAACTCTGTGTCGTTGTCTGTTCTTAGAAGCTTGACCGGTTTCTGCAGATTCATCTGGGTCGTCTTCAGGAATATGATGAGAACATCAGGAGTTTCAACTTTTGAACATAGAAATTTGACCCAAGTGTATCGCGAGTAATCGTCCACGATAACTAGTATGTACTTCTTTCCGCCTAGACTTTGCGTTCGCATCGAACCACAGAGATCCATATGCAACAACTCTAACGGAGCGCTTGTACTTGGTTCAAGCTTTGGTTTATGTGGATCCCTCTTCATCTTTCCCTTTTCACATGCTGCACAAAGGTGTTCTTTTTCATACTTCAGCTCTGGAAGTCATTTCACTAACTTCCCACTGACCAGTTTGTTAATGTACCGAAAGTTGAGGTGAGAGAACCGTCGATGCCATAGCCAACTTTGCTGCATCGAGGCTTTAGAGAGTAGACAAACCTGCTTGTCGGTCTGGACGTTTGACAAATTGATTATGTAGAGGTCGGACTTTCGAGTGCCAACCAAGAGTTCCTGACCTTCTTCAGTGCGAACAAAACACCTCTTGGCTTTAAAATTGGCCTCTAAGCCTTTGTCACAGAACTGGCCTATATTGAACAGGTTGTGTCCTAAGCCTTCAACATAGCTCACCTTTTTTTATCATGACTTTGTCATGTACCATATCACCATAACCCAGTATTGGTGAAAATTGGTCGTTCCCAAATCTAACTGTCCCGCAATATTTATCTGTAAAGTTGTACAACATCCCTTTCTGCCATGTCATATGCTTGGAACACCCGCTATCCAAGTACCACATATGACGGGTCTGCACAAAAGAAATTACAGAACAAGAGTTTTAGGTACCCACTTAAAGATGGGTCCTACAGTGTTAGCACATGTTTTAGGCACTCATTGAAATTTGGGTCCTTTTTGTTTTTCAGAATCAAATGAAGAATATGAATGATAAGAATGCACATTATAAGTGTCATATCAAACATCAAAGTCTTGACAAGAAACATAAACATGTTTATCATAATATGAAGACTTTCTAGCAGATAAAGATAATTGGAATAATTGCTTCATTGAGTATTTCTTGCGATAAACGACAAGTTTTGGTTTCAAAATAGCAACATCAGCAATTAAAACATCTTTACTAGGCGAAGTCTTATTACAATCAACAGTACAAAGAGATTTATCAGTCTTGTCAATCTCCTGTTTTGGTGTCCATTGAGATTTAACTTCTGGCCTTTTCTTGCTCAGATCTGAAACAGTTAAAACTTGTGAGTTAGACTTTTGAGCAACAACTGAATGCATCTTCTTTGGGTTACCAATAGTGATCGGTTTCTGTGAATGCTGAGATTTAATCTTACCTTTAGCATTCTTAGTTTTCACAGAAACTGTTTTATCAACTTTCGTTGATGATTTTCCTTTTTCAGACATTCTGGTTTTTCCCAAGGATTTCACAACAAAAGATGAATGGTTAGGAAGTTTCGCATTAAAGTCAAATTTATCAAAACACTCATTCAAACCACCGTCAGAGTTTAGAAAATAAAATCCTCCATCAGCTAGACCAAAGCTATCATTAGATTTTGAAGCCTTAATAAGAACAGCATTTTTAAACACAGTTGAAAAAACTTTTTGTTCAATATTAACCAAAAGTCTTTCATATGTTAAAGAATTCTCAAGTTCAGAAATTTTACTTTCCAAAACGAGAGGATGGACATATAGTTTACCTTTAATAGGCTTCACCTCCATTTCTTTGACAGAATAACTCTGAAAGAAGTCATTTGAAAGAGTTTTCTTTTGATATATTGGATCATCATTATAACTATTGTTCAGCTTCGCATAACGAAATGGAAGTTGAATTTTAGTTGTGTTCTTTCGTTTTTCCGTTTCCTTGGCTTCATCCTCTTTTGACAATCCAGTCCAGAAAACTTGAAGCTCAGGGATTATTCGAGCCAGTTTCAAAAATGTAAGATCATAAAGTGCAGGTACTTCAGATTTACCCTTTTTAAGGTAGTGAGGATTCTTGTAACCAAGTCCCCATTTCTCTATTTCCTCTTTGGGTTTGTTCAGATGAATAGTTTGTTCAGTTTGACCCAATTTGTATAACTTCTCTTCTATTGCTTTTAATTTTGCAATTAAAGATTCGTTTTCTTTGGAACACGAAGAATACATTTTCGTAAGTTCTCTGAAATCAAACTCACTCTTTTTAATTTAGAATTTGTTTCAGATATCTCTTTGAGAATTATAGTCTTTTCTTTAGCGCAGTTATCAAAGTTTTTATGCATTGTCTCAATCAATACTTTCTTCTCAGCAATATCCTCGCTAAGTTTCTGTATTGATTGGTTTTTGTCATTGATAACACCTTTTTCTCGCTTAAGCTTTGACTCTAACTCTTCGAGTTTAGTCAACATGGCATGCATTTGATTTAAGAAGTCAGATTGAGTTAAATCACATACCTCGTCATCGGAATCAGCTTCAGCTTCTAATTCCTGCTTGCCCATTAAGCACATGTGAGCTGTTTCATCCTTCTCTTCATTCTCATCTTCTGATTGATCAATCCAGTACTCATCTTCTGCCATCAATGCCTTTCCAGCCTCCTGTTGCTTGGCTAGAAGCATTTTATTCTTGTAGTAGTCTGAGTTTCTGACTTTGGGTCTTCGGCTGTCTTTGGCAAAGTGACCTATTTTGCCACAGTTGTAGCACGTTGGAGGTTCTGACTGACTGGATCCTTCAGCTTGATACATTCTCTCTTCCGGCTTCCTTTCCTCTATTCTCTTTCCTTCAAACTTCTTTCCTTCAATCCTCTCTTTGTGAACATAATTGCTCGGACCAGAAGAATATCTCTGACTGTTTGAGCTTGGATTTTTGTAGAATTTCTTCTGAAAAGCCTTAGTCAACATTAGTATTGCCTGCTTTAGTTGTTCACAGTCGTCCGAGTCAGAGTTTGCTTCAGCTTCAACCTCATCTGATTCAGACATAAACATCTTCTTCTTCTTCTTTTTCACAACAAGAGCAACTGAGTCATCAATTGTCTTCCCAGTCTGCCTCTTTTCATCCAGTATTTCATCCACCTCTTCTTCATTCTGTTTGAAGGTTTCATACACCTCATGAAGTGGAATCTCGTTTAGATCCTTGATTTGCTTCATTTGTCTGGCAAACCTCTTCCATTCAGGCTGGAGAATGCTGAGTAATTTGACATTTAACTCTATATGTGATTTAGTGACCTTGTTCTTGCTTAATTCATTCAACAAGGTCACAAATCTGTCGTAAGTTACTTCTAGAGACTCTCCAACTCTGCCATTGAATTCTTCATAGTTGTTTAGGCAGTTGGATATCTTGAGTTGGTTCCCAACTTTTGAACCTAGCATCATCTTCTCTAGCTGATCCCACATCTGTTTGCCAGAGGCCTTATAGCTGTCTATCTTCACGTATATTTCATTTGGAATGCCTTGAAGAATATAAGACTTTGCTAATCTATCACCTTTCGCTCTCTTGAAGTTATCACCTTCGAGCTCTTCATACTTAAGTTGAAACTCTGTTGCCACAGTTCCCTCCATACGCGTCTCATAAACTGGTGCCATAACTCCCTCTTCTATAGATTTCCTGATGAATACTCCCAAATCATGTCTTTCAATGAAGTTCATGAACCGATCCTTCCACTATTCATACTCTCCCCTGAAGAGTACTGGTGGTTTAGAGTCAGTTCCGATCGCTAGGGCTTCTCTTGAAGTCATTCTGATTGAATAAGGCTAAGTTTGGTATTGGCGCAAAAGACACACTTTGCGCTAAAGATTGCTGGCGCAAAAGAGTTTTGCGCGAGGTGTACGTGGCGCGAAGTAACGATTTGCACTAGAAAAGGTTGGCGCAAAAGATGGTTTGCGCTACAAGGAGTTGGCGCAAAAGCCAACTTTGCGTAATGAGGTGTTGGCGCAAAAAGTGACTTGAGATCAACCTTGCGTTATGAACTTTGTGTGAACTTAAGATCTGAGATTTGCGCGAGGCAAAGTTGGCGCAAGCTGAGGTTTGCGTGAGATGAAGGTCGTGCGAAAGGAAGTTTGCGCAAAGTGTTGATGGCGCAAAAGTGGAGATGATATTCTCGTCCGGTGTGAATGGCGCAAAGGTAGATTTGTGTGAGAAGTTGTTGGCGCAAGATAGAGATATGCGTGAGCAGTTGGTCGCGCGAAAGAAGTTTTGCACGAGATGTTGATGGCGCAAAACTGAGTATGAACTGGCGCGTATATGAACTTTGTGCGAGTTCATCCCTGTACTTCGAAAATTCGATATGTTTGCTCAAATAACCCTGTTTGTGGCGATTAGCAGTACCAAAATTCGACAAATATACCACAAATCAATCTAGAACATATTGCAACCTTTTGATTTTACAAACAAACACTTATTGAAATATAGATCGATGGAACAGTGACGTTCTTGAACGTTAACTCAGACACAAAAATCACAAATATGAACTCGATTTAAGTGCTATTATGAAATTAAACAATACCACAACGATCTAATACACTTATCGATCACAACCTGATCGATTTCAAAACCTAAAACACACTAAAACTCGAGAATGATTTTGAAATGAAGAACACATAGTCGTTCTTTGTAAAACTTGATTTGAATCTATTTTCAGGCTCTGATACCAATTGTCGGTCCACAATATATCAAGTTCATATCGACTCAAAACACATATACGATTACCAACCTGTTTGATTAAAAAATCAACCGATTACAAGGTTGTTGTTTACACTTGAAGCTCTCGACTTTTTCTTTGATGAATAGTAAAGTGTGTGTGTGTAGTGTGTGATCTGATTACTTACTTGCTTCTACAACACACTCACAATATAATATCTAAACATAGATATTATAACTAAACTAATATCTAACTTAATATCTAATATATAATATCTAATATCTAATATCTAGATATTTAATCTAATAATAAAATACTAAAAACAATACTTTGATATTTTATTACAAATGACATTAGACTAATATTTAAGAGTCGACTTTCCGGCTTTAGCTTCAGATTGGATCTTCAGATTGGATGATCTTGAATCCAATAGATCTGTACGCTAACAAAAGTTTTTGAAAAAAACCGCTCTAATGCAGGAAGTTGTCGAAGCCACTCATTGGGCCAAACCGAATGAACGCACTCGTACTGTTTATTGAAAGTCACTCAAATCATGGTGTGTTGCTTGAAATTGACCTTCCCATGGTGTGGTAATTGTTCCAAGGTTCATTTTGATTAATCATTGGCCTTAAACGGAGTTCCGTAACAAAAGTTATAAACGTTTAAGCACAAAACCATGTTTGGTCGATACACCAAAGGGGGTACCCTTTGTGTTTTCTCGCCCGGACCGACCCTGTCGAATTTCCATGAAATTTTACATGGGTCATATACAATGTTACTGAGTAGGTTTTCACAATAAAGTTCTTGAAAAAATCTGCTCTAGTGTCGGAAATTGCCGGAGCCACTCATTGGGCCAAACCGAACGAACGCACTCGTGTTGTTTGTTGAAAGTCACTCAAATCATGGTGTATTGCTTAAAATTGACCTACCCATGGTATGGTATGGTACTCATTCTAAGGTTTGTTTGGACTGTCATCGGGCTAAACGGAGTTCCGTAGCAAAAGTTATAGATGTTTAAGCGCACAACCCATTTTTTGTCCATACATAAAGGGGGTGGGTACCCCTTGCGTTTTCTGGCCGGACCAACCCTGACGGATTTACATGAAAATTTACATGGGCCATATAAAATGTTAATAAGTAGTTTTTCACAATAAAGTTCTTGAAAAAACCGCTCTAGTGCCGGAAATTGTTGGACCCACGCATTGAGCCAAACCGAACGAACGCACTTGTGCAATTTGTTGAAAGCCACTCAAATCGTGGTGTATTGTTTGAAATCAACCTACCCATGGAATGGTCATTGTTCCAAGGTTCGTTTTGATTGATCATTTGCCTTCAACAGAGCTCCGTAGCAAAAGTTATAAACGTTTAAGTGCAATACCATTTTTGGCCGATACACCAAAGGGGGTACCCTTTGTGTTTTCTCGTCCGGACCGACCCCGCCGGATTTCCATGAAAATTTCTATGGGTAATATACAATGTTAATGAGTAGGTTTTCACAATCTAGTTCTTGAAAAAAACCGCTCAAGTGCCGTAATTGCCGGAGTCTCGCATTGGGCCAAACCGAACGAACGTACTCGTGCTGTTTGTTGAAATTCACTCAAATCATGGTGTATTGATTGAAATTGACCTACCCATGGTGTGGTCCTCATTCTAAGGTTCTTTTGGATTGGTCATTGGTTTACAACGGAGTTCCATAGCAAAAGTTATAGACGTTTAAATGCAAAACCCATTTTTTGTCGATACACAAAGGGGTACCCTTTGTGTTCTTTGCCCCGGACCGACCCTGCCGAATTGCCACCAAACTTCTTATGAGACCTTTATAACACAAACAAAAGCCAATCCTATTAAGAAAAGAGTGTGGGCCCATGTTTTCCGTGATGCCCGTTCCGCCGATACACCAAGGGTATACCCTTGGATTTTTCTCGTTCGGACCAATCGATTCGAATTTCCATGAAAATTTCCGTGGGACATATTCAATGTTAATTACAAGTTTTTCATCAAAGAACTTGAAAAAAACACCATTCTCGTGCAAGAAATTTCTGGCGCCACATATTGGTCGAACCGAACGAATGTGCGTCGTGCGAGTCGTCGAAACTCACTCAAATCTTGTCGAATTGCCACCAAACTTCCTACAAGCTCTTTCTAACACAAACAAAAAGTCAATACAATATAGAAGACGAGTTTTCGGGCCGATGGTTTTGGGGGTGCCCGTTCGGCCAATACACTAAGGGTATACCCTTGGATTTTTCTCGTCCGTGCCAACTGTGTTAATGAAAGGTTTTGTACCAAAAAGAACTCGAAAAAGAAACGTTCTCGAGCCGGAAACTGCCCATGCCATGACTCGGTCGAACTGAACGAACGTGCATCATGAGGGTCGTCGAAACCCGCTCAAATCATGTCGGATTGCCCTCAATCTTCGTACGAGCTTTTTCTAACACAAAGAAAAGACAATCAGATAGTATAAAAATGAGTTTTCCGTGGCGCCCGTTCGACCAATACGCCAAGGAAATTTGAGAACTAGTTCAACCACATTAGTCTTGACAATTTCCCAAAATAATACACAGATTTTTTGAAGAGGATTGCTTAGGAAATTCAAGTTTATGAATGTTCGGAGTGAAATTCAGAATGTTAGAATCTCGAACTTCGGTCAGAAATTAGTGTTTTGGGGACTATGGAATTAGAAGCGTCTTAGTTGAATCAAAAGCTTCTGATTGTGAAGGATTCTGAACTTAGAGCTTCCAAGTTGCCTTCTAACTCAAAGTTTCTGATTTGCTTTCTGATTCAGAGCTTACCTCTGATACGTTTTGAACATGATCCACAAGCGGTTGTAATTGATGTACGGGTTGGGTTCCGGTGAGAAGTGCTAAATTTGGTGAGAAGTGTGAGAAATGGTTATCAACCGTTAGATGAGAAATTGACGAACATTAGGATGAGATGCACCAAGATGTGCCAGATTAATTCCCTTTTAAGCCTCAATTCATGGGAGGGTATTTGATTAAAAGTGATCAACGGTTTAAAAGTACTTCTCACACTTCTCACCAAAAATGACACTTCTCACATGATCCCATGCCATTGATGTACATCTACTAATTGCCAAACTACACGTAACTGTCGATCTCTCATATAAATATATATAAATTCTCTATCTAGGTGTGATATACTCAAGTTTTCTGCCTTAATAACGAGAATGAATTCTTGGATTATCCCAATCGTGAAATGTAAGGTTATGCAGGGTCAAAATATAGTATTTCGAAAATGATATCAATACACAATCCAAGAGTTTATCCAAGTGATTAAACCACAATACCCAATTTCTTAACATAAAATGTGTACTTTGCACTCCTAGCTCACGTCATGTATGCCTTCTCACCTAGTCGATCCCTTATAACTCACAATTACACCAAAATCACCAACAATTTCACTGTGCTAGCATTGTGACGGAAAAAGAAGTTGATTCATATCGTTTTCATGGTGGTAAGTGTGTTGATGTATATTATTTGCCAAATTGTGTTTGCCTTTCCATTGAACGCAAACAATATATATATATATATATATATATATATATATATATATTACAAAGAGGTATCCCAATAATTAAGGGAACCAAATCAGAGATAATTAAGGGAACCAAAATCACAAAATGATTTTGTACAATAATACAAAAGATATAAAATATATATCACAAATAAGCCCCCTCAGTTGAAGCTGGAGGAGGAGGAATGCTCAAACTGGATCGGAAGTCGAGAAAGAGTTGTCGAGGGAGACCTTTAGTGAAGATGTCGACGTATTGGAAGACAGAGGGAATGTGCAGAACTTGAACATGGCCAAGAGTGACCTTCTCACGAATAAAATGAATATCCATCTCGATGTGTTTTGTTCGTTGAAGTTGAACTGGATTGCCTGATAAGTAGACCGCAGATACATTGTCACAAAACACCAAGGTTGCTCCTTTCAGTGTTACATGAAGTTCAAGCAGTAAGTTGTGAAGCCAGCAACATTCGGCGACTACATTTGCGACTCCCCAATATTCAGCTTCGGCGCTAGATCTTGACAACGTGGGTTGGCGTTTAGCGGACCATGAGATCAAATTATCTCCTAGGAAGACACAATATCCGGGCGTGGATCGGCGCGTGTTGGGACACCCTCCCCAATTTGCATCGGTGTAAGCTAGGAGTTGGGAAGGCGTGGATGGGTACAAATGGAGACCGAGATGAGGAGTCCCCTTAAGATACCGCAGAATGCGTTTCAAGGCATTAAAATGGGGTTCCCGAGGAGCATGCATAAATAAGCAAATTTGTTAGACCGCATAGGCTATGTCGGGCCTAGTGAACGTGAGATATTGTAGCGTGTCGGCGAGGCTCCAGTAGAGAGACGGATCGACTACGGGTTTGCCGACATTGGCACTCAATTTGGATTTTGTATCAACTGGGGTGGCAACCGATTTACAATGTTCCATGTGAGCCCGTTTTGAGGATGGTCTCCGTATATTTTTCTTGACTTAGGAACATGCTATTAGCGGTCCGTTTTACCAAGATGCCCAAGAAGAATGTGAGAGCCCCAAGGTCACTCATATCAAACTCATGTTTGAGAGACATGCTTATTACGTTCTTGAGTGCGGAAGAAGAAGCGGTAAGTACGATATCATCAACTTATAAAAGAATATATGCATACTCGTTGTTGCGCTGAAAGATGAATAATGATGTGTCACTTTTGCTGCATGTGAACCCAATAGAGAAAAGATAATGTGCAAATCGATGGTACCAAGCCCGCGGTGCCTGTTTGAGTCCATAAAGTGCCTTTTACAATTTGCACACATAGTCGGATAAGAGGAATTAACGAGTCCCGGGGGTTGATGCATGTACATAGTTTCATGTAAGTCACCATGTAAAAATGCATTCTTCACATCAAGTTGGTGGATCGACCATTTGCGCCCCATAGCGAGACTGAGGACAATACGAATGGTTGCGGACTTAACGACAGGACTGAAAGTCTCGTCACAGTCAACTCCCACCTGTTGAGAATTACCATTTACCACCAAACGTGTCTTATATCGTTCAAGAGAACCGTTAGCATTATACTTGTGACGTAAAATCCAATGACACCGTATGATATTAGCATCACTTGGACGGGGTACTAATTTCCACGTATTTTGTTTAAGCAAAGCGTTAAATTCAGTGGTGCTAGCATGATGAAAGGAAGAAGAAAGACGACGGCGGTGAGGGTTTACGGTTACAAGGAAAAAAAACGAGAGGAGGAGAGGAGAGCGTGGTTATGGCTCTGATACCATATTATTTGCCAAATTGTGCTTGCCTTTCCATTTAACACTAACGATATATATATATATATATATATATATATATATAGATATATATATATATATAGATATATATATATATATAGATATATATATATATATATATATATATATATATATATATATAGATAGATAGATAGATTACAAAGAGGTATCCCGATAATTAAGGGAGCCAAATCAGAGATAGTTAAGGGAACCAAAATCACAAAATGATTTTGTACAATAATACAAAAGATATAAAATATATATATCACAAATAATGTACAATTGCATTAAATGTTTGTTTACATATCCAATTGTATGATAATATTTAATCAAGACACTGTATGTATCATTCATTTTATGGGTATATTTAGGTATATAACCTTAAATGAAATTTTAATTGAATCCATGTCTTTCTAACGAGTATGAATCCATTTTTTCTTTAATAGGCCAAGAGGTCATGGATTTAATAAAAATATCATTTAAGCCTATATACTTAAATTGACTCTTCTTCCACAACTTCAGAATATGAAGCAAAACTCTTGTATCCTCTAATATAGTAATTTTAATTTCAAATTTTGAGCTAGTTATAGATGTTCACCTTTCATACAAAATTAGCATCATCTGAAACTCAAATTTCATCTCCTTCCATACTTCATTGTGCGAATGCGTGCTTTTTTACCTTGCAGGATCAATTGATGATCCACTAAAACATAATTGCCTAAAAAAAGAACAAAAAGAAACATAGGATAGCAGCTCACTCAGTGGCTCAGTGCAGATATTTGCAGTTAGTACCATAGTGGCACCTTCCTTGTGGATAGTATCTACACAGCTGCTGCCTCTGTCCTTGGTGGTGATCCCTTGGTAAATGGCCTTGTTGAAAACCATGGCTTTGTGGTAAATTCTGCACCTCCCTTGGTAAATGGCCTTGTTGGAAACCATGGCTTTGTGGTAAATTCTGCACCTCCCTTGGTAAATGGCCTTGTTGAAAACTATGACTTTGTGGTAAATTCTGAAATGGTCTTGAAGGATAAAATCCCCAGTTTCGTTCAGCCTGAAAGGTATTTGTAGAAGGACCATTTGGCTCCCATCCAACCGCACTCCTTAACATGTTAGAATTGATGTTTTCTTTATATGAAGCTCCGTGATGATAACCTAAAACTCCTGTATATGGTGCACCTGCATGTGGATGTGGATCTGATGGGGCAGGCCAATTTCTAGCTTCATGTTGAATTGAAGTGTTTTGCAAGTCCTGCTTTTTGGGGTTATTGGCATTGATCATAGGGTGGGTAGGAGATGTGGTTCTTTTCTTCTCTTGATTTTGATTCTGAATGTTCCCTTTTGATGTCCTGAGATGAAAATTAACTTGTAAATATTGTTTTTGGTGCTGCGAAAAACCAAACTCTTTGTTTATAAACAACAATGCTTTACCTTTCCCTAAGTGCCTTCTTTATTTCCTTCTCCTGAACACGTGCTGCCCTATTACTTCGGGCAGCGTTGCCTCTATAATGTTTTTCCGACAAAATGTTCTGCCTTTCACTTTCGTTTTCCCATCTCTAATATTAACAATAACGTTCAGTCACAATACAATAAAATCTAAAAAAAAATGCAATGTGAAAGTGAAACAATAACATACGGACCTGTCTCATTGTCTTTAACCTGTAAAGGTTTCTGCCTTTGATGAGTAGAGGATGAAGGGGAGGGAGTGGTTTAACCCCTTTGCTCCATAAAACCTCAATCTAACAAGTAGAAACGTAAAATTTAGAATTTGCAAGTTATGAAGGGTCAAGAACCTTTGACTGCAACGTATAAACTTGAATGAAAAATGTAGCTAACCGTAAATGTATGTTGCTGCTTAGCAGCACCATAGCTTTCTTTCACTATCCGACCAGCTACAACCCTCGTGCCACAAGGAGGACCACTAGCACTCCTTGATGCAATGTTAAACCTGATTATGGACCAATGTAAACGACATCTTTGAGGAATATCATCAACTAACCATAAGCTATCAAGATTTTAAATTTAGCATGGCAACACTAAGCATCCTCTCAATTTCTCATTTTGAAATCTTAAATTTTGTATTAATGAATTGATCCTTACATTTCATAAACATTTTGTTCGAACATAACAACATCTCCTGTGCATGCATCACCTGCAACAGTTGAGTTACTCCTCATAAGCTTTAAGCATCAAAACAAAATATTAAACGCGAATATGGATTACAAAGAGATTATACTACTGAATGGTAGACACGAAATCGATCGTTAATGTTAAAATTTACAAACTCCATTTCTTTACAAGATTAGATAAAGCAGGAAGTACCTTTACAATTCATAACAAAACTCGAAGCAGGGTATTTATGTTCCCCTTCACCATTCATAATACTGGGATCAAGCAGAATCGAATGATATCAAGAATACCAATTAATGAAAAGCACAAGAACAATTAGATATGTCAAATGATCAAGCATACCTAATGTGCTCCTTAATTCGTTGAATGAGGATATCTTTTTTGCCTGTTAATCTCAACCCATGTTTCCTTAGATACAGCTTACATTGTTCCACTTTCAGTTTCTCCACCATGTCATCTACACATAAAAGAGGGGCGAAACCGGTAAACAAAAACATAAAAGCAAAAGGCATTTCATCGAACACATTATGTTCGTCTTCCGTTTAAGAATCTAAATTTAGGTTTGCGATTAACCTTCAATGATCTGTTGAACGATCTCGAAACTTTTCTGATCGCTTGCATCAAACTCAGGCGCAACAATCTCATCCTCATTCACTTCCACTGGAACACTGAAAATGGAAGAAAAGAATACGAATTTGGAAGTTTTAGAACAAAAAATATTGGAAATTTGAAAAATTAACAGTATACTCAAAAAGAGGTAATGGAGAATCACCGAGTTTTGGATTTCTTCTTGATGGAGAGATCAGAGAATTTTGATTGAGTGTCATCAAAAATGCAGAAGCTTGGGTCCCCTTGAGAATCATCAGAATCGCACGTATCTGTTTCTGATTCAACAACTTCAAAGTAATTTTGTGGAGTCATTTGTATGATTGAGAATCAACAGATTGTGATTCTTCTTCTGGTTTGATGATCGTTTCTGATCTCAAATTGGTTTGTATACGTAGGGTTTAGCTTTTGTGTGGTAACGTTCGGAAATTTTCAAAATTGGAACACACGGGCTTAGGTGATTTTTTTTACCAATGGTTCCATTGAATCGTTAGGGTGAATTTGTTTGGCAAAGAAAATGTTCGTCTCGTAAGGTCTCTTAATGATTTTGTATCTTGACTTAACCATTAAGAACCTTGATTTCATTTTAAACAATTAAAAAACAATTGTATTTAGTTTTGCACTATATCATAAGAGTCTTTTAATCATTCTGACCACTTAATTATTCTGCACTCAACCATTCAGCAACTGTCAAACAGCCCCTTAGACGTAGAGATGGCCTAACATTGGGCCGACCCGGCTCCAAACCGGCTTAGGACCAAGACCTGAACCGTTTGGATTCGGACCGGTAGTCCCGATCTGCTTACACTTTTCAGGAAAAATCTGGACTCGGCCCAGCCCGACCCAACCTGGGATCGGTTATGAAACCGGGACCTGTTACATATAGACCCCGAGTTTTTTCAAATAAGTTTTTATAAATTATATATTTAAGTTTTTCAATATTTCTACAAGATTTTTAAGTTTTTTATCAATAACTTCAAGTAATTTTTTAAGTTTTTCAAGTCTTTTTGACGTTTTCAGCGAGCAAAAAAGATATGGGTTAGGCTTTGGGGATAGGAAAAGAGCCCAACTAGTTTTTTTCCAAACCGATTTTTTTTTTTTTTGGGTCAATCAAATATTCAAGAGTTTTAAATCGGGCTATTTAGGTTGTACTTGCCACCAAAATTTTGGCTTGGACCAAGCATTTGAGGTCGGGATCGGGCATGGCCTATATCAGGGTATTTTGGGTTGGGCTTGCATTCAAAATTTTGGTATGGACCAGGCTCGAGCATGGCATGGGTCGGGCTTGGGTTTTTAAATATCTCTAAACTGGTTCAAGCCCAGATAACTATCGGTTGGGCTTGGGCTTGGTTCAAACCAAGCTCCTCGTGATCAGCGTGTGACGCGAAGTAAGGTTCTCGTGACCTGTGGAAGACGCAAAGTAGGATTTGCGTGATAGCCTTGAAGCGCAAATGAGACTTTGCGTGATAGTCTTGAAGCGCAAAGTGAAGTTCTCTTGATCCTCGTATGGTGCAAAGTAAGTTTGCGTGAGACGTTGCTTTGCATGAACAGCTAGATACGCAAACAATACTTTTCGTGATAAGAGCAAAACGCAAAGTTCGCGTCACACGCTACAGGATGCGCAAAAAAAAGTACAAAAGCTTGGTTTGTCGTACAAAAAAAAAGTAGATTTGCGTGAGCTACAGGATGCGCAAACTATGCTTTGCGTAATAAGCTAAAGACGCAAACTGTAGCTTTGCGTGATCTGATGAAGACGCAAACTAAAATTCTCCTTAAAGCCCGAATAAGTTCGCGCAAATGTTGATGAACTCGCGCAAATCGTGTATCTAGTGCAAACTTGTATCTGACTTGCACATTTCGATCCAAATCGATTCAAATCTGCAAAATTGATCTCAAGAACTTATCAGAATCATCGAAAAACACTACGAAACACAAATTTACCATCAAATTTCGATTAAAAACAACAATTCACACGAATTCGTTCAAGAACAGTGTTCGAACAACATTTCAAGAAAATTTCAAAATTCAAAAATTGACATCGAATTTGTTTGAATTACTGTTGGGAATTACAGAATTGCACAAATATGGTTAATGCTGCTAGCATAACATGGTTAGTACTTCTGAGAAAAGTTACTACTGCTGAGACAGATTAATACTGCTAACCAAGATTAATATTGCTTGATGAAGTTACTACTGTTAAGCAAAGTTAGTACTGCTAGTAGTTAGTACTGTTGAACTTAATACTGCTCAGAGTGTTAATACTATTGTGTATTAATACTGCTCATGAAGATAGTGCTGCTTATGAGATGAAGACTTCGTATGGCAATGAAGACAGCTGTATTGATTGAAGATATTCATGGAAAGCTTGGGGATAACTATGGAAGATTATACTGAAGATCTTTTATATTTTGTAATTATCTTTTATTTTCAGTATATGTATAAAATTAGTCTGAATAGTTTGATAGACCATATTCTGAGTTTTTGTTTTTGATAGAGAGAATTAACCTCAAGGTTTATAATCCTAATTCTAGAGAAGTAGAATTCGTATTGGTGAGCCTTTCATCAATATTGAGGTTTTGTTTGAAAAACTTGTAACTTTAAGCATTCAATAAAGTTTACAAGTTGTGATTTGTGATTCACTGTTACATTGATCTTTGAATATTAAAGTGTTATTCCGCAAAGTCCTTTAATATTGTTTCTGAGTTCATTATTCTTGTTAAGAATTAGATCCTGACAAGTGGTATCAGAGCGCAGTATACTCAGAAACCTTCAATCATCATTCTTTCTCAGAAACCTTCAATCATCATTCTTTCTCAGAAACCTTCAATCATCATGGACGGTTCAAGTGATAGTGTTCTGGTCTCAAAGGTTCCAATGCTCAGATCTAATGAATTTGACATGTGGAAGATTAGAATCAGGCAATACATCATTCTCACAGATTACTCTATGTGGGACATCATTGAGAATGACCCATCTAATGAAGGAAAGATTGGACCAGATGGAAAAAGAATCCCACCAAAGACAGATGGAGAGAGGAAGATAAGGCAGACAGAGATGAAAGCCTTGAGCACACTACTGTTGGCTATTCCTAATGAGTATCAACACCAATTCAGCAACTGCACTGATGCACAGATGATTTGGAATGCTCTAAAGAAGAGATTTTCTGGTACTAAAAGTACCAAGAGAAATCAGAAGGCTATATTGAAGCAACTGTATGAAAACTTCATGTCAACTAAGAATGAGTCCATGACTCAAACTTTTGACAGGTTTAACAAGCTGATTGGTGAACTAGCTACTGTTGGAGTGCAGATTGATCAAGATGATGTAAACAGAAAGTTCTTAAGGTCCCTTGGAGATGAATGGACTATGTATAATGTCTCTTTCAGATAGGATGACAAGCTGGAGGACAAAGAACTAGATGATCTTTATAATGACTTAAGGGTGTTTGAAGCTGAAGTTGAAGCCAAGAAAAGACCATCTGGATACACTCATAATGCTGTTCTTTTATCATCCTCTTCTTCTACTGTTTCTGTTGCTAATGCAGAATCAGTTAGTATTGCTTATGTATCTAAGCAGGATGTATCTAATGACTCTGTATTAGAAGACTTTCTTGCTAGTCATGCTAATTCTGGTTTAATTAATGATGATCTTGAACAAATTAATGCAGATGACCTTGAGGAGATGGATATAAAGTGGCAGATGGCCATGCTAACTATGAGGGTCAAAAGATTCATAAAGAGGACTGGCAGGAACAACTTTTCTCAGAGGAGAGAAGATGGTGTTGGGTTTGACAAGTCAAAGGTGGAGTGCTACAAGTGTCACAAAATGGGACACTTTGCAAGAGAATGCAGAGGAGGAATTCCTCAACAACATGGCAGTGGCCAAAACAACAGAAACTCTACTCAAGCTCTTGTTTCTCAAGAAGGAATGGGATTTGATTGGAGTGATCAAGCAGAAGAAGTTGTTCAGAATCAAGCCCTGATGGCAGAAGTCTCAGAATCTTCCAGCACAGATATTCCAACTGAGGTAAAAACTAAATTGTGCACTAAAGATTGTCTTCAGACTGTACAAAAGTACAGGGATCATAACCAAAGCATGTGTGACGACCTTAAAAGGTTAGAAAGAGATATAAGAGAGTATAAGGTGATTGTTGAGAAGTTTGAAGATCAAATCAAGGCTTACAAGGCCAATGAACTTCAGCACATGTATGACACAAATTACTGGAAGTGGGAGAAAAATCAATTAGAGATTCAAATAGAAAAGTCTAAAGAGGAGTGTGAGAAGATAAAGAGTGAGTATGAGAAAGCTAAGCTTGACATTGAGAAGTTCTCTTATGCTTCCAAAGCAATGGACTCTTTGCTTAAAGCTCAAGTTCATGATAAGATCAAGAGTGGTATAGGATACAATGCAACACCTCCACCTTATAACAATAATTACATCCCTCCCTCCTCAAATCTCTTAGAGAACCAAAATAAGGAGGACTTACCTATAGGAGCAATAGAAGTAGATCCTATAGATAGTGTGGTGGTTGAAGAAGAGAATGAGGAAGAGAAGTCTGAGAGTATGAATGCAGAAGAGATTCCTGTAGAAAATCATATTCTTACCAATGAAAGGGGGTAAACCATTCATCAAGAGTGAAAAGGTGGAGAGCTCAAAGAGAGAAAAGGGTAAGGTACAGGGAGTCCACTATATGCAGACCACAGTTGTGAATCCTTGTACATGTAAACAGTCTCAGCCCCAAAAACATGATAAAACATGGGGTAATCAAAGAAACTGGAATAATCAGTGGGCACAAAACAAGGGGTTGATCTGAGTAAAATCAATAGACCAAAACCTTGCTTTATTTGTGGAAAGCTTAACCATATTGCCAAATACTGTTATTTCAATCCTATGAACCAGAGGATAAATTTTCAAAGACATATACAAAATCCTGTTGGTTATAGGAATCAAAGAAGGAATCATATGGCTGAAAATGTAAAAAGAGCACCTTTAAAATCTCATGCTCAAAACAAGTTTGCAAAATCTAAGAAAAATATTCCAACTAAGCCAATGAGTAACTTGATGAAAAAGAGAGCAAACAACTTTGTCCAAGTATGGGTTCCAAAAATAAAGAAATCTGTTAGTACTGTTATTTCAAATAGTACTGCTGACAGAAATAATGCTGCTGCAAGCAATACTACTGCTAACAATGTTAGTACTGCTAATCCAATTAGTACTGCTAATGAAGTTAGTACTGCTAACAAAATTAGTACTGCTAATCCAATTAGTACTGCTAATGATGTTAGTACTGCTAACAAAGTTAGTATTGCTAACAAAGTTAGTACTGCCAATCAAGTTAGTACTGCTTCCGGTAACAGACCCATAATTGTGACAAAGTATTCAAGCCATAAGATTCCCCAGGTTGAAAAGCTCATGAAAACTGATTGTGAATATGTTGATGATAATGGGAAACCCAAGACCACTTTGGCTTGGGTTCTTACTAAAAACTAACTGTTACACTTTATGTGCAGGGCAACCAACAGCTAAAAGGGAAGAGCATTTGGCATGTTGATAGTGGTTGCTCTAGGCACATGACAGGCAACAAGTCATGCCTACAAAACTTTAAAAGAATTGATGGAGGACATGTTGCATTTGGTGATAATCCATCTAGAGGAAAGATTAGTGGAAAAGGTAATGTATCAAAGGGTAAGATGACATTTGAGGATGTCTACTATGTTGAGCAATTGAGATACAACCTGTTAAGTGTATCACATGTTTGTGACAAGAAGCATAGTATATTGTTTACTGATACTGAATGTATTATCCTTGCTAAAGGGTTCAAGGTAGTTAATGAAAGTATGATATTACTGAGAACTCCAAGAAAGGACAATGTTTATTGCTTGGATTTAGAGAATGTATCCAATGATTCATCATTTAATTGTCTATTTTCAAAAGCTTCTGTTGATGAATCATCTCTTTGGCACAGAAGGATGTGTCACATGAACTTTAAAACAATGAATAATCTTGTGAAAAACAACCTTGTAAGAGGTTTACCACAAAAGGTATTTTCATGTGATGATCATTGTGTTGCATGTCTTAAAGGCAAACAGCACAAATCTTCTCATAAGTCCAAAGAGATAAATACAATCTCTACACCTCTCCCAAGGTGTTGTAAAGAGTTAGAATCCATTGAACACACACTTATCAATTGTGACGAGGTTAAGAGCCTGTGGAAACTAGTAGGAAGATGGTGGAAGATTGATTTAGAATCGGTAAATTCCGTGAATGATGTGATAGGTGCGGGGGCTCAATTGGGTGTTAATGGTAAAGGACCGAGAAGATGGTTGGCGGTGTGTTGGAGTTTTTTGTACTTAGTATGGGTGAATCGGAATAAAGTGGTGTTTGAAAAGTTTAGAGGCTCCATTTTGAACTTAATTTTTGAGTTTCAATTAAAAGCCTTCGAATGGGTCTCAAGAAGGGATAAAGAGCTAGCACTAGAATGGACAAGATGGTTTGCAGAACCTTACGGGATCGAAGGTTGAGATCGTGGAAAAGGCTGCTAAAGGGGCTGTTTCGGCCTGGTCGATGCTGGAGGAAGTTCGGAAAATTATTATCGAGACTGATTGGGGTTAGTTTGGGACTGTTGTTGGAGGCTGAATCGGACATCTTCGGTTAACTTTGCGCCTGCGTTGAGGGGAAGGAACGAAGGTTCATGACTAGTTCGGGGTTTGGCGGAAGTTCCCCCCAGTGTGGTGTTGGAGTATGCTGCTCGACGGGTTGCAATAGTCTAGCCTGGGTACTCGTCGGTTCCCAGGTTTTTTGCAGATTTCGTGGTTTGTTCGGGTTGTGGTTCGGTGTGACCGGCTAGCTGCAGGTATTATACAGAGGGATACGGTCAAAGTCGTTGGTGTGGAGTTTGCCTCTCGCAAACCTTCTTTGACCGGGCTGTAATTTGTTTTCTATATTGTTTTGTTTGTTTGTGTAGTTTTTTGCTAGGTTAGTATGTTTGGTCTTCTATGTTGGAAGCTTCTGTTGGTGTGTTAAGATTGATCCTTTTTTTGTGGTAATAAAGAATGTTGCTATTCAAAAAAAAAAAAATTAAGAACAAAACATGTCGATCAAAATAAAACGTTTTAATATCAAACAACGATTATCGCAAAAAAAAATAATTAAAAAATACATACAAACAAAAAAAAAAGATATTTAATTGTGAATAAAAATGCGTGGTCAAACAACGACAAAGAAGTGATCGTTGATTGGAATTTGATACTCAGGATATCTCTCATTTGGGTCTTTCTCTTTACTCATTAAATTAAAATAAAATAAAATAAAATAAATTATTATTTAAATAAAAACAAAATCATCCATCGTCTTCATTCCCCGACCTTCCCTTTGCTTTCTTTCCATTCTCATTCCCATTCCCATTTCAATTTCCAATTCCAATTCCAATTCTAGCAACTCATCATGTGACTATGTGAGTCTTTGCGTTTTTACTCTTCTTTTCCGATCAAATATACTCAGTTTCCATTACAAGAATTCAGTAATTTCTAAAATTCAACTGTAACAAAAAAAAAATCAAGATTTTAGTTGTATTTTTGATGATGATGATGAATATCAAGTCTCTATCAGCAAGATCACAATCACATTATCAAACTTTTCAGCCACCCATTTTTCAAAAATTTCAACTTTTTTCAAAAATTCACGTTTTTTGGATAATTCCGTGACGATTTTAGCAGTCTTTTCTTTCGTTTACCACCAAATTAACTGTTTATAATCATTCTACTGGTCACAAATTTTACTTTTTTCAGCAACGGAGATCAAAAATCTGTAGAAGATTGATTCTAAGTGGGAGATCCTTTCATTGATCAACAGAATACAACATAGGGTTTTACAACATGGGCCTAACTAATACATGGGCCTAACTATAATATGCTAATAAAATCAAGATTCATCAATCGTCAATCTTGATCGGAAATCTTTATTGGGTTTTGAAATTTACAAAGTTTTATCATTTGGGTTTACCTTAATTTCTTCAAATGGTGGTCTCCTCCGCCGTCGCTTCGCCGTTATGTACATGGTTCGTGGCTGCTTGCATGTCTGTTTCCGGCGACAAAAACCACCACCGTCCGACACCATCGCCGGCGGCGATGTTTTCTTCGTCGAAACGGCTCAGTCGGTCGGCGAGAAGGAAGTTACCGGCGGCGGTGACTGAATGCAACAATTTCTCCGGTGGCGGTGGATTAATGTCGTTTGGTATTATGAACAACCTGATGAGTTCATTAGAGCCTTGTGAGGAGTATTACAGGTCTAAATCGATGTCTTCTTGTTTGTCTATTTTTGGTTGTGAAAATGGTTTCACCATTTTTGGTTTCAACAATTCTTCATCCATGAATCGAATTCAGAAACGGATGAATCGAGCTGCACATACTGGTAAGAGCTATGATTACTAGATGGGTTTGTGTTTATGAACTCTATATTTGATGTTTCCTCCCCCCTAATTTATGATTCTATTTGGGTTTTTAAATTTGAGATTGTATTTGATTTTGTTTCAAGTTGTATTGAAATGGGTTGTCAAGAAGTTGTACATATGAATCTTTGAATAAATTTGATGTTTGGTTGGTTTTTCGATGATAAAGTTGTCTCTGTGATTAATCTGTCCTTATAGAGTGAGAAGTTTTTTGTTTGGGAGGTTTTTTAGGGACGGAAAGAGTTAGTTATTTAAATGGCAGGGGCAAGTTTGGAAAAAACTTAGCTTTCTGTCTGAAGCTCACCATTACTCAAAAAGGGTTGTTTGGTTGGTTTTTCATTAAATCTTGTATGGATAAAGTTGTGTGTGTGGATTAATCTGTCTGTCTGTGTAGATTGAGAAAGTTTTTGTTTTTGAGGGTTTTTCGTAGATGGAAGGAACATGTTTTTTAATTGGGAATGGAAGTTTGTGATAAGCTCGACTTTCTGCGTATAGCTCCCCCTAGAAGTTTACTAAATAAGTCAGTTTTCATATTATTAAGCCCACTACCAAACGGTTATATATAGCTGATCAAATAAGTTGCGAGTCCAATTAAGCTCACTATAAGTTGCTAACAAACAGGTCTAAGTCATTTTTTATATCATTAAGCCACTACCAAACAATCATATATATAGCTGACAGAACAAGTTGTGTCTCGTTAAGCTTATTAAGCTGCTTCCCTAACAGTGGTTTCATCTGCCACTGATTTCAGGCAAAACCACCGCGATCGCAGTGCAGCCCGCTAAAGAAGGGACAACGAAGAAGAAACCCGTCGCCAAGAAACGGAGAGTTGTGGTGACTGGACTCGGTGTAGTATCTCCGGTTGGTCATGTTGCAGATGTCTTCTATGAAAACCTACTCGAAGGTGTTAGCGGCATAAGCGAGATTGAGGCTTTCGACTGCGATCAGTTTCCCACTGTAAACACCTCTTCTAGCATCCTTTCTTGCAATCAAATAGCATTAAATCATTATTACTGTTATTTTTCGGTTTTTCTGTGTTGGTCACTTCCACTTGATTACAGAAAATTGCAGGCGAAATCAAGTCGTTCTCCGCTGACGGTTGGGTTGCACCGAAACTCTCGAAACGGGCAGACAAGTTCATGCTTTACTTGCTCACTGCTGGCAAGAAGGCATTAGAAGATGGTGGTGTTACTGAAGATGTAATGAAAGAGTTGGATATTGCAAAATGTGGTGTCTTAATTGGGTCAGCCCTTGGTGGCATGAAGGTTAGTTTTTAGTTTTAGTTTTAGCTTTACCTTTCCGAAAATCGTGAAGTTTTGAATAGTTTACAGTAGAAATCCGCTTCAAGATTCTTGTTTAACCAGGTATTTCAAGATGGAGTCGAAGCATTGAGGGTTTCATACAAGAAGATGAATCCTTTTTGTGTACCATTTGCAACGACGAATATGGGTTCTGCAATGCTCGCAATGGATTTGGTAACTATGAATGTTTTATGCAAACGATGATATGGGTAATGAAGGAATATGAGATTGTGGACTTACGTTGGTTGATTTGTGTCGATATGTAGGGTTGGATGGGACCGAACTATTCGATTTCTACAGCTTGTGCTACTAGCAACTTTTGTATATTAAATGCAGCCAATCATATTATCAGAGGTGAAACTGTAAGCATCGTTTTCTGGTTCTCGTGCTGTATAAACCACCTTCGTTTTTGGTCTGGACTTGATCGATGAAAATTTGCAGGATATGATGTTGTCTGGTGGTTCTGACTCGGCCATCATTCCTATAGGTATTAGATATATCTCATGTTTGGATGCATATTGATCTGTTTTTAATGAATAATTATCGTCTTAAAATGATGAAAAAATCGCAGGACTTGGAGGGTTTGTTGCTTGCAATTCTCTTTCACAGAGGAACGGTGATCCAACCAGAGCGTCACGCCCTTGGGATGTGGTATGAATTTTCTTGGAGTGAACCATTTTTCTTCGATATATTTTGGAACCCCCTTCTTTACTTTTAAAGATTAATCTGGCGGTTCCACATATTATCACGAATTTAAACTCTAGTCAATGCTAAATGGATAGATTCTTTCGAATAAGCCTGATGACATCTTTTGACTTTATAAAATCGCAGAGCCGTGATGGATTTGTCATGGGAGAAGGTGCTGGTGTTCTCCTTTTAGAAGAGCTAGAACATGCTAAGGTATGACTATCTCAATTCTACAACATATATATATATATATATATATATATATATATATATATATATATATTGGAAGGATATTTTGCAACCCTTAAAAAGGTTGCAATCCTTGTAACCCACATCTTAACCGTTGGATTCATGATCGACGGTTATTTTATTTTTATTTTTCTGTTTTTTTAATTAAAAATATTGGGCCACATATCTATTGTAACCGCCGATCATGAATCCGACGGTTAAGATGTGGGTTGCAAGGTTTGCAACCTAAACAACCCCTATATATATATATATATATATATATATGAGGTTCAGGGGAAAAACCCCCAAAATATGAAAAAACCGAGGAACACCCTAATAATTGTTCATCTGTACGGTATGCAAAATATGCATACAACTGGTTTCTATGCACATGTGCATACCGAAAAATTTACTTATAAATTACTTGTATTCACATGTGCATATCGTAGAAATGAATGGTTACTAGAGTGTTCCTCAGTTTTCATTATTTTGCGATTTTCCCCTGAACCTGACCCTATATATATATGTATATGTATATCTTCTTCATGAATGATTTGGCAACTGAAATGAAACACGGGGCTGGCAGGCAAGAGGTGCAAAGATTTATGCGGAATTCTTGGGCGGAAGCTTCACTTGTGATGCTTACCACATGACTGAACCTCATCCCGATGGTGAGCTTGCTATTTTCTGGATTCATTAAGCATCTTAATCATTCAGCATCTACCAAACAACCTCTTACTTGTTTTGGTTACGGAAATCAGGGACAGGAATAGCTTTGTGCATAGAAAAGGCGTTGGCTCAATCTGGGGTTGCTAGAGAAGATGTCAATTACATAAATGCTCATGCCACATCTTCACAGTCTGGTGATCTAAACGAGTACGAGGCTATCATTCGTTGTTTTGGGGACAATTCTGAGGTGATCTCGATGATATTCAATGCCTTAACTGTTGAGTCAATTCTAATCTTGTTTTCTAAATCTTGTAGTTGAAGATCAACTCCACAAAATCCATGATAGGTCACCTGCTTGGGGCTGCTGGTGCTGTAGAAGCAGTTGCTACTGTCAAGGTAATCAGATTTTAAATTCAGCATATATATACAAATTGAATATATATATATATATATATATATATATATATGTAGACTCAGGATCACGTGTGAAAAAAGGGTTTTGGTGGGAAGCGTGAGAAGTGGTGAAGGTACCTTTATATTATGTGAATGTTACGTTATATTTTGTGAAGGTAACGAGGGTTACATGACATGAAATTGTACCTTCACCAGCTTTTGTGAAGGCGGTCACCTTCAGGTGCCTTCACACAATATAAGGGTACCTTCACATATATTATGTGAATGTTATTTTACATAATGTGAATGTAAAATTTCTCACATTTCTCACAAAAAAAAATGACATTTCTCACAATAACTCAACCCTATATAGTGGGAGGTTCAAATAAAAATGCTAAATATCTTGAAAAGGTAAGAACAAAAGGTTAAGGGAAAGTTCATATGTAAATCATTGAAAAAATCCATTTGAAGATGTATATATGAACCCGTATGAATAATCAGTAATATAGGTTCACATATGCATCTTCAAATAGATTCTTTTCGGATTTTTCAGTGATTCACATATGAACCTTCCCTTAATCTTTCTTTCTTACATTCTTACGATATTTAGCATTATTATTTGAACAAACCCCTATATATATATATATATATATAGCATTATAACTAGAGATCAGACCAAACAAACTTACATTCGGATTCAGACTGACATACTTGATTATGTAGGCTATACAGACAGGATGGCTGCACCCGAACATCAATCTTGAAAATCCAGACGTAGGCGTGGTACGTAGTCAGTCACCGTCTTTTTGCAGCCATTGCGTAAAGAAATGTATTTTGATTTAAAAAATAATAATAATTTTCGATCGAATATTAACCAAATTTTATGCAATCCTGTTGTTGAATTAGGACAAAGAGGTGCTGGTGGGTGCAAAGAAGGAACAACTCAATATAAAGGTAGCACTTTCCAACTCCTTTGGGTTTGGAGGACACAATTCATCCATCTTATTTGCCCCTTACAAGGATCAGTAACAAACATTGATCCATTTCCTGTGTAAATGTACAACTTTCAATGCATGGGATACAAGTCATAATTACTCTTTGATTTTAACTCAAAATGTTGCATAAGATCCTTTTGGTTATTTGAAATAATATCCGTTCAACTACTCGTTGCTCGTTGATCCTAAATAATGGATCATATTGAAACACGGCTGCTCGATTCTGCAATAGCAGCTTTTGTTATGTTTCAAATGTTTTATTAGCAACTTAACGAGCTTAATGGGACGCATAACTTATTCAGTTAGTTATAAATGATTATTTGGTAGTGGGATAAAGAAAATGGTTTATTCAGCAAGATTCTCGGGGAGCTTTATACAGAAAGCCAAGTTTTTCTAAAGTTGTCCCTCCTAATTAAAAAACACACTTCTTTCATCTATAAAAAACCTCTCATAACAAAAGTATACACAGTCCATACAGACGGGTTTGTCCATACAGACAACTTTATCCATACATGAACCAACCAAACAGGTCTAGAGAGGGTAGGATGTTTGCAAACGTTTCCTCTATCCCTAGAAGTAGAGATTGTTTCTTGAATACCCTTGGCTTTGTGACAAATTTTTGGAAAGATTTGAAAGTTTTTTATAACAAACCAAACTAAACGTGTGAACGACCACGTGAAGGTGAAGACTGTAGAGGGTGGGATGAATGCAAATATGATCTCTATTTCATTGAGTAAAATGGTTGTTTCATTAAGACACCGAGCTTCTGAAAAGCGTGCAAGAAAAGGAAAATTTGCATCAAGAAATACATGAAACAAAAAAAAAACAGTAAGGAGCAAGCAACGACATACAAACAGAAGTAGGTACAAAAAAAAGGTAAAGAAAAACCACCCACCCCTCTAGTTGATGACAACTCCAAAGTTAGAACCCAATCAACCTTCATATCATGAAACTACAAGCAAGAAGTTGGATAAGGTTCATAGAGTTATCATCTCAAATGCCCACCTCAAGAAAAAGATTTGCTTTATAGCCCCTCACATTTTTTTCTCATACAATAGTCAATAAGCCGCAAGTTAAGACTGCAAGTTAACGTCGTAAGACACTTCTCTTTGCGGTTTCTGACAATGCATCGCTGAAGTTGCAGGCTGCAAACCGCAAGCCCATTTCGCAGCTTGTGAAACCACAAGGCCATCCGTTTGTGCAACTGCAAGGAAAAGTGTCTTGCAGCATGACACTGACTTGCAGTTTCTTAGCTATTTTACAAGAAAAATTAGCGAGGTGGCTATAAACTAAATATTTTTTTTTGTGATTTGGTTATTTGTGATGATAATCCCAGATTAATGCAACCCAAAATGGAAGCTTAAATCCATGGATGGAAATTGGATAAAAATAAATAAAATTCATATTATATTAGTAAAAAAATTTGCATCAACTTCAGGCAAAGGCATTTGCTTCTGTTTCGGCACGAACAAGGCTAGCATAAACACCATCATGATGGGAAGTCATGAGCCGATCATGGCTTCCGTACTCGGTCAGCTTTCCATCTTGCACCACTGCGATCAGGTTGGCGTCTCTGATGGTCGAGAGGCGGTGAGCCACCACGATGGTGGTCGTCCGTTTAGTTATCTTCCTAAGTGCTTCTTGAACATGCTTCTCCGATTCCAGATCAAGTGCACTACTTGCTTCATCTAGTAACAACACTTTTGATCTCTTCACTATTGCCCTTGCTATTGCTATTCTCTGTTTTTGACCCCCTGATAGTTGCACCCCACTCTGACCCACCTGATCAATCAAACTCACGAAATTAACAAGTAATTAAAGAAAATATTAGAGGTGTTTGCGATCTAACCACAAACTAGAGTGAAATTGCAGTGTAGAAAATTTCCAAACTGAGTTGTTTGGTAGCAATCGACCAAATTGGTTAAACTGGACCATAAAAAGGCGGACTGGTCTGACCGGTTTTGACCTTTTATGGCTATTAAATTAAAAAACTATAACATCTATATATATATATATATATATATATATATATATATATATATATATATATATATATATATATATATATATATATATAATGAAATTTCTACTGATAAAACATTATTAAAAAAATATTATACATAATTATAAAAGAAACGTTTATCTCGAAAATTAAAAAAAAACATTGAGCAATCTGGAAAAAAAAAAGTTCAACAAGTTCACCAACAATAGTTGAATTATGGACAAATATCGAGCAAGTCGAAGGATGATTTAAAGTTTTGGATTTGATATTTGATGGATTTCGAAATTTTCCCATTTTAAGTAAAGTGGTTAATTGAGAAATGAAAACTAAAAAGATAATGCTTTAGATGATTTTTTTTTAATTGGGCCATTAATATTGAGTATACAACATGAAAATTAAATATAATTAATACATGTGTATTTTTGGAGTCAATTCGGTCAGACCATTCAAATCGCAGACCATACCGAATCAAGCAGCTTGGCTATTTTTTAGACCGGATCGGACCCGTGGCGGATCCAAGACTTTTGCTTAGTGGAGGCACCTTTAAAATATATTAAATTCCCGCAAAGTCGTCTAATGTGTTTTTAACCTAATTCCACCGTTTCGAGAGATTTTTAAAGTTTTTTTTGGTTAAGTTTGAGTTATTTTTTTGATTGATGGAGACTTATCGATTAAATTACCGAGGGAACTATAATAGAAAGTTTAAAAAAAAAATTAATCTAGGAAAAAAATTCTTTTTTTAATAGGGGTCCTTCCCCCCACCTTTTATGCACTAGGTTCATCGTGCTAGACCGGACCATCAGATCGCACAAACTATAAAAAAAACAATCCAATTTAATTTGGTTTAACCGATTTTTTGGTTTGATTGGTTGATCAGTTTTTTTAAACACCTCTAGAACTAGGGGTGTAAATGATGCGAGTCGATCTCGAGTATCATTATACTCGACTCGCTAGTATATCGAGTCGAGTTCGAGTTCGAGTCGAGCCTATTCGAGTCGAGTGTTAACCGAGTCAATGTCGAGTAGCTCGCAAGTTGTCTCGTCTCATTTATACCCCTAACTAGAACAAATATCGATTTATTGGAGTTAGATTTCATGAATTGAACACCATACCTCAGTTTCATACCCTTCTGGTAGCCCACAAATAAAACTATGAATATAAGCTTCTTTCGCAGCTTCTTCAATCTCCGCAAACGAAGCATTATCGTTCCCAAATCCAATATTCTCCCGAATCGAACCAGCAAACAACGCAGGCTCTTGACCCACCAAACTCGTTTGACTTCGCACCCATTTCAAATCAAGCTCCCTCAAATCAATCCCACCCATCAAAACCTTCCCTTTAATCGGATCATAAAACCTCAGCGCCAACCATATCAACGTCGACTTACCGGACCCACTTCCTCCGACCACCGCCACCACCGTCCCGCCGCTCACTTTCAACGAAAAATCCCTCAACACAATCACATCAGGCCTCGAAGGATACGAAAAAGTAATCTTTTTGAACTCAACATCAAAAAGCTTCGAACTTTCACTTACAATCTTCCTCGATTTCCCACGAATCAATGGCGTTCGTTTCATGATCTCGAAAACAGCAGGAATCGAAGAGGATGCTGTTGATGTATCGGGAGCTAAACCCGCTAATTGACCAACGGAAAACGAACTCAAAACGAGAATCAAGAAAATCTTGTAAACATCACCAAATGTTGTGTCCCCTAATTTACGTTTCACGAGATAAGCCCCAAATAGTAGGATTACTGTGTAAGCTGCGTACATTGCACCTTGTGAAAACCCTAATGCGATTCCGGTGATTTGTGATCTTTTGACGGATGTTGATTTAGGGTTTGATAGAGATTGTTCGAAGGATTTGACGATTTTTTCTTGAGTTGCGAATGTTGTTACTGTTCGGATGTTTGAGACTGCACCAGAAGCGATGCTTGTGGCTTTATCGTATGAACCATTGTCTAACTTTGGTCCGATGTTGATGATCAAGTTGAAGTAGCTAGCTCCAATGGTGAATGGGGTTAGAAGTGTTGCTAAAAGGGCTAATCTCCATTGGAGGTAGAACGAAATGCCGAGCCCGACGGCGGCCGAGCTTAAACCCATGAATAGAACGGAGTATCGATCGGCGAGAACGGATCGGAAGCTGATGCAGTCGATGGAGAGACGTGAGACGAGGATTCCGGTTGAGTTTTCGTCGGAGTCGAACCATCCGGGTTCTTGTTTTAGGATGGATTCGAAGAGTAGATTGCGAACCCTCTTGGTGAGGTTCGTACCGGCCCAACCGCAGAAGCCTTGTTGGCCGGTCATCGCGAGAATGATCGCGACACCGAGTCCGATCAGGACTAAACAGAGGTTTCCGACATCGTTTTTTAGCTTCTTTTTGTCGGAATCGAAGTAAATGTTAAGCGCTTCGCCTAAAACGAATGGGAAAACGGAGAGAATTGCGCCTGCGAACATACCCAGAACGATGCCGATAAACAGCATGCTGTTTTCGGGTTTCTGTAGTTTCCAAACCTCGGAAATCATGTACGAACTTGGTTTCGTTAGTTTTCGTGTTTCTACTTGGCTGTCTTCGTCGTGGACGGATTTCATGTACTCGGATCTCGATATCTCATGGACATGGTTTGATTTCAAGAGATCTTGAGCGCTAGATGTTTCGTGTTTTCTCACAATTTTTTCGCTGTTTTCTGACACGGGTTGCGATGATACAGCTTCGGATGCAAGCATGATGAGCGCGAAGTAAGGTCCTTTTCTTTTGATGAGTTGTTGATGGTTCCCGCTTTCGACAACGGATCCTTGTTCTAGAACAACGATCCTATCGGCATTCCTAACGGTTGCCAGCCTATGAGCAATCACCATCGTGGTTCTATTCTTCGAGATTTTATCGATAGCCTGCTGGACCAGAGTCTCAGACTCGGGATCCAGCGCACTTGTGGGTTCGTCTAGCAGAAGTATCTTAGGTTCTTGGATCATGGCTCGAGCCAGCGCGATGCGCTGTTTTTGACCACCCGAGAGCTGGGTTCCTCGATCACCGACCTGTGTTTCGTAACCTTCTGGTAAATTACATATGAATTTGTGGGCATTTGCAGCAACACAAGCTGCAATGGCTTCTTTCTTGGTGGCATTCTCTTTGCCCATCATAATGTTTTCAAGAATTGTGTTTGCAAAAAGAACTGGTTCTTGACCCACCATGCTCATCTGGCTTCTTAGCCATTTCACTTGCAAAGTCCTTATATCATGACCATCTAATGTCACAACACCTGCATAGATCAGCGGTAAGCGATCGTGTGACGGAAAAACCAGGTTTGATTTCGAGTTCGAGTGGGTTAGAAAGCTTACCCTCGATAGGATCGTAAAACCTCTCTAGAAGAGCGAAAACCGTGGACTTCCCAGCACCGCTGGCGCCAACGAGTGCTAAAGTCCGTTGAGATGGAACCACCAAATTGAGGGAGTTGAGAATTGGAAGAGTCGGGCGAGATGGATAAGCGAAAGAAACATTCTTGAACTCGACTTTTCCATGGCCACCCGAGAGCCGTCTCCCCATAGTCGAATAAGGATCGATCGATGGGATTCGATCGATTACTTCAAACACTCTGCTAGCTGCTACTGTCCCTTGTGCAAATTGAGCATAGTACGATAGCGATAGCGCCAAACCCCTGCACGTATCGAGTACAACTTTTCAGTACTGTTATGTAAGAATACGTGGAACCCCATTAGATTACTGTTCAAAAGAACTAGGTTCCAACATATATTTGAACAGTAAGGGTTCAAGTTTAGCTGATGTAAGACTCCACCTGCCACCAACGTTGACCCCGAAGAAGCAAGCGATGGCGGCACCACCGGATAGCTCGTTTCTTGAAACCAGAATCGATCCGTACCAAAATGCCAATGCCCATGTTGCATAAGTGACCAAATATATAACACCAATTCCTAAACCCTTTGCAAAACCAAGTTTCTTCCCCACGGGGATCGACTCTTCCAATAGCGTATCGTATCTATCGGCCAACTTTTGCTCTGCTACGAAGGAAAACACGGTTCTGATCGAGCTTATAGCTTGTTCGGCTATGCCACCAGCTTTCTTGTAAGAATTCTGCACTTAATTTGAAACAAATTTCAGTTGACCATTAGTCTATGAGTCCGGTTCATACAAGAACAATAACTAAATAAGAGAATAAGAAAACGGTCGAATCACATGTGATTTTACACTAAGATCATGTGTAAGATCACATGTGATTCACGCGACCTCAGTCGCGGGCCTGGACACCCTTGGGTCGACCGTTAGTGTAAAATCACATGTGATTTTGCATGATTTGGCCGTTTTCTTATCCTTTTATTTTGTTACTGTTCTCGTTTGAACCTCCCTCTATAGTGTATATATATATATATATATATATGCATACTTGAACTCAAATGGTCTATATATCGGTTCGTACCACTTCTTTTGTAGCTAATCCGACATAAACTGCCTTATACGCGATGCCACAAAACATTGTTAACGGAGTAACTGCTAGGACCGCCAAAGAGACCTTCCACGACCTTATGAACCCAACGGTGTAGCCACAGATGAAGGTGCATATGTGATGAACGAAATGTGCCATCTGCGTGTTCCAAAACCAATCAAAGCTCGTTATTATAACATGTGGAATCCCATCAGATTAATGTCCAAAAAATCGAACTGTTCAAAGTTGTACCTTTTCCCCCATAACTTCTTGGATTTGGGCGACATCGCTCGAGATTCCATGCATGATATCGCTGGTACTAATGTCTGTGTCGAAAAAGCTGATATCTTGGCGTAGAACGGACCTTAGGTACGCGGTTCTTATTCTATGAGCGGATCGTTCTCCCACCAATCGCCAACAAGCAATCTCTGTGTATCATTGTAATATTAACCGAAATGTAAAACCAAAAGCGAATCTGTTAAAGTCGTTTTGAAGAACGAACGATGGGGCTTACGTAAGTACGCTCCGACCACGACTAGCCCGGACAATGCCACCATGAGTACACATATCTGAAGAAAGATCATGAAGAGAAATTAGATGAGTTCACTCTAACAAAATCAACTTTATATATTACCTCAAATATAAACGTCTTAATAGACTTTTTTATAGCTATTACAATAAATTGATAGGACGCTTTTGAACATCCTAAGAGGACACTTTTGAAATAAAGTGTCTCATCAGTCTTTTTTTACCCAGTTGTTTGGTTATATAACTTAGGTCTTATAAAAACAGTCTATTAAAAAGAGAGAATTTAGATTACCCTTTTGACATCCTTCATCATCTGGTCATTATCAGCATCTAAAGCAATTTTATTGACAAACTTCCCAAAAAGAAAAGAATACCAAGGTAGAGATCCTCCATTGATCAAAGCTCCCAAACTCCCTAATATCACTAGAACAACATCCAACTTTGTTGAATACTTGAACAACCCAAAAACCCCTACAGATTTAGGGGGTTCAGCTTCATAATCATCATCATCATCCTCCATATCTTCATCAAGATCTCCACCCTCCACGTAAACCTGATGAGGACTCGACCGCTTTTCACCATCTCGACCGTAACCGTAACCCTCACGATTGCGTTTTCTATTCGTTTCATCCTCTAGATCATCATCAGTCACACTAAGCTCACTGTTAATACCCAAATGACCCTTTGCAAAAGTAGCAGATTTGGTAGGACTAATTTGTGGATCAATATGGTTTTTGTTGTGACTACTTTTGGCAACATAGCTTTGGAGTTCAATTCGACCCAACGGCAAGCGTCCGTAAGCCGATTGTTCGAACGATGGATTAGTGAAACTACGGAAGTTTCCGCCCCCGGTGGTGGTACGAGAAAGGAAATAGTCATTTGCGGACCGGCGAAAGACGCGGCTGCCGGAAGGTGTCGGTGGCACCGAGGGGATTGGTTCGGCTGCCCACGGGGTTAACGCAGCGCCCAGGTTGGTGACACGGTTGTTTCGGGTGGTGGGTTCGAACTGCCACGAGATCTCCGACTGCCATGATCGGTCGTTGTCAGAGGCGAACGGGGTGGTGGGCGGTACGCGGGGGGTTTTACGTGAAGCAGGAGGGTAGGGAGAGGGGTGGGAGCTGGAGAATGAGAAGGGTGGTGATTGGTGGTGGTGGTGGTGGAGAGGTGTTGGGGTGGTGTGGTGAGGCCGCCGGCGACGGTGGTGGTGGGTGGTGGAGGAGTCTATTTCAAAGGAGGAGTCCGCCATGAGGTTGATGACATGCAGAGAGAGTGTGAGTGATTAGAAAGAAAGATTAATGCAAGTTTGAAGATGATTGCCTATGTTTCTCCGTGGTAGCTGTTTGCATAGTATTTGCCAAAGTTGTTACAAATATTTGTCTTAATGTTTGATTTAGGAGAAGGATCGTGTGAGAAGTTGAGTTAACGGTGAGAAGTGTGAGAAGTGGATCTGAACCGTTGATCTCTTTTAGACTCAAGTTCTCCTATGGATTGCGGCTTAGAAGGGAATTATTCAGGTGCATCTCATCCTAATGTACGTTCATTTCTTATCCAATGGTCGATAACAAATTATCACGTTTCTCATCATTAACTTAATTTCTCACCGGAACCCAACTCTTATCTGGTATTATTACGGTATTTGTTACAAGTAAAAAGTGTAGGTTTTTAAGAAAACTGTCAATAGAAAAGTTGTTATTAAGAACTTTAAATTTCGTGTGGACTAACATTTTATTAGTTGTTATGTATTTTATTTTATTTTTGACTTTTATATATATGTTAGTTATTGATGTTGAAAAGTATATGGGATCCATAAAATGGATTTTTATAAGAATTACTTTTGTAAAGTATTTTTTGTAGGTTCTTAATTTGATGAGTTGAAAATGATATTACAAGAAAAGGTACAAAAAATAGATTCTTATAAGATCCTCCGTTTTGAAATTTATTATGAAAATAGTTACAAAACTAATTACAAGATGATTATGAACATCTAGATAATGAAATTTTATCATTTGATCCGGATGCTTGATAGATTAAGACTTACGAACTAGCATTTGATCTCGAGTTACCAAAAGCAATTGTGGATATGTACTAGAGAGAACGATCTAGAATATGAGACAAGTTTTGAGAAGATGAACGGTTTCTTGGATTTTTTGTTGTGTTTTTTCGATTTTCAAGTTCTTTTATCAGTAAATATATATATATATATATGATGGTTCTTTTTTGCTTTCGATATTTCCTCTTATTTCTTAATCGTTTAAAAACTTAATTTGGTTATCTATGTAAATACCAAACTCACACGTACACATATCAAAATCTTTGATGAAATTCTTTCTTCTGTTAAAAAGAGAGAAAACATAAGACAAATAAGTAAGTATGATTTTGTTTATTTGAACATAAATTATTTTATTGGTACATAGTTGCAGTATATAATTATAAAAAAAAGTATAAATAACTATCATAAACTCCCGATTAATATTTTAGTTTTAGTTCTCTAATAGTAATTTAGTTTATCTATAGTCACATGTAATATATACTAGTATTTATATATATATATATATATATATATATAATAAAGTGCAGCTGAGTGAGTTGTCCGATGATAACCAAGTGAACATATGTTGTATCGAAACAACCAACCTTTGTCTTACACTCCATCATCCCATATACATACATACATACAGGAACAAAACAACCATGAATAGAATAGAATAGAATAGAATACTACCAAAATCAACAATAATATTCCTTCCATTCCCTCACCTCAAATCCATCAAGATATAATCACCATTTTCCTCCTCCTATTTATATGTACCTAAAATCTCATCTTGGCTTTGACTCACTTCCCTTGCTCCGGAATGTTGACAAAGAAAAAAACGATCGAGGACCTGTTCATTTTTAACCAAACCAAACATAATTCTTCTAACAATTTCATTCAAAACTAATCATATATATATATACTCATAATCGGTTACAAACCCAATAAATCGTACAGTTTTCATGCAATGTTTTTTTTTTCTTCATTTTGTTTGTGAACTAAAACAGTACTGAACGTTTCACATATGAAACAACTCTGTATAAACACTGCAATGTTCACACATGGTATGAAGCAACACATGTTTGTAAGTTTATACTAATCATTGGGTTTGTAAAAGAAGATATATAAAATTATATATATATACACACATATATTGGGTGATCATAAAAACAGTACCTTTTATAGAGCTTCCAGACAGATGATCTTCTCTCAATCGGAAGTTCGCCGGAGGTGCCGGGATCGAACTCTGCAATGTATTCACTGCAATCGGGAGAATAAATGCATTAAAGATCTAAACACCGAACATAACGAACAAGAAGAAAAAGAGGTTCACCATAAAAATCGCTCTCGTTGAAACTAACTTCCGGTTGCGAGTATCCCATTCTTGATTTCCTCAGATCCTCCGATGAACGATTCGCCAGATCTCTTCCATCTTCAGTATCGTCGTCTCCCTCAGAAGTTGTAGCGGAAATATAATCCGCCAAACTCTCCGTGTTGCGGCTTTTCCTTCCGAATTTCAGCAACCGTTTGAACCCTTTTGTCATATCCTTGCGAGATTGAAAACCGGAAGAGTTGGCGAGGGTCGGTTTTTGAGCCATCCCCCATTTCTTCCTCATTCGAGCTGCATCAGCTTCTTGTAGATTCCAAGACGCGGGGCTCCGTATCGGAGAGGCGTCGGCATCGGCATCGGACACCTCGTGAGCATAAGAGAACGGGTAATTGGTGCGCAAATTCCATGACATCGGGCTTTCACCCGGTGATTCTTGCACCAGAAATGCGGAATTCACAGTAGCCGGCAATTCAGCAACCGAAGTATGGTCCACTTGCGAAAACGACTGTGACGTGTTGCCATTTTCGGATCCGGAATTGATCAACGTCTCGGATTCAGGACTCATTCTCGACTCAACCCCATCTACAACATCTTGATCTTCGGTTTCCATGGCATCCAACTCTTCTTCGCCATCATCTTTAATCACATTTGGTTCAACGACCTGTTTATCGTATTCTTCCTCATTGTTCATAGCTTCAGACACCATTGAAGCTTTCATTTTCGCAAACACACTTCCGGAACCAGGCCCTATGCCGGTATTCTTTCTCAGAAACCGCTTTGGCTCGACGGTTTTCGAGAATTTCGTTCGACCGCCTTCACCCTGCTCTTCGTTGACACCTTCTGAGCTTTCAAGTGAAGTCACGCCGCTCTTTCTCAAGGATTGAGATCGCCGCGACTTCTCTTCCTTGACAGATGGCACCTCTTCATTCGTGCTTCTGCTGCGGGTATAGTTTCTTAACTGAGACCGAGCTGCTGCCTTGCTAGCTGCGGAATACGGTTTGGTATTCTCTTTCCGAAGGTCGGAAAAGTTAGGGACGGACTGCGCGAGAGGGTTATCGGGTTGCGCCCTCCGTCTCCCAGAGCCAGAGGCCAGTTTGGTGGCTGATCTCGGAATCGCGGGTGACGGCTTTTTACCTTGAATGTTCCTCGAAACACCGAAACCAGGTTTCAGCTCGGAAAATTCAGAAAAATCTCCGTCATCTTGAAGCTGTCCAAAATTTAGCGGCTGCGATCAAAGGAAAGCAACATCATATATTACGCCATTAGAATTATCGACCGTATTATATAGCAAGCGAAAACGATGATACCTCTTCTCTTTTTAAAGCCGAGCGAGCATTAAACGATCTTAGCCTTTCCGCACGACGTTGTGCACTAGATACGGAATTCTGTCGATCTGCGGACCATGAAAGTTTTGTTTTCAGTTCGGTAGTATGACGCTCGAGGCTATCATGCATGGCTTTCATCCTAGCTTCTTTCTCTGCTCTATTAGAATCCCATAATTCTCGTAGTCTCGTATCTCGTTTCTTCATGTAGCTTACGTATAAATTTCCTCTCGAATCGTCAGAAAATCCAACCTCCGGAAGCAAATAGTTATGATTCTGATCATCTGTTGCTGTCTCTGTCACCGGAACTGGAGATTCAAATGTGATTTGCTGTTCCGGGACAGGATCTGCAACCTGCTTTCTGAACGATAATCTCGTTATCTGATCAGCTTCGACTTCAGAAGCCTTGTTTTGCCGTGTAGGATTAGGTTGATCTCCGGGAACTCGAAGCTTATGCTCAGCAAAAAGCTTTTCGAGTTCATTTGCTTTCATTTGAAGCTCGTCGTTGAGTTCTTGGTTCCCTTTCAATTGCCTCGACCTCTGTACTTGTTCGGTAGAATCTTCCATTGGCGTTACCGACCCATATCGCCCCTGATAAAGTTTACCGGATGGTGGCGTACTACTATACCCGTAAACATAACCGCTATCGTCTTTTTGAACTTGCTTTTGGAACTTCAATTTGCCAGGTCCAGATTCGACAATTTGCTCCTCGTCTTTCTTTCGAACGTCCTCAGACTCCGCTGAAGTATTCGATTTGGGTTGGGAACGTAATAAACCGACCTCCAATCGTCGCTGCTGAGAAGCAGCGAAAGCTTCCTGAATCTTTGATCCCGACCCACCTCCTGGATACCCAGAATCCGGTGCCGTCTTCTTTGGAGGAGCCCGCAAAGTCATTGTTGCAAGATCGCTCTCTTCCCTTAATCCAGCATCCGCACCGTGCTCCGACGGGCCGACGGTTGAAGGATCGAATTTCACTTGACCACCACGAAAAGAATTGATCCGGGAACCGGGTTTTACCGGAAACTCCGAAGCTACATCCTCGGACTTGTTTAAGGAAGTCAAAGACCGAGTCTTTTCCAACGTAGAAGTCAGCTGATTTGACCCCACGGATTCCTCAGACTTGCCCGAAGACGAAACGGTCAACTGTATCCCAGAACTTGTGCGGACGTCCGCAGGTGTATCTTTCTGATTGTCTTTTCTGTCACCGGTTAAATCAACAATGTCGCTGGCACCGCTCCATCTTCTGAGCACGGCAGGCGGCGGCGGAGGCGGCGAATGTAATTGCGAAACATCGGAAGAAAGCCGACGAAGCTCCGGTTTGGTAACGGCAGGTTTCGAGCCACTTCCGGTGGCAGGAGCCACCTCTTTCTGTTTGTTCTCGAAGAGATTAATACGGTCTTGCACGCTGAGCCGCCTAGATAACGTCTGAACCGGCGGATCCTCACCACCACCACCACCACCCTCTTCTTCCTTCTTCTGGTTTTGGTTCAACAAAACCGAGTCATCGGCATGGACGGTGGAGTCTTGAGTTGTAGAAGAGAGTGATTTGGGTGGGTGGGGAGTGGTGGTGGTGGTGGTTGGTGGGTGATGGTGGATGGGTTGATCGGAGTTGAATAAGTCCGGGCGAGTGTGGTGGAGTGAAACGTATTTAGAGGCCGCTTGGCTGCACCAAATTGGGAAAATGTTAAAAACCAATTATAAAGCTGGTGAAGAAAAATCCACTGCAACTGCCAGTAGCTGTCAGCAAAATTTTTACATATTATTACATCTCATAGGAGTAAATAAAATAAAAATAGGAAATTAAAAATGTATTTATTCATAATGAATTCATTTGAAGACAAATGATCCGTGAGGGGCGCCATGCACGTGGCCCACCAACAAAGGATCCGATGCTGTGCTATAAATGTTACAAATTTACAAAATTTTACTTGCCAATTAGCTTTAAAAAATAAATTTCTTCGTAAAATATTTAAAATATCATCGTTAAAAACCCAAAATTGAGTAGGCTTCAAGATGAATGAATTTACAACATGAATAACACGTTCATATCATGTTCCTAATCAATTTTGGGTTCCTATCCCTCATTCAATAATAACAAAAAGGAAATTTACCCGTCTTTAACTATAATTACCGAGTTCGTAAGTTATTTTATTCGCAAAAAGAAAATCTTTTTATTTCCAAAACAAAACAAAAGGTATTTGTAGTTATCATTGAAGATCTGACATCAAGATCAAGAAATGCCAAAAGAAGGCAGCTGAGGCTATGTATCCCATGCCCAGAAAAATATACTTTGAAATATTAAAAATTACAAACTCCATAGCCCCAAAAAGTGAAGATGGTATTTGAATTTAAGTTGGTTGCTTTTAAATTTTGAAATAATAAGATATCAAGAGTTTCTTACTTTAGTCTGGTGGCACCAAATCTCTCTGCAAATAACTGGAGGTCTGCTACTGTTTCATGGTTAAACCCGGCAGCTTCGGCACGAGCACAAGACGTAGCCAGGTCCTGCTTCACGGTCGCCAGCCGCACATCAATTGCCCTCAAAAGTTCCTTCCTGTAAAACCAAACAACGAACACAAAAAGATCGAATCTTTAAAAGTAAGTTCAACATGTTAACTATAAAAATAACAACTATTTCTCGAGATATATTTGAAAAAAGTCTTGAAATTTAAATCTTTTAGAGATATAACACGCGCAATGGATAAACAGAAACATAAAAAACACAGAGAGGGAGAGGATTGTTCACTTTGTTGCATCAGCCCCCGTTGCTGAGCTTGATTTGCCCCCACCTGGAATACAGTGTCAAAGTACCAATTAGCCCATGAGACTATCGAAACCCAATGTAGGATCAATGTTCGAACTCCAATTAGTAACCAAAATGAAATGTAAATAGATGTTAGAAAACTTGAAGAAATAATAAGCAAACGGAAACATGTTTAGATGCTTTCACATTCTCTACATCTTCATCAAGGATAGCACTTGTTTGTGTACTCATGCATGCCATCTTTACATACATGCAAAATATCATTATTTATAAGCTCTATAATTTAATCGAGTCTCACTTACCCACCGAAAAACAACCATACACCTAAGGTGAATGTGGACCCCATTAAATAAATGCACTGGTATTTGGTTCAATAGCCACATAAGAGTAGATGTACCAAGAAGATTTTGCATGTTTAATATACATACAATGCTAGCTTCTTAGCAACTTATTGTTGTAAGGAGATAACAAAGACAAAACATAATTCAACAAATGAAACATGAGGAGTAATTTTTAGGATTATATAAACTTTTGACACTCATGATTATTAGTTCAATAGTGTAAACTTATTTATACACCTCGTATTGTGATTTGAAGGATCGTACAAAATCTTCTTACCAAGATGATGCTCCTTTGAACCAAAATGTAGATTGCCCCCAACAGTTATAATGACGCTAAATATTATAACGACTCCATTCACAAAGGGTCATATGGAACCTTACCACACAAAGGATGTTCCCTCCCTAAACCCTTTTCTCGCTGATGCCATGCCAGCAAGCTCGTAGCATGAGGAGTTTGGCGGAGTCATTTATCCCCAAGATCACAAAGCATTTGCAGATGACCCAAAGTGGTATGCTCAAAGGAGAGGACATCCCATGATAAGAACATGAAACTCAAAACAAGTTTGGGTCTGATGCCTGGTGAGGGGTCATTATGTGAGCCACTTTTAGCAGTCAAACAAGAAGGTGTGGTGGCGGAATACAAAAGGAAGTTCCTCTCGTTAGTAGCCCCCATTAGACGGTATTCCAGAGGAGATTTTTGTGAGTCAATTTCTAAATGAATTTAACCCAAAAATAAGAGCAGAAGCCGTGGAATTAGCCCAGTGAATAGAGACGATCAAGGTATTGGCGAGGGGAAAGGAGACAATGACTTTGAAAAAGATGAGCTTAAACGTTTGTTTGAACAGATGTTGAGGATTGGTGTAGTACAGTACAGCCAGAGTCCTTTCTCGAATACACAAGGGCCACTATGAGTTTATAGTTATGACGTTCACCAGACACCTTAAGCACTCATGAATGATATATTTTGACATTTCCTAGGAAAAATTATGTTGGTTTTCTTTTTTGGCGACATCTTGGTGTACAACAAGGATGAAGAAGAGCATTCGAGGCATTTAAGGGAAGTTTTTGAGTGTTGTTGAAAAATACACCAAACCAAAGGAACCCGTATATCCTACTCCGAAGAAGGGTCTTTGGGGGGAATGTCGCAGACAAGTCCTCTACTGTTGTTGAAAAACAATTTGCATGCAAATAGGAAGAAATATAAGTTCGGACAAGAGGAACTTGTTTACTCCCCCCTTCCCAAAATAAGCGTCCATAATGAAAATGACACAGTTTTAGAAATGGTAATTGTTACATTTTTTAATTAACTAAACGACACATTTACCTTTAATAAGAGAGAAATTTCCTCCATCTCATAATTAAGGGTAAAACGGGAAAGTGGACACTCACTTTTGAAAGTGGACACTTATTTTGGGACAAACTAATATAAAAATATAGACACTTAATTTGGGACGGAGGGAGTACTCGGTACATGTGGTATCTAGGAAAAGGATATCTATGGACTTAACAAAGGTGGAACCAATGCTTAAATGGGCAATACCTAGCACTATAACTCAGCTAGGGGGTTTAGGGGTCTAACAGGGTATTACAGAAAATCTATCAAGGGGTATGGACAGATTGCACGGCTTCTCATGGATATATCGTGGAAACAGTAGTTCAAATGTTAAACCACAATATCAGAAGTGGTTAACCAAGTTATTGGGGTATGAGTTTGATATCACTTATAAGGTCGGAAAATCACACCAAGCTGTGAATGTTTCATCAAAAAACAATGTGAAGTGTTCGTCAATAGGTGGGGCACAAACAAGCAAGAAATAGCCAAGGACGCTTTCTTAAACAAGGTAATAACAGAGGTACAGATGCAGGCTAGTGTGCATAAGGGATTTGAAGTGCGACAAGGCTTGTTATGGTACAAAAATAGACCTGTGATTTCAAGATCGTCACAACTGATTCCAACGATTTTAGAGGAGCTCCATGCATCACAGATGGGAGGACACTACGGAGAGGAGATAACACATCAAAGGATAGTAGCGGAATTGTTTTGGGTGGGGATGAAAGGAGATATAAGGGAATGGGTAAAAGATATTGTGTGGTTTGCCAAAGAAACGGAAATTGAAGTGGGACTATTGCAACCACTACCGTTGCCACTCATAGTTTGGCAATAATTGACTATGGGTTTTATTGAGGGGATTCCAAAATCGGATGGCATGGATACGATCATTGTAGTGGTGGATCGGTTGAGTAAATAAGCTCATTTTATACCGTTAAAGCGGCTAATATAGTTGATGTAAGGGAGATAGTTAAGTTGCATGGCATTCCGAATTCAGTGATCACGGATAAGGACAGGGTCTTCCTTAGCAATTTTTGTAAAAAGATATTCCGTTTACAGGGGACGAAGTTGAAACTTACCACTTCATGTCATCCGCAAACGGATGGTCAATTGAAGGTAGTAAACCGGAGTATTGAGCAATACTTAAGGTATTTTACATTGGACAAGCCAACGGAATAGTGGTACAATACTACGTACCATGGCTCCATTCGTAGTTCACCATTTAAATCATGTATGGAAAAGATAAGCTCTTACAATATTATGGTTTAAGGAGGGCTCAATAGTAACACCTGTAGTGGAACAAATGCTGAAAGATAGAGATGATGTGATTGATATGATGCGAATGTTTTTAATACGAGCAGATGACTATAGGAAGGAGGTGATTTTTGTAGTAGGAGATATGGTTTTCTTAAAGCTTAGGCCTTTCAACAAAAGTCTTTACGGAAACACAATAATTAGAAGTTGTATGCACGATTTGATGGGCCTTTTAGGGTAATAAGCAAGATGGGGAGTGTGACTTATCGTTTAGAGCTCATAGTGGTCACTTGACTACACGCGGTTCTTCATGTTTCCCACTTGAGGAGGGCGATTGCACAATGTTCATCTTCAAATGTATTGTCGGAGCAATTGAACGATGATCGGAAAATGATAGTGGATCCTGACGAAGTGTTACAAATAAGGGTGCCGCAGACTTGGGAAGATTGTGAGATGGTCAAGTTGAAATTCCCGTCTTTTCACCTTGAGGACTAGGTGAAGCTATGGCGGGCAGGTATTGATGAGACTAAGGGACTTCGTACTTATGAAAGGCGGAAGAAAAGGGTTGTCATTTAAGCAAGGGCCGATGGTCAAGGGTGTTTTGGTAATTTGTTTTCTGTAGTTAGTTACGGAAATTGTATAGTTGGAGTTAGAGTCGGTTATAGTTGGAGGTAGGTTGTTTGACCGGAGTATAATAAACTAGGGAGAGGAGAGAGAAGGGTTATGTAAAGAGGCGGATCCAGAACTTTTTGTTAGTGGTATCACAAAATAATTAACATAACATAAAATAAATAAATATTAATTTATTAAATAAAATAAAAATCACATATCCAATTTATGTTTTGAAAAATATATTTTTAAAAGACGTTTTACGAGTATATAGTCTAAAATCATTTATTTAAATATGTATCATATCATTTGAAATAGATGTATAAGAAACATACTTTAAAAACATGTCAACTTTTACGTATGTTACGTCTATTTTAGTTACTAAAACAGAAAACATACTTTAAACCATTCACTATTTTTGTTGGATATTGTCACTAAACCTAAAGAGTTGGTACCAAATTAACATCAATATAAACAAATTAAACCTAAAGAGTTGGCCCTAAATCTAAACAAACTAACCCTAAAGAGTTAGCCCCAAAACTAAACAAATTAACCCGAAAGAGTTAGCTACAAATCTAAACAAGTTAACCCTAAACTAACAGAAATAAATATCATTATATCAATAAACCACAAATATGAAACATTAACATGAAACATAATATCAATCGGTTAATCTCAAAAGAATTATATAAGTTAATCTCAACCTCTGAAGTTTTAATGTTTTTATGGTTTCAAACAGAAAAACATATGATCTCACATTTAAGGACCTAATCAAATTACACTAAATCCTAAAAAAATCTGGTATCATGGGATACGGATACCATATCCCAAGCCTTGAATCCGCTATGATAAAGATAGAATCGTGCCTGTGAAGGTCGAAAACAGAGAGTTCCTGGCCTCTTGAATGCCGGGAAGTTGTGTAGGCAATGGTGTTCGTTGAATTTGTTGTTATCGAGTTTTCGTTTTAGCAATAAGAACATAGAAGCTTCATCAATCATCAATATACAAGAGGGGAGTGTGAATCCGCAACCTCAAAACTCTAAGTTGAAGACCAAGTAAAATCACCAATATATCTTATAGCTTATGCTATTAAAGATTGTGAACCCAACAACTTCACTAAATATTTTGTATGCAACGATTCCTTATGTTCACCTATCGCAACGTATTATGAGATTTGTATGTATAAATTAACGTTTCTTTTATTTGGGTTCACTAAAGAATACTTTTGTGTCATAGAGTTCATATAGAGAAGAAAATAAACACAAGCAATTTACAGATAGGTGATGATGCATTGAACAAATTTTATTCGTAGGTATAAGACAACGAACGTTAATTTCATTCAAACTAACAAGTCTTTGTAATTTCGACAAATTAAGAAAGATAGAAGATGGGGTACCCGAAAGCTGGTCTGATGATCCCTGCAATTGTTTCAGATAACTTATAATCAGGAAAAACTTTAGAATATATTAACATATCATATAAAAGATTACACGGTCCACAATCACATACCTGTGAATATATTTTGCGGGCTGCTTCTAGCTGAGACATCTCAGCATCCAAGGTGCTCACTAGTTCTAAAACCTCCGGTGTACTAACGAAACGCACAAACCTGGAAATCAAAGTTAGTGATTGCAAAGTGGTTATAATAAGAAACAGTTTCCTTTTTTTTTAAGGTACATTACCTCTCCAATGTTCCCTTTGTGAACCATGATTCAACATTTTTATGTCTATCCACTTCGAGCCTGATAGATTGCAACGCCAATGCAACTTGCTCTTCCGCAACCTTCAAATGAGTCACGAATGGCTTCAGCAAACCTGATGCAAGTTTCTCGGTGTTTCCACCACTGGAAACAAATAGTTCACATCTACATAAAGGAAGTAGAATGAGAAAAAAGTTAGAGCCATAAAAATTGAAAATAAGCCAACCAATCAAGATAGTTGCTTTTTAGAAAGCCAAATGCCGAAAGAGCACCAAAATGGGGGCGTAAAACAGGGATTCGTTTCTAAAAAGCTAAACTAACCTTGATCGTTTCGGTGAGAGCTGGAATGCAGCATAATCAAGAGGGGTATCAGACTTCATTGTTGTTTTGACTGAAGAAGAAAGATATCAGATCTCTTTCTTCTTCATATAAGCATAAAGAATCCTATCAAATCAAAAAAAACAAATAAAATTGGGAGTTTGAATTTTGAAAATTGAAACCCACATATGATATATTGATAGAATAAAGTAAACCAAGAATTATTCACACGTAATTTACGAAGAGTCTTCACCACAATCATCAACTGTACAAAATGCTACTTTACTAATTAAATCCAAAAATTAAATATTTCACCAAACACAAACTCAAACTAACAAAAGACTTGTAATTCAAAACTTGCACGGATCTGATTCTACACATTCAAATGCTGAATCAAGAATTAAGATATTGATATCAACATACGGACGTCCGCAGGCTCATGTTCCTCAGTCAAAAATCGAAATTCGACAACCGAATAAAGATTAAAAACTAAAAAAACCCTAAGAAAAAACCCAAATGTGAAAACAAATAAATTGAGCAGGAAATCGAAAGTACCTAGATGATTGCAACTTGTTGGGATCTTGAATTTGCACAACCGATCTTTCGATTAGGGTTCATATACGAACCAACATTGTAGTTTTCAGTGAGTAATTCAAAGAAAAATAAAACCACAAGATCTTCTTTGCTTGTAGTTTTTAATTGAAAAAAGACGAAAACCCTACAAAGTTCATAGATGATTTTGGGTTTACTCCTTTCTCAAACACCATTATCATCATCTTGGTGTGAGAAAAGAGCAGAAATAGAGAGAGAGAAAAGAGGGATGGAGTGCTAATTGGAATTCAGATCAGACAAAAGATAATTTTAACCAAGAATGTAATGACGATGGTCCATGGAAAAACATTTGACTCTGTGCTTCTTTTGATTCGTTGGTTTCAAATTCACTTCCAATTTTTAATCTTTTTAACCGCCAAGAAATCTTTATATTTATGCCATTAAAAAGAGATAATAATAATAATAATGTGGTCACTTGATTTTAAAGAAAACTATCGTATTTGGTGTGTAATAAATGTGAAAAAGAAATGTTTATGATGATTAAACTACTTTGATTAACGTTAATAGTGCATTGAAGTATTTTCAGGGTTGTTTTAACTGACCAATATTTATTTGGGTTTTTGACACTAGTCGGTTTAGGGATCCATGGTCCTTCTACTTCTCCTTAATTACATATATAATCCTTTACATATAGTATAATTACATAAACTACCCTGTGAAGTTAATTCTTTTCTAAAAGCATTAAGATACAAAAAATTTATCTATATATACCATATTATAAAACACGGATTAATATATTATATTACTATAAATTTGGTATGTAGTACAGGACCTTCATTTTATGCAAGTCTTTCTATGTATCACTATTAATTAATATAGTATAGATTACTATAAATTTGTTTTAATTATATTATTAAATACATAATTGGTTATTTTTTCTAGATTTTCATTAAAATATATAAGATAATCATTGAATTCTAACAAAATACTTAATTTTTTTATATAAAAAACATTATATTATTAAGCCTAAATTAAACAAATTTATAAAAAAAAAATTTATCACTTTCTCAAAATCATCCAAAATCGTACTGTAAATCGACAAAAAAATAAAATGAAACATTAAAATCGTGATATATCTCGCTTCATTGCGCGAGTACGCTTCTAGTTTTATAGTTTAAGTGAGCAATGCCACCCTCACTTACCTTATCGGGTAATATTGTATGATGTCAAAATGGATTGGTTGTGACTCTTACGGTCTTACCTTATAAGAATCACCACCCTCACTTATAGTATAAGAATCTCGATCCTTGTCTCGCATTTTACCTGGTAGGATGCTCGGTCGTTGTTATGCTTATTGCTCACCTGGTAAGGTAAGTGTTTGGTAAATGACCCCTTGATATTGTTGTTGCTTAATATAATGTTATTGTGATTGATCCAGAAGCGGACACCCATGAATGTTTTTGAATGGCTGCTCAAAAATTTTTGAAGGGAAAAACCTAATGAAATTTTTTACAAAATCTTATATAGCTACGTTGGTTAAGCTAATTGTATTACCAAAGAAAGGTCACAAGTTCAAGTTCCGTGAATTGATCTCTCTCTTTCACACACACACACACAAACATATATATAGTAACAAAAAGGTACATGCTTAATATTTTGGTTGAGTAATATGATGATGTTGCATTAGACTATTTAATGACAGATGTGAATGAAGTAACAAGTTTTAAAAAGGCATTGTTTGGATAATTAATTATTAATATGTAATTATGTTATGATAATAATCAAGTGATTGCATGAATATTTGAGATGCAGCAAATGGTTGAGCAAATCAGATGGTGATTAAGAGATAGTGTAGGACCCAAACCCACCATCTCCAGCATAATCATCTTAACACAGCTGGTTGGTCATGGGTAAAGTCCACCTACACCAGCAATTGTGGTTTTGCAATTGAATCCTTAGATTTCAAATCTTAAATGCATCAATATGTGGGGTTTCCTAACATTTTTTTGTTTTTTAACCAAACCAGCTTGTTCACACCTCGACTAATTTTATAGGACCCAGAAGAACAGCCAAAAAAATCTCAGTGTCAAGCTTTATTACCTGTTAAGCACACATTTATGTTTTTGTTTTCTGGTACATAGCTATTATCCAAGCCAATGTTAGATGGGCAATTAATGATCAAGTCTACAAAAATATAACCACTACATAATATATGTTCTACAAGCACCCATATAATATAATCCAGTCCAATGCAAATAATGGTGCAAAAATGGTTCTCTAGGCAAAAACCTTCCTCTAGTGTGGCTTTGGTTTGTATCCATCAACAGCAAAATTTCGAGTAGCGGCAGGAAGGGCAAGACGAAGGCCATCTAGTTCAGGTTTTGCAATTACTTGACAACCGAGCCGAGACCTGCAGGCACAACATAGAAAGAGAACGAAAGAGCTTTTTAAGAAAACTATACCAAAATGCGAGTTGTGACGTATGTTAAGATAGATGATTACGTTTCTGTCAGCCCAAAAGCAAGATCTAGCATATCGTTCTCTTCGTCTGTCGGGTCCTCGAGTTTGTTGTACTGTTCCACATCCTAACCAATGCCAATAAGTTTTAGTACATGTGTAAAACTGTAAATTATTGCTCTATGAAATGGCTGGGTTGTGTTTGGTAGGCAGACTATACTAGACAGGACTGAATGAGACTATACTGGATTGGACGGGTGAGATTGAGGTATGCGGGTGAAAGAATTGTGAAAAGTTTTAAGATGTTAGTTTGATATGAGTAGTTTAGTAATTTACCAAGATTGTCCCATGTCCCTATGTTACAACTATTTTGGTGGGACAAAGAAATGCATTTTCGTCCCACTCAGTCATGCCCAATCCTAGTCTAATTGTTGCACCAAACGTTAGACAGCAAGTTTTTGTTTTATCATGTCATGTCCCGCGTACCAAACACACCCTAATAGCCCAAAGCAAGGAAAAATTCCCCTTTTTGAGCATTGCTACGGCTCTTTTAAGCATGTAATACCATACCATCACAATCACGTGGCAGGTGGAACAAGCAAGTGACCCTTCACATGCTCCTGTAATCAAATTTTAAGTTGGTGTCAAATCATTGTAAATCCAAAATTAAGTAATTACGCTCTAGACGATTATAATAACTGTGTAAATGTGGAGACTGAATAGGAGATAAGTGAAATAAAGTTGGAGAAAAGCCTGAAAATGTTCAGTTTGGATAACCTTCAAGCTCTATGTCATTCTCATGGGCAGCTTCTAACATTGACATTCCAATCGGAACCTTGATCTCCTGCTCTCCGTCTTTGTCAAAGAATGTCACGGAGATCCTGCAGACCCAAGGAAGATTGTAACCAGATGCACAGAAAGAAAATTTGCAAAACCAAACAAACCAGGTATAACCCACCTGGAGGTGGGGTTGGGGGTGGGATGTAAGCAGACATGACCTCTACCCCCAAAAAAGTTGAGTGGTTGTTTCCCTGAAGACCCCCGGCTTGTGCAAAGTGTGCGAAAAGAAAGGATAAAACTTGCAAAAAGAATTTGCAGAGAAAGAACAAAAGAAGAACTTGAAAATAAGAAAGGCAGTGCTAAAGTTTGAAAACGAGTTAGGATTGCAGTAGTACCAATATTGTGTTTTCTTTACTAATATGTGGCTGAACAGGTTAGGCTCAATCTTGAGCTATCATAAATAAAATAATTATATCGTTGGGCCATCATAAATAAAATAATTATACCCTTCTCAGCAAGGCCCTTACTCAAGCAGATGCTAATTACATCGTTGGGCAAGAAAAAAGGCATCACAACTTATTTGAGGTTCTCCTTGCTTAGGGTGGTTTAAGGATGAAGTTGAAGAGCGGGTTTTTTGGCGATTCTGAAGGAATGGAAGCATAGAGAAATAAGGGTGGAAAGGGGGAGAACAGAAATTATGATTCAGCCTCTTAAGTATCTAAAGTTCTAAACATGGATATTATAAATTTTCTGCTTGGTGCTAAAACTTAAAATTTTGACTTCCAACTTAATGCCCTGTTGTTTCTTCATTGCAACTCATTTAGGTTCCGCTTTCAAGCTTTATTCAGTATTTTAAATGAAACCCCGTTCCACCTTCGTTTGCATGCCTATCGTCAAGATTAACAAATGAAGCAACTACGTGATTTCTTTCTAAGCGGAATAAGAAAAAAAAAATACATGATCAAAGTTATTGATAGAACATATACTCACTTTTGCTTTTCTTCATTCTCTCCTTGTGAATTGCCAGGGGTTGTAGTAGAGAACAATTTATGACTCTGAAATAAGTGATGCATATTAGAGTAGTAGTGAGGGAAATCTAACGTTGTCAACCAGTAAAGAGCAAACAGTAATTAAAAGCAAAACCTTGATGCAAATTAAACCAAGGTAGTGAGTAGTGACAATTGGATTGTGATTGGACATCATTACAAAATATGTGAGGCATGAACCAATTCATGAATTCAAGAGGTGTAAGAACAATACATATGTAGAAGTAATTAAACCTGCTCACAATTGGATCATCCATGTTCAAATACATAATGCAAAGTTCGACACTGTGTTTTGCTTTTAATTATTGTTTTTGCAGCCAGGCATGACATTCTGATTAATACAAATTCCATGGTTGGATTTATTGGAATAGTTTTTCTTTAGATGATGAAACAAATAAACAACAAACATAGATACCATTTTAAGCAAGGGATAGCATGCTTCTCTATGCGGTGGGTCAGGGTTAAGGCTCGGTGAACGCAACTAAAAGCTATTTACGACAATCATATCTTGATCGTAGTGACAGTTTTCAATTAAACACCAAACCCCGTCTTGGAAATATCGGTCTATTTTACAACAATTAAATAGATTAGTTCAGCTGAAAAGCCAAAGTGCATCCAGCAAACAAGTTTGCCAATGAATCAGTAGTCAATTTCATTCTAAAAGGACTACATCAAACTATAATAATTTATGACAAACAAATCTTGTACATGATTTGATCAAGATTGGTAGTCAAGGAATATAATTGCTAAGATACATTTAAATCACTGTCCCAACATCTTGCACCAGTTAAAAGTTGAATATAAGTTAGTTTGCTTACAATCTCCAATCATAACATACTTCACCTTAACTGAAACAAATGCGACTAAGCTTTATTATCAAGTGATTGCCAATGTTAACTTTAGCATGCAACATATAAACACACATAAACAGATTCATGCTTTTTATTTGAGCAGGGAAAAACTAACCGAGGGCTCCAAATAGTCATTCACTATTAGGGAAAATGACTTTTTTGATGCACTTGTTAGAGGGGCTGCAGTTTTGAAAAAAAAAAAAGAGCCTGGGTCAGAAACAGTTAAAACATCATTTACGAAGTGATGTGTCTTTAGATCAAACCAACTTCAATAATTAAACATAAAGTGGATAAGCTCACATAGCTTATTGCTAACTTTATCTAGCAACAGTAAATGAGGGATTCCATATCAGATCACATCAGATATGGCACCTCCATACATATAATCAGGAGTTCGAGACCAATGACTGTAAGTAATTGTCGAACCTCAAACAAAGTTGCAAACAGTTAAACAGAAACTATCAATATCCAGACAAATGTTTGAGGTCTTCACTCAAACCAGGATGCATGTGTACACAAAAATTAAATAAATATTTATCATAAAGCTAAAATACAGATTGTCCTCAAATAATGCACCTCATTTGCATGATATTAGCAGGCATTTGATTTGTTAACAAATCAATACATGCCAGGTTACTTGGTTACCATCTTCTCCTTTTAAGTTAAAAGAAATTGAATACTACCACACTAGAAGCTTACAAATACCCAGTAAACACTTCAGCATCCTATCATAATGAATGACTTAAATAGAGGTAAACAAATATATCCTAACTGCGCACATGTTCTTCATCACTGCACTCATTTTGCATTCACAAGCTCAAATGGACCAGCATCCTTTATAGCTATTAGTCTATTACATTCAGTCACAGTTCATTGCAAACGATAGTATCATAAGTTACAAAACAGTATGTATGACACGTTCCTAAATGCACATTGTTGATCACAAAATGCAACCTGCTAAAATTCTCGAGCTAGTAGCCGTTCCAAAGAAGCGTTCATCTTACAAAAAAGAGTGTAGTAACAGCAAGAAAATATATATTAATATACAAAACCAACATTAAGCAGAAAGGCAGACATTTCTTGATGAGACTACAATTTATTCCAAGAAAACAAAAAAGGCCAAGATCTTAATGTCCAGTCTCTAAACCATGTAATGACAACCAATAGATTATCCAAAAAGACGAAAGAGCAAACCTTTTGATAATTCCTTGAATGCCTGAGCTCCGAGTCTCGAAAATTTAGAAATGAACATAATAATAGAAGAACCACACAATCTGAAAAATCAACAACAGAAAACATTAAAAAGTAAAACTCGAAAACGCAAACTTCTTACTTAGGCTCAGATACAATATCCTAATTAAAAGCTACAGGGAGATTAAATTTCTTTTCAAGTATGTCATTGAAGCAAACAAACAAACAGTTGGTGGGCAAAAAAACAAGATTATGATTTATCTTAGAGAGATCAAAAACCCGTATACAATTTAGCGGAAAATCGAATAAACAATACAGAAACAAGCATGAGCGACCGCCATATGAGGTTTATACAGAAACTAATTAGGTTTTCTTCTTTTATCATGGCAATTACAATAAATAAAACAAAGCATTTTGATTTCCAAAAAGGGGGTAACATATGATAAAAAAAGAATTCAACAAGGCGTACCTTTCTTCGTGTTCGTTCAGAAGATCCTAACAAAGAATTTAAAGAATTTTACGAAGGTTCTGCAAGATGAAGGGAAGGCTAGAGAGAGAGAGATGGGTTATTCAGGTTTTTGCCTTTTAGGTGGTTCTTTACGACCCGACCCGACCCAACCGACTCTCCAAATTACATCAATGACCTCATATGCCTTTCATCTTTATTCCATTAAAAAGAAAGAGTAAATTACGTTTTTAGTCCCTGTTGTTTGTTTAAAATTGTCATCTTTGTACTTGTGATTTAGAAAATTATGGTTTTTATCTCTATGGTTGTAGTTTATTGTTATTTTCGTTTTTAGAATTTATAATTTATTGTTGTTTCGGTGCCTATGGTTTACAATTCTTTATTGTTTTAGTCTGTTTTGCTTAAAGGTAGAAACCAATCAAAAGATGAAAATAGCAATAGATTACAAACTATAGGGATGAAAATCACAATTTTAAAAGTATGTAGACGAAAATCAAATTTATTAACAAACCACAAAGGACAAAAATCAAAATTTACTCAAAGAGAAATGAACCGAAAATGGAGATGTCGGGTATCGAACCCAATACCTCTCGCATGCAAAACAAACGTCTACCATGTCAACTACATCCTTGTCGCAAATTTAAAGCCGAAAATAAAATATCAAGGGTGTATTTGGTTCACATAATGGGATTTGATGGAATTAGATCTATCAAATGAATTTTACTCTAGAGAAATTGGAATGAAATTTGTTGTAATTTGACCACGCATTTGGTTGACATGAATTGTAATGAAATCTCGCAAAAGATTTGGAATTTACATGTGTTGTGGGTGGGGTGGAGGTGGCAGAACGATAATATTAATTGGTGGTGGTGCAGACAATGGTGGCAAAGATGTTTGCGGCTGTAGCTGCAGGCAGGGACAGACCCATAATTTTTTTAATACGGTGGCACCATATAATATAGACAAAAAATAATTACAAAATGCATTGTTTTTATCGACGTGTCTTCATCTTTTTACCAACGTTCAATATTGTCCGATGTGTTAATAGCCTATTCCACCGCTTCGAGGGATTTTTAAAGTTTTTTGCTTAATTTCGATGAATTTTTACGTTTTTTTTATCGATTTCGAGGGATTTTTTCAGATTTTTTGGTTGATTTCAAGAGTTTGTTTTCCCGGTTTTTTGGTTGATTACAAAGTATGGTTGTACCTTCTTGAACTTTTGTATCATACAATGACACCTTCTAAACCAATACGATTGCACCTTTCATAAACGTAAAATTTTTAACTTTTCGGCGGAGAGATAATATGGCAGCACGTGCCACCGTTGACCCTTCTTTGGGTCCGTCCATGACTACGGCGGAGGCGAGGGGTAGTGAGGGTGGAGTTGAGGTGGTGGTGCCTGTTAAATTCAATGCAAAAGTTGTTTTTGTCTTTTTAAAACCTTCTTAATCTGGGATTTAAAATAAATTGTAACCGTTATACGCAACGGAAATTAAAAAGAATTTTGGTTACAAAATTAAATATAAAACTTTTCTAAAACTTAAAACTCAATCGGATCCAATGATGCATTTAATTAAATAAGAACCACACCATAGGGTGTTTAGATATGTGCTTTTTCAGATCTGTTGTGGTTGAACTAGTTGAGCACTTAGAAACCAATCGAGGTTTCCTCTAGCGGTATCCACACACGAACACGCAAAATTCCACCGGGTGCTAGCCCAATAACCCTAAATCTATATGTGTTTTACAGAAAAGAAAAGGGTTTCTTTTCTGTATTTTTCTGAAAGGCTTTTCTAACTCAATTGTATATCAAATGGCTTAGCCTAACCCCTTATTTATATCAGAAGAATTATAGTTAGACTATAATTCAATTAAGAATTAAATAAGGTTTAGTAATTATCTGTAATATTCAAATTCAAATTCAAATATATATATATATAATTATTCTTTTAAACTTTAAAATATAATTATATAAGTATATATAATTATCCTTTTAAATTTTAAAATATAATTATATAATTACAGATAATTCCCCGTAATTAACATAATTACGTTTTCACCTCGTAATTATCATAATTACAGTTTAACACATATTTTTCATAAAATCTGGGACTCTACAAATGGAAACAAACGCATTCTTTGTGTGCGACCCTATATGTTTACATACTCCTCAGCAGTATCTCTATGTGACACGTGTCGTAGGCATATAATAACTTACATTCTCCCACTTGCACACGATACACAGTAACACAGACGATGGTAAGCGTCTAGCAACACGTCACCGCCCCCAAGGCTATGTAAATGTGCTTTTACCTTCGAGCAATTTGATTGATCTAATCAATCATATAGTAGAATCATTCATTATCCTTTTGCTTCACGATATTTTATTTTGAACTTAAGGCATAGATCTATCTCATCATTTGTAACACCCGTAATTTCCTTAAAGATCGGTTTATGACCAGCTAGGGAAATTAGTTAGCGATCGACCGAGCGAAGAGGTCGGTGAGCGGTTTAGCACGAGAAGTGGGAAGGGACTCCAGTGACATGTGCGACTTAGCCCGCGACCTCAAAGACGCGGCTAAACCCGCGTAACCCACTGTGGTGCGCAGCTTTGTAGCACGTGCGGCTTGGCCCGCGACTTTAAGGTCGCGACCAAGGCCGCGAGAGTCATCTGGTCGATTTTAAACCCAGGTTCTAGGGTTTTCTCTCATTAGCCACCATCTCTATTTCTCTCCTCTCCACTTGGCGATTTTGAGAGCTTTAATCTCAGTTTGGGAAGCATCCATGGTGGATTCTTCATAAAGGAGTATGCAAGTTCGATGTTTGGGGAGCTCGGGTTGAAGAGTTGGATTGGGTGTTCTCGGAAGGTCCTGTCATCTCTAGTGGTAAGCTTCTTTGATTTAAGGTTATAAATACTCTATTGATGGTTTCTTAGTGTTTGGTTTCTCAAATCTCGGATTTGGTGAGTTTTGGAGAAAACTAGGGTTTTGATCTCGTTTGGGGTTTTTGGTATATTGTTTGGGGGGAATGCTTCTAAATGGTTGAGTATGGGTATTTATGGTTTGTAATGTTTGGATCTAGGTTTTGGAAGTTTTCGGCTTGAGGATTCAAGCGGCCTTTAAAAAGAGCTCGTTGGGTGAAACCTAGATTTAGCCTAAATCTAGCAAGGTGAGTTCAAGTTGATTTGCGAAAACGGTGTACATACCAAAATGTTTATTTTAAAGTGTTTTATATAAAATGGTTAACTGCTGATAAGTTTTGTGTATTTTGAAGTAAAAATATGTTTTACTTGGCTTTATGTCAAAGAGTGAGTATTTTGGTAAGTTTTCATATTTAGTAAACTTGGGTTGTGTTAACCTCTTAAAATACTTATATTGGGTTTTGAACATTTCGACAACTAAATAGCATGATTCACGTAGTCTTGGTGATTTTGTACAAGTAAGATTTATCTTATGATTTATGCACCTTCGAGGATTTTGTACAAATGGAGTCTATTTCATGTTATATGCATTTTGGTGTATTTGCATTCATAAACCCTTTGGAAAACCTTTGGTCCCATTACGCGTTGAGTTTCGGGTTAATCTCGTCTGTGAGGTATGTGTCTTCGTAAACGTTGTTTAAAGGCATTTCATTATTTGGGGGACCATTGAATATTGGTCAAATGGATTTTGAGCATTTTAGCTCGGTGTTGGTTTAAAGAGTCTTACGGACAATTGTCCGGGTTTAATGACTCGATGTAGAGTCCTATTTCATGGTTTACGTCTTAATGCATTTTATTGCATATTTATAATTACAGGCTCGAGTGTTGTTGTCACTCAGGTATAGTCGGGTAATTTTAGACTGTGTTGCATTGGATCCATAGGCACATGAGTCAGTCTTGTTGATGGTCATTTGGGTGGTACGGGGTTGGACTCCGGGACACATGTTTTATGACCTTGTTCGTTCAAAGAGTACACTAAGAGGACTGAGTCCGAATGGTACTATCATGGCGTGGAGTAGCCATTGGATGGGCGTTTGGGACCTCCGTCGGGTGGGGCAATGCCTTGGTTGTATTCCCCTTAGGCCGGGCCTTGGAGCGGTATTTTCGTTAATATATCGCTAAGGTCAGTTGACTCTTTGGTGTAGCTTGAAGGGAGTCGTAGGGACACTTGGGCTTGTGTGTCGTGAAGTGTCATACGATTAACGTTGTATGAGTGGCATACTTTTGTGTTCCTCCACTCTCAACGGATACGGGAAGCCCCCGTCGTCGGCCCGTCGTATTTTAGATATTTAATTGTCCGCGTTTTAATATTTCGAGTTCATTCTATTTTATGGTCGTGTGGGTATTATTTCGAGTTACGAGTTTTCCATGACGTACCATTTACAGTTTTGCACGTTTGAGTATCGAGCTATGACCCCGTTTTGGGTGAGTTTTGGGTTGCATCGTTTCATAAGAAATGTGTGTTTGGGAGCATTGTCTTTAAAAGTGCCAACTATGGAAAATGTGTCGTTTCCATTTTAAAGTATATTATTTCGAATGATTTCGCTTTAAAGTGGTTTCCCTGCTTTTAAAGATATAGTTGTTCATGCTAAAACTCTTGAGCTCACTAAGCGTTAAGCCTAACCTTTTATTTGTCGGCATGTGCATCAGGTTCCAGTTGGGGGGTTCTGTAACACCCGTAAATTTCGGTAAGTAAATGTCACCTGGACATTTATGTGACTTGTAAACAGTGGGGTTTTGTTGGGGAATGCATTGTTTAAAGTCCCTCGGAGTATCGGGAGTTTTGGCGTTAAAAAAGTCGAATTTTCGGAGTTCGGGGGAGTGGGGCGACTGTGCCAAAGGGCACAATCGCGTGGCATAGTCGCGGGGACTCCACCCCTTGCGGTATAAGTGGGGCGATTATGCCTCTGCGACAGTGACCATGTCAAGGTCGCGGGGCACTATCGCGAGCGGGGGCCAGGGCATTAAAATGTCCGAATTTTCACCATTTCTTCTCATTTTATCATTTCTATCTTCTTCCCTTTTCTCTCCCAAACCCTAAAACCGAACCCTAACCCATTTTGATGGTTTTCCCCTTGAATCACATGATTCTTTATCATCTAACTAGTTGGAACCTTGAACCACAAAACCTCCATCTTCATCTTCCTCATCAAGTTCTTTCGGTTGGGAGCTCGGGTTGAAGTGATGGATTGGGTGTTCTCGGAGGTCTCTTTGTCTTCAAGGGTAAGTTTTCTTGTAGTAAGGTTATAAATGCTCCATTGGTGATTTCTTAAGGTTCGATATCTCAAATCTCGGATTTGATGGTTTTGGAGAAATTAGGGTTTTGATCTTGTTTGAGATCTTGGTATTTTTATGTTTTGAGAACGTTTTCTTATGATTGATTATGTGTATTTGTGGGATGAAATGTTCGGATCTAGGTCTTAGAAGATTTCGTCTTGAGGATTCAAGCGGCCTTCAAAAGAGCTCGTCGGGTGAAACCTAGATTTAGCCTAAATCTAGCAAGGTGAGTTCAAGTTGATTTGTGAAAACGTTGTACATGCCAAAATGTCTATTTTAGAGTGTTTTATGTGTTTTTCATGAAATTATCAAATGTTGGGTTATTTGCTAATATTTGATTATTTGAATTATCTAACTTTACAAACCTTGTATAACACCCACATTGGAGATTTTTGGGCGTTCGATATATGTGTCACAAACGAATGTGTTTTGAAGTCTTTTTACATGAATGGATCTTTGGTCAAAGAAATACACTTTTAAATGTTTGTCGAGTCTTATGCATCGTCATGAAATGGAGTGTTTTATAAAGTATCACTTGCACATTTATGTGAGGTAACTTGAAAGAATGTTTATAGTCTCATTTTATGATTTTCATTCTTATCAGCAGTTAAATTTGGAAAATGCATATTTTGTGTTATGAGTTCATTTGGAAAATGGATTGCCTCAACTAATGTAGAGTTTTGAACTAATCTCACTTTTGGTCGTGATGTCTGCATATCCGTTGGGTGAGTGCGTTTTATCGTGTTTTTATTTCATTTATTAATGAATCAATGGGTTGCTAAGTTTGCGGCTTGACATTGTTATTTTGATGGGGTTTTGGACAATAGTCCAGTTTTGGTAGCTCGACTTCGAGCCTTGTTGGGCCTTATGCGTATTATTTGACTTATTGGATGCATTTGGGAGTCATGACCCCGTATTTGGTTTATTATTGTTCCGGCGTTGGGACGATTAGGTTTCCACGTCGAGGCACGTTAGGTTCCGGGTGAGGTTTAAGTCCTACGTGCTGTACGTTAGGTTCCGGGTGAGGTTTAAGTCCTACGTGCTATGCGCCAGGTTCCGGGTGAGGTATAAGTCCTGCGTGCTCAAGTATTACGATATTGGATGAGGGGCTCGACATAGGAACCCGACGGGGTTGAACTCGAGTCTCAGTGGGTGTACGTTTAAAGCTACTGAATCTGACATCCCTTGCGTGTACTTTGTTTATATGACTAGTCATAACAACATAAAATGGGCTTACTTTGTGGACCGTCACATTTTATGGAATCGGGAATCCCCCATCACCGAAAGGTGTTGTTTTTGGGTATTGAGTTTTATTATCCAAGTTTTCGGTGACGTTTTATATTATTGGGTTTTACCCTTGATTTTATGGGATGAGTATTATGCCCCACCCGTGTTTTGGGTGTCTTGGGATATAAGGTTTAACCGTATCTTCATAGATGGAGAGTTCAAGTTATATTTACGCTTTGAGTGAGTTTTGGGTTAAAGCTAATTTATAAATGGACGTCTTACATTGGTATTATCATCTTTGTAGTGGTTGGGTTTGGAAAACGTCCAAATTTGTGTTCTTTGTTTAAAATGCATATTATTGGAAAATGAGTCGTATTCACATGTAAGACGTATCATATTGAAGGACTACAATTTTAACCGCATCCTTTCTTTTAAACGATTATTTTATATATGTTGAAAACTCTTGAGTTCACTAGGCGTTAAGCCTAACCTTTTTATTTGTCGGCATGTGCATCAGGTTTCAAGGTTGGGAGTTGGTTCTAGAAATCTGTTGATCCAAACTCTCTCAGTGATTTGATAACGACCCTCTTCTATACTTAGTGAAAATTACGTTTTAATATGTATTAGTGTTTCACCATCAGCGATAAGACTGAGTCTGTTCAGTTATCGCTGATAGTCTTTCTTATAAACATTTATATGTATTAGTGTTTCACTATCAATGATGAGACTGAGTCTGTTCAGTTATCACTGATAGTTCCTAAAGTAAACAGCCAACGTAATCCCTGAAGACAAGTCTCGCGTCAACAGATGTTCATAGCTGAATCAAAGACGAAGCTGCTGAACAAAGAGAAGTCTACTAGTGACCTGATGCGGATATCAGTGAAGCAAAGACAACTCTACTTATACGCGAAGGAACATGAGAAAAAGCTTCAGCGATAGTTGGACCTCTTTATCTCTGAACTTAGAGATACTCAGCGATCAATCGATCACAAAGCTTATGCCTCAAGTTTCCTTTTGTCTATCCTTGCACAACCTAGTACGATGTGTCAGAACGGACAAGTCTCTGCAACCATTCGTACAACAACTCTGTCAACTACACTGTTCATGACCCGGCCGAAAGCATGTCTCCCAAAAGTCAGACTCCCAAAGCCAATCAGTGAACGCCACGTGTAAAGTATCCTGCCATGCATTTAATGCATAGGGTATAAATAGGAAGTTCACCCCTTCATCTGAAGGTGTGCTTCATCCTTGAACTCAATATAGAAACCCTTGTTTTCTATATCTCTTAATCCCCTCTCTCTCTGAATTTCTTGTGCAATTATCTTAGTGTTTCTTAAGTTTGTTTAGATTGAGTCTGTCTTAATCTTATTCCGCAACAAACATGTAAATTGTATTTTGATTTATCAATAAACAATTTATTAAACTTTAAATTCTGTGTTTGTATTCAACCCCCCCCCCTCTACAAACTTGTTTAGCACCTTCGGGACCAACAAGTGGTATCAGAGCAGTTTGTTTAAATCTAATAAACAAGATCTTGCTGTATACTCTTCCTTGCTATTCTAAAATGACATTAAACACAAACACAAACTACTATGATAATGGTTCACTTTCTAAACCTCCTCGATTTAGCAGAGATAACTTTTCTCTATGGAAAAATCGAATGATGCTATTTCTTGAAGGTGCGGATCCTACTATACCTGAATATATAGAAAACGGACCCTATGAACCTGTTAGAATTATAGCTGCGGTTCCCGCTACTGCCACCACTGAAGCTGTCCCTGAACGATATGTCGTTAAGGAAATAAGACAGTGGAGTGATGAAGATAAAAAGAAGGTAGGCATAGATGCAAAAGCAAAGACCATTATTTCAATGGCTCTGCCTGATGAAGTTTTCCATTCCATCATGCATCTGAAAACTTCTAAAGAAATGTGGGAAACCATATGTGTTCAATATGAGGGCACCACTGAAATCCAAGAGACTCGAAAGATTAACTTGGTAAGACAGTATGAAAGTTTCATCGCTGGTAAGAATGAATCTCTTTCTGACGTCCATCAGCGGTTTAACTGCCTAATCATTGACCTAAGAACTGTTGGTAGGACCTATTCTAATTCAGAGGTCCTAACAAAATTCTTGGAATGTCTTCCTGAATGCTGGGACAGTTATTCAATATGTCTTAAGCTGACAAAAGACTTACATACTCTCTCTTTAAGCACTCTGTATGGAATATTGCTCAACTATGAGCAATCAAATCTTCTGAAGAAAAATCTTGTAAAAGATTCTAAAGACTCCAAAAGTACTCCTGTTGCTTTAGTCTCTTCAGAGATAATTCCATCTCAGCGATCTACTCTCACCATCACTAAGTTAGATTATGAATCTGAGGATCTATCAGACCCTGATCTTTCAGAGTTTGATGAGTCCTTAGCACTCTTGACAAACTCTTTTAAGAGATTTGCAAGAAAGAGTAACTTCCGAAGAAGTAAACCTCTCTCTCTTACTGAAAAGCCAAAATCAACTCCGGTTGATAAGGCTACTGCCACTTGCTATAACTGTGAAAAGATTTGACACTTTGCTAGTGAGTGCAGGTCGAAAAAGGTCTTCAAACCTTCTACCTCAAGAAGATCCAGTGATGACAAATACCATAAGCTGAAGAACAAATATCAAAAGCTGAAAAGCTATCAGCGAAAAGGTAAAGGTCTCATCGCTGAAGAACACGACTGGGCTGAATCAGAAGAATCATCTTCTGATGAAGAAGAAGTCGCTAATCTTTGCCTCATGGCTGAGATTAAAGAAGAAGTGGAAGAACCATCTGAACCTTCTATGAGCTACATATCATCTCAGGTATCTATCTCTACAAATCCCTCTCTACCTGAAGCTGAGAGAAGTCGCGCTGTTGATGTGCTGACGATTGACCTTTATAATGCCCTAAACGACAAAACTCAAGCTGAGAATAAAAATGTTCATTTAACTCAAGAGCTGGAGAAATGTCATGAAAAGATCAAAGAACTAAATCTTTTAGAAGAAAAGTTGAAAGATCAAGTCATTATAAATGAAATCATCAGTATTGAACGCGAACAAGCCATCGCTGCTCTAAAAACAGAAAAGGCTCATGTTGAAAAATGGTGCAAATCATCAACAAAGATCTCTGAGATAATAAATGCTCAAACTCCTGATAGTGATAAAACTGGTCTTGGTTTTTGGACACCTCAGGACGATCCTAAGGAAGAAAGTTCCTCGCTTAAGTTTGGAACTTTTGTCACCTCTTTCTTTGACACTTCTTATAATCAATTCTATCCCTGTTCTTCTTCAAATCACATACCTGAGGAAAATTCCAAAGACACTAAGTCTACGGATAAAGGAAAGTCCATTCTCCTTCCTCAGAAGGCAACCAGGAAAGCAAAGCTGAAAGTTCCTTCTAAACCTTCAGCTAAGCAATCCTCTAGCTCTGTGATAGAAATCTTTGATCTCTGTCCTCCAAAGCTGAAGATTGATCTTAAAACCTCGAGATCTGAAGAAATGAAAATTCCTCCCAGATCTCAAGAGAAAAGTCTTCTTGGACCTGGCCCTGCTCATCTTAAACTTGCAAAACCTTCTACTTCTGATCCTAAAACCATTTTCAGATATAGAAAATGTTATCACTGTGGTTTTACTGATCATATTGCAAGTAAGTGTCCAACTGCCACTGAAGCTGATAAAATAGCTAAAGTGAAGAAAAATGTTTCTAAAGCTAAGAAGGTCACCAAGGCTGAAAAATCAACCAAGGTGAAAAATACCACTAAGGTTAAGAAATTAACCAAAGTGAAGATTACCACTGAAGTTGAATCTTCATCAGCTGAGAATACTACTGAACTTACCTTATCCACTAACTCTGAAGGACCCATTGAAAAGTGGGTACCAAACAACGCTTAAGCTTCCTTATGTGTGCAGGGATCAAAGGGCATCTGGTATCTTGATAGTGGATGTTCTCGTCATATGACTGGACAAAGAGACCTGCTCACTGAATACAAGGAAGAGAAAGGTCCCTCTGTGACCTTTGGTGGAAATGGTAAAGGATATAACCGAGGGTTTGGTGTCCTCAGCAATGGGACAACTACCTTTCGAAGAGTCGCTTATGTAGATGGACTGAAGCACAATCTTCTAAGCATCAGTCAGCTATGTGATAAAGACTATGAAGTACGCTTTACTAAGAAAGCATGTTCAGTGTTAAATGAGAAAGGAAAACTTGCTCTCAGTGGTCATCGCAGAGAAAATGTCTATGTAATAGATATGGACTCTACTATCACTGAAAACTTATGTTTTCTATCTAAAGCCTCTTCTGATGTCAACTGGCTACGGCATAAAAGGCTCTCTCATCTAAACTTCAAAACCCTGAATTCTCTCTCATCTAAGGAACTGGTTTCTGGTCTTCCTCAGCACTCATATGCTAAAGAATCTCTCTGCTCAGCATGTGAAAAAGGAAAACAAACAAAAGCAAGTTTCAAATCGAAACAAGTTTCCTCAGTGACAAGTCCTCTTCAGCTCTTGCATATGGATCTGTTTGGCCCTGTCAACATCCAATCAATAGCTGGAAAGAAATATTCACTTGTCATTGTAGATGAATATTCTCGCTACACCTGGGTTATCTTTCTTCGTTGTAAGAGTGATACTCCAGAAGAACTAATATCTTTTGTAAAAAAGATGGAAGTGCTGAACAATCTTACTGTTCGTTCAATAAGAAGTGATAATGGAACTGAATTCAAAAATAGTTCCCTGAACAATTTCTTTGAGAACAAGGGAATCTCTCACAACTTCTCTTCAGTAAGAACACCTCAGCAAAACGGAGTCGCTGAAAGAAGAAACAGAACGATCATAGAAGCTGCTAGATCAATGCTCAGCGATTCTCATCTCCCTACTCAATTTTGGGCTGAAGCTGTAAACACTGCATGTTTTACTCAAAACAGATCGCTGATAATAAAGCGATTTGGGAAGACAGCTTATGAACTTTTTGTTGGAAGGAAGCCTTCTATCAGCTTTCTTCATATCTTTGGTTGTCAGTGCTTTATCTTAAACAACAGAGATCAACTTGGAAAGTTCGACCCAAAAGCTGATGATGGAATATTTCTAGGATATTCCTCCATCTCCAAAGCCTACAGAGTTTTCAACAAGAGAAGACAAACCGTAGAAGAAACAATTCACGTCACTTTTGATGAAACTCGCTCAGCGAACTCCAAACCAATCGCTGACAATGAAGAGTTAAATGCTTGGATGCTTTCTCACTACAGAGAAACTGAACCTTTCTTCTCAAACCATCAGCATTCAGATCCTCCAATCGCTGATGATGATCCAAACATTATACATCCTACCGCTGAATCCAAATCATGGGTTTCAGCTGAACCTCTAAACACACTCCTACCATCAAATCTGCCTTCGTCTGAAAACCTCTCCAGTGAATCTACTCAACAGTTAATCGCTGATGAACCTCAATCGTCCTCATCAGTAAACATTCAAATTGTTGATCCAACCTCTGAGTTAAGCAATAATGCTCCTGCTCAGCGATGGACCAAAGATCACCCAATAGATCAAATTCTTGGTGATCCAGATGCAGGTATTCAGACACGACGAAGCTCAGGTAATATCTGTCTCTTTGTAAACTTTCTCTCCTTAATAGAACCAAAGAAGACTGATGATGCCCTCAGAGATCCAAACTGGGTCAGCGCTATGCAAGAAGAGCTGACTGAATTTTCTCGAAACAAAGTTTGGAATCTCATTCTTAGACCATCTGATAAAACTGTAATAGGCACCAAATGGGTGTTTAGAAACAAGTTAGATGAACATGGAACTGTAACCCGCAACAAGGCTCGACTTGTTGCTCAGGGATACAGACAAGAGGAAGGTATAGACTATGATGAAACCTTTGCCCCTGTGGCCAGGCTCGAAGCAATTCGACTATTCTTAGCTTATGCAGTCTATAAAGACTTCATCGTGTATCAAATGGATGTAAAATCAGCGTTTCTAAATGGAAAGTTGAATGAAGAAGTCTATGTAGAACAACCACCAGGGTTCTATGACCCTAAGCATCCAAATTATGTTTATAAATTGGATAAGGCTCTCTATGGTCTAAAACAAGCCCCTCGTGCTTGGTATGACACTCTCTCATCTTTTCTTATCTCTGAAAATTTTGAACGTGGCAAGATTGATAATACGTTATTTTTTAGAAAGATAAAAGGTCATATAATTCTTGTACAAATATATGTCGATGACATAATATTTGGTTCTACTAACCCATCTCTGTGTACTCGCTTCGCTGAAAGAATGAAGAAAGAATATAAAATGAGTATGATGGGTGAGCTGACATATTTTCTTGGTCTTCAGATTAAACAATCTGACAAAGGTACTTTTATCAGCCAAGGTAAATATGTTAAAGATATGCTGAAGAAGTTTGATCTTACTCAAACTTCAGCGATGAAAACTCCTATGGCACCACCCCTGACACTTAACAAAGATCCTTCTGGAAAACCTGTTAATGTCACTGCCTATAGAGGAATGATAGGCTCTCTGTTGTATCTCACAGCAAGTCGACCTGACATCATGTACTCTACTTGTTTATGTGCACGCTATCAATCTGAACCCAAGGAATCCCATCTGATCGCTGTAAAGCGAATTTTCAGATATCTGAAAGGAACTCCTAACCTCGGTCTTTGGTATCCCAAAGACTCAGGGTTCGATCTAACTGGTTATTCTGATAGTGATTTTGCAGGATGTAAACTTGACAGAAAGAGTACCACTGGTGGATGTCAACTCTTGGGAGGAAAGCTGGTAAGTTGGACAAGCAAGAAGCAAAATTCTGTGTCCACTTCCACAGCTGAAGCTGAATACGTAGCCGCTTGAGAAATCAACTGTTAGATTATGACCTTCAGTTATCAAAGATTCCTATCTATTGCGACAGCACTAGTGCTATCGCTATAGCAAATAATCCTGTGCTACATTCAAAGACAAAACACATAGAGATCAGATATCACTTTATCAGAGATCATGTGATGAATGGTGATATTGAACTTCACTTTATTCCTACTGACTTTCAGCTTGCTTATATATTCACCAAACCTCTTGATGAGACAAGGTTCAACTTTCTCATCAGTGAGCTTGGAATGCTGAACCTTGAAGAATAATTCTTCAGCGTTCATGTATTGCGTCAGTAATCAAAAGTTCCCCTTTCATCATTCTCTGATAAATATTCTGACTCTCAGGTATGTTTTCTCAATCCCTACAACTGAATCTTCATTCAGTTGAGATTTTTTTTAAAATATAAATCTTAATCACTGAATATTTCTTCAAATGATTAAAAGCTTTTTAATTAAATTTATCACTGATATTTATATTCAGTGATCCTTTTAAAAGAAAATCTATCCCCATCTTTTCATCAGGGATACTTTCAAAAATAAAATTCTATTGCTGATATTTTCTCTTCAGTGATAAATTTCAAAACAGAAAAATGAACGTCTCTCTCTCCTATGACGTCATTTGAGCGGATAATTCACAACACGCCTTTTCTGACACGTTCGTCCATTGCTCTTCTATCCAATCAACTTTGTGGAACGTGTCAATGTCATGATGATTTTTTCCCGCTTCATTCCTTCTCTCTCCTCTATCTCATTGTATAAAAGGAATTGTTCTCTCCTTTATACGGTTTACGCTTTCAAAACTTTCATAGCAAGAAACAATCTTTCTCAAGAACACTCAAGCAAGTAAACCCAGAATATTGAATCTGCAACTCTTCTTCTTCAGAATAAACAGGTTTATTTCATGTTTATGTGCATTGTTCGTATGCTTTCTTTTCTTTTTAAAATCCTACTCGTTCTTGTTCTTCATGGATTTTATAAAACGTTCTTATTTAAAAACTAAAAATCATTCTTTCTGATTTTATGTTTTTTTTAAATAAAAACCTTTTGGTTTTTAAAGTGTTCTTCATTCTTTCTACCCAGAACACTATTTTTCTCTTCCTAAAAATAACTTGATATTTTTCCAGTTTCCCTTCTTCTATGGAAACTGGTAATCATATTATTTTTTAATCATAATCATTTCTTCTATTATGCTTCTTTCCATAACAGAAATGGCACAATCTTCAATCATTGCTTCCAAGCATGTACGATTCGCTATCACTGAAGTTGAGATTACTAAATGTAATCACTTGGGAAGACTTGACTTTAAAGCTGACAAATACCCACATCTGGTGGAAGCTGCTGAATTTCTCAAACAATCATGCATAGCTTACGCGATCACTGTGGATCCTAAGCCTTCAAAGACTCTACTCCAGCAGTTCTGGTTCACTGCTGATGCAACTGAACTCACCAACAAAAAGGGTGAACGAGTCCCTGCAATCTCCTTCAGCACGGATTTGGGTCCAGGGAGCATGACCGCTCTTAGCCTCAGGAAATCTTTGAGATTCCCTGACAAACCAAAGAGTGGGTTCGACGCACTCCCCACTGATGCTGAGCTGATATCCTTTCTGGATGCAATGGGTTATTGTTGGGAAAACAAACCGAGATCTTCTATTCCCAACAAAAAGCTCACCAAGATTCTCAAAGCTCAGATGCCTTCACAACTGAACTTCATCTTCTCGCACATAATTCAGTGCATGAGCGGGAAGAGTGGTTCGCTGGATCAAGCCAGCAAAACACAACTGCAAATGGCCTACTCAGTTATCGTTGGTCAAAACTTTGACTACGCCACTGCCATCTTTGAAGACCTAAGGTCGAGATTAGAGAAGCCTGAACGAGATCCCAAGATCTCGTACGTACGTTTCATATGTACGTACATCAAGTTCCTCTATCCCAACACCTATCCCACCAAAGATGATGGCACTTTTGCCAGGATAGGTCAACGATCACTGGAGGTAAAGCCACTCGCCAACGAGGAAAGTATCTCTCTCCTTCGCTCTCGTCTATCTCTCCATTCTTCTTCTTTTTCAGCGACCACGCAGACGGTTCCTTCGTCTGCTATCCCTGTCGCTACCACTACTTCCAAACGACCATCAGCTAGTCCGATTGGTCCTTCTAAGAAGGCCAAAAAGACTAAGGAAAGTACACCCTCTAGTACTATACCTGAGGGAGCTTCTCAACAAGCTACCTTAGATGCATTTGTGGGTCTTTCCTCCACAACTCCAGAAGTCACTCAACCTACCGTGTTAGCGATTTCAATCGCTGTCACATCATCAGTGACCCCACCTACTATCTCATTCGCTGAGATTAACCCCAACCCTACTTCTATTCCCATAAATCTTCTCTCTCCTTCTTTGGTCTCTGAACCCGCTACCTCCTCTTTACCTATAGGACCTGAACATCAAACGTTTGAGGAATCTTTACAGTTCTACAAAATGTTTGATACGTCAGGTAAACCTATTATCCTAAACACTTCTTTCCCCACCTCTCCAAATAAGCCCGTATCTGAACTGATATCATTTTCAGGTCCTAGTTTGGCGTCTGTTGACACGCATGTCAACAGTCTGGGAGAAAAGGTGGACGCTCTCACCAACACCATCAACAACACCACCAGCGCCGTCAATCAGGCTGGTGAGGAGCTGAAGAGGCTGACAGCCACCTGCTCATCCAAAGCTGAGAACTCCCAACTTTCAGTTGTAGAAGAACAAGTCGTCCAACTCAGAGAGTCCTCTCAACTCTTTCAGGGGCGATTTGAGTCTCTTACCACTGAAGTTAGAGATCTCTCTTCTAAGGTTGATCTCTGCACGTCCCTTCTTCAGCAACTTCTCCAAAAGGTAACTGCACCAGCTCCAGCGCTGCCCCCCTCCTTTACTGAAGATGATCGGACAAATCTCAACATCGTTGTGGAATTCATCCATGATGCCACATGCGACATCCCTGCAGTTGAAGAACGGGTCAAGCGTCTGGAGGCTGACGTTCAAGTGCTGAAAGCTTCAACAGCTACTCCAGCAGCTGACCAACCCCCTGTCGTTGATAATGACAAAGAGGGGGAGAAGGCAAAAGAACCATCTTCTATTCATTCTCTTCTCTTTGAAGATGATGAGGAAGAAGAAGATGAAGAGGAAGATGATCTAGATCTTGTTGATCAAGAAAAGGATCAACCCTCCAATGATGACGACGACGATGAAGAAGACCAATCTATGTGGTTCTCCAAGCCGAACGTATCAGGGACAACTTCGCAAGAGGTTGTCAAAGCAGGGGTGAGAGGTGATACATCTTCAAGCGCTCCTTCGCAGAGCAAAGACAAGCAACCAAACGCTGAAGAATGCTTGAGGACTGGATCACAATCTGAGGGGGAGCATCCTTCTCAGGTATGTCTTTCTATTGTACCACTCTCCTACTCTTTCCAAACCCCTATTTCCTTCTAGCCTTTCTCTCTCTTTTTCTAAAAATACACACTTATACCTTATTTCCTTCATTTTCTATCCAGACAGTTCTCACCCCTGCTTAAGGGTTCTGAACTACAAATAATTCCAGCTACTATCGCTGAAGAAATAATCCCAATCTCTATCGCTGAGATTGATGAAGAAGAAGAAGAAGATTCCCTGCTCCATCCAGGAAGGCCCTCTCGACCATCTCGTTGGTCAGAGGAAGTGATAAAGAAAAGAGGTGAATTGATCGCTCAACTAGAAAGTCAACGGCTGAAAATTCCTCTTCAAACATCCTTCTCAGAGCTCGACTTCCTCACTGATGCTGAACGAGAAGAATCTGCCAAAGCTGAGAAACTGTTCGCTGAATGCAGACAAGATGCTCAACTCGCTTTAAAGATTCAATCTTCTCAAGTCAAGGACAAGAAGCTGAAAAGAAAGCCTGTGGAAGTTCAAGCTGCACTGCTGAAAGAAATTGAAGAGGAACGCTCCAAAGAACAAGAGATCAACGATAAGTCTATCGAATGGTGTAAACAGAAGATGGATTATCGCTCTGATCTTCTTCCAATAACAGCCGTGACTATCTCTGGTCGCAAGAAGAAGGATCAACTCTCAGTGACCATGGAGATTACCAGAGAGGATGGAACTCAAAAAGCTATGTACGTTTCCAAACTTGAAGGTTTCGGGTTTACAGAGTGGATAGAATTCTGGGATGCGCTGAAGAAATCGAAATCTACATACAGAGGCTACGTTGAAGGACTTCTTAAAGCTCTCATCAACAGAGTCACTTCTGTACTGAATCTGCCATCTCCTATCCCTCCCAATCCCAAGAAACTCAAGAGAAGAATTGGGTCCTCCTCCTCTGAAGACGTCGCCATCATCAGGAATGAAACTTCTATCAAATTTTCAAGAGATGCACTGTTTGGTCCTCCTCCTGATCTTTCAGTTCTGGATTTATCTCTGCCTCCTGGTGGTCCTTTCCAAGCTGGTCAAGTAATTGACAATCCTTATGGAATATTCTTCAGAGATGATGATGAGGAACTCAGATTTCAAAGAGTCTCTGAGATTCCTATCTGTCCTCTGAATCATCTCAAGGATCTCTTATGCTTATGGTGTGACTTCTTCCCTGCTGCTGAGAAAATCAAAGAAATTATCAGCCAAGAATCCTTGGAACGAAGACAGAAAGGAGAAGAAATACCTCAGTATATGATAAATCCTCCTAAATCTTCTTATAGTTGATAGATTAGTTTTCTCTTCTGTAATCTTTTAGTTGTACTTACAGTAGTTAGTTATTTACTTGTAATTTTCATTCCTTGTAATTCTCTTCTTGAATTAATGAAATTTCAGTAAAGTACTTAACTTCATCAGTGCTGTAAAAGATCCCTCAAAATAGTAATTGGGACATGTATGTTACGAGTCCTGATTATTCCATCATTTTGAATCATAAAGTAATTTTCTTCAGTTACTTTGTCATTATCAAATAGGGGGAGATTGTTGATCCAAACTCTCTCAGTGATTTGATAACGACCCTCTTCTATACTTAGTGAAAATTACGTTTTAATATGTATTAGTGTTTCACCATCAGCGATAAGACTGAGTCTGTTCAGTTATCGCTGATAGTCTTTCTTATAAACATTTATATGTATTAGTGTTTCACTATCAATGATGAGACTGGGTCTGTTCAGTTATCACTGATAGTTCCTAAAGTAAACAGCCAACGTAATCCCCGAAGACAAGTCTCGCGTCAACAGATGTTCATAGCTGAATCAAAGACGAAGCTGCTGAACAAAGAGAAGTCTACTAGTGACCTGATGCGGATATCAGTGAAGCAAAGACAACTCTACTTATACGCGAAGGAACATGAGAAAAAGCTTCAGCGATAGTTGGACCTCTTTATCTCTGAACTTAGAGATACTCAGCGATCAATCGATCACAAAGCTTATGCCTCAAGTTTCCTTTTGTCTATCCTTGCACAACCTAGTACGATGTGTCAGAACGGACAAGTCTCTGCAACCATTCGTACAACAACTCTGTCAACTACACTGTTCATGACCCGGCCGAAAGCATGTCTCCCAAAAGTCAGACTCCCAAAGCCAATCAGTGAACGCCACGTGTAAAGTATCCTGCCATGCATTTAATGCATAGGGTATAAATAGGAAGTTCACCCCTTCATCTGAAGGTGTGCTTCATCCTTGAACTCAATATAGAAACCCTTGTTTTCTATATCTCTTAATCCCCTCTCTCTCTGAATTTCTTGTGCAATTATCTTAGTGTTTCTTAAGTTTGTTTAGATTGAGTCTGTCTTAATCTTATTCCGCAACAAACATGTAAATTGTATTTTGATTTATCAATAAACAATTTATTAAACTTTAAATTCTGTGTTTGTATTCAACCCCCCCCCCCTCTACAAACTTGTTTAGCACCTTCGGGACCAACAAAATCCTATGAAGAGTTGAGCCTTAGCTCTGTGCAAATGTAAGTAGTTGGGAAGTCTTCCGCAACGTTGGAGATAGTAACTATTATGGGGTTTTAGTAGCACTCGTCCTTATTATAGACTTTTGTATATAATGAATGGTTGTATTGAGGTTAAATCTTAACTTGCGGTTGTAGATGATCTGTTTATTGATGTATTTAGAAAATTTTAAATAAGTTGTTATTTTCAGAATTCAGGGTGTTACAAGTTGGTATCAGAGCTTAAGTTTGAGAGAATTTAGGTATTGATTTTAGGATGCCTATACTCAAACTAGTGTTCTTATAAGCGAAGATAGATGGAGTTACACATTAGGTACCATAAGATAAGATGCTTTGAGGATGACTAGTCGCTAGAAACGGGAAAATTGTCGGGGTCGCAAGGATGGTCATGTACGGTACATTCATAATAGCACCTGACCAGTGTTACGGTGAACCTACACGCTACATATATGCACTTGCGCTACCTCGAAATGACAACCGTTGGGGTAGTGAGAAAGTCCCTAAGTGAGCCAGCTAAGGAAGGATTGACGTTTATATCAAGGTCACCGGGAGAGATAGCTAAGCGCGAGGAGGTCACTAAGTTGATCCTCTTGGGTAGGAAATCTTGGTTGGATTTAGATACGTGAGTTTGTTAGACCGATTCTATTTCAAGGTGTCACACCCCGCTAAAGCGGAAATACGGAACATGACAGTTCGATAAACATAGCATTAGGAAATGATATAATACCTTCATACATATCAACCATAGTTTACATCCTGTTCCAAAATAAGCTTTCTTTACAAAACCCAAATTTAAATTACATGATACTATTAAACGATTAAGCGCAAAAACTAATCTCAATCATTATTCGGATACCTTCTTGTTCCCTGAAAAGCATGTATAAAACAAGGTCAACTACAAAGAGTTGGTGAGTTCACAAGTTTTAAAGATGCACAAAAATAAATTTTTATATGCAGGATTGACCAATTAAAAACATAATATCAAATCAACCTTTGAACCATAATTCACGATTAAAATTTTTTAAATTATATGACAGAAAATATGCCTCAAAAACCTTTCGTATGTTGAACCTCTACTAGACCGTCCACTGACCAAACAAATGTGCCCCAAAAAGAACTACCGTTGTGGCCATGAATCACATTGATAGATCCTATTTCTCTAGAATTAGTGCACCCTTACTCGTCAGTATAAGGTGGGCTTGTCACACCAAATAGCGCTATCCACTAAGACTATAGGCTCCCGCAGGAGTTAACTAGTAGAGTCGGGGACTTAAAGAAACAATCCAACATACTAATATCCGCATATATGTCATATAATATCCCAAAACAAACGCTTTATCACCAAAGCAACCAAAATCATCCATGATAATTGTAAACATCTTCGTGAATTATTGAAATAATTAACATGCTTTTCACCCCAAAATATATAAAACAGTAAAATAGGGGTTGTGAATACTCACCTTTTATGATGATGCAAGAGTATAACAACACAATTCTCTTAGCCCGGTCCTTAAATCCCTATAGAGTAATTGTACCAAAAATTAATACCCATCCTCAAAACCTAACTCGACCATTCTTACATCTCAATATGTATATATATAGATACACATGCCATTATGTTTAACTTATTGTTTAGAATAAGATTTTAGAATTTACTATACCAAACCAATCACCAAAACATAAGCTTTTAAAGTTTTAGGATCACTTTTTGGATTTCAGCACTTGCTGTCCAAATTTTGTGATCTCAAAATAAGCTTCAAAATAACATTTCCCAAATACCAAAAATAACCATATTTTTACAGTAATCAATATACTAAGTTATGAACTATTATGCAAAATTTTATGATTTAAGGAAATGTTTAGGTGTCCCAAATAAATTCCACAAAACAGATTGTCACTAATTTTCAGATTAGTGACACACTTCACTTGCAGCTTACATTTGGGATATCAAATCTCAGAATTAAGCAATGAGCCATATATGGTTGTAAAACTAACTCAAAAATCTAACATGTGGAAAAAGATTCACTCAGTTTGGACAAGAATTGAGGGAGTTATGGTCTTTGAAAGTTGGGTATATGATTCTGCCAATTCTGGACAGATTACACCACTTTCTTCTAAAATACAAATGAGTGACCAAACCTCCATAATTTTGAGTGATTCTTGATGCTATAAATCACTAATACCTTAAATTGAAGTTTTGTAACAAAAATCCTAAATTTTTAAGGAGTATGAACTGACTTATAAAGCTTGTAAGTGAAGGCACAAACCATGACAGCAAGCTGTTGACATGATGAAGTTTGTATTAACATAAAATGATGATCATTTGGCATGGTTTTCATTAAAAACTCATGGCCTCACATCTTAAATGAATATACAAAGATTCTAATAACTCAAATATACATCATGGATTCATAGCAACTTCAAGTGCTCATCCAATCCCATGCATGACAACATAATCACTAAATAAGTGATATTACCCCATTTTAGATGCTCTTAATCATTTGAGATTTGAGTAATCTCATTCTAAGAGTTTCTTTATACTCAAAATGGTTGTAAATATATAAATTTCAGTCCAAGTATCACCAAAATTTCGTGGACCAAAGTACCACATTTCATAACACTAATATTTTGATAAAATCTCAAAAATCTCACTTAAATTCCAAGTTTTATGGGAAGATCATTCAATGGTTTACTTGGCAAATGTAATATTTACCAAAGGTATCCCATTTCTCTTCTAGAACAAGGATTTTATAACTTCTACATGAAATGGTATGAAACCCTCATATTTTGAATAAAAACTTGAAAAATGAAGACATAAAGTGATTACCTTCTTACTTGGAGATGAGAACTTGAATTCTTGAAGTAGAAGGGGGTTTAAATCTTGATTTCTTCTTGGAAATTTTCTGAAAATCAATTATGGTGGTGGTGGTGTGTGTGGCCGGCGTGAGAAAGAGAGAAGAAGGAGAAGAGAGGAGGTGAGGAGTTTACTTGGAAACATAAAATGAACTAATAGCCTCTAATTCTCAATTTTTAAATTTTAAAAATGATGAAAGGAAGGGAGTGGTGGTGTAAAATTCGGCCATGTGGCCTTGATGACACACTCAAAGAAATAAAAAAAAAAAATATATATATATATAATTATGATGTATACTTGATTTAAAATCAGATAAATTTGAGAACAGTAACCCTAAATTCTCACTTTACATCTAAAATAAACATTATAAATGGATAAATATATTTTACTATGAAAATAAAAAAAATCCTATTATTATGGGTATTTTAGACTCACAACATAATTTCTGGCATTTTTGAGATGTAACGGTCAGTTATCAGTCCGAACCGGGTATTTTTACGCGACTTCCGAATTTTTCGGGTAAACTTCTAATTTAATCATTCTAACTAGACATTAAGGAATTTAACTTCATAAATAATTTCTAATAGGTCAGAGATTGCTAACCTTATCATACTGGTTATTAGGCAGCTGTCACATTTTCCCCCTGTTAAAAGAATTTCGTCCCGAAATTCATACTTAAATTCCTTCTGATTAAATCTTTTCAAATAACTGAGGATATTGATTCCTCATGTGATCTTCTCTTTCCCAAGAATATTCCGGATCGAATCTTGATTTCCATCGGACCTTTAGGATTGGAATTTTGCGGTGCTTTAATCGCTTAACGTCTCGATCGAGAATCTCAATGGGTTCTTCTTTAAAACACAGACGTTCATCGACTTTGATTTCTTCCGGTGAAACAATCAATGATTCATTGGTCACACACTTCTTTAAATTTGATACGTGAAATGTATCATGAATGGCACTCAATTCTTGGGGTAGTTTGAGTTTATAAGCCACTGGTCCAATTCTCTTTGTGACTTCGAATGGTCCAATAAACCTTGGACTTAACTTACCCCGCTTCCCAAAGCGAATGATGCCTTTCCAAGGTGATACTTTTAATAGCACTTTATCACCTACTTGGAACTCCAATGGCTTTCTTCGATTATCAGCATAACTCTTTTGACGATCTCTTGCTGCCTTAATCCTATCCCGAATAACTGATATTTTATCGGTGGTTTCCTGAACGATGTCCGGTCCAAACAATTTACTTTCTCCGGCTTCTATCCACCCCAGTGGTGATCTACACTTTCGTCCATAAAGAGCTTCATATGGTGCACATTGGATACTGGAGTGATAACTGTTGTTATAAGAGAATTCAACCAATGGTAAATGTTGATCCCAATTTCCGCCAAAATCTATCGCGCATGCACGCAACATGTCCTCCAAGGTCTGAATGGTCCTTTCCGTTTGACCATCCGTTTGAGGATGATAAGCTGTACTTAGATCTAATCTAGTGCCCAAAACCTTTTGAAATGTCTGCCAAAATCTGGAAGTAAAGCGACTATCTCTATCGGAAATGATAGAAATGGGTACTCCGTGGCGAGAAACGATTTCATCAATATACAGTTGCGCTAACTTTTCCATTTTGAAATCTTCTCGTATTGGTAGAAAGTGCGCAGACTTTGTAAGTCGATCCACTATTACCCAAATAGCATCATGACCTTTCCTTGTTCTGGGTAATTTGGTTACAAAGTCCATTGAAATTTGATCCCATTTCCATTGAGGTATTTCGGGTTGTTGAAGAAGACCCGAAGGCTTTTGGTGTTCTGCTTTCACCTTTGCGCAGGTCAAACATTTACTTACATACATAGCAACATCTCGTTTCATTCCTGGCCACCAATAATAGCTTCTCAGATCCTGATACATCTTGTCTGCTCCTGGATGAATTGAATATCTTGATTTATGAGCTTCTTCTAAAATTTTGGACCGCAGGTTGTTAGCCTTTGGTATCCAAATTTTATCCTTAAAGTAACGTACTCCATCCACTCTTGTTTCAAAATCCTTCTCCAAATGATGAAGAGACTCATTTCTCAAATTATCAGACTTTAATCCTTCCTCCTGAGCTTCAAGAATTTGCGCCTTAAGATTTGTCTGAACAATTACTCCCATAGCTCGTATTCTCAAGGGCTTTACTCTCTCCTTTCTACTTAACGCATCTGCTACAACATTAGCTTTTCCTGGATGATATTTTATTTCACAGTCATAATCACTGAGCAATTCCACCCACCTTCGTTGTCTCATATTAAGCATCTTTTGATCAAAGATGTGCTGAAGACTCTTATGATCAGTAAAAATGGTACATTTTGTCCCATAAAGATAATGTCTCCAAATCTTTAGTGCAAAAATTACAGCTCCCAATTCCAAGTCGTGGGTGGTATAATTTCTTTCATGCACTTTTAACTGCCTAGACGCATACGCAATCACCTTATCCTTTTGCATTAGGACACACCCCAATCCTTGGCGTGATGCGTCGCAATAAACCACGAAATTGTCAGTGCCCTTAGGCAATGCTAAAATTGGAGCAGTGCAAAGTCTTTGCTTGAGCGTCTGAAAAGCTTCTTCCTGTTTATCTGTCCATATAAACTTTTCATCCTTTCGAGTTAAAGTGGTTAAAGGTTGCGCGATCTTGGAGAAGTTAGAAATGAATCGCCGATAATATCCTGCTAACCCAAGAAATTGACGAATCTCCGTGGGGGTCTTCGGAATCTCCCAATTCTTGATGGCTTCCACCTTTGCTGGATCAACTTGAATTCCTTCTTGATTAACTACGTGCCCGAGAAAATGAACTTCTCGTATCCAAAATTCGCATTTGGAAAATTTAGCATATAGTTTCTGATCCTTAAGTAATTCGAGTATCCGCTTCAGATGCTGCTCGTGATCCTCTTTGCTTCGGGAGTAGATGAGAATGTCGTCAATGAACACGATTACAAATTTATCCAAGTACGGTCTGCATACTCTGTTCATTAGATCCATAAAAACTGCCGGTGCGTTCGTTAATCCAAAAGGCATAACCAGAAATTCATAATGCCCATACCGAGTTCTAAAGGCTGTTTTGGGAATATCTTCTTCTCGAACTCTCATCTGATGGTATCCTGATCGAAGATCGATCTTTGAGAAATAAGCAGCTCCTTGCAATTGATCGAACAAATCATCGATTCGGGGAAGAGGATATCGATTCTTGAGAGTTAGCTTATTGAGCTCTCTATAATCGATGCACATTCGGAAGGTTCCATCCTTCTTTTTGACAAAAAGAACTGGGGCTCCCCATGGCGAAGAACTTGGTCTGATAAATCCCTTTTCAAGAAGTTCTTGGAGTTGTTCGGACAACTCTTTCATCTCCGATGGTGCTAGACGATATGGAGATTTTGCCACCGGTGCAGCTCCAGGGATCAAATCAATGTGGAACTCAACTTGTCTTTGCGGTGGCAATCCAGGTAATTCATCGAGAAAAACTTCTGGAAAATCTTGGACTATTGGAATATCCTGGATGCGCTTCTCCTTTAACTTCTTATCTACTACATGCGCCAAAAATGCAACACACTCTTTTCTTAAATACTTACGCATTTTCATGCACGATACTATTTTTAAACTTGTTCTTGACTTATCTCCATAAACTAAAAGTATTCCTCCTTCTGATGATTGAATTCGAAGTTTCTTTTCGGAACAACAAATTTCTGCTCGATTCTCGGATAACCAATCCATACCCACCACTATATCGAAACTTCCCAATTTAATTGGAATCAAATCTATGCTAAACCCCTTCTCCGCCAAAACTAATGTACAGTTAGGAACTACTTCGCTAACCCTAGTTTCTTAACCGTTAGCAAATTTAATAACATAATCTTCCTTTAACTTTTGAGACTTTTGCCCAATTTTTGATCTGAATTCTAATGATATAAAACTCTTATCTGCTCCAGAATCAAATAATACGGACGCAGAGTGGTTATTTAAGAGAAACGTACCTGTAATCACGTCCGGATTTTGTCTTGCCTCTTCCGCTCCAATTTCGAATACTCGTGCTCTTGCTGGCCTCCCTGGGTTCCCCCGATTAGCTGGTTGGCCTTGATTTACGGGCATCCTTCTGTTATATTTAGGACAGGCACTCCTTAGATGATCCATACTTCCACATTCAAAACATACCCGCTTTTGAGTGCTCTTGCAATCCTTAGCAAAATGGCCTACTTTACTGCACCTATGACATATTATACAACGCCCTTGATGGTAATAATTACACTTATCACATTTTGGCACCATCTCTTTTTCTTTACCCGTAGTCTGGGCCTGAATTCCAAAGTTTCTTGTTATTCTCTGCTCCTTACCTTTCCTCCCATCAAACTGTCTTCTCCAGGGTTCCTCCATCTTCCTTTTACCTTTGGCTATTTCATTTGAAAACAGTCCTGAACGAGTCGCGTTATCAGTCAACTTAGCGGCTAAGCTTACTGCTTCCTGCATAGTGTTCGGCCTTCCTGAAGTCACATCTCCCCTTATTTCAGGTGCTAATCCCCAAATATACCTATCAATTCTATTCTCTTCTGGTGTTACTAATTGAGGAACTAACTTTGCTAATTCGTGAAATCGAGACGTATAGGTATCCACATCATTCCCTTTCATCTCGTGGTTCCACAATTCTGCTTGAAGCTTCTGCATTTCGTTCCTTGGGCAATACTCTTCCTTGAGCATTTCTTTAAATTCATTCCATGAAAGTCTAATCACTGCCTCTCGTCCACGAGTTTGGACTAGGGTATTCCACCAAGTTAACGCTCGCCCTTGCAGTAGGCAGGCTGCAAACTCCACTTTGTTTGCCTCTGAACATTTGCTAATGTGGAGTACTGATTCCATACTCTCGATCCATGATAGTAATCCAACCGCCCCTTCGGTTCCATGAAATTCTTTTGGATTGCATGTCCTGAATGTCTTATAGGTGCATTCCTTTTCTCCGGTTGGTCTTACATTATTCTCGCGATTAGCATTTAAACCTGCCGCAACCTGGCTAACGATGTTTGGAAGTGCTGCTATAAGCTGATCGGACACAAGACGTGCTAGATCGGGATCTTCTCTTCTTGGCGGCATAATTCTATTGCACAATTTATTTTAACGTCACGTCAATAATTAATTCCAAATTCTTACTTCCCTTATTCCTACCCCTTAATCTTAATACAATAATAATTGTATTTAATTGATCATACCTCTAATATAACAAAAATCAACCTTATGGAATTGAAATTCACAATTCTTAAACATACATAAACAATATAACATAACATAATCATTATCATTACAAAACTACGCCATACATTCAATCATTCATCCAAAAATAATAGACAAGCTATTTAATAATGTACTAATATGACGAGTTACACATCCTCAAAAGAAAATTAGTTGCCCAAGTATCCATAAGTAAACCACGCTACTAATGTCCGAAAAATGACACCATCAACCACGCTATCACAACCACTAAGAGTCCCATCACCACCGATAAGCAAGAGTGCAACCAGGCTACCATCGCCCTAGTTTCCACTAATTCTCTCATAATTGCACTCATAGCTTGATCGTCCGCACTCACCATTGATATCAGTCCATTTAGGATTTGGTCACTTGAATTCATTATCATCATGAGTGCATCGAGGGAATGCCCATGATGGTCTACTTCCAATCTAACCCTCTCTACTTCTCGAGCCATCCCTGAAACCCAATAGTTTTCTAATGTCGTCATGCCAGTTGGTTGGGACATTGGTATACCGGCGCATGGCGGTGGCGATACCCTCCGACTCCGAAGTCGAGAAGGCCCCGCCTCGTCCCTACGTGGAACGGGTGAAGTCGGCTCCAAGGTGGGGGTGATCGATCTCTCCGGTGATCGCTCAGAATCAGTGTATTCGTGCTCGGATGGGTCATAATCGTCAAGTGACTGATCTCGGTGCGAGGGTGATCGAGACATGATGACTGCGATAATTAATAAAGTTTAATTGTCAATCATGCTATAATTTTTAATAATACTCAAAAGTACCATGCAAACTCACATAACAATCATGCTTCTCATTTTTGTATCAAAAAGTTTCTATTTTTAGTAATTCCTAGTATAACCAATTCATGTCCCCTTTATACACACTTAAATTAAACAAAGGTGATCAAGCTTTGTCTAAGTTAAAATATGATAATGTGAAACACATTTTAGTTATACTACAGCGTACCTTAATTTTCAAAACTTTATTTGTAAAAAGGTTATAGTGTATGGTTTTTATAGTAAAAACCGGTATTCTCTATAACCTATGGCTTTGATACCAAGTCTGTCACACCCCGCTAAAGCGGAAATACGGAACATGACAGTTCGATAAACATAGCATTAGGAAATGATATAATACCTTCATACATATCAACCATAGTTTACATCCTGTTCCAAAATAAGCTTTCTTTACAAAACCCAAATTTAAATTACATGATACTATTAAACGATTAAGCGCAAAAACTAATCTCAATCATTATCCGGATACCTTCTTGTTCCCTGAAAAGCATGTATAAAACAAGGTCAACTACAAAGAGTTGGTGAGTTCACAAGTTTTAAAGATGCACAAAAATAAATTTTTATATGCAGGATTGACCAATTAAAAACATAATATCAAATCAACCTTTGAACCATAATTCACGATTAAAATTTTTTAAATTATATGACAGAAAATATGCCTCAAAAACCTTTCGTATGTTGAACCTCTACTAGACCGTCCACTGACCAAACAAATGTGCCCCAAAAAGAACTACCGTTGTGGCCATGAATCACATTGATAGATCCTATTTCTCTAGAATTAGTGCACCCTTACTCGTCAGTATAAGGTGGGCTTGTCACACCAAATAGCGCTATCCACTAAGACTATAGGCTCCCGCAGGAGTTAACTAGTAGAGTCGGGGACTTAAAGAAACAATCCAACATACTAATATCCGCATATATGTCATATAATATCCCAAAACAAACGCTTTATCACCAAAGCAACCAAAATCATCCATGATAATTGTAAACATCTTCGTGAATTATTGAAATAATTAACATGCTTTTCACCCCAAAATATATAAAACAGTAAAATAGGGGTTGTGAATACTCACCTTTTATGATGATGCAAGAGTATAACAACACAATTCTCTTAGCCCGGTCCTTAAATCCCTATAGAGTAATTGTACCAAAAATTAATACCCATCCTCAAAACCTAACTCGACCATTCTTACATCTCAATATGTATATATATAGATACACATGCCATTATGTTTAACTTATTGTTTAGAATAAGATTTTAGAATTTACTATACCAAACCAATCACCAAAACATAAGCTTTTAAAGTTTTAGGATCACTTTTTGGATTTCAGCACTTGCTGTCCAAATTTTGTGATCTCAAAATAAGCTTCAAAATAACATTTCCCAAATACCAAAAATAACCATATTTTTACAGTAATCAATATACTAAGTTATGAACTATTATGCAAAATTTTATGATTTAAGGAAATGTTTAGGTGTCCCAAATAAATTCCACAAAACAGATTGTCACTAATTTTCAGATTAGTGACACACTTCACTTGCAGCTTACATTTGGGATATCAAATCTCAGAATTAAGCAATGAGCCATATATGGTTGTAAAACTAACTCAAAAATCTAACATGTGGAAAAAGATTCACTCAGTTTGGACAAGAATTGAGGGAGTTATGGTCTTTGAAAGTTGGGTATATGATTCTGCCAATTCTGGACAGATTACACCACTTTCTTCTAAAATACAAATGAGTGACCAAACCTCCATAATTTTGAGTGATTCTTGATGCTATAAATCACTAATACCTTAAATTGAAGTTTTGTAACAAAAATCCTAAATTTTTAAGGAGTATGAACTGACTTATAAAGCTTGTAAGTGAAGGCACAAACCATGACAGCAAGCTGTTGACATGATGAAGTTTGTATTAACATAAAATGATGATCATTTGGCATGGTTTTCATTAAAAACTCATGGCCTCACATCTTAAATGAATATACAAAGATTCTAATAACTCAAATATACATCATGGATTCATAGCAACTTCAAGTGCTCATCCAATCCCATGCATGACAACATAATCACTAAATAAGTGATATTACCCCATTTTAGATGCTCTTAATCATTTGAGATTTGAGTAATCTCATTCTAAGAGTTTCTTTATACTCAAAATGGTTGTAAATATATAAATTTCAGTCCAAGTATCACCAAAATTTCGTGGACCAAAGTACCACATTTCATAACACTAATATTTTGATAAAATCTCAAAAATCTCACTTAAATTCCAAGTTTTATGGGAAGATCATTCAATGGTTTACTTGGCAAATGTAATATTTACCAAAGGTATCCCATTTCTCTTCTAGAACAAGGATTTTATAACTTCTACATGAAATGGTATGAAACCCTCATATTTTGAATAAAAACTTGAAAAATGAAGACATAAAGTGATTACCTTCTTACTTGGAGATGAGAACTTGAATTCTTGAAGTAGAAGGGGGTTTAAATCTTGATTTCTTCTTGGAAATTTTCTGAAAATCAATTATGGTGGTGGTGGTGTGTGTGGCCGGCGTGAGAAAGAGAGAAGAAGGAGAAGAGAGGAGGTGAGGAGTTTACTTGGAAACATAAAATGAACTAATAGCCTCTAATTCTCAATTTTTAAATTTTAAAAATGATGAAAGGAAGGGAGTGGTGGTGTAAAATTCGGCCATGTGGCCTTGATGACACACTCAAAGAAATAAAAAAAAAAATATATATATATATATAATTATGATGTATACTTGATTTAAAATCAGATAAATTTGAGAACAGTAACCCTAAATTCTCACTTTACATCTAAAATAAACATTATAAATGGATAAATATATTTTACTATGAAAATAAAAAAAATCCTATTATTATGGGTATTTTAGACTCACAACATAATTTCTGGCATTTTTGAGATGTAACGGTCAGTTATCAGTCCGAACCGGGTATTTTTACGCGACTTCCGAATTTTTCGGGTAAACTTCTAATTTAATCATTCTAACTAGACATTAAGGAATTTAACTTCATAAATAATTTCTAATAGGTCAGAGATTGCTAACCTTATCATACTGGTTATTAGGCAGCTGTCACACAAGGAGAATTCGTAAGTTTACCAAATTCTTGAGATTGCAACTTTAAGACGTTTGATGCATCCGAATGACAATAGTATGTCGGGTTTTTTTTGGGAAGTGTAGTCCTATGATGCTAAGTGCCGATCAAATTCTTGCACTAAATTTATTTCCGAAATAAATTTGCATAAATTGTTTCTTAGGTTCGTAAAACAAAAAGTGGTTTATATTATAAAGTTTTGGTAGAGCATTTAACACGCATCAGATTTGAAACTGTTAGCTTAAGCATACCTGAGATTGTTTAGTTGCACGTAATTGCAAATTGTTATCAAAATCTTTTATTCACGTCTCCTGTTTAACGCTATTTGCGGATATGGTAATATCCATGTTTTAATGTGATTTGAGTATTGGGCAAGTAGCTATGAGATTTTAACCTAGGCATTGGATCTCCTCCACATATGTCAATGGTTTTGAAGGAAAAGTTATTCCCACGCGTTGAGTCGGAATTTCTTGTGAATTCTAGTTTGTGTGAGTTTTGTTGAAATTTCATGGAGTATTGTTTTACACGATGTCTTTTTATGCGTGAGTTTTAATTTTGTTTTTTTAGCTTGCGAGTTATTTAGCGTCATGTCCCATGTAAATTTTGTAAAGCGCTATTTCACCTTTCATTTCAGTACAAGGAGGAAACTCCTAAAAGTTTAATATCTTAAAAGTATTGTCGTTTTACACTTTTGTCGAGTAACGAAAGTTTGACGCCAATTGGTTCTCACGTTAGTAAGTCTTACGAAAATTCAGTTGGGTCATTGGTGTCTCATCGTACGTCATTTTGCGTTACGTAAATAAGGTTGGAGCATGTGTTCATACATTTCTGCACGCGTCTAAATGTAGATTTACTAATCGGTGTCATCCCACATGTTGTTTTGGGGAAATTCCCTTATCATGCAATTTATCTTTGGGCTTTACACAAATGTCAATCGTTGCATACTATTTGCATTTGGATTTAATTATAACGTCGGTATGAGTAAATATATAAAAGATTTACATCTTTTCAAACAGGACTTTTGTTCTGTTCATATTTCAATCAATTACTTTTACCGTTAGAAATTTCCGCAATGCATTTGTTGAGTTAGCAATGTTTATATCGTTGCAGTTACTTTTTGGTCAAAGGTGTTTATATGTACGATCTGAAGCTTTAAACTCGATTTGAAACTTTATTTGTATTCCCACTATTTTACCAAGCCTTGAGGATTAAACTAATGCGTTTGGGATTGTTGATAATTTTAGGCTACAACGTCTTTTGGTTAAAGAGGAAGGATTTTAAAAATTAAAGTTGTGAATTTCTCTTTTGGAATTGTACAAACCTTTATTGCACGTGTTGTGGTGCATGAATCTATTTTCTCTTATATGGTGTAAATTGTTGCGCATGTTTTATTGTTGTCTTTACTAACGTAAGTATTGAACAAACGAGTTTTTGGAAATGGTTTCATATGCGCTGTGTGGTTAATCAATTTTGAAACCTATCGCATGGATGGTAGTGTATTTTTGTCGCACGTTTAATCGTTAGGAAGCCTTTGTATTCGAAAGTTTTATAAACTCAAATTGGCATACTAGTTGAAAAACCTTGAACTCATTAGGCCTATAGATTTAACCCCTGTCGTGGAAAGAAGTTGCAATTAAGGGACTAGGGGAGTCCTTGAGAATTGAAACGTCGAATGATCCGACTTGCGGTCAATCTTGATTGTTTGAGGTTTCGGTTTGTGAATCTGCGCGCGTTTGTATTAATGGAAATAGTAGATTTAAGTCTTCCCAATTAATTAAGGAAGTAATGTTATACCTCGGTAATCATGCGAGATAAGGTCTTAGGTGATTACCTGCGATTAGATTGGGTTCGTTTTGGTGGATTGCTCGTCGGTGTGACACCATGGCTTATGTGGTCGGTGTACCGTCTTAGCGGGTTCCGCGATTAAAGGAAATTTTGGTGACCTGTCTGCTAGAGTTGTAAGATTTGAAATTGTAGCTCTCTGATTAGGTGTCAACCTTAGTGCGACAACCCGTCTGGAATGGGATTTTGGGCGAGATGTCCACATTTTCGAGGTCACCGTTTAGTCCTAGGCGTCGACTTATTTTCTTGAGGTCAATGGATCTTGGAATGGATGGATGTAACCCGGTTGGATTATGGAAAATAGTGACTTTTCGGTAATAGATTTTGAAAGGAGTTTGGGTATTGAGGATTGAGAATCGAGGTACCCAAGCACTCCGGTGGTGATAAGGACGTTATTTTAGGAATGTTGTGGGATTGGTGTTGAATCGGAGTTGAGTGACAGTCGAATCTGTGTTAACCGGGTGCATGAAAGACATTTTCGTACGCTTTGGAAGAATGTATTTATAATATTAAGAATGGATCAGTTGAAATCTGAGGGTTTTTGGGAGTTTGGTTATGATCTTTGATACTGGGTTCGGGACCGTATAGATCCGAAGGGAATTGGTCGGTGAGAAGTTGGAGTCACTAATTGCCTGGAGGTGGTAATTGTCACCCAAGGTTGGGAGATGACCGTAATATGGTGAGTAAAGGTTACTTTGGAGAGTTTAGTGTTCGCTCAGTTATGAGTATGTTGTGCCCAAGAGGAGCGACACACGTGAATATCGGTGTAAGGGTCGTGTTAGCGGTTTGGCAAATGGATTAAGGACAACCTTTTCAACTGGCGGCGTTCCATTGAGAAGGATTGATTTCGAGGACGAAATCATTCTAAGGTTGGGAGGATTGTAACACCCGTAAATTTCGGTAAGTAAATGTCACCCGAACATTTCTGTGACTTGTAAACAGTGGGGTTTTGTTGGGGAATGCATTGTTTAAAGTCCCTCGGAGTATCGGGAGTTTTGGCGTTGAAAAAGTCGAATTTTCGGAGTTCGGGGGAGTGGGGCGACAGTGCCCGGCGACTGTGCCAAAGGGAACAATCGCGTGGCATAGTCGCGAAGACTCCACCCCTTGCGGTACAAGTGGGGCGATTGTGCCCCTGCGACAGTGACCATGTCAAGGTCGCGGGGCACTATCGCGAGCGGGGGCCAGGGCATTAAAATGTCCGAATTTTCACCATTTCTTCTCATTTTATCATTTCTATCTTCTTCCCTTTTCTCTCCCAAACCCTAAAATCGAACCCTAACCCATTTTGATGGTTTTCCCCTTGAATCACATGATTCTTCATCATCTAACTAGTTGGAACCTTGAACCACAAAACCTCCATCTTCATCTTCCTCATCAAGTTCTTTCGGTTGGGAGCTCGGGTTGAAGTGTTGGATTGAGTGTTCTCGGAGGTCTCTTTGTCTTCAAGGGTAAGGTTTCTTGTAGTAAGGTTATAAATGCTCCATTGGTGATTTCTTAAGGTTCGATATCTCAAATCTCGGATTTGATGGTTTTGGAGAAATTAGGGTTTTGATCTTGTTTGAGATCTTGGTATTTTTATGTTTGGAGAACGTTTTCTTATGATTGATTATGGGTATTTATGGGATGAAATGTTCGGATCTAGGTTTTAGAAGATTTCAGCTTGAGGATTCAAGCGGCCTTCAAAAGAGCTCGTCGAGTGAAACCTAGATTTAGCCTAAATCTAGCAAGGTGAGTTCAAGTTGATTTGTGAAAACGTTGTACATGCCAAAATGTCTATTTTAAAGTGTTTTATGTGTTTTTCATGAAATTATCAAATGTTGGGTTATTTGCTAATATTTGATTATTTGAATTATCTAACTTTACAAACCTTGTATAACACCCACATTGGAGATTTTTGGGCGTTCGATATATGTGTCACAAACGAATGTTTTTTGAAGTCTTTTTACATGAATGGATCTTTGGTCAAAGAAAACACTTTAAAATGTTTGTCGAGTCTTATGCATCGTCATGAAATGGATTGTTTTATAAAGTATCACTTGCACATTTATGTGAGGTAACTTGAAAGAATGTTTATAGTCTCATTTTATGATTTTCATTCTTATCAGCAGTTAAATTTGGAAAATGCATATTTTGTGTTATGAGTTCATTTGGAAAATGGATTGCCTCAACTAATGTAGAGTTTTGAACTAATCTCACTTTTGGTCGTGATGTCTGCATATCCGTTGGGTAAGTGCGTTTTATCGTGTTTTTATTTCATTTATTAATGAATCAATGGGTTGCTAAGTCTGCGGCTTGACATTGTTATTTTGATGGGGTTTTGGACAATAGTCCAGTTTTGGTAGCTCGACTTCGAGCCTTGTTGGGCCTTATGCGTATTATTTGGCTTATTGGATGCATTTGGGAGTCATGACCCCGTATTTGGTTTATTATTGTTCCGGCGTTGGGACGATTAGTTTTCCACGTCGAGGCACGTTAGGTTCCGGGTGAGGTTTAAGTCCTACGTGTTGCACGTTAGGTTCCGGGTGAGGTTTAAGTCTTACGTGCTACGCGCCAGGTTCCGGGTGAGGTATAAGTCCTGCGTGCTCAAGTATTACGATATTGGATGAGGGGCTCGACATAGGAACCCGACGGGGTTGAACTCGAGTTTCCGTGGGTGTACGTTTAAAGCTACTGAGTCTGACATCCCTTGGGTGTACTTTGTTTATATGACTAGTCATAACAACATAAAATGGGCTTACTTTGTGGACCGTCACATTTTATGGAATCGGAAATCCCCCGTCACCGAAAGGTGTTGTTTTTGGGTATTGAGTTTTATTATCCAAGTTTTCGGTGACGTTTTGTATTATTGGGTTTTACCCTTGATTTTATGGGATGAGTATTATGCCCCACCCGTGTTTTGGGTGTCTTGGGATATAATGTTTAACCGTATCTTCATAGATGGAGAGTTCAAGTTATATTTACGCTTTGAGTGAGTTTTGGATTAAAACTAATTTATAAATGGGCGGCTTACATTGGTATTATCATCTTTGTAGTGGTTGGGTTTGGAAAACGTCCAAATTTGTGTTCTTTGTTTAAAATGCATATTATTGGAAAATGAGTCGTATTCACATGTAAGATGTATCATATTGAATGACTACAATTTTAACCACATCCTTTCTTTTAAACGATTATTTTATATATGTTGAAAACTCTTGAGCTCACTAGGCGTTAAGCCTAACCTTTTTATTTGTCGGCATGTGCATCAGGTTTCAAGGTTGGGAGTTGGTCCTAGCAATCCTATGAAGAGTTGAGCCTTAGCTCTGTGCAAATGTAAGTAGTTGGGAAGTCTTCCGCAACGTTGGAGATAGTAACTATTATGGGGTTTTAGTAGCACCCGTCCTTATTATAGACTTTTGTATATAATGAATGGTTGTATTGAGGTTAAATCTGAACTTGCGGTTGTAGATGATCAGTTTATTGATGTATTTAGAAAATTTTAAATAAGTTGCTATTTTCAGAATTCAGGGTGTTACAAGTTCGAATTCTAGTAGCCTCACGAAGAGTTGAGTCTTAGCCTTACACAAGAGTAAGTAGTTGGTGAAGTCTTCCGCAGGTTGGAGTTAGTAACTGTTGCTGGGTTTAGTAGTACCCGTCCTTGTCATAGATTGTGTGTATAAAATGAATGTATGTATTGAGGTTAATTCTTAAATTGTGTTTGTAGACGAATCAATTATTGATGTATTTAGAAATTTTTAATAAGTTGTTATTTCCATATTTGAGGGTGTTACATCATTTATAGTTCAAATATCGTGTTTCTCGATCCCAACATATTTGATTATACAAGTGTCATTATTCCAACTAATCCACTTGTTCATGCATGTAAATCATAATATGTAATCGAGGGGCCCAGAAATATCTCTCTCATCTTGAGAGGAGCAAATCTCATATTGCATGTACACGACTAACTACACAATTCATGTTATACCTAATATAGCCCTTATGATTACTCGGTCAAGGGTAACGTTAGACTATATCAAAGTATAACACTCTTTGTGCATTAGATCCCAATGCACATCTCAGGTCTGAGGATAAATAGTGTTATACTCTTTCAAGACTCACCTTATGACGCCGATCTATGAGGTGATCTTGATCGTGGGTCTTGTCCAACGCCTTGTGCTCCGACAAGCGCATGTGACTCTGGTTGCACCTAGTGCACTTCCAACTTGGACTATGACCAGACTTCATAATGATCTTGATTTATTACTAGTCCCCTGATAAGTGATCAAGGACAGTTTTAAATAATATGATCATCATATTCATTTAAGGATAGTTAAACATGCGAAAACGAACACATAGATGTTTTAATTAAATACGCATATCCAATATGCCATAACTGTAAAACATAACTGTTTTAATGTTCACAAAGTAAAAGATTACTAAAATTTTACAAATCAGACTAAATTATTACAAAACCTCAAGCCTATTGAGCTAATGTGAGCATCATGCTTGCTTTGACTCAAAGGTTTGTAAGAGGATCTGCTGGATTGTCTACTGATCGAACTTTACATATCTTTATGTTACCTCTTTCAATAATCTCTCGAATTAAGTGATATCGTCTCATGATATGCTTAGAGTGATGATGTGACCTTGGTTCCTTTGCCTGAGCAATGGCAACCTCATTGTCGCAATATATCTCGATAGGGTCACATATGCTAGGGACTACTCCCAGATCTGTGATGAATTTCTTCAATCTTCATCCAAACAGCTTCCTTTGCGGCGTCCGACGTTGCAATGTACTCCAATTATGTAGTTGAGTCCGCTATTGTGCTTTGTTTGTATCTCTTCCAGCTCACAGCACCCCCGTTTAACACAAACACGTATCCCGACTGTGATTTATAGTCATCTCGGTCGGTTTGGAAGCTAGCATCTGTGTATCCTTGAATACACAAATCTCTTTCTTGACCGCCGTACAATAAGAACATTTTTTTGGTTATTCTCAGATACTTTAGAATATTCTTTACTGCTACCCAGTGAGCATCACCTGGGTTTGACTGATACCTGCTCGTCATGCTTAGGGTATACGAGACATCTGGTCTAGTACATAACATGGCATACATGATTGAACCGATGGCCGAAGCATAGAGAACACCCTTCATGCAGTTCATGTCCTATTTAGACATAGAACTCTGAGTTTTGCTCAGATGCACACCATGTACCATTGGCAAGTTTCCTCTCTTGGAACCCTCCATTTTGAAGCGTCTTAAGATCTTGTCAATATATGTACTTTGGCTTAATCCAATTAAGCGTTTCGATCTATCACGATAGATCTTTATACCAAGGATATAAGATGCTTCTCCTAGATCCTTCATCGCGAAACACTTCCCTCACCAAGCTTTTACACCTTTAAGGGTAGGGATGTCATTTCCGGTGATCAATATATCATCGACATATAGGATTAGGAATACTACTATGCTCCCACTGACTTTCTTGTATACACAAGGTTCATCTTCGTTCTTTAAGAAACCAAATTCTTTAATCTTTTCATCAAAACGAAGATTCCAACTACGAGATGCTTGCTTCAGTCCATAAATGGACTTTTGCAACTTACATACCTTTTCAGAAAAATTTGGATGTTTAAAACCTTATGGTTGTACCATGTACACGTCCTCGCTTAAAGTTCCGTTAAGGAACGCGGTTTTAACATCCATTTGCCATATTTCATAATCATGAAATGCAGCTATGGCAAGAAGTATCCTGATGGATTTAATCATGGCTACTGGATAAAAAGTTTCATCATAATCTACTCCATGAGTCTGAGTGAAACCTTTAGCTACCAACCTAGCCTTATAGGTATGTACAATCCCATCCATGTCAGTTTTCTTTTTGAATACCCACTTGCACCCTACAACTTTGCAGCCAGTAGGTGCATCTACCAAGTTCCAAACTTGGTTATCTGTCATGGATTGTATTTCAGCCTTCATGGCATCTTGCCATTTATCAGATTCTAAACATGATACGGCTTCCTGATAGGTTACGGGTTCATCATGAACCGTATCGTCATTGCCAATGAGATAACCATATCTCTCAGGCTCTTGACGAATCCTATTCGATCTTCGGATTGTTTGTATCTCGTCATTACCTTCAACAACTTGTTGAGGCTCAACATCATGTTGATTGTCAGTATCAACCATTGTTTCATCTTGTGGTTCTTGAATTTCTTCAAGATCTATTGTATCCCCCGTTGTGGTTCTTGATAGAAAATCATTTTCTAGAAACTCACCGTGGCGTGCAACAAAAACTTTGTTCTCGCTGGGTTTGTAGAAGTAATATCCAACTGTCTCTTTTGGATATCCTACAAAGATGCATTTTTCAGACCTTGAATCAAGCTTCCCAGAAGCTTCCCGCTTAACATAAGCTTCACAACCCCATATTCTCATATATGACAGTTTTGGGATCTTCCCAGTCCATAGTTCGAAAGGGGTTTTATCGGTCCTTTTGGTTGGCGCACTATTTAGTATTCGGGCAGCTGTTTCTAGGGCATAACCCCAGAAACTTTTAGGCAGATTGGTACGACTCATCATAGAGCGAACCATGTCCAACAAGGTTCTATTCCTTCTTTTGGACACATCCCCATATTATCAAGCAATTCTCAATCAAAACAATGAATTAACAATTAAAGTCTAGAGAGAGTAGAGAGATAAAGTAGATCTTGAAAGCTCTTGTCATATATCTCATGTATCTGATTTTTATAATGAAGTTCTATTTAAACAAACTAAGCCTAATCCCTATTTATACCACAAGACTAAACTAAAACTTAACAACTAAGTAAACAATACATCTTTGACTTTCCAAATACATTGACAATGTTGACCTTACAAGTTTGACTTTCTAATTAAATCTTGGATGCAATATTTAGACTTAACAATCTCCCCCTTTGTATTCAAGATTTAATTAAAAATTTGACACAAGTCTTCATCACATGATTCTTCAGCTTTTGTCTTTGGCAACTTTGAACTTTGAAGCTTTAACAATCTTCAGTCTTTCAGCCTTTGAAGAATCTTGAAAAGTCTTTTTAACTTTGAAGCTTTGAAAGTCAACATGTCTTGAAAATGTGAAACGGAATTCTTGAAACTCCTTTGAAATATCTTTGAAATATCTTTGAACTCTTCAGCTTTGAACTTTGAAACAACTTTGATTGAGGAATCTTTGAAAAAATTGTATCTTCATCACTTTGATCTCTTAATCATCTTTGGAAGAACAAACCTTCTTGAATCTTTTGACTTTGAATTAGTCTTTGAAACATCAGCGGAAGCTATTTTGAATTTTAGGCTTGAACTTTGAACTTGAACTTTGAAATTGACTCTTTATAATTCTCCCCCTTTTTGATGATGTGAGCATCTTTATCATCAAAATATCATCAATTTCAACATAGGCTTTGATTTCCCCCTTTGATCAACAAACAATCTCCCCTTTTGATAAATGTCGTACTTTGATCTGAAAGAGCCGAATCATGAAAAGTATATATCCGAATCTTTTCAAATTCAGACATAATGAGCGTGTAACCCTGATTCAACAAATGAAATAGTTAGAAATGACTGTCAGTAACACAAAGTTACTGTGTACAACGAATGTACAATTTAAGGAGCTGGCTTGATGATGACTCCCCAGGACTTCCATTCAATCATCGAAAAACACAAGGTTTATCTATGAATGTTCTGACAGAAAAACAGATTTTCTGTGTGCTCGTGCTTGTGTATGAAAGAATTTAGCACAATGATTGTGTTTCATAAAGGCTCAAAGTATGTAAATCACTGAGACAACAATGATTGTACATGGACTCAATGTGCATGAGAAAGGGTCGAAGGTGGGGCAACTTTCCTTCTTTTTCAATATCAGTATCTTCCAAAAGAAGATCCGATAGATTATGTGCTGCTTCCCCAAAAAGTGTGAAACATTCTCTTTTTAAGAAAAGAATGACTAGCTGGTGGGGTTGTATGCAAGAGATGGCATGGGCTATTTGCCTATTTCAATGATGGTCACCAAAGAAATGTGAACCAATTAGTAATGTGGCTGCCCGGCTCAGAAAGTGGTAGGTGCAGAGTTCTGATATTCTTTTAACTCTGTTCTCACACCCTCTTTCTTTTAAACATATAAGCTCACATCTAATCAATCTCTCATTTCCATTTTACCTCTGCTCATTCCCACACTCAATTCTTTTAGACCCCTCTCCCCTCAATCACTCAAAGGATTTCTTCCGGGGTAGGAAACACTGGTTATCGTGAATCCATGGAAGATCTATTAAGCACTCACACTGAATCCTATGTTCCTAAAAAATACATGCTTATCAATGATTTTCTTGACATGTAAAGCACAAGAAATCATATGTCAGTGTATGTATGCTCATTTAAAAATATGAATGGAATTTGAGCATTTGATCTTTGAAGATTTCTCAAAACAAGGATATTGAATGAATGAATATGAAGTCAAGAGAATTGTTTTGAGAATCTGACAATGAATCAATCAGATCAAATCAAATGGTTAGGGTATCAAAGAATTGGTAATTTTGTTTATATGAACGAATATAAACAATTTATCAAAGAAAGCACGAATATGAAAAAGATGTATGATACTCAACAATTTTGAACTTCAAACGGGGGTATTACCATCGAAAAATTGGTTCGAATTTGAGACATGATAATAACATTTTCAAATAAAATACTGAACCGGTGTGTATGAATACTTGACAGTATATGGACAAGATAATACACAAGTATTGATCTTTGGAAACACACGGTCAGTTAAACAATAAAGCACAAAAAAAATTGAAAAACATTTAAAAGTCACACTTCTGAATTCATGAAATCTTTTGAGAATAAGAAGTGGTTTGAACATTTCAGAAATTGTTTTTCATGTTCGAAAGTTGTCCTTCTTTCAAACAATCTTAGATCTAGATCAGAAGATTTTTACCTTTTCAGCTCCCCCTCAAATCAAGATATAAAGATTTTAACCTTTTAAGCTCCCCCTAGATATTAGCACAATATCTGTCTTTGATGATTGATGAACGGGTCCTGATTTGTCATGTGATCAGAAGCCATCACCTTTACTCCCCCTTAAATTAAGCATCTGAAATATTACAAGTAAAACAGGATAGAGATCAAACACTCCCTTTTGAATTGTTAGACCATCAATATCAGAAAAATCTAGCAAAGAAAAAGTATAGGATAGAGATCAAATCAATTCTCTTGGGATGAAGACCATCAATGTCCATCGGATGCAAGCATACAGGAGTAAGATCTTTTTGATCACTGAGGTCCGAGTCCTAAACTGTTGTGTTTAGAAGTCAAACTCCTTTAAAGAACGGGTCCTAAGTTGATGTGCTTAGAAGCCATAATCTTGACATTGAAGTTCGGGTTTTGAACTGTTGTGTTCAAAAGCCATTTTGACATTGAAGACCGGGTCTTGAGCTGATTTACTCAAGAGCCATTTTGTCTTTCTTACTCCCCCTTGGATTGAGGTGCCTGCAACACAGATTCAGGTTTCGGTTTTGGTACCCACTGGTATTTGGGTCCAGAAATGTTAGTTGCAGTGCGTGTGGGTGACACAGAGTAAGAACCATACCAGTAATGATCATTTGTTTTGTGAAAATAATCATGTGTACAACAAATAGAACAATAATATTTCTTACCATTAGGTGCTTTGTTCTTCTTTGCTTTGTGTACATGTACACATGAATTCTTCTCTTTCAGCTCATCAGTCTTGTCATCTTTGACTGATTTCTTCATCCAGACCAGTTTCTCGTTCTTGAAACTTTTTCTCCTTGGATAAGAATCTGAACCATCTAAATATTCATCAAAGAAAATGTTAGTGCGACGAATCTGATTAAATGATTTGACTGACCTGTTTGAAGAGATGAATTTATGATTTGAACTTGAAACAAAAATTTCAAGTTCTTTGATTTTTGACGCAAAATTATCTCTTTCTTTCACCAGCTGGTCAATCTTTGTTGTGAATTCAGACTTCGTCCTTTGCTCTTTCAGCGAAGCTGCAGACAGTTCAGACAACTTAGAAGTTAGCTTCTTGATTTCAGATTCAAAAATGGATCTTTCTTCCTCAAATCCTTTTTCTGACTCTGTACTCTGACCAGATAATTCTTTAAAGAACCCTACATTCTTCTTTTCTATGGCCTTCTTTTCTTTATCAAACTTCTCTCTTTCCAATATCAGTACTTTCTCAAAATCTGAAATTTGTTGAGAAAGTTTAAGACATTTAAGCTCCACTGACTTCTTTTCATCAAAACAGTTCTTTGAGAAATCTGAGAACTTCTTTGAAATTTTTTTCTTTTCAGTTTCAAAATCAGCTTTATTTGCAACAAGTTGTTTTTCCAAATCAGATAAATTCTTTCTAAGCTCAACGTTCTCAAATTCCAATCTCTTTATCTTCTCTTCATTCTGCCCATCACTGATATTCTTTAAGGTACTGAGTTCTTCTTTCAGTGATATGACTTCAGTAAAATACTCTCTTGACTTTTGTGAATGAAAGTCAACTGCAAGAGACAGATTAATGTTCTCTAGTTTCAGCTTGCTATTCTTCTCTTCAAGATCTGAAATAAATCCCATGATTAATGAGTAATTGGCTTAATGTGAATGATCGTTCCAAACTATGTATCAGAAAATCAGAAAACAGATTGAATTAAAATCTTAAAAAAATATTTCGTGAAAATTGAAATTTGAACAATACTAGTTATTTCGCAGTGTAAAAAAAATATTTCCAAAAATGACAAAAAAATCAGACTTTTTTTTTAATCTAAGTCTGGAGCAAGCGCAAAGTGAGGTTTGCGGGTCAGCCTTGAAGCGCAAAGGAAGGTTTTCGGGTCCTGCTTGAAACGCAAAGTAAACTTTGCGGGTTGAACTTGATGCGCGAAGAAGAGCATTGCGGTTCCAACTTGAATCGAAAACCTGAAATTTATGCAAAATTTATGAATGACCCGCAAAATAACATGAATGACACGCAAAGTTTTATGAAGGACACGCAAACCGTGATGAATGAAACGCAAAGTCGAGTTCTTGACAGATTCAAACTTAAATCGATCGAAACCTGCACAATTGATCTCAAGAACCTGTTAGCATCATCGAAAAACAGTTCTAAACACACAAACACAATCAATTTTCGATTAAAAACAACAAATCAAATGAATTCGATCAAGAACAGAGGTCGAACTAGTTTTCAAGAAAAACTCAAAAAATCGAAAATTGACATCGAATTAGAACGAATTACAAAATGGAATCAAAACAAGAATCAATCACTACAACAAATCGAACACAATGATTCCAAATTCTTTCATTAAAAAACAATTTTCACTCAAAATTCGTATGAAACAGTAAAAAACCGTTTTCTTGAAATTTTTTCTGAAAATAACGAATTTTCAATGCAAATCACACAAATTTCAATTCAAACTCATGATAAAATCTTTTCTGAAAAGTTTGGTTCAGCTCTGATACCAATTGTTATCCCATATTATCAAGCAATTCTCAATCAAAACAATGAATTAACAATTAAAGTCTAGAGAGAGAGTAGAGAGAGAAAGTAGATCTTGAAAGCTCTTGTCATATATCTCACGTATCTGATTTTTATAATGAAGTTCTATTTAAACAAACTAAGCCTAATCCCTATTTATCCCTAATAGTTCTGTTGCCCTTTCGGGTTTGCCTTTAAAAGGCGCTTTTGTCATCTTGCCCATTAAGCAAGATTCGCATACATCATATGAATCATCACATGATTCCAACACTCCGTCCGCCTAGAGTTTGGCTATGCGTTTATTGTTTATGTTTCCAAGACGACAATGCCACAAATAGGTCTGATTTAAGCCTCGCTTAATTCGTTTATTGTTTACATTATACATTGATTCATAATTACAACTATTTTGCATATCAATTTCATAAATACCATTGTGTGGTTTGGCCACAAAATACAAAACATTGTTAAGATAAGATGAAATTGAATCATTACTGAAAGTAAACATAAATCCAGTTTGTTGCAAACGAGAAAAAGAAACGATATTGCTAGTACTGTTAGGTACATATAAACATTTGCTAAGTGCTGAAATAAGACCATTTGGCAGCTTCATGTCATAAGTCCCCTGAGCAATAGCAGCTACCTTAGCTCCATTCCCCATTCGAAGCTCCATCTGGACTGGTTTCATTTTCTCTTCACTTCTTAGTCCCTGAAAAGTAGTACAAATGTGAGTACCACACCCAGTATCCAATACCCAGGAGTCAGAGTCAGAAGTGAATAAATCAATGGTAAACATACCAGAAGGTCCGACTCCATTAGCCTTCTGCTTCTTCATTTCTGCCAATAGGGCGGGGCAGTTTCTCTTCCAGTGTCCCTTCTGGTTGCAGTTGAAGCAAACTGCTTCGTCAGGAATCTTTCCCTTGCCCTTTTCCTTGTTGGAGCTTCCAACTTTTCTTTTACCCTTGGTAATCACCATTTTCTTCTTGTTTATCCCACCTTTAGGTTTGATCATCAACACCTGTTTTGGTTTGGATAAATCCAACTTGGATTTCATATTTCTCTCAGCAGTTTTAAGCATGTCGTAAAGCTTCGTGAGAGCTTTCTCCAAACCATTCATATTGTAGTTCAGAACGAACTGGTCATATGACTTGAATAAACAATTGAGAACCATATCGGTTGCCAATTCTTGACCCAGTGGGTAGCCAATAAGGGTTAATCGGTCAATATACCCTTTCATTCTTAAAACGTGGGTACTGACTGATGAACCCTCAGTCATCATGCAAGCATGCAATGCCCTGACTGTATCGAACCTCTCTTGCCTTGCTTGTAACTGAAACATGGATTTCATAGAGGATATCATATCCTAAGCATTAATGTCTTCATGTTCCCTCAGTAGCTCGGGAGTCATGGATGCTAGCATCAGACAACTAACATCTAGTGAGTCATTGAGATGCTTATCATAAGCAGCCCTGACCTCGGCTGAAGCATTTATGGCAGGAGGGTTTAGAGGGGGGTTTTCGAGAACGTACAACTTCTTTTCGTGCTTAAGGACGACCCTCAAGAAACGAAATCAGTCCACGAAGTTCGTACCGTTCAGTTTATCCTTGTCAAAGATTGATCGTAATGTAAATTGGGATAAACCGTTTGTGCATACAGTTTGGTTGGAGGCGTTAGCGGCCATCTACAAAATAAGTTCAATTTTAGTAATTCTTTTAAAATCGCAAATTAATTTAACTTTTAAAAAAAATTGATTTGAGCTAAGATCCATATTTCACCTACTTCCATAAATGGCCAAACAACTGTCTATGAAATTAGGCTATTTAGGTAGGCATCATCCAATTATGTTCAACATAACTCTTAGATGTCGTGGGATCCTATTCAATATATCATATATTGAAATTGACACGTTTAATCCCACTTCAACGCCTTGAAAATACTCATAAATGGCCAAACAACTGTCTATGATATTCTCAAGTAAACAAACCATACTAAGGTATCGTGATCCCACCTAAATACTAGTCTTATGGTTTACTATGATCAGTCGTCTAAAATACTACTATTTAAGTGAATGGCCAAACAACTGTCCACTTAAATCTCGTTAATTTGGCTCCTTATCTTACACTACATTCAACCGGCATGATTGGCTGAGCACTGACCATATAGGGATCCTGTATGCTTGACAAGTACCTTAAATGGGTGACGTTAAGTTTACATTTTTAAAAAAGGTTTAATTTTAGAAAACATTTTAATTCTTTTAAAACGTTTGAATTTATCTCTAAAATCTTGTTTTAAAAGTTTATTTTATTAAATCGGTTTGAGTTTGATAAACATATCAATTTAAAATATCATATTTTATTTACTGATTTAAAATTGTTTTGTGTTTGATTTTTATTTTAAGCGTTTGCAATTATCATAACAATAATAAATCAATAAATAAAAAACAAACACATAATAAACATACAAGATAATATATGGATTTGCCCCTAATGTGGTGTTGTGAGCCAACACAACAACCACGGTCAATATCTAAGGACATCATCAATCTTCTCCCACTGGCCTCGCCATCTTGGTGAACTCCAGGGTCTCCGTCTTGATTTCTTGAAACTTCGTCTTCGGATGATTTACAATAGAAAGATAGCATATCCTAATCTATGTTACATTTGGACCTATCTAGAAAATTAAAATTACATCCCATGCAATTAATACATTTTAATTTTTCAAAATAAAAATAAATCAACCACAGGTCTTTGGGGCAAACCATATATTATACATATATAAATATTTGGCCGATATAATTTAACATAAATATAAAGGCCAAAACTGGAACAAAATACTATATGACAATTTAAATTTAATTGGACCCAATATTATAATTTGTGGGTTACTAACCCATTAATTATAATTTTAAACATAATTAAAATAATTTAGTCAAATAAATAACATAAATAAAGTGACCATTATATTAATGTCAAAGTTTTAACCGATTTAAAACAAACGACATAAAGTCTTGACTCAAAATCCAAAACGACCATTTGAACTCTTAGAGAAGAAAACACGATAACAAACGCAAACCAAGTCGAAAAAGACATGAGAAAAAGGAGAGGGGTTTGATAAGGTTTCTTAAATCTTTTTGGAGATGTGGCTGCTGGTATAGAAAATATTCCATTAGGGTTTTGAAAACCCTTTTAATTTATCAAATAAGAGTCGACTATTTACTTTTATTTTAATAATTGACACCCTCTTAGAGCATATGCAATGTGCTTTTTCAAAGCTTTTTGGGAGGTTTTTCAAAAAACAAAAACCTTCTTTTGAGGTTTTTCACATAGTGGAGAGCTTTTTCGCTTTAGGTTTTCCGCGAGGTTTTTCGTCACAGCTCGTAACTGCACGACCTGCTTTTTCATAGCTTTTTCGTATTTAATCAGTTTTAACTTTATAAAATTTTATAAAAGTTCCATATATAATCAGTTTTATTTATTAACCAGTTTTATTTATTAATATATTTAAAGTAATCCTATTTAAATATAATTATTAAATAAATAATATAAATAAATACATAATGAAAGTAATTATATTTTATATTTTTAAAATAATATCTCAAATTTGACATATTTATACAATTTTAACAGATTTTTTAATGACCCACTTTTTATTTTCGGTTATACATACTTTTAAATTTAACATTTTTTAATTTTTATTTTACAATTTTTTTATACAACTTTTATATATTTTTTAATAACCTAATTTTTATTAATTTGTATGAATTTTAATGTATTTATTTTTATAAATAAGAATAAAAATGATATAAAGTTAAAAAAGTGAGACCCTGAATAGTTTAAAAAAGTAATGAAAAAGTTTGGGTGATGCTTTTCACATAGTAGAGGTATATAAAGGTTTTTAAGTTGTTGATGTGGCAAAAATGTGTAAGAAAAAAAGCTATGAAAAAGCTCGGTGAAAAACTCGTACACTGTGGATGCTCTTATCTTTTCCTTTCATTTTGTTTTATTTATTTTATTTAACCAAAAATACAAACGTATATTTTATTGCCATATAACATCTTATGTTCCCCCCCCCCCTTTTTTAATTAAATGCTCAAAGTGGCTCTGATACCACTGTTGGAATTTAAAATAAATTGTAACCGTTATACGCAACGGAAATTAAAAAGAATTTTGGTTACAAAATTAAATAGAATTTTTTTCTAAAACTTAAAACTCAATCGGATTCAATGATGCATTTAATTAAATAAGAACCACACCATAGGGTGTTTAGAGATGTACCTTTTCAGATCTGTTGTGGTTGAACTAGCCGAGCACTTAGAAACCAATCGAGGTTTCCTCTAGCGGTATCCACACACGAACACGCGAAATTCCACCGGGTGCTAGCCCAATAACCTATATGTGTTTTACAGAAAAAAAAAATGATTTCTTTTCTGTATTTTTCTGAAAGGTTTTTCTAACTCAACTGTATATCAAATGATTTAGCCTAACCCCTTATTTATATCAGAAAAATTATAGTTATACTATAATTCAATTAAGGATTAAATAAGGTTTAATAATTATCTGTAATATTCAAATTCAAATTCAAATTCAAATTCAAATATATATATATATATATATATATATATAATTATCCTTTTAAACTTTAAAATATAATTATATAAGTATATATAATTATCCTTTTAAATTTTAAAATATAATTATATAATTACAGATAATTTTCCGTAATTAACATAATTACATTTTCACCCCGTAATTATCATAATTACAGTTTAACACATATTTTTCATAAAATCCGGGACTCTATAAATGGAAACAAACGCATTCTTTGTGTGCGACACTATAGGTTTACATACTCCTCAACAGTATCTCTGTGTGACACGTGTTGTGGGCATATAATAACTTACACAAACAAATAACTTTATCCATACTATAATATAATGAAAAACCAACCAAATAACCCTTAAATCTTATTAAACTCTTTAACAACATATCTTCTTCTTTTTTTTCAATCTTTTAAAAAGTCCAACAGAAATCCATGGTTTTAATCGCCCAAAAATCAAATATTAAAGCCTGTATTTCCTCTTGTAACTTTCACCATCTTATAACCCCACCCTTTATAAATTAACCCATTTTCCATTACCTTTTACACACAATCCAAATACCAAAATCCCTTCTGTTTTTTCTTCCAATTTCCATGGCTTCTTTTCTTTCAGCTTCACCTCTTCCTTCACTCCACTGCACCCAACTCACCACTGTCTCTATGATCTCAGTAATTTTCTGGGTACTAATTCTTTTTCAATTTCTATTCTATTTGTTTTCAAACTTTTTTTGCATTTTTTGGTGGCAGGGTGGAAAAAGATTTGGGATCTTGAAAGCAAAGAAAAGATTGCCATCGCTTTCTCACTGTTTAAAGACCACGATTTCGTGCTCGATTGTAAGAAACTGGTGTTAGTTATTGAGGTTTTGTTGTTATGGGTTTTAAGAGATATTGATGTAATTAGTTTGATAGAATTGAATTAAGAATGTCATCTTCTACACAGGCTCAACCTGAGACCCTGAAGATAGTGCAGGCCACCATTGCTAATCAATTGTCGATCGATGAAACCACGGTCGCCCCTGCGACAAAATTCACCGATCTTGGTGCTGATTCTCTTGACACTGTAAGTTTTGCTTGATCAATCTTGAAATGAATCATAAGGGACATTAACCCATTGGTTATCAATCTATCTATATGACAATAGTAAAATGAGAACCATAAAAAGATTATAAACCCATGATTACCGATGTAAGATGATTTTTTTTTCATCAAAAGCTACGATGAAAACAATCCATTTCACATAAAAAAAGTTTCACAGTGTAAAACAAATGCATGTGAAACTATCACATAATAAACAGATATATGTGAAATAATACCTTAAATTCTAGCATTTGATAAGAAAAAATCATGCAAAAAAATAATTTTTAACTGGTTCTCATTTGATTTAACCCATATATATATATATATGTTTAATTAACAGGTTGAGATTATGATGGCTTTGGAAGAAAAGTTTGGAGTATCGATAGGCGAAAGCGGAGCTGAGAACATTTCGACTGTTCAAGATGCCGCTGATTTGATAGAGAAAGTGAAGACAGAAGCTTAATTAACCTGATATTATATATGATGATCAAATATACGAAAGTTTTCAAGAGTTTCTTTGCTTTCTGATCATTATTTTTGCTGGTTTTTTAAGTCGTTTGATCAGACGATGTACTAATAAATGCAAGTTATATAATTTTCCTCTGAAAATTGCACATCAAATCTTCTGGCTAGAAATAGCATGCATGTTATGTTGGACAAAAACACTCAATATAGGGAATGATAACTATACGTATATATTATTATTTCATTATTACAAAATAGTCCTTGAACAAATATTTATTACAAAAGTCAACCCAATGACATAAAAAGATGGCTACATTCTCCAAATTCTAATCCATTTCTCAAATTTGTTAAAGGGCCTTTTGTTTATGAGCCCAATTACTATGATTAAATCATGTAGCACCAAGCCACCAATAGAATAGCCCAATCCAATAAACTAAATCCCACAATCTAAAAATATGACTCACACCATGGCTTAATATATGGTTTTTGTATTACTATATTTGATTTTTCATATATTTTATTATTATTATTATATATAGAGAGAGGTTCATTTGAGAAATGGTAAATGTATCAGAAATAGAGAAGTAATCTTAACCATTCATCTGGTCAACATTTGCGGCTTTAACCGCGAAACATCGGATAATTCCTTGCATGGTCTATAGAAGGTAGAGGGGTAGTTTCGTAAAATACGCATGATGAGTTCATATATGAACTATACGTTCATATATGATTCACATATGAACTATATGTTCATATATGAATCAGTTAATTAGTTCATATATGAACCACAAAAGTTCATACATGAATCACAAAAGTTCATATATGAATCTGTTAATTAGTTCAACTGATTCATATATGAACTTACATTTAAATTAATTCATATGTGAATCAGTTAATTAGTTCATGTATGAATCACAAAGGTTCATATATGAATCAGTTAAAAGAGTTCATATGTGAATTACACTGATTCATAAATGAACATATAGTTCATATGTGAATTATACATGTTCATATATGAACACAGCCCGTGTATTTTGTAAAAATTACGAAAGTGTCCTTCTATTTTTGGAATAGCCGCAACTTTTGACCAACCAAAGCCGCAATATTTGACCAGTCAAAGCCGATCTTGACTATATGAATGGCTAGGATTACTTCTCTATTTCTCATATATTTACCATTTCTCAAATGAACCTAAAACTATATATATATATATATATATATATATATATAGGGTCAGGTTCATTTGTTAACCGCATTTTTTTTTGTTAACTTTATGAACCATTATAAGCCCTTGATCATGGAAATCAATGGTTGAGATTGAATATCTTTTAAAAGTCTTAATAAATGTACAATTAATGAAAAATTAGGAGTGAACTATAGTGATAAGGGTATTTTGGGGAAAAAATAAATGAAACATTATGTTTTTATTCTCTCTTAATTAATGTTCCTTTCAAAAGAATTGTAACCCCCGGTTCATGCGTGTTCATATGAAGAAATATGAACATTATTACTTTTAAATATCTTATTCATATGAATAAATATGAACAATATTACTTTTAAATTTAATATTCATATGAAGAAATATGAACAATATTACTTTTAAATTTAATATTCATATGAAGAAATATGAACAATATTAATTTCAAATATAATATTCATATGAAGAAATATGAACATTAGGGGTGTGCATCGGTCGAGTCGGGTCGGGTCGGATATCCAAAACCCAAACCCGATCGGATATTCGGGTAGTGGAGGAAAACCCGAAATCCGTCCGTTTAAAATTCGGGTTTCTCGGGTTCGGGTGTCTTCGGGTTCGGGTGACTTCGGGTCGGGTATTCGGGTAGTGGGCCTCGATGGGCCTTTTTTTTGGACCTGTTTTCTCAAACTATAAACTACAAATGAGATGAGTTGATGGATTTAGGTCGATATCGTTGAAGTCTAAGTTATGAGATGAGTCGATTTGGTTTAGAATTACAAATTAGAATTAGAATTATATAATATAAATATAAAATACAACTGATTTTTTAAATTTTAAAAAAATTTCGGATATTCGGGCGGGGCGGGTTTGGGTTTTGGGTACCCAACCCGATCCCACTTTACCCGTAAAAGTTTTCGGATCGGGGGATTTCGGATATACGGGTTTCGGATTTTTTTGCCTAAATTCGGTTCGGGTCAGGTCGGGTAAGTCGGGTCGGTCGGGTTCTGCTCACCCCTAATGAACATGAATGAACCACCACCTTACTGTTCATGTGACTCGTTAACAAGTTTTTGTTCATATGCCCAATGGTGAAGTAATGAACAAACATGAACGTTATTTCTTTTAAAAGTTGAAATTTTGACAAAAACACGGTGTTTTATGATTTTATATTCACATAGTTTCGTCTGAGTGGTTTAAAGGGACAATCATACTTGGATTTGCAGAAATCATCATCTTTAATCGGTGGACAAAAGATTTGAATTGAAACAACTAGCTACTAGACTTCATGTGATGTTCATACAATTTTAGCAATTAATTATAGAAAATATTTTGAAATCAAAGAATTAGCAAGGATTGGATCACGTTGTTGGATGACTTTGATAATATTCATATAATTTCAAAATTATGTTGAAAATGGAAAAAATATGAAATTGTAACCTCCACTATAATTATGGATGATTTATTTGTGTAACCCCCACGAAGATAAATGAAATATTAATTAATTACTAAATAACGTTTCTACCCTTTTGCATTAAATAAATAAACAAATTAAACAACAAAAAATCTTGCATTTTTATTGGTTGAGCAAGGTTCATAAAGTTAACAAGAATTTTGTGGTTAACAAATGATCCTTGCTCTCTCTCTTTCTATATATATATATATATATATATATATATATATATATATATTATGATTATAGAGATCTGTAAGAGACAAGGAAAGAGTCATCGTTACAGAACTAGAGGTTTACATCGTATGAATTTGTCATCTATACTAGTACAAAAGTAGTTAATGATCTTTTAAGAAAAACGTGTGCAAGTTATCTCGGCATTGTTTGACAAAAATAAGGTAGCTTATTTTCTGGGTACATATTTGGATGGTCATAAGCTAACTTATTATAAGCTAGTTTTTTTATAAGCTACTTGAAGTAGTTTATGAGGAGTTTTTTGTAATTATTCCAATTATGTCTTTCGTTAATATTCATAATTATATATTAATTTTTAATTATAAATAAATAATTAATGTTCTTTTTGGTAATTTAAATGCTTATAAGCTAGTTTTTGTTAAACGTGACTTTTTCATCAGCTAACTTATCAGTCCACCAGCTATTTTATCGGCTACCAGCTAGCTTATCAGTTAGTTTGTCAAACATAGCCAACATGTCAAAAAATTAAACATGATTAAAATTGATTTTTAATTAAAAATGTGGATTTTAAAATAATAAATAGCCGGCATGACAAAAGCGAATCCTAACCTTTGCCTAAAAAAGATTCAAATGATTTCTATAAATATTTTAGAAATTAAATAATTATTTTTTAATTGAGTCCAACATGCCAAGTTGTTTTTCTTTTTAAATTTTACACGACCAATAATGATCTTTTCGGCTTTCGCTATATATTTTCAAGAGAGACCATTGTTATATTATTCCTTATTTTATTCTAATTAAATAATTTGTTAATTACTATTAATTTTAATCGTGCCAACATAAAACCTATTTTCAAAGACAACAATATGAGAGACATTTTCACCTCACTAAGCCGGTTGAGGCTAGCGGAAAGCCTGTAATCGAACCTTAGACTAATCTTGTATTTCGACAAAATTGTTTTGTCCCTTTATGAACTGAACTACATGTCAGATGCTTCAATTCATTAATTATTCCTGATTCAACTTCTTTGTATTAGACTTTATGTTATTTCAACTTCTTGTTTCTTTCCCCTTGATTTTGTAATTTCAATTGTATTTTTATTATTTTTTATCTTATCTTGAAAACATATATTTTAAAAAATCACATGATTTTAATTATATGAAAGTGATAAAACACTAATTATATATATATATATATATATATATATATATATATATAACTTTTTTATCATTTTTTTACTAAACAATCACACCATCAAAACCACATCACTCTAACTTCAAAAACGATATCGTATAATACTAGTTTCTTAAATCCCGACAAAACTAGAAGCTCCCGTATCAAGAGCAAGGATGAGCTTTCCTCCTATTTTATGATTTGAAAAATGTAAGTTTTAACTCAATATAAGGCCATCTTGTTTAAAAACCAAAAGATATGTTCCTTGAGTCGGTAAAACCATCTAGTTACAAGAGAAAAGAAACAACGGCATGTTTTAGTTGCTAAAACAATCTAGGTACAAGAGAGAATATATTTTTTCCCGAGAAAATCAAGTTATCAGTATTTTAACTCAAAAACCCTAAAATACATGACTTTCAGTCTTGATTAACGAATTCATCTATTATAAAAATATATGGCTTTATAGAATAAATAAAAAAAAAAAAAAAACAAGTTGTACAAATTGGCATAATAATCTATACTATATTAAAAAAACGGCATAAAAACTCTTAATTACAACATTTTAAGCACAAATTACAACTAATTAAAGCCAATTACTTAATTTACAATTTCTTAATGCTTTGATACAACCTTTTCAAGCATAATATCTCACATAATCATCTATTTGTGAAATTGATACTCATTTATTAATATAACTATTTGTTTTTTTTGTGGAGGATTTTATAAAATAGATTTTATATTAGCATAATCTATTTTAAATGTAGATTTTACATTTAAATCTATATTAATGAGATGTAATATAAAATCTTTTTTCTTCCGTATTTTTTTATATTACATCTCATAATATTTTATTTTATAAAATCTTTTTTCATATTTTATTTTATAAAATCTTTTTGCATAATGAGATGTAATATAAACTCTTTTTTCTTCCGTATTTTTTTTGCTAATATAAAATTTACACGTATTTTATATTAGCATAATATAAAATCTACACGTATTTTTTTTGATAATATAAAATCTACACGTATATGAATTAAAAATAAAAAATAACGAGATACACTAATAAATTATCCTATTCTTTAAAATAAAAATATTCCGCAATACTTTTCAAATTAACCAAGTGTAAAGAAAATAAAATAGAAACGATGTAGATATAAAAATATTCTTTCATACTTTTAATATATTTACATTTAAATGTAAAATCGAAAATGAAAAATAAAAGATTTTAAAATATTCTCTACATTCACTATAAATATATATAGTTTCTCTATGTATCATCCGACTACAAGAAGAAGACGAACGGTCGGGTGTCAATGGCGGAACAACTGAACAAAAGGTATTCCACTATATTTTTGTTTCTTTGAAAAACTAATTTTTTTATATTTTATTTTATTTACTGAGGATTTGTTTATTTTTTTCAAAACCCACAATCATATTTTTCGAAATAGGGAAATAAGATACATATACATATCTTTATTTTTATCGATTAATACTATGAGGTCTTGAAGTCAATAATCAAATAAATATGTTGTGAGACATGTCGTTTGAGTTTTAAATAATATAATACAAAACTATTACCAATATTATTGCACAAACTCATAACAACAAACGATTAAGAATATATGCAAGTTAACCACTTATGAAAATACATTCGTTTTTGACATTGTATTTCATTAACTGTTAACAGAAAAATTACGTTTCATTTTAACTCGGTTCAATATTCCAACAAAAAATTTATCCTCCCGTACAATGCACGGGTCAACACTAGTTAATAATGAATTCCAAAATAGGAATGGTCCCCTTAGTATACATTTATCCAAATATGACCATTACAAATATTTATTTGAATTCTCCAAATATGATCATTACAAATATTTATTTGAATTTGCGTCACACAAACATTGGACACCAGAAAATGACACTTTTGGATAAAGATTGTAATTTGATGAAAAATAATTAAATTATAAGAATTTTGAAATTATCAATTGTCATCTTATCAGTGAAGTTGTTTTCATAAAAAAACTTGTTGGTAGAACGTAGAGTGGAAAGACTTGTGCTCGCAAAATTTACCAAGGTTAGAGTTAATTAGCTAGGGATGGGGTCAATGAACGTTTTATCCCATACATTATGGACAAAACACGTTATATATTGGTGAAATTTAAATCATTGTACTAATCAACAATAAAAAAAAATATTGTTCTTCGTATCTTTCTTGTAACAATTAGAGTTAGGTGTGTGTTCTTTATTTAAAAAGATGAATGCGATGGTGAGTGTTGACGCTACCTGAAATTAGATGTGTTTAAAAAAAACTTGGTTTTCAGAATTTTAGTCATTACTTATTAGTATATATTGATACAATATTTTAATTATACAACATTTACAACTTATAATTTTTATATATTTATATAATAATTTGATTTCCTATGAAATCGTGACTCCAATTTATATATATATATATAAAGTATTTAGTGAGTAATGACTATGGAAAATTTCATTCCGATTTCAAAGTTACATTATGTATGAATCAAACAGACAGATTTGGATTCCTTTACTAAATTTCATTTTAATTCTGTCAACAAAACAAGTGGTCAAACTTGACAATATTTCATTTCAATTCCTTCAAAGTCAAGTTCTTTTGACATATTTCATTCTATCAAAAAACATTATACGAACTAGATGCCACCTTAAGGTTTGGTCTTCGTAATCAACATAAAATTTCAAGAACGAATTTTGTAATTTACTCAAAGAAAGATAATACCTTCAAATGTAATCAAAAATTACTTTAATTTACACATCCAAGAATCATTATTTTGCATAAAATACTTTTCTAAGAGTCACCATTAAGTTATATTATTCCTTATTTTATTCTATTCCAATTTCTTAATATTTTCTAATTTAAGGAGTCGTTTACTCAATAAACTTTTATCAGTAAGAGTCAACACTCTAACGAAAATTGATATTTAATGAAAAATAATAAAACCTTATTCGAGAGTAAGGACGAGATTTGCAACGACCGACAAAATTGCTTCTATGATTTAACAAACGTAAATTTTAACTCAATAAGGCCACCTTGTTTAAGAACAAAAAGAACTGTTTACCGAGTTGAGAAAACCATTTAGGTGAAAGAAAAGAAACCACGGCATTTTTTAGTTGTTCAAACCATCTAGGTATAAGAGTAAAGAGAATTTTTTATCCATCGAATTATCATTATTTTAATTCAAAAAACCTTTAAAAAGTATGACTTTCAGTCTTGATCAACTAAGTCGGCTATTTTAAAAAACACGAATTAATAAAATAAATTAAAAAAAGTAAGAAAAAGATTGTGCAAGTTGGGTAAATAATTAATAATGAATTCCAAAAGGAGAATGGCCCCCTTTGTACCTCTTTCCCCGAAAGTGTATATATATATATATATATATATATATATATATATATATATATATAGAGAGAGAGAGAGAGAGAGAGAGAGAGAGAGAGAGAGAGAGAGAAGAAGGTTCAAACGAGAACGCTAACTATTTAAGAAAACAAGAAAAACAACAATCATGTACAAAATCACATGTGATTTTGCACTACCCGAGAAATTCGGGGATGCGGGCGATGTGCAGCGCGACTCACAGGTCGCGTGCATGATCGCGTGAGTCACATGTGATTTTGTACATGATTGCTGTTTTTCTTGTTTTCTTAAATAGTTAGCGTCCTCGTTTGAACCCACCTCTATATCTATCTATCTATCTATCTATCTATCTATCTATCTATCTATCTATCTATAGGGTCAGGTTCAGGGGAAAACCTTAAAAAAACGAAAAACTGAGGAACATCTTGGTAGTCATTCATCTGGACGGTATGCACTTGTGCATATAGGTAATTTGTAATATGCATTTGTGCATATGCACAAGTGCATAAAAATCCAAAAACAACATAATTTATCTGTATGCACAAGTGCATACCGTCCAGATGAAGTGCTACCAGAGTGTTCTTCAGTTTTCCGTTTTTTTTAGGTTTTCCCTTGAACCTCCGTCTATATATGTATATATATATACAGAGAGAGAGAGAGAGAGAGAGAGAGAGAGAGAGTGAATGAGAGGTTCCGTGGAAAACCTTAAAAAAAAAGGAAAACTGAGGAACACCATGATAGCCTTTAATCTGGACGGTATGCACTTGTGCATACAAGTAATTAATTTGTTTTTTGGTTTTTATACAGACGTGCATATGCACAAGTGCATACCGTCCAAGTTTAATTTGTTTTTGGTTTTTTGGCATACAAGTAATTTGTAATATGCACAACAGCACAAGTGCATAAAACCAAAAAACACTTTAATTTATTTGTATGTACACGTGCATACCGTCCAAATGAATGGCTACCAGGGTGTTCCTTAGTTTTACATTTTTTAAGGTTTTCCCTTTAACCTCCATCTCTCCCTATATATATATATATATATATATATATATATATATATATATATATATATATATATATATATAGGGTCCGGTTCAGGGGAAAACCTCAAAAAAGCGAAAAACTGAGGAACACCCTGGTAACTCTTCATCTGGACGGTATGCACTTGTGCATATAGGTAATTTGTAACATGCATTTGTGCATATGCACAAGTGCATAATGCACTTGTGCATAAAAACCAAAAAACAACATAATTTACCTGTATGCACAAGTGCATACCATCCAGATGAAAGGCTACCAGAGTGTTCTTCAGTTTTCCGTTTTTTTGAGGTTTTCTCCTGAACCTCCGTCTATATATATTTATATATATATATATATATATATATATATATATATATATATATATATATATTTATCTTGATACATTACCATAATAAATATTTATTTCAACTTGCATCCTATGGAAAACAACATTTCACAATACCCCACTTTTGGGGATTATGATATCCCCAACTTACAACTAATAAAAAAAACATCAAATAAAATTGTTACTTAAATTTTCGAACATGTATCCTGAAGTTGTCAATCCTCATCTCATCGAGGATGAACCCGTTTTCGCAACAAGTCTCGTGTCGGAGAACGACATTAAGCATGTCTCCCCTTCCTTGACGCCGCCCTCCTGCCACCGCCGCTCCTCTCCTTGTATCCGCCCGTCTTCAAACACCATATGAACCATAAACAACGTTATAAAAATCAAACAAATCACGTGTTTTCACGTAAAGATTGAGAAAGTGGTGTAGTAACTAAACTAACCCCTAGCGAAAATCCACGGAAACGAGCATCAAAACACAAAGGGTCTTCGGTTTTGGTATTCGACATTGTAGAGGAGCCTCGCTTGTTAGAGGAAGCAGAGCTCGATAATGAAGAAGACGAATAAGAAGTCGAGGTTTCCGAGTGCGAGGTCCAACCAAACGACTCCACGTCGCTTTCAAACAAATCCTCGAACAAGTCTTTTAGTTCCTCAAAACTCTCTCCGTTTTCCTATTCAAAACCACATATACTTTTAACCGCATAGTATACAACTAGCTAGAAATATTCGAATCTAAAACTACTTTATATCTACTAGAACTATATCAAAATTTTCGTTCATTAACTTTGAATGGTTAAGAATGAATCGACAACATAAGTGACATGATGCCAAACACCGCACGAAGAAACTATCGACAGACAATAACAAGTTGATGCGGGTCCCATATATACATCGATAAGGGTCTACTAGAAGAATTAGACTTACCAAAATTTTCTAGATCCTCATGTCGGACCATTGGGTGCCCACTTGATCGAATAAAGGTACAAACTTAAAGTAGAAACATAAGATTCATACCACAATTAGGGGCTGTTTGGTTGGTTTTTCATTAAGTTCTGTATGGATAAAGTTGTCTGTGTGGATTAATCTGTCTGTATAGATTTAGAAGGTTTTTATTTGAGAAAGTTTTTATTTGAGAAAGTTTTTTCATAAATGAAAAGAACGTGTTTTTTAATGGGAATGACTGGTTTGGAAAAAACATAGCTTTCTGCATAAAGCTCTCCCTTGAAATCTTACTGAATAAACCACTTTCTATATCATTAAGCCACTATCAAACAGTCATATATAGTTGACTGAATAAGCTGTGAGTCTCATTAAGCTCATTAAGCTGCTAACAAACATGCCCTTAGCCAAATTACTAATTTCCAGGTCGTGAACATATTTTTACTGTAACAGCCGATCCCACATGGATAAAAAAGTAGATCTGTGAGCTTCTTATAAGCTACCAATAACTTTTACCATAGTTTTAAGTTGATTTAGAAAGTTAGAGAAGTGAGAACTTACGTTGGGCTTATTTTGACTCATCATCGCAGCCATTTCGCTCATGAAGTCAGCCATTCCCTGCTTCCAACATCATCAAACTGTTAAAGATGTTTTGGTTCTAAAAAATCAAAATACATGAATGTTGATATACACTTTGGAAAGTAGTAAGTTTGACTTTTTTAAATCAAAAGTCAGTTATGAATATTTAATTTCTTGAGATCCAACACCATAAAATGGTGGCCCAAATCATGTTTTTTTTAACTGTGGGTGTCAGCTTACGTGAATAAATTATGGGTTCTGAAAAACAGCCAGGAAAATTTCAGTGTCCGACTCGAACAGATAACCTTTTATGGTGGCCCAATGGGAGAACCCTTGTGCTCAAGAAAGATCCAAGCTTTAAAAGATTATTGGTTTGGTTCTTTCAACTTTTATATCAAGTTCTATAACAGAATTAATGTTTAAAAAAAAACGTCTTACATTTTCGTCATCATCACTGTCGTAAACTCCTACATCGTACAGAAACCTTTTGTTCGCATCGGAAAGTACTAGAAAACAGAGGAAGCTGGTCAGCAAATTATGAACCAAATCCTAGAGATTAACATAAACATCTTTGTTTTAGCTCAAACCTTATATAGAACTTAAATTTGAAGGCTTTCAAGAACATGGTATTGTTCGATCTCTTATAAACTGCTGTATGATCTATAGACTGCTATATGATCACGGCCCAAAAAAGGTGCAACACAAGGATTTCTCATCCTAGTACTTACTCTCGCTTTAACTACTAAGTTCTGATAGGTTCTGGTATATTAGTGTTGTATGATCTCACCCAAAAAGGGTGCAACACTAGGAATCCATCCTAGTAGTACTCTCGTTCAAGCATGCTTAAGTATGGAGTTATGATGGGATTCGGTGCATTAATGCTGGTATGATCTTATATAAATTGCTAATACGATTCAAGGTCATAAGAATTTACCGGAATAGGCTTCTTGTATCGCCTGAAACTTCTTCTTCGCCTCTTCAACGTATTTGGAGTCGCCGGCCGCCGAGCACCGGTCGGGATGCCATTTCTGCCGCCACAAAACAAGCAAAAACGGATCGAAATTGTTGGGTTTTTATTACGAGTTTTAATGGAATCAAGAGAAGATTTGAGTTCAAGAATTCTGACCAGTGCAAGCTTCTTGTAAGCATTCTTGAGTTCTGTTTCAGTGCATTCTTTCTTCAAGCCCAAAACTTTATAAAAATCTCTGCTTTTTTCTCCATTTACACCCATAATTCCAAATACCCAGATCGAAAAATGGTTCAAAACTTCAAAAATCAAAGTTGTTGTCGACAAATTGTTCAATTTAAAGTAAGAAACACAAGTTGAATTGATGAAGGATGATGAAATCAGCAGTGGTAGCCATGATACATGCTGATGCTAGTCTAAAAGAAGACTCCAGAAACCACCCAAATAACTATAAATATATGATTAGTTTAAAGAAACTTTTCAAGATTTTTTGTATAACGACTTGACTTTATTTGCGTCAAAAGCATATGGGTGTTTGAGGAAATGTGGGATTGGGAGAGATGAACGGCTGGTGATGAATTTTGTGTGCAGATGTGGGATATTATAATGTGAATTTGAGTTCTATGCTTAAAGTGGAATTATTTCAAAAATATGCTTTGAAAATGAGTTTTAAATCTTCTTTTTGGAGAAAAAATCATCAAAAAATATCGGCCATTGTTAGAGGTAACACCGTAACAATCCAAATTTAATATATTTACTATGTTATTTCGAGTAAATATGTAGTTGGCGTTATGTACTTATGTATGTTTTTGGTTTTTCTTTGGTTTTATGCTTAGATGTTTCTTTCTGGATTTATTGTTTGATTATGCTTGATAGATGTTCGATAGGTGTTTAGATGGATGTCAAAATTTTGTCTTACACATAAATCTCGAGAAAAATATAAGCAACTTATTTTTGACCTCGGTTACTTGACAACCATCATCTAACCATTGAGTAGTTGTTGATTGTGAGGTGATAAATTTTCCATTCGGAACTCGCATTGAGATGATATTTTAAGTTGCTTATTTATTTTGAGATCTACGTCTTGGAAGAAGTTTTGAGATCCATCATGTAATCATCGAGATGTCATTACTTTTGTCCACCAACCCCATGTCAGAATAAATAAATAAAAGATGGAGAAGAAGTAAAAAACCACCGAGTATAACTCGTAGGAGAACGAGGAGATTCTGAAACAAGTGGTGGTGGGTACCATCAATGTTCTAAAAAACTCGTCGCACAACTGCCATGGCGCGCCATGACACCAAGGCTTGTGTCTCACACCACGTTAAGCCCATGGCACGCCATGGCCTAATGCACAATTTCGTAATGCAATATTTGATTTTTCGTTACGTTTTTAATATCGTATTTGCAAGTTTTTTTAATATATACCATAATTTAACTTGCTTATTACTATTGACTCATTAAATAACACTATAAAACATATGTTTTTATATATAATGATATATATGAATTAGAAAAATGACGTCATAAGTCACGCCTTGAAAATGTCATGGCTTCGTCGTGGCTCCTAAGGCTTAGCCTCGCCGCCACGCCATGCCTCACACCATTTAGAACCTTGGGTACCATCACTTCTTACGCCCCCGTGACAAAATTGGGGGATTGGAATCGTGCAACAACGGTTTGGTGGAAGGCTCTAGATGGATCACTGGAAAATCCTTAACTGGAATGACAGTTGAGAGTTTGATTACAAATCTATTTCAAGACAACGTCACAAGATGTTGGGTGAGTATATTCAGACTTTGATAGGAATTACAGGATAATTACTATTAAACAAGATTAGGAGTTTTCTATACCGAATTTTGAGATCCATCTAAGCATCTATCGAGTATCTATACAACACCGTCAAGAAGAAAATCTATACGTATTCTAAAAAGAAATAAAAGTGAAAATATATTTTAACTTTTTAAGATAACAACAATAGGACATAGTTTAGACATTAAACATGTTAAGCATAAATTTCAAATTTGCATGTTATGAATATCAATCACAAAATGTTACAGCTGGAAGTGGAGACCCGGTTTCTTGAATACAATGATAGAATTGTTTAATCCCCATTTATTGCATCAAAATATCTGCCTCCCATTCCCATTTATTTTAATTAATTCTTTTTTAACAATTTTTAATTATATTATCTTGTGCATTACACATGGACTGTTTGGTTAATAGAAACGTTGATTTTCCGTTAATTCATCTATAGATAATGTTGTTTTTATGGATGAATATGTCTATATAGATTAGAAAGTTTTTGTTTAAAAAAGTTTTTTCATAGATGGAAAGACCATATTGACTTTCTGCATGAAGCTTCCCCTGGAAGTTTACTGAATAAGTCACTTTCTATATATTATGCCACTATCTAACAGTCATGTATAACTGACCGAATAAGCTACAAGTCTCATTAAAAGCTCATTAAACAGCTAACAAACAAGCACATAGTAGTGTTTCCGGTGCGGTATCGTACGCTTTATGCAGTTTGAATATTTTTCCCAAACAACAACATGAATGAAATACAGCGTGATACAATTTAAACGATTTGTATCCAAAACACTTCAATCCAATAATTATGAAATTATAACTTCAAAATAAATTCGTCGATTACCTTTCACATAATAAAGAGTTACAATACATTTGAAATATATGATTATAACATACAGTTTCTAAAACATATAAAAAGCATCACTTTTATTCTATTTCTATTCTAGTAATCCAAAAGGCATTAAACTTCCAAAAAAATCAATTCAAACATTTGGTTTTGAGCTTCTTTGCAACAATTTTACACATGGTATTGGCTCATATAGGAAACCTGCAACAAGAGTAGCACATTACAGAGAACATCCCCTCTTCTAAACCATTTGGACGTCCAGTAAAACCTAGAACCAGAGGCTATATTATTTTCCGATGATCGAGATAGTAGTGTACGAACAACTCATTCGGTTCTCAAAGCTTTGATCCAGTCTATTTCCAATCGAAAATCACCTGGCCCGGTTTCGGTACCTGGGACTCCACCTTCAGCGTTCACAGATAGCGACATGCCAACGACTTTAGATGGATTCATTTCTATATCTGCCTCGATTACGTTTCCTCTCCATGTTGGAAGATAATGTGCAATAGGAATCTGCAATTCTCAAAAGTTAAAGCACATCAAACATGACTTTTCTATTATCTTTCAACTTTTCTTATAAAACAGATCAAGAACACATAGATCCATATGTTAATCTTTATCATCAAGAACACAAACCAAGAAAGAAACCCTGATCCACAACGCCTGAACCAATTTTTGATCTTTATTTCCACTTCAAAAACTGAGGCTTTCTTAATAGTTAGAAAAGGAACAGTCAAAGGGGGGCAAAAGGAGATTTCATGGATTTAAGGACACCCATACAAACATTTCTTCTTCATTCTAGTAATTATTACAATCAATCAACATTTCAAATAAGAAAGAAGAACAAGAATTAGAGTTTTCCCTTTTCTAGTTTTGATTTTGATATATCTACATTTATGTGATTACCCATTTTACCCTTCCATTAACAAAGTGCAACTGAAAGTAATGCACCCACGGATGACTGGGATAAAATAGTCAATTCACAGACCAATGATGCAAAAAAGATAAAGGACCAAGGCTGCACAGAACCCATAAGTCCAGATTTGTAGTTCACGCTATTCGTTTTCTTTGTTGGCTAAACACGCAAGCACATCTTCCGCCAATGAGGCTTGAACGCCTATGTCAAGACTGCTTATAGTGGATTTCGCACCATTAGACCCAAGGCTTCTCGGTTTATCAAATATCGCCATTCGAAAATGGCACAATATACACCGCACAACGTTTCCCCATTGTTTGCTAGATGCAATATCTTTATCACACGGTGAGCCAAGTTAGTCAAGGCAAAGGACATCTTGATAATATTAAAATCCCAAAACGTTTTTAACACATGTACTATGAAGCTCTGATGCACAACCTCCCCTTCAGGTTTGTGAAGCATGATATGATAGCAAAAATGCAGCATATGCAAAAAAAAAAAAACTAACATGATCCTATCATACTAGAAAATACTGATTGGTTTTAACATAGGTAAGGAGGATTTCAACTTGCCTTTGCAACAACCCAGTTGTTTTTAGGCACACAAACAAAAGCTTGCCATGAGTTATCTTCCATTTGCCCAGGTGAATTTACCCAATTCTCTGTATAAATCTGCGTCAAAGTAATGTTTAGCATGAATGTGTCGATTCAAAACAGAACTTGAAACGATTTAATGTAGTGTAAAGTTACAAGCCTCTCAAGATTTCCTTGAATAGAAGACGCAGGGATATAGAACTTACAGTCGATATATAACTCCTACCATCTCCTTTAACTTTTAGTGCTATAGTATCATATGGATCTAAATCAATAAAGCCATCAAACTGCAGCAGAGAGAAGAAAATCACTAATAATTCTGTAGTATCCTTAGACAAATTACATTCAAAAAGACGGAAACACACTGTCCAAACAAACTAAACTTACATTATAACATATATTACAAACACATGCACAAGATAAAATTTGTAAATCAACAAAATATTGGCAAATGCAGTTCATGAATTTAGTTTTGTTCAATAAAATGCCGAATAAGAAATTCTAGAGCCCATTAGTTCATTACAAAAGTCTATGATAGGAATTAGCTTCACGTCATATGAAATGCCTTCCCAGATTTACAAGATTTCGAAATTACCATAATGCCATGCAGTGTATAAATCAATGAAGATTGGCATCATAAGTACTTGACATGAGAAGACATCTTCAGACACGGACAACTATATGTTAAGACACAAAGAAATTACTATACGAAAAATTGCATTTGCCATTACACTATCTTTCTTTGTTTGAGATGCAGCATTTTAACTTGGCTGTATGATGATTAATTTAGTTGCATAAATGCAGCAACGATGAACCTAGTAATTCATGCAATCCTATTAAGACCACACAAGAGCAGAGTCAAATAGTAATACAAACAAGGGAAATCATTTCATGGCAAGATCCGTCTAGAATAAAAATACAGAATTGATGTCCACCTTTTTAGACCTCATTCCACAAAAGCCACTCCTGCTAATATTCCATTTTGTACCCTCCGTAACATCCAGAGAGAGATTCCCAGAGAAAACTCCTATAATGTTTTAAAGAATCAAGGATCAGAAGACAATTGTTTTTTTTTTAATAATTACAGAGAGAGATCTCCACATATTATGTGGATAAGTAGATGATTGGTGGAGGGACAGAGATCCTCATATGGCTATTTTTACTAACCAGGGCCACTCCGCTCATTTCCAGCATCATTGATCTCCAATGCTGCTGATGATAAACCTGTATAATGATAAATAGCACGAAGTTATTCTTGTTCTAACCATGATGATGGAACCATTGTTGCACAAGTAGGTTGAAAATGGAATTGGAGATTCTATAAGGAGCTTTCAACATTTGTTATAATTGGCAGTGGTAGCTAAAGATTCCTGAACCTCCAAGCACTAAATTTGGATGCAACATTACCAGAAAACGTTCTTTGCTGTATTATGAAAGACACGGACAAAAAATAAAGAAAGTAAAAGAAGCTCCAATAATAGTTCGAATTGTAATTCGTAGTTTTGGTGGTCAAAGAAGTTTGAATAAAGATTTGATAGGTGAAACTCCAACACTCCCAAGCATAAATTTGCAATTAATTGTATGCATGAACAACACTTGGTGGGAAAAGCTCAATTCGTTCAGATAGCAGCATAAGACGAATCCTTTACTAAACATAACTCGACTTCCCCCAATTGATCGACTACAGTACCATCCATACAAAAGAATTCTCACCTCCATATTCAGAATCTGAATACAAGTGCCATTTCTTAAGCTCTTCTTTAGAATTGAAGTTGTATATAAATCTCTCGCTAGGAGGAAGCATGTCCTCAATGTTCCACGTCAGAGCTACATAATCACATCACAGATGAAAATATAATCAGCTTACAATGAATATCGATCTCAAAAGATGTCAAACCAAGATCGAATGTTGTCATGTGAATTAGCATCAGCATTACTAACAGAAAAGGTTAATAAAAAGAAATGAGAGACTATGAGATTTCTTTAACTATGAGTTTCCAATTACCTGCTTGATTTTGAGACCCATAAAATATTAGCAAAAAAAAAAAAAAAATAGGGGGGAACTCGGTTCAAACAAACCAATTAGGAATTTTTCTGTGACGGCAAGTGAATTAGACAAATTGAGATGCAATATACATAGCTTATCAATCAATTTATCTTTGAATGAATCTGAACATAGAAGGGACTAGCGTAAATACCTCTTTTAGTGGCGGTCAAAGACGCTTGCCATAATGCTCGAACTTTGGACATTTTCGTAAGAAGCCCTAGAAAGTGAAACAAACACAATAAATTATCTTATTATTTCATCGATGTATAATAGAATTCCATTCAGTAAACATGAGAAAAGCAAATTATCATCCAAAGAAAAAAAAAAAGAACCTAGGTATAGAAGATCCAGATGATGAACAGAAACAAGCCGTGAGAAAGAAGGGGTCTGTTTGGTTGTACGTTGAGTTAAGCGATTATCGACTCGAATCGAATCTTGGTTACAGGTGCTGGTGCCGTTTTCTATTTGTGCAGATGGAAATACCAACAAACCAAATGAATAACCAAAATGTTGATGAAAAACTGATAAAGCTAGTTTTACAAAACACTACGAGAATAACTTTTTGTTAAGCTAGCTTATAAGTTACTTTATGGTACTCCAAACATGTGGAAAAAAAAACTAGCCTTAATCGATGCTACAAAGTTCAAAGATTTAGGGATGTTATTTTTTATTTTTAAGTGTCGGTATCCGGATCAGTGGCTTTGCAGATTTTGAATCGGTGACCTCTAAAAAAAATTCCTAAGGATCAAGTTTTATTATCGGTTGAGCTAACCCTATAAAGTTAGATTTATGGATTGTTTAACAATTATTGAATGGTTTAGTACATAATGATTAATAGACTCTTATGCTATAGTGTAAATTAGATTCAGCTCTTAGTGATTTACATGTTGCCTTTTAATAAAACTATTAAAAGATAAACAAAGAGTCCTTGTGATTGTTTTGTTAAGGGAAATGAATGAAAAACACAAATGACAAGAGAATGAAACAATATGCCTCAGTATGAAATTTTATTAATTGTGTGATTCAAGATAATGCTTTGGGATTAAAATCTCATCATATTGTGGTTTTCTAGCTTTACTACTTCTTCCTAATAAGGTGATCTCTATTTTTCTTTAAAAATAAAGAGTTAAAATGTATATTTCTTTTTCCTTCTTGTTCATTCTTTCATTCCCAATAAAATTCATGAAAGAAACAACAAATTTTGCTTAGAACCCCATTCATCAACAACAATTGCATTATTCATTCTCTCATTCCTAGTAAAACCCAAGATAAAAATAAAAAAAAAAAACAAATTTTGTTTGGAACCACATACACCAACAACAATTGCATACATATATAAACAAATATTACAAATGCATTGACTCACTAACGGTAGAAAGAAAAACTCTTAGGGCGTGTTTGGTTTGCGGGATTGGAATGAATTTGGATTTTTAATTCATTCCAATCCTGCTTTTGGTTTGTAGGAAAGGATTTCGTTGACCGGATTTCAAATCCGTTGATCATTTTAAAATCCCTCATATGATGGATTTGGAAATCCTTGGCTTTGGGCATGGATTTGAAATCCAAATCCGATGGATTCTAAAGCGTGATCCAGACCAATGTTTTAAAACCCGGTTTTTTGATTGACCCGGTGTGGTAACCGGGTCACGGTTCAACCCGGTTTCACGAATTTCTATGTAATTTTCATTTTCATACATACATATATATATATATATATATACACACATATACACTATAACCAAAATATTGATGTCCACAAGTTAAAACATTAGAAAAACACATAACAACAAGTTTTACATCAATCCAAAAACATTAAATAAACACATAACAACAAGTTTTTCATCAATCCAAATACATCAAAACGAAACATAACGATCAAACCTAATCATGGATCTTGAGACATTGGAGTGTTGGTTTTTAACGCTAATACATATTGCCTATTGAACTATTCGTTTTTAACTTTTGTTACCGGGTCAACCGGTTCGATATCGGTTCGTTATGACCGGTTCAACCGGTTTTTTAATAGAACCGGTCGGTTCAATCCGGGTCATAAAATGACATAAACCCGGTCACAATTGACCCGGTCCCTTCACCGGTTCCCGGTTCGACCGGCCGGGTCAACCCGGTTTTTAAAACATTGATCCAGACTTCAAATTGTATCGATCCAAATCCGACGTTTACCAATAAAAATAAATTATTTATAAAATAAACAAATAATTAAAAAAAAAACTCAATCCAAATCCAAATCCTACAAACCAAACAAGACATGTAAAGGAATGGATTTGAAATCCATTCCAAATCCTACAAACCAAACACATGAAGGGATTTCAAATCCCCCCAAATCCAAATCCCTCCTTGAAATCCAATCCATTCCATTCCAATCCCGCAAACCAAACGCGTCCTTAGGTCCCGTTTGATTTGCGGGAATTGATTAGATTTGAAAGGATTTGGATTTCAAATTCATTACAATCCTGCGTTTGGATTATAAGAATGGAATGTATTGACTGGATTTGAAATTCTTTGACTTTTTTAAAATCCAGTACATGATGTATTTGGAATTTCTTTGCAATGGACCGAGATTTCAAATCCAAATCCTTATGGATTTGATAACTCGCTTCAGACTTCAATCGACTTTCACTCCAAATCCTACAAACCAAACACATAAAGCGATTCTAAATCCCCCAAATCCAAATCCTTCCAAATTCAAATCCTTACATGAAATCCATTTCATTCCAATCAATTTCCACAAACCACACACGCCATTAGATCTTTACTAAAGAATACCCAACTCAATGAGCAAATAGCAATTGATAAGAGACTGTTTTGAATTTCTAGATACTTTTAGGGTTTCAATGATGGGGTTAAGTGCCAACTAGTGGGTCAGATCCATAAATTTATGAATTTAGAATATATATATATATATATATTGTCAATTTACATAAAATTGTTTTGGAGAAAGGAAGAGGAGCCAATGAATGTTGGTTTGATGAGGAGAACATCTCCAATTACATCTTTAAAATGGAAAAAAAATAGAGATATTGGAGTTATCGCTATGTTTTGCTTACTCCACATGGATCCCTAATACATCCTCTAAAATAAATAAAATTCTCTAAAATATATTTAAAAAAACACAAAGAAGAGAAAAAAAATTCTCTATATTTAGTAAAAAAAACAAGAAATCTTCAAAATTTAAATTTTTATACACAAAAAATAGCCATTAATTATTATTTTTATTTGTTTTAAAAAGAGAATGAGAAAAAAGAACATAAAATTATTATTTAAAAGAAGTTATTGGGTACATTGAGTATTTTTAATAATAAATTAATACTAAAATCTATAAAATTGAGAAACCGTTAGAATTGAATTTAATTCATTTATAAATATTAAAATATTTCTCCATTTTGAAAAAACTATTGGAGATACTATGGGTGGATTTGTGAGTTGGGAAATCTATAAACCATTATTATGTCATATAAACATTTTGATATTGCTTAACAAAGTTTTTATATCATTAAGTAGCAAACAAACAGTCGTATATTTTATGTACAATATATGACACGATAATATAAATAAAATTCACATTCATTCCATAACAAAGGATTATACAACATCATGTGAAATTTTAATGTCGAAGGAAACAAACCTCACCAAGACGCATCCCATCTGATCCATGGTTTTCTATACAGTGCACTAGCTTCAATTACGCGTGTATTTGCCAAGCCGACTTCCAAATTCAACTTTATGGTCTTTCGTCACACAACTATGCACATTAAATAATATTTCGCAAACCGTACGATATCTTGTCAGAAATTTGATTAATTTAATCAAACATCTTCAACAATTCATGGAAACCAAAGTGTGATTAACAGATGAGGTTGGTTTGATCATGCATATGCTCTTTTATTACAATTAGTTTACAAGTAAAAACCTATGGAACATTTCTTGGAGAAAGCCTGTGAGTTGGCATCAAAATGTGCCTGCAAAATTCAATTTTATAAAAGTTATGAATGATTATTATGTCAAATAGGATAAAAAGTTTGTAAAAGATGAAGCTTTTTTGTACAATATGATTCTTGATTGCTTTCAAGCTTGTGATTTCATCATCCATAGATGTCAGATATTTGCCATCAACAGCAACATCACAATCCAAACCCACCTAAAAGAAACCATTAAAAACCAAATTCATCTCCTAAATAAGATTGTAAATGAACATGAACCCATGATTTCATGAGGCAAAAACCCACCTTAATCTTTGGCAATTTGATCTGCAGTACCCGAAGCCGAACTCCGATATCACCCAAAACTTTGATGCTAAGATTGCTTGCATCTACTCCAGACATGATTGTGGTTATATCGAGACATTCAAAGACAAGATTCAATTTGACGCTAACATTATGGCTTCTAGCAGGCTGATAAAACTCGGGAGTTCTGATCAATCCTATGACCAATCCTTCGTTGATGATCTCGAGCCTTGAGAAATCGTACTTTATACCGATTCTGTTTGGATTTTGTGCAATCAGGGTAACAGAAGCAACCAAGGAGACAAACAAAGTCGACGAATCTGAAACATCGAACTTATAGGAAACAATGTTCATCGTTTGGAACGAAAAGATAGGTCTACGTGGCTTCAATACGAAGATGATCAACAAAAAGAACACAGAGATCAAAATGAGCAGGCTGGTGATAAGGAGAAGAAACCAGAAGCATTTCTTGTAAGAAAACTGAAAACAGAGGGCAGGAACATCCATAATCTTGATTCATTTCTTGGAATAACATGGGAAAGATGATGGGCAGACCCAAATGGATGGAATTTATAAAGGTTTGTCTTGCTTCTGCTGCTATATATTCTCATATTCTTTACTTAGGGGGTTCGGTTTTGGGTCCTCGGGCAAGCGGGCAGCCAAGAGTATCAAATATTAGAAACTCAAAATTGATCTTCATTTAGATATAAATGGAGTTCAAAATCACAAGTTTTAAAAGAGACAAACCATTACATAATTGAAAGATCCTCAATTAGACACTAGTCAATGCATATAAAAGCTAACGAAAACGGAATTGTACTGACATGTAAAGCCTTATTTACAAACAAGCAACAAAAGGGTTTCGAGTTTTCCAATTAAAAACCTCCATTCATCATGGCAGGAAGATCATCAAAGCTCCAAAGATCCATCACATTTCCACCATCCTGAGTTGCATCACCATTCAGGAAAGCATCCATTGAAGAAGCATCCCAGTTCCCTTCAAGATATGGCATCTCAAAGAACAACTCATCACTCTTCTCACTATCCGAAACCACATTCACAGACTCCATCTTCGGCTTCTTCGCAGGATTAGCATCTTCCATAAAGCAAGCATCATCAACTTCAGAAAGCACAGATGTGATCTCAGGAGTTCTTGCACAATTATCCCCCCATGGGAAGTCAGAACAATCAAAAGAATTGCTACCCTGATCAGAACTGAAATAAAAGGCAGCACTTTCTGATGATGCAAATGGAGTCACCCCCATATCCTCAGTGTTAACAGCAAGATTACTTTGTGGCTTCTCTTCCACAAACCCAAGTGAACCAGAGTACTGGTTCGAGGTAGGGTTAACCTTAGGAGCTGGTTTCTGGGATTTGGGCTTAGCCGGTGTAGCTTTATCAGGAAAGTTGACCTTAGCCTTCTCACCACGGATTCTTCTGGCTTCAGCATCATAAGCCCTTGCAGCTTCTTCAGCAGTATTGAAAGTTCCAAGCCAAACACGGACCCCTTTCCTTGGATCACGTATCTCAGCGGCCCATTTGCCCCATGGGCGTTGACGGATCCCTCTGTATTGATTCTTCCTTTTCCTGGAAGTAGATCTCTCAACTTGTTCATCAGATTTCACAGATCTTGAGCCTACACACAAAAGGGGGATCCCAGATTCTTTTGAGTTATCAAAGAAATTACTCGAATTTAACAATTTAGGGATTTTGAGTTCATGTAATTAAATTCAAAACACAGATCAATTTCTCAGCCAGATCTACACGATTCAACTTTATTACAAGCAATCAATACTCAACAACTTTCGGAAAATTCGGAAATGACCAAAGAGACGGTTTAAATTAAAAAAAAAAAAACTTTTTCGAGGACAAGCTTCAAAATTAACAAATTTCACAAAATAATCAAATCATCATCAAGCAAAACTACGATCAAATGTAAAATCTAAGAAAAAAAAGGAACTAAAACTTTAGTTTTGAAATTAATTTCATTTTTTTACCAAACAAACATGAAAAAAAAAATAACAAATCATCTGACAAAAGCGAGAAAAAAAGGGAATTATAAAATTACCACGAGCAGGTGCGAAGTTTTTGGTGGCGGAGAAAGCAAAAGGCTTGTTATCCTCATCAATTTCAACCTGATCCTTGAATCCTTGAAAATCAGCCTCGAACTCATCGTCAATATCGTACACATCAGATCGTAGAGGCTTCGAGAATTGCTTACTAGTGTTTTTGATAAGATCGGTGTTCCAGAGAAGATCGGCGGTGAGTCTTCGCGACCGACTAGCCGTCGGAGCTATGATATCGGAAAGGATTGCACCACCACACATATTTGCAGATTTTTTGTTGTAGATTGAACTCAAAAAGTTGATCGGAAAAAAAAAAGGGTTTTGATTATAGGAAGATAAGCGTTTGAAGAAGTAAAGGAAAGAGTATGGCGGAGGTGAGTTTTATACATTCGAGACAACAGAAAGGAGCAGGAAGCCAGGAAGTAGGCATGAATGGTGAATTTACGGTAATACCCTTCGACTGAAGGTAATTTGCGTATACGGCCTTTCTTTTGTATTTCTCGAAAAATATTGTGATTTATGAGTGAAATTTGGTGTGTAAAAATTAATAAAATGTGACTTGATTACCACTAATTGTATTCTCGGCAAAATGTAATAAATTTTGGTTTAGTTTTTTATTTAATGTTTCGGAATTATTTTTCTTAATTAGTGTAATGATATTTTAATTTTTTTTATTTCTTACTTATTTTAACTGATACTTAATTGATATTGTAATATTTGATAATGTGATAGGTTAGATGTACTATATTTTTTGAGTTATGGTTATTTGATTGAAGAAATTATTATCCTTGTATTCTAAAGTATTTTGTAGGGGTGATAATTTTGTATTAAATTAAACTAACCGAAATGGGTATCAGTTAGACCTGGCAAAAACTGACACGACACGCTAACCCGACGCGAACTCGACACGAAATAAACGGGTTTGGGCAATACATTTCAACCCGTTTAAGTAAACGGATTGACACGACACGACACGAAAATTAAACGGGTAAGGTCAGGGTCAAAATTTTCAACTCGAAAATGACCCGAATAACCCGTTTATATATATATATATAGGGGTTTGTTTCATTTGCAACCATTAAAAATGTTGCAAACCTTGCAACCCACATCTTAACCGTTGGATTCATGATCGGCGGTTACAATAGATATGGGACCCAATATTTTTAATTAAAAAAAACAGAAAAATAAAAATAAAATAACCGTCGATCATGAATCCAACGGTTAAGATGTGGGTTGCAAGGGTTGCAAAATATCCTTCCACTATATATATATATATATATATATATATATATATATATATATATATATATATATATATATATATATATTATGTATGTATGTATGTATAAGTTTTCCTTTTAATGCTTTGGATTTTGAGTGTTTTAGATTTGATTATAATTTTGAACTATAAATTTTGGATTTCTAATGCTTTCATTTGAATTTTGTATTTGTATTTTTTTGTGAATTTTTGATTTTTAATTTTAATCTTATAAATGTTAAATGGGTTAGGCGGGTCGTGGCGGATTAGGCGGGTTGGGATTTTTTCTTATCCGTTTATTAAACGGGTCGGGTTAGGGTTACACACTTTCAACTCATTTAACTTTGAACCCGACACGACACGACACGTTTGTCAGGTCTAGTATCAGTCATATCAATTAAATCGATAGCAATTACAGTTTTTTGGTAATATTATATCAAAGTGTGTAAATTTGGTTAGTATACGTTATTGGAAATCGCGTTACACGATAGTACCATAGTGTGAGTTATTTTAATTATCTAATAATTAAACCTATTTTTTGAATTTTAAGTTTTAAATGCTGATAATCAAATGTATGAGATGATGATTAATGCTTAAATCCAAACTAATATCTAATGTCTAGAATCCTAACATTTCAAAATATTGTTTCATGCTTTGGTTGAGAATATCCTTATGAAACACCCCAAAATTTAAATGTTTGTATTATTTTTTTATGTATTAACTATTGAAACTTTATTTTTTTTTTAAATATTTATTATTCCTAATAATTAAAAATCTTCAAATATAATATGTGTAACATGTAAATTCAAAATGTTTAGCTTTTGTATAAATAATTTAAAATTAGTACAAAACCATGTACCAACTAAAAAAGTTGTTATTAAAAACAGATAGTTAGTGCAGGGTATATAATTGTATATTCTAATTATAATTGCTTGATACATGATATTAAAGAAAAAAAAACATGATACCAGATTCATTCCAGTATTTTACTATTATATCGAGGTTGAACATGTACAATCAACATGTGACCGGCTGTTAAATTTGGAGTTTGAGTTTAAAACGGGTTTAAAAGTTAAAAACTTTTTGCGTAATAAAATGATATTTGTTGCCTTTATTCTTTTTTCTTATGATTTTTTTTGGAAGAGTGGAACGTATTGTGTGGCCAAAAAATAAAGTTTCTGTACGGTATGATGGTGGGGTTGATTGCAATAATTTACAACAATTGGATCTATTATTCACATTATAACATATCTTATTCACTCGTTTAAATTAATGTCGGCATTCATGTTTTTATTTATTGTTATGTGTTGAAATAAAGGGTTGTTTACTTTATTTCTATTACACTCTGTATTGATTAAGTTGTCTGTCAGTATAAATTTATCGATCTTAAAAATGAGAGACCCATGGGTTTAAGGGAGGCAAAAACAGATGGTTGGATTAATTCTGAGGCATTTTTGGCTTATTTTGAGGTGGCTTAATTGGGGACAAGTGAGGTCGTTTAGGTTTCGGCTTATTCCATATAGTTATTTTGGCTTAATGGCTCAATGATTAAGCTATAAATAAAAACTCCAATATGGCTAAACAAATAATTCGTCCAGATTATTAAGTTCATTAAACTGTAAGTAAACAACCCTAAGATGATGATAATTTTATTTTCTTGTTTTTTTGTCTATTTAAAACAGACCAACATCGTTTTATGAAGATTTGTTTTCAATTTTTTCTTGTTCATAATTTTTAGTAATACGACATAAAATTGTGAAATTCTTTTTTTGTACAATAAATAAAATGTTTTTGGTGTTATTATATAGTGTATGAGGATATCAAGCACGTCTCCGTAATTTATTTAGGGGTTGTTTGTTTTTTTTTTAAAAACTCTTAATGGCTCTTAAGTCTGAATAGTTCAGACATTTTTACACACCACCTCTTATTAATCATAACTAAAATAAGACTTCAGACTTTAGACCTCTTAAAAAACAAACGGCACCTTAGAATAAAAAAGTAGAACTTTAAGATATTCCAGAAAAATAGCATCAAACTTCAACGGTTTCTTTATTTTAGATTTTTAGCATCAAACTATATAATATAATATTCAATATTTTTAATAGTGTTAATGTAACACCCTCAAATCTGGAAATAACAACTTATTTAAAAAATTTCTAAATACATCAATAAATGAATCATCTACAACCACAAATTCGGATTTTGCTACAATACACACCTTCTATCTATACATACAGTAAACGATAAGGACGGGTGCTACTAAAACCCAAAACATGTCACTATCTCCAACTCGCGGAAGACTTCACCAATTCCTTACGTTTGTAAGGCTAAGGCTCAACTCTTCATAGCACCGCTAGAACTGAACCCCCTGCTAGGAACCTGATGCACATGCCGACAAATAAAAAGGTTAGGCTTAACGCCTAGTGAGCTCAAGAGTTTTAACATGAACGAATATATCTTTAAAGAAAGGAAATCAGTTTAAATCAAGATCCTTCGAAATATTATACTTCAAAATGGAAACGACACATTTTTCCATAATATACACTTTTAAAGACAATGCTCCCAAAACACACGTTTCTTATAAAATGGTGCAACGCATAACTCACCCAAACGGGATCATAGTTCGACACTTATTTGGTAAAAACGTGAATAACCATTTATATCCCAAAAGTACCCAAAACATGGGCGGGACAGAGTGCTCGACCCATAAATCGCTATCAAAACCACATATACCGTACGTCCGAAAACATGGACACTTGGTCCCATACTCACGCGACCGTAAGGAACCAATGACAATGAAATAAGATGTTCTTACATTCAACATACTGATAGCCAACAACGGGGGAAACCCGTATCCGTTTAGGGTGGAGAGAACACAAAAGTATACCACCCAACAACGTTAATCGCATGACACCTCCCGACATCCCAGCCCGGTGTCCCTACGACTTCTTTACAAGTGTCACCCCAAGTCAGTTGACCTTGATGGATCATTCCGAAGAACTCCATCCCGAAGGCCCGGCACACTTAAAGACTACCTCCCAGGCATTACTTCAAGCGACGGAGGTCCTAGCGCCTACTAATCCGGTAGCACTAGCCGACTCAACCCTCCTAGCGATCACTTGTAAAGTTTCCGGTCATAAAACATGGGTACCGAAGTTCACCCCCGCAATACCCAATTGACCATCCCAAAACAGACTGACTCACGTGCCTATGGATCCATTACACACCGTCTAACGTTACATGACTCCAATTGAAAGACCAAAACTCCCAAAACATGTAACTCACCAATGACACAAAAATAAGTGTCCTCATGTCCAAAACCCACAACAGTTTAAAAATCCGGACAAATGTCCACACGACTCGTTAAGCCAAAACCGAGCTAAAGAGCTCAAAACCCATTTGACCAATAATTACCGGTCTCCACAATAGTGGAATGTCTTTAAATAACATTTATGAAGACACGTACCTCAAAGACTAGATTTACCCAAAACTCCATACGAGATGGGACTCAAGATTTCCAAAGTGTTTATGAATGCAAATACACCAAATGCATAAAAATGAATTAGACTTTACTTGTACAAAAACACCAAGAATACGTAATCCATGTTATTTAGTTGTTGGAAACATTCAAAACCCAAAAGAAGCATTTTAAGAGGTTAACACAACCCAAGTTTACCAAATATGAAAACTTATCAAAATACTCATACTTTGACAAATAACTAAGTAAAACGCATTTTACTTCTAGATACTCAAAACTTATCAGCAGTTAACCATTTCATGTAAAACACTTTAAAATACACATTTTGGCATGTACACCGTTTTCACAAATCAACTTGAACTCACCTTGCTAGATTTAGGTTAAATCTAGGTTTCACCCAACGAGCTCTTTTGAAGGCCGCTCGAATCCTCAAGCCGGAAACTTCCAAAACCTAGATCCATACAATCCAACCCATAAATAACCATATCCGATCATGCAGAAACATTCCCCTAACAATATACCAAGGAACCCCAAATAATAACAAACCCTAGTTTCTCCAAAACTACCAAATCCGAGATTTGAGAAACCAAATACTAAGAAATCATCAAGGGAGCATTTATAACCTTAATACAAGGAAACTTACCCTTGAAGACGATGAGACTTCCGAGAACACCCAATCCAACACTTTAACCCGAGCTCCCAACCGTTGAACTTGATGAGGAAGATGAAGGTGAAGCTTCTAATCTTTGTTGGGTGGGGGAGAACAGTTGGAACATGATAGGTTTGGTGACTTGAAGGTATAAAACCGATTTTAGGGTTTGGGTTCGGTTTCTAGAGAGAAAAGGGTGAAATGGGTTGAGAAATAATGAGGTGAGCTGCTCAAAATCGATTTTAAAACAACCAGAGGCCGCAGGCGATTGTGCCCGGCGATTGTGCCCAAGGCACTCTCGCCAGGGCACTATCGCCCAAACTGTACCGCGGGCACCACTCTGTTGGCGATTGTGCCCGGCGATTGTGCCCAAGGCACTATCGCCCCGAGTGTCCCGAGCCCCGATTTCTTCCATTTTCATCCGGAGCACCCACGATGCGATAAGGCTTAAAAGGTAAGGCGTAAGGGATGAAATTCTATGATCAGAATCAAGGATTTCTCAAAGGATTGGCTTTCCACAGACAGGAATTTACGGGTGTTACAATCCTCCCAACCTTAGAATGATTTCGTCCTCGAAATCACTCCTCTCGATGGAACACCGCCAGTTAAAAAGGTTGACCTTAATCCATTTGCCAAAACCGCTACCACAACCCTTACACCGATATTCACGTGTGCTGCTCCTCTTGGGCACAACATACTCATAACTGAGCAAACACTGAACTCTCCAAAGTAATCTTTTACCCGCAAAGTTACAGTCGTCTCCCAACCTTGGATGACAATTGCCACCTCCAGGGAACTTATGACTCCAAGTCTCACCGACCAATCTCCTTCGGATCTAAACAATCCCGGACCCAACATCAAAGATCATAACCACACTTCCAAATCCTCTTATTTCACTGATCCATTCCTAATATTCATAAAGACATTCTTCTAAGGCGTACCAAAATGTCTTTTATGCAAACCGGTTAACACAGATTCGGCTGTCACTCAACCCCGATTCAACACCAATCTCACAACATTCCTAAAGTAACATCCTTATCACCACAGAAGTGCTTGGGTACCTCGATACTCAATCCTCCATACCCAAACTCCTTTCAAAATCCATTACCGAAAAGTCACTACTTTCCATAATCCAACCAGGTTACATCCATCCATTCCAAGATCCATCGACCTCAAGAAAACAAGTCGACGCCTAGGACTAAACAGTGACCTCGAAGATGTGGACATCTCGTCCGAAATCCCATTCCAGACGGGTTGTCACACTAAGGTTGACACCAAATCAGAGAGCTAAAATTTCAAATCTTGCAACTCTAGCAGACAGATCACCAAAATTTCCTTTAATCGCGGAACCCGCTAAGACTGTACACTGACAACACAACCCATGATGTGACACCGACTAGCAAACCACCAAAACGAAACCCAATCTGATTGCCAATAGTTACCTAACACTTTAACTCTCATGATCACCGGAGCATTAAAATCACCCCTTAAATACTCGAGAATACTTAAGTCTACTAATTTCATTAATACAAACGCGCGCAGATTCGAAAACCCAAGTCCAAAATCAAAGACTGACCGCAAGCCAGATCATTCGACACTTCAACTCCTAAGGACTCCCTTAGCCCCTTAATTGCAACTCCTTTCCACGACAGGGGTTAAACCTATAGGTCTAATGAGTTCAAGGTTTTTCAAATAATATGTCAATTTAAACTTTTATAAAACTTTCAAATACATAAGTTTTATAACGATTAACCATACAGTGACAACACACTATCGCCCATCCGATAAGTTTCAAAACTGGTTACCAACACAACGCATATAAAACCATTTTCCAAAACTCGTTCGATCGGTAATTACGTTAATAAAAACGGTAACAAGAGATGCGCAACAAAATTTTCAAACGGACTACCATGGTTCTAGTAATGTATCAATTTATACTATGCATATGATAGATAACTTTCCGTACTATAACATGTGCAATAAAAGTTTGTACAATTCCCAGAAGAGACATTCACGAATTAATTTTTAAAGTTCTGACTTCCCAACCCAAAAGTTGTTGCGACATAAAATCATTAACAACTCCATATGCAACAGTTTATTCCCCAAAGTTCGATGAAATGATAAGAATGCAAATAATTCTCAAATCGAGTTTAAAACTTTAAGTCGCCTCAATAAGACACATTTGACCAAGATGGTAACCACAATGATATGCAATTCGAAAATTCATTTCATATATTGCGGAAAATTTATAACAGCAAGGTCAACAAGCGAAGTACGCTTAGATTAAAATTTAATTTAAGACAACATAAATATTTCGCATATTTACTCACGTGAGTGAAAATCGGATTCAACCCAAAAGTATGCACTTGTACTCGTGTGAAACTCAAGATGCAATCTTGCGACATTAAGATCTTCATGGTGCCTCTTACGGTTGCAAAAATGTCGATGCAAGACTCGCATGAAACAAAGTATTAAATAAAACTCGTAAATTAACGCACACAATTATGCAAGCCTACACGTTTCAAAAATTCCTTTTTATTATGTGGTTCGAATGGTCATAAAATGAAACGCCATTAACCCAACTAGACTTTCATAAACTCAATGACGGCAAGAACAAGCGGTGCCAAAATCTTTGTCTCCCAACACAAAAGCGTAAAACAACAATGAGTCTAAAAAGGTTAAAGATTTTAAAACCATCACGTAAGGTAAAGTGCCAATTTTCAACAAAACTCTCATGAGATACGACACTCAAAAGCTCGTAAGTTATACGACATAAAGTTAAAACTCACGCATCTCAAAATACACTTACGAACCCAAAAAGATCGCAAAACTATACCCCGTAAAATTAAACACAACTCATACCGACTAAAATTACACATAAAATCCCGACTCAAGAACAGCGGGACAACTCTTTCTTTAAAACCTTAACATACGTGGAGTAGATCCAATGTCAATATTAAAAAATTTACAGTCACTTGCCCAATACCACATGTGGTATTAAAGTACGGATTTTAAGATGTCCAAAGATAGCGTTAAACACAAAACAGGGACGAAGAGATTTTCGATATAAATTGCAACCACGTGCTACAAAACTTTTTCATGCAAGATTAAGCTCACAGTTTCAAATCTGGTGCGTGTTTAATGCTCGATCAAAACTTTATAATATAAACCACCTTTTGCTTACGAACATAAGAAACAATTTATGCAAATTTATTTCGGAAATAAATTTAGTGCATGAGTTTGATCGGCACTTGGCATCCTAGGACTACACTTTCCAAAAACCCGACATACTATTGTCATCTGGGTGTATCAAGCATCTTAGGACAACAATCTCAATTTCCTACTATTGTCATCCGGATACTCCACATCTTAAAGCAACACTCGGATATTTCATCGGTTCACCTTACAATCTCTCCTCGTATAACGTCAATTCCATAAGCTTAAGGTTCTACTCCAACCAATTATTCTTACTCACGACGATCAACTTAATGCATTCAACGCACTTAACTATCACTTCAACGTGACATTGCTATAGACATCAACGTTTTCCTTAGATTACTCACTTAGAAACCTTCTCACTACCCCAATGGTAATCATACCAAGGTAGTACAGTACGATTTTGGATGGTTTTGAGAAAAGTGATAATGTTTTTTTTATAAATTTGTTTAATTTAGGGTTAATAATATAATGTTTTTTGTATAAAAAAATTAAGTATTTTGTTAGAATTCAATGGATATCTTATATATTTTAATGACATCTAGAAAAAATAACCAACCGCATATTTAATAATATAATTAAAACAAAATTATAGTAATATAATATATTAATTAATAGTGATAAATGTAAAGGTTTGCACATACCAAATTGGTGGGTGTTATAATCCTACAGTAGTAATATGTATCTTGTGCTTTGATACTTGTAAATTAAGAGATTTTTAAAATCGTGCATAAAATGATGGTACCTTGTGCCTAATAATTTGTATTTAAGAGTTTTTTATCCGTGCTTTATAATATAGTATAGATAAATAAAATATATAAAATATAAGTTGTAAACCTAATTAAAATACCTAATTTCAGATTTTCAATTTCACCCTAATTCGATTCATTTGAAGTTCGAACCTCTCTGGCTCTCTCACTTCGCACTTCGCAGAGTTGTCATCGTCATCGTCATCGATTGATTGGGATGAATCGACCATCTCCTTCGGCTTCGGCGATCCATCGGTGACTACTCTACTCCGTCCAGGCAAGGCTCGAGCCACTGTTTAACACCCGTAATTTTCAGTAAGTTCAGGGGCACCAAGGCGTTTTCTGTACCTTGTATTTGGTAGAATTCATGGTGGGGAAGCACTGCTAAAAGTTCCAATGTTTGTCGAGGGTCTTAGTGTCGAAAAAGATCGGATTTTCGGGCTTCGGGGGCCCTGGGCGAAAGTGACATGTGTCACAATCGCGTCACTCTCGCGGAGGGCCTATTGGTCGCGGTACATTTTCGGCGAGAGTGACTCATGATAGTGACATTGTCACTATCGCTTGTCACAATCGCGGTCGGGGGGCTGGTGGTTTAAATGAGCTGATTTTGCTACCCTTCTCTCATAACCCTCACCATTTCTCTCCCAAATCGTTTTCTTTCCCTCCCCCATGAACCCTAATCGATTTTGGGGCTTTTCCATGAAGATCAAAATGTTCCCCCTCCATATTTGATGATGGTTTCATCCTTGATGCAAGATCAAACTTCCATCTTCAACACTAAAGTTTTGGGATTTTTAGGTTTTGTTCAAAACCTAAGTAGTAAGTTATCCTCACCATTTCTAAATCTTATCGGGTGATATAAATGCTCCATTGGTGGTTTCCTAGTGTTTGATTCCTTCAAGTTCGGTTTGTAAGATTTTGGAAGGTTTGGGTCAAAAATAGGGTTTTGACCAAAATGAAGGTTTTGTTGTAAAATGTTTTGGGGAAATATTCTAGATGGTTGAATATGATTATTTACGGTTGGAAATGTGTGGATCTAGGTTTTGGAAGCTTGTGTTGAAAAGTTGGAATGGATGCCTTCGGAAGGCTTTGGGTGGGATCTCCACTTTGGAGGTCAATTGTTGAGGATTGAAAACTAGGTTTAACTTAACCTATCAAGGTGAATTCAAGTTGATTTGTGAAAACGGTGTACATGCCAAAATATGTATTTTAAAGTGTTTTCTGTCTTACATGAAATTGTTAACTGCTGGTAAGTTTGGTTATTTTGAAAGTGTTAACTTTATAAACTTATATAGCACACCTTTGGAGATTTTGGGCATTATGATAAATAAATCATATATTTTGGTATCTTAATGATTTATTCTATGGGAGTAGATTTGGAGTATAAAAGTATCTCATTTTGTGTTTTGGGCAAATGCATGGTTTTGTGTTATGGGACGTTTTGAAAGGATATATGTTATAAACTCACTTGAAAAACGATTTGTCCCAAATCTAAACTACGTTGGAATTTATTATATGTTTCGGAGTATGGGTTTACATAATTATGGGTTGTTTATGTTTGATTTCATTTTATGAATATCAACGTTGGGTCTTGGGATTTATTGAGCTTATGGCTTGGCTTGGATTTTGTTGGGTTTTGAGGACACTTGTCCGCTTTTAATAGCTCAATGTTGAGCGGTTGGTTATTTGCATTTACTGCATCTTAGTTGAGAATTACATGTTTTGAATGCATTAGTTCATTCGTTGAGAGTCATGTAATGGTTTAGTTAGTGCAATGGATCCATAGGCACGGTGTTCCTATGTCCCCGCTTTGGACATTTGGTTCACCATTTGGCACGGAATAGACATCGGGTCACCATGATAAGTAAGGTGTGGACCTATACGGTCGGGCAGCGTCTCATGGGCAGTAAGATGTAATTCCCTTATGCTAGAGTTCCCCGCTTTGGAACTATCAAGAATAGACCTAGAGGGGTTAACTTGATGTTTTCGAGTGATAGACTCAGAGGAGTTGAGCTCGGTGGGTGTTTTATGTGTAACCCACATGTTTTGATTTCTTACCTAATTATGTGACTTACTTTTGTGTTCCGTCACATCTAATGTAATCGGGTCTTTCCCGTCACCAATAGGTGTGGTTTTGGTTATAGAGTTTTATAATCCATGTTTTCAGAGACGTTTGAGTATGGGTATTTATATATGTTTTAAGGTTTTGGTTATTGAAACTCATTCAAGTTATTGGGATGTTTTGGAAGTTGGGATTATCTATGTTTTCAGTGTTTGATCGTTATAATGTCAACTATGTTTTTACGTGCGCTTTGGGTTTTGGCTTTATTTTAATAAGGCGTTTGTTTTATGATTTTAATCATGAAAAAGGTGAATGACGAAAGGAGATTGCTTTAAGATTTAATGTATTTCATTTTTGGTTGCTTTCAAATCAAATGGATTGCATTTTTGGAAATCATGATTTTAAATAAACATTCCTAAAGTTATTGCTTTATATATCTCTAATGAAAACTATTGAGCTCACTAGGCGTTAAGCCTAACCATTTTATTTGTCGGCATGTGTATCAGGTTTCAGTTGGGGTTTGGTTCTTGCAGTGTTTTGATGAGTTGAGCATTAGACTTACATGAGAGTAAGTAGTTTGATGAAGTCTTCCGCAGTTGGAGATAGCGACTATGATTGGGTTTTAGTAGCACCCGTCCCTATTATAGACTGTTTGCATAGAACGAACTGTGTGTATTGAAGTTAAATGTTAAATTGTGTTTGTAGATGAGTTACTTATCGATGTATTTAGAAATTTTAAATTAGTTGTTATTTCTGGATTTGAGAGTGTTACAACTGTCCAGTCCATTGAGCCACTGGCGATCGCTGTGCACTGCTTTGCTCGACGCTCGTGCTCCCACCGGCGACTACGACTGTAAGTTTTTTTGTTTTTTTTCTACACTTTACTCTCTACGTAGACTACACTATTGATTCTTATTTTAGGGTTTTGGTACTTTTGTTTTGGAGTGTTGATTTGATTTTGAATGTTGATTTCTAGTTTTCTACAAAAAATTGAACTTTCTGAGTTTGTAATATGCTTGTTTAGCTTTACTACAAACATTTGATTTCGCAAAATATGACAGGATTGGAAAGCACAATTTAGGCAGAAGTTCTAGTTCCCAGACCCCCCACCCGAACCCGAACCACTCGAACTGTATTCGGTCGGGTTTTAGGGGTTCTTTTCCCACCCGAATATCCGACCGGGTTTCAGTCCAGGTCACCCGACCTGACCCGTCTGATGCTCACCCTAGAGCCACAAGTGTGTAGCTCAGTTGGTAATGGGTTGGAAAAACTTGCCCGATAACTAACAGGTCCTGGGTTCGAGCCCAGACCCTCCCGTTAGCCACAACCGCTGAGTGAGTCTCAAAATGCACCCTCATACATGATGCCCGAGTAGGCAGGCAGGTATGGAGTCGGTCAAGGTTGCCGATATTAACATTTTGTCCAATAAGTTAAATAGATAAAAGACAAAAAAAAAAAAAAAAAAGGAACGAAAAACCCTCATTTAACAAAAACTTTTACCGGTCATTAAAAAAAATGACCAAATCCGAATGGTTTTAAAAACCATGATAGCCGCAATTTTGAAATTGCAGGTAATTTTCGACAAAACCATAACAACCAAATTTGTAGTTTATTCTATAAAAATAAGCATTTGGTGAAACATGTTTGTTATTCAATTGCTTTCTATATAAAAAAAAATTAATATAAAAATAATGGTAAAATGCGAGTATGGGGTTTTAATTTTGATTTTGATTTTAATTTTTTTTGGATGAAAAGTTGAAAATAGTCATAAAAGACAGAATTAGGGGTCGTATTGGGTATTTTCCATTTTAATAAATAATACTAATAAAAGAAAATTAATAATAAAAGAAAAGATGCATGCATCAGAATCAGCCGTCGGGCGTAAATAAAGGTAGAAAAGGACAATAGACATGATAGGAGTGGGCCCCAGGTGTACAAACGCACGGTCTTGATGACTTCTTTGACACGTGAATCTCCCACCTCTACGCATTTCAAGAAACCTTTCACCCATTTCTTTCGATATTTTCTTATTTAAATAGTAATATAATTCCCTTAAAATTAAAATAAAATAATCTAAATTACCTATGTAATCACATCCCGATAACTCATTTTATTCTATTTAATACTACACTTTTTCTTTTTAAATTGTATTTACAATTTCTCTCTTTATACTTTACATAAATATAAAAGGGCAAATTACATAAAAAGATTACATACTTTCTTTTTATTCCTATTTAAGATAACATACTATTAAAACCTTTATTTTGGTACCTAAAATGAAAAGTTTGAAATATTTAAGTACTTAAATAACCGGTTTAACCATGCTAATATGATCGATGATGTGGCTTACAAGTCAGCATTATTTGCTGAGGTGGCTAATGATATAAATTTTATTGTATAAAAAAAAAATACAAAAACGTATTTTTATTTTATTTCTATTATATATATATATATATATATATATATATGCATAAACAAGTCCACATCAGAACCAAAACAAGCAGGTACCATTTCCGGTCACCGTCTTGATCATCTCCAGCCACCGTTTCCGGTGACTATCTTCGGTCACCATCTCCGGTCACTATCTTAGGCCTCCGGCTCTGTTCGCCGTCTCTGACCACTGTCTCCGACCTCCATCTTGGTGGTGTCTCATGGATGCGAACAAAAGTTCGGTTGTGTTAGATTTATGAGCAACAAGCGTGAGTTTAAACCTTAAACTTCAAACCCGATTGCTAGCAATGAGGTTTATAAATGTCATTATGCTTGCATAGAGACCTGCTGACGTCGAGACCACAACCTTTGCCGCCGGCCACCATCTCCATCTCCGGCAAGAAGTTCTTACTCATGGGTTTGTGTGACAGGCTCACCCGATGTTTATTAGAGCGTGAGGGATGGACGAAAGACAGTAAGACTGATGATGGTGGGAGGTGTTGGACGGAGACGTTGGCCGGAGATGTCACCGGAGATGATGACCGGAAACTGGAAAGGCTGGACATAGCCTTCTTGGTGTAAACTTACCTATATAGTGGAAGGATATTTTGCAACCCTGAAAAAGTTGTAACTCTTGCAACCCACATCTTAACCGTTGGATTCATGATCGACGGTTATTTTATTTTTATTTTTCTGTTTTTTTTAATTAAAAATATTGGGCCCCATATCTATTGTAACCGCCGATCATGAATCCGACGGTTAAGATGTGGGTTGTAAGGGTTGCAACCTTTTACTAGGGTTGCAAAATATCCAACCCATATATATATATATATATATATATATATATATATATATATAGATTTAGATTTTTGAAGTATTAAATTTAAAAAAATAAAACAAAAATACGGTGGCCGGAGGCCGGAGATAATGACCGGAGACTGTGGCCGGAATAGTGACTGGAGATAGTCAAGACGGTGACCGAAAATGGACCTGCTTGTTTTGGTTCTGATGTGGACGTGTTTATATATATATATATATATATATATATATATATATATATATATAAATTCTAATTATTTAATAGAAATAAAATAAAAATACGTTTTTGTATTTTTTTATACAATAAAATTTAGAGAAATTAATTAAAATGACCGGATTTCAAACACGTATTACCGAAATACCCTAAGGTGCCGTTTGTTTTTTAAGAGGTTTAAAGTCTGAAATCTTAATTTAGTTATGATTAATAAGAGGTTATGTGTAAAAAGGTCTGAACGATTCAGACTTAAGAACCATTAAGAGTTTTTTTTTTTTAAACAAACAACCCCTAAATCTCTTTTGTTTTACCGAAATACCCTAAATGACCGTATTTCAAACACGTATTACCGAAATACCCTAAATCATATAAAATCTTACTAATTTGTTACCCACTTGCCATCCCGGCCATAAATATTAAATTCAATTAAAAATTTTATCCTCACCCGGGGATACCACTCCAATCCCGGCCCTAACCCCGGGATACCACTGTTGAGGCCTGCGAATTTTCATAACCCCGTGATGGGTCTCATCCCGGGCCTATATACCGACCAAAAAGGGTATTTCGGCAAAAGTATCGAGATTTAGGGCATTTCGGTAATACGTGTTTGAAATACGGTCATTTTAATTAATTTCCCTAAAATTTATATCATTAGCCACCTCAACAAATAATGTTGACTTGTAAGCCACATCATCGGTCACATCAGCATGGTAACCAGTTAAGGCTTAAACCGGTTATTTAGGTACTTAAATATTTCAAACTTTTCATTTTAGGTAGGGGTGTGCAGAAAGTCAACCGATCCAATAGGAACCGACCGATTCAATAGGAACCGACCGACAATGATTGGATATCCAATTGTAATTGGATCGGATCGGATCGAAAATTTTGACATCCAATTGGATCGGTTCGGTTCTTGGATGATGGTCCATAACCGATAAGAACCAACCGAACCGAACCGAATTCACCATCCAATACCAACCGACCGCACCGAACCGATATAAACCGGCCAAATACTAATTATTAATATAAAATTATATTGTTTATATATAAATTTATAAAAATTTTGGAATATTATATTATATTTATATGTATGAATTGTTGTAGATTGGATTTAAAACATTGGATGGATCTCATCCGATCATCCATCGGATGTCGGATGGATACAATCCGATCATCCATTCGTTGGATCCAATTCGATCCAATGGACATCCAATAAAAATATCCATTGGATGGAACCGAACCGATCCAATCATCCATTGGATTGACAAAATCCAAGATCTAATGGATGATTGGATCGGTTCGGTTGGAAAAATCCAACATCCAATGGATGATTGGATCGGTTCGGTTGGACTCACAACCATTGGATGTCAACCGATGAACACCCCTAATTTTAGGTACCAAAATGAAGGTTTTAAAAATATGTTACTTAAAATAGAAATAAGAAGAAAGTATGTTACATTTTTATGCAATTTGCCCAATATAAAAGTAAATTACACTTTGGGTGTTGCTTTGTGTACCCTACTCTACATGACTATGGTGCAATTATGTTACAATTTTGCATTGATTTCCTAACCCCTTCACCACAACCGTTCATTTTTTATTTTTTTAATTATAGTTACAATTTTGGTCCATAAACTTTTTTTATTGATTTACTTTATACTTTTGGTTTTATATTTTACATTTTTATTATATTAACACATATAAGCATATATTAACTAATATACATTAAAAAAATAATTTTTAATTTTAATAAGTTACACAATTATAATCGTCTTGTCAATACATTCGAAATTAGTCCAATATTGAATATTTTTTGATTTAATTGTTATAAGAAGAAAAATACAAATTGTACAAAGTCCAAAATTAATTTTTAAAAACTAATTCGCTATATTTACAAAAGTTTTTTGAGTTGGTTTGAGTTGTTTATAGAATTCTAGACGTGACATATATATGTGTGTGTTTTGATTTTATAAATTTATAAAATTTGTAAATTTTGATTTTATTTTATTTTATAAATTTGTAACTTTTGATTTTCTTATAACTTTGTAAAATGTATTTTTCTTTTTGTAAGAATTACATTTTATTATAACTTTGTAAAATGTATTTTTTTAAGAATCAATTCTGTAACAAACGACAAAGGTTAGGGACCAAATTTATAATTTACTCTCCAAACACTTTCACAACCGTTCATTTTTATTTATTTTTAATCATAGTTACAATTTTGGTCCCTAAACTTTTTTTATTGATTTACTTTATACCTTTTGATTTTATATTTTACATTTTACATTTTTATTATATTAACACATATAAGCATATATTAACTAATATACGTTAAAAAAATAATTTTTAATTTTAACAAGTTACACAATTATAATCGTCTTTTCAATACCTTCGAAATGAGTTCAATATTGAATATTTTTTGATTTAATTGTTATAAGAAGAAAAATACATTTTACAAAATTCAAAATTAATTTTTAAAAATTAATCCGCTATATTGACAAAAGTTTTTTGAGTTGGTTTGAGTTGCTTATAGAATTCTAGACGTGACATATATATGTGTGTGTTTTGATTTTATAAATTTATAAAATTTATAACTTTTGATTTGATTTGATTTTATAAATTTGTAACTTTTGATTTTCTTATAACTTTGTATAATGTATTTTTATTTTTGTAACAATTACATTTTATTATAATTTTGTAAAATGTATTTTTATTTTAGGGACCAATTTCGTAACAAACGCCAAAATAAAAGGGTAAAAAGTTAGTAGTACTAAAAGACAAAATATGAAGCTACAAAAGTCCACAACTCCTTTTCATGACCCGGAACAAAATCCCGTCAGTAGCTGGATGGCAAACCATATATATGTCACGTCTAGAATTCTATAAACAACTCAAACCAACTCAAAAAACTTTTGTAAATATAGCGGATTAGTTTTTAAAAATTAATTTTGGACTTTATACAATTTGTATTTTTTATTTTATAACAATTAAATCAAAAAATATTCAATATTGGACTTATTTCGAAGGTATTGACAAGACGATTATAATGGTGTAACTTGTTAAAATTAAAAAATAATTTTTTAACGTATATTAATTAATATACGCTTATATGTGTTAATATAATAAAAATGTAAAATATAAAATCAAAAGATATAAAGTAAATCAATAAAACGAGTTCAGGGACCAAAATTGTAACTATCATTAAAAAAAAGCACCGTATGAGGAGGAGGGTTCGGAAAACAATGGGTCATTATTGGATTTTATTAGACTAGGGTGTAATTGGTAATTTAGACTATGGTGCATTTAGTTTGACCCTTACAGTTTTAGTGTATGTGGTTGCACTAATATCAAGGCATTGTTTGGCAAACTAGCTTATCAGATAACTCGTACCTGATAAGCTAGTTTTTCAAAACACTACTATAAGTAGTTTTTCAATAAGCTAGTTTATTGTCATCCAAACATGTACCAATAAAAAAAACTAGCTTATAAGCTAGCTTATCAACTAACTTATAAACTAGCTCTTTTTGCCAAACATAGATTTTTGCCTTCAAACTTAGTTACATGTTAATCATTGTGATTGTTACTTTGTTTTTCTTTTGGTTCATGTGACTAAGAGAATTAGAAAAGTTTATTAATACTTAATACAAGAGCATTTTGCTATTTTTTATATAAAATTGAATAGAAACGTTATTACATCACGTATACTTATCCTGTAACATCCGGAATTTCAAGAAATTTAAGGCCTTGTTAATCTTGCGAATATGTGGTTATCGAAATAGGCAACTTATTGTTTAATTTCTATTTCCGATTATTTTAATTTCATGATGTCGAATTGGAAGTTTTAGATCAAATCCTTGTTGGGGCAGTAAGTTGCGCGACTTACGACGCGAGTGGAAGTCGCGACATGAGCCGCGTAATCCACTGGAGTGCGTGCATTCGGGAAGCTGCGCGAATTACGCCGCGGGTGGAAGTCGCGGCACAAGCCGCGTAATTCACTGGAGTCTACGTATTGGAGCACACGGGCGACTTATGCCGCGGGTGCAAGTCGCGACACAAGTCGCGAGACGACCTGCAAGCCCTAAAACCCCCCATTTTGGCCGATTCTTCTCATTTTCTATCACAAGTATCAGATCCTTAACGAGAGAAACTAGGGTTTGGGCGATTTTCCTCTTCTCCTAAACCTCTCATCATTTATTGCAAAGTTGGGTGGGTGAAATCATTTATTGAGCTCCATCTACCTCAAGTTTTCAAGACTTCAACTCCTCATCATCTCCATCCACTTCAAGGGTTCTTCCAAGTTTTATAGGGTTTTGTGTAAAACCCTAGATAGTGAGTTTTCTCTTCATATTTTCAAATGAGATACATACCTTGTACATTTACTTGTTTAACATCTCTTGTTTACATAAAAGTTGACCACCTTCAAGTTTTGACCTAACTGTCATTATTGGAAATCTTGGAGGTATAGCCTTGGTTACATCGTGGATGATAATGTTATGATTATTAATGGTATTCGGGCTTAATGATACGTGTTTTATGAGTCATGAGTAATATTGGAATATTTGCATGCTTTAGAGTTTTGTACCTAAATTATGCTTGGGATTGAGGAAGCCTTATACATGTATCTTATGGGTATAGAATTATGTATAGAGACGGACATTGTACGTACATAGAACAAACCATGAGTAAGTGCTAGGAGGATGTAGTCTTAGGTGCCACCATAATGGTATGCACCTAGACCTCCGCCATTTGGAGTAATGCCTGGGAGGTAGTCTTCGAGTGTGCTGGGCCTTCGGGACGTTGCTCAGACGAGTGAACATCAAGGTACATTGACTTGAGGTAAAACTCATTGTTGCGATGGGTCTCCCCCATGACGGACCTTATGGACTTTGGTGATTGGAACAGTATAATTGTCATAACATGCTTTATATATGTATGCCATGTTTTAATGTAACTCACTAGACCCGTTTGGTCTAACACTTGATTGTTGGTATGTACCTCAGGTTCTAGTGGCGTGAGCGCCAAAGAGACTTAGATGATTGTAGTGGCGAGCTTGGGAGCATTTTTGGGATGACAATACTGAAGACTATTCTCGTGGACTTAGTTGACAACCTTTTTGTAACCTTATGTCTAATTAGAGTTAGATTAGAGAATTGTCATCTATTGTCGCTTCTAATTACGAACTTGTAATTGACAGACATTTATTGTTCCTTTTTATGAGCTCATTGCCTTGGCAATTTTATATACCATATATTCACCTTCCGGAAATTTTTGTTAGTCTCATTTTTGGGGTGTTACATATCCTGACCATTTTTTTCTCCAACCTAGACCTTGTCGGCCACCATGAGTTCATCAATTTTGTCACTTGTTCATCCCATTCTCCGTCACTTGTCCAACTATGGATTCTTCCCAAATTTGGGTTTTTAATAGTTAAAAATCATTTCGGACGCACCTTTCTCCTTGCTCACATATCATTTTCGGTGCTTCTTCCCCTTCCCTTTTCACACACATACACACTAGATCTAGGTGCTTTTAAAGTTGTTAACAAATTAAACAAAAACTAATGGTGACTTTATTTCATATTGCATGCACACACACAAACACTCATACCATTAAAAACCTCAAAGAACTCTATACTTACAACAACCAAAGAGAAAAAGAACAGATCCAAGTTATTTGTGCATTTACTGTTATCTTTGTTTTACAACTTAATACAACAAAATGAGATATGTGATGGTGGTTCAACACACACCATATCGTGTATACATACACAACCACGATATTTATGGCACACATACAGAAATGGAGATAACCGATGAATATGGGAGGAGGTGTTGTAGGTGTTCATGCACCTACACACATGCATATTGGCAAAAGACAATGGTTTCGCCATTGCGGGTCGCCGGAGGGGTAGGGGAGGGAGTTCTCTCAAAGATGGGTGAATGAGGGTCACAATAGTATGAGTGTGTAAAGGGGAAGGGGAACCAAAAATGGTATGCTTGCAAAGGGGATGGGTACTAGAAATGGTATGTGTGCAAGGAGAAAAGAGGACACCAAAAATGTTTTTTTACTATTAAAAAACCCAGATCTGAGGAGGAGCCTCGAGTTGTAGTAGGCCCGGAGAAGGGGACGAGCAAGTGACGTCTGACGAACTCATGATGGCCGACGAGATTTACGGTTGGAGAAGAAAAGAAGTGGGGTGGGTATATGTAATATAATAATATTTTTGTTTAATCTTCTAATATAAAATAAATAAGAAAAATAGCAAAAGTTGTGAAGTTTAACGGACTTTGTTAACAATGCATATAACAGGGACCAATAGCAAATTTAGTGGGAGCACAATGATAAAAAAATATAATTAGTTTAAAGTATAGACTAAAGTTGATAATGAGTGATAATTAGAGTATCTCCAATGGTAAATTTAATAGCTTGATGAATGTTGACGAAGACTTGATGTCAAATTCCACCATTGGAACAAAAACTTGAAGAATAGTTTGACATCCAACGACTTGTGGATGTCAAGTGCTTGAGGATTTATAAAATGTTTATATTTGATCCCTCAACAAACATAGGTTTACATTTTTAATTTTACACGTTCATTCAATAATAATTTATTTATTAAATATATAAAATATTATTATTATTATTAACAAAATACATTATTTGTGCACACTCATATCCTATTCTTATATCATCATCTCATTCTCACGTATTTGTGCTTTAAATAACGACAAATAATGGAAGGAGTTTTATAAAACATTTCAAATAGACGATGATAGTTTATGTATATATATCTATACTATATAATGAAAATTCTAAAACGGTTATTGTACAAACTATTGTACAATTACATTTACCATCCTTAATCTTTTGTACAATAACATTTACCACCCTTACAATTACTTATTTAATTTATTTTATATCCCTTACTTTTTCATTTTACATTTTACACCGTTATCATATTAACACAAATAATCGTATATGAACAAAAATGCAATGAAAAAATACGTTCCTTTTTTTACAAATTATACCATTATAATCGTCTCGTCAATACCATCAAAACGAGCCCAATATTGAATATTTTTTAATTTTACCATACTATTAAATATCAGAATATATACGAATTATCTATACTAATAAAACGGTTATTGTACAATCTTTTGTACAATAACATTTACCACCATTACAATGTTACATTTACCATTCTTACAATTACTTATTTAATTTACTTTATATCCTTACTTTTTCATTTTTAATTTTACACCATTATCATATTAACACAAATAATCGTATATGAACAAAAATGCGATGAAAAATACGTTCATTTTTCTACAAATTATACCATTATAATCGTCTCGTCTGACCTTCAAAACGAGCCCAATATTGAATATTTTTTTAATTTAATCGTACTATTAAATATCATGAATATCTACAAATTAGTTTGTTTTTTATCCATGCGTTTTATTTATTTTTCTACCATTAGCACATTAAAAATACATAATCGTAAAATACGTTTCATTCTTATTATAAATTATATCATTATAATTTTTTTCGACAATAATTGTAATATAAATTAATTATTAAATATCTTTATAGGTTTATGGTTTTATAAATTGTGATTCTTAGGTTATGATTGATTGTTGATGACATATCTATAAGAAAGTAACATTAATAGTTCGTTTTTTACTTACATTCCGCTGCATTGTGCGGGTATATGCCTAGCTATATAATGAAAATTCTAAAACGGTTATACGGTTATTGTACAATCTTTTGTACAATAACATTTACCACCCTTAATCTTTTGTACAATAACATTTACTACCCTTACAATTACTTATTTAATTTACTTTATATCCCTTACTTTTTCATTTTCATTTTACACCGTTATCATATTAAACAAATAATCGTATATGAACAAAAATGCAATGAAAAAATACGTTCCTTTTTTATAAATTATACCATTATAATCGTCTCGTCAATACCTTCAAAACGAGCCCAATATTGAATATTTTTTAATTTAACCGTACTATTAAATATAAGAATTTATCTATACTATATAATGAAAAGTCTAATACGGTTATTGTACAAACTATTGTACAATTATATTTACCACCCTTAATCTTTTATACAATAACATTTACTACCCTTATAATGTTACATTTATCACCCTTACAATTACTTATTTAATTTATTTTGTATCCCGTACTTTTTCATTTTACATTTTACACCGTTATCATATTAACACAAATAATCGTATATGAACAAAAATGCAATGAAAAAATACATTCATTTTTTATAAATTATACTATTATAATCGTCTCGTCAATACCTTCAAAACGAGCCCAATATTGAATATTTTTTAATTTAACCATACTATTAAATATCAGAATATATACGAATTATCTATACTACTAAAACGGTTATTGTACAAACTTTTGTACAATTACATTTACCACCCTTACATTGTTACATTTATCACCCTTATAATTACTTATTTAATTTACTTTATATCCCTTATTTTTTTCATTTTACACATATTAACACAAATAATTATATATTAACAAAAATGCAATGAAAAAATACGTTCACTTTTCTACAAATTATATCATTATAAGCGTTTCCTCAATATCTTCAAAACGAGCCAAATATTGAATATTTTTTAATTTAACCGTACTATTAAATATCATGAATATCTACGAAATAATTTTTTTTCTGTCCATACGTTTTATTTTATTTTTCACCGTTAGCACGTTAAAAATACATAATCGTAAAATACGTTTCATTCTTATTATAAATAATATCATTATAATTTTTTTCGTCAATAATTGTAATATAAACTAATTATTGAATATCTTTATGGGTTTAGGTTTCATAAGTTGTGATTTTTAGGTCATGGTTGATTATTGATGAAATGTATATAAGGAAATAACATTAATTGTTCGTTCTTTACTTACATTCCGCTGCATCGCGCGGGTATATGCCTAGTATATATTAAAAATGAATTAAAAATGCAAAAAAACTTTTGAAAGACTTGACCATTGGAGTAGTAATTTGAAGATAACTTTTTGGTGACGTGACAAATAAATCAAGTCTTTAAAAGACTTAACCATTGCGGATGCCCTAAGGTCAAAAGAGTAATTTACTCTTTAATTATCGAGAGAATAATTAGGCGGTGGAACATACGGTGTATATATTTTGTATCAATTAGTTTTTATATTATTTAAGAGTTTTGTTTTTGTTATTATTTAGTTACATATTTATTGTATTATGTAAATAAAATAAGTATCATCTCCATTGATTTTTATATTTATTTCAAGGTTGCTTGTAACAATATGGTGATCTATTGCAAGTGAAATTTTTAACGAACTTCAACTTTGGCTTTTAAATGAATTCTAAAAATTAATAGTTTGACAAATATTAGAGGTGATGACATCATTTGATTATAAAGATGAAAGTTGTAGAAAGTTTTCATAAAATCACAATAAATTAGAGCATCTCCAATAACTATGTTATAATATAAATTTTGATGATTTATGAGAATTTTAGAGGCAGGAGCTATACTATATTGTATGGTAAAAATAAAAAAGAGAAGAGAGGAAATATGAAAATCTCTAAATTTAAGAGAAATCTCTAAAACTCTACATAAGTGAGATAATTAATATTTTAATCTTTTGTGATACCAATTTAAGAGAAATCTCTAAACTTAAACTAATGCTCTGATACCAACTTGTAACACCCTAAAAACTAGTGGAATAAAAATTCGAAATTTCTGCAATATAACGACTATGAGTAGATAAAAACATGGGTATAAAACCTGTTATAATCAATCCCAAAGTATCATCCCGATAAAATGGGGAAACAAATTATAACCATTACAATTAACCAAATGAAGAATACACTAACAACGTAATAATCTAACTTAAATAAGAAAGATTAACATCGGGTGTTGCTATTCTTCCAAAAGTATGCCCGCTATCCAAAATATCGATCTACACATCTCCCAAAAAGATCGCTCTTGGCCTCAAAGTCATCCACTCAGTCCCGACGAACCCCTTCGGAAACCTGACCTGGTATACATGTCATTTTGAGAAAAAGTGTTAGGCTAAAGCCTAGTGAGATCAAACATTTGCAGTTTAAGTAATCAAACTTAAAAGTGAGTAAAAGAGTTTATTTTTATACAACAACAATAATGGTAACAATAACAATAATGCTTTTTGAAATATAACAAATACTTTTTTGGGTTAACGGGGGAGACCTGCTTACTAACACAAATGACGGAACACAAAAGTAAGTCATTCGATGAGTCAGTAAAGCCAATAAACAAATAAAGTATACGCAAGGGATGTCAGGCTCAGTGGCTTTAAACGTACACCCACGGAAACTCAAGTTCAACCCCGAAGGGTTCCTACGTCGAGCTCCTCATCCAATATCGTAATACTTGAGCACGAAGGACTTATAACCCAATCCGATGCCAAACGTGCCTCGACGTGGAAAACTAGTCGTCCCAACGCCGGAACAATAATAAACCAAATACGGGGTCATGACTCCCAATGCATCAAATAAGCCAAATAATGTGCATAAGGCCCAACCAGAAATCCCAACAATGGTTAACATACAATAAGTGACATGAAGGTAATTCCCACCAAAACTACTTCCATTGTTTACCGAGAGGCCACTAGTAAAAATATAGATGATTCCCTTTTTATTTCAAATCCCCAAAATATGAAGTGAGTTTAATATGCAAACTTATCAGCAGTTAACCACAATACCAATATTTCCAAATTCATAGTTTTGCATAGCGATGCTATTCTCTCAAGGTATAACCCAAGTAAAACAAGCTAAAGAACATTATTAAAGCTCATAAATCGTTATTTCTCAAAAATCACCACAAACACTTATATCTCCAAAAGTTAGGTTTAGCAAGAAATCCCACAAATCAAATATATGAAAGAGGAGATATTAGGTATTCAAAATCAATCTTTTGACATGTATAAACTTTAGTAAAATGGGTAAGAACTCACCTTAGTGGTTTTCTTAAAAGAAAACCAAACCCTAAAACGAAGGAGATGAAGATGAGTTGTATAATCACTTGAGAGCTTCTTACCAACACTTCCTAAAAGTGTTAAGGACTACCATTAATGACTATGAACCACCATAAATGAGGAGAGAAGTCTAGATGAGAAACACTTACCGAAATCAGTAGAGAGAATCGCTCCCAAACCCTAGAAATAAGATAAAAATGACTGAAAATCGCGACTTGGCTTTTTATACCCGAAACCCCCGTCGGCGATAGTGCCCCGGCGATAGTGACATCTGTCACTATCGCGGGCAAGGTCGCGAGTGCCTTACCACCTTTGGTACAGATTGGGCGATAGTGCCCCGACGATTGTGACCATGTCACTCTCACGGGCACAATCGCGAGGAACGTACCGAGGCCCTAAGGCCTTCGGCGATAGTGCCCTTTGCGATTGTGACACCCTGTCACTCTCGCAGGCACAATCGCGAACAGCCCCAAATTTCCCAAATTTGATGATTTTTAACCCACGATGCTTAAATCCCACTTTCTCGATATTAAGCTATTAAAATCAAAATATATATAAGTTTCAAAGTGAGAAGAATACTACATGGGTTCTCAGAATTCGGGGTGTTACAGATTAACTGATGTAATTGGATGTAATTATTTTTAGAGATATTGAGTTTTGATACTCTATTTTAGAGAAATTAATATAGCATAGGTTTCGTAGATGTTCTTAGTTAGTTCATTGGTGGTATTTGCAATGAATGACTATGGTTTTTTAAATCGTGGTTGTCTAAGTTAGTTTGCGTACAACTCGACTAATCTCAGAGAGTCCTAAAGATAACAACGGGCCTGGAAAATTCTTAGTGACGAGCTTGGGGAGACTCAAGTTAGCGACAAATGGGGAGGATCCCCGAAATCTAGACTATATTTGCTAGTTGAGCTAGGAAAATTCCCAGAGCCATGGGTTTAACCCCTACACAACTTGTTTTCTTCGATTTTGTCTAAGCAACATAAACGATAGAAACCTAACCTTAAGGGTTGAATTCAGAAATTTGCTATAAACGAGATTTGAACCCACTCCCTTTTCACACTATAGACTTTAATATAACAACTTAAACCAACTCAATCATTGGAAACTTATTGGATAAGTTTATTTTTGAGAATTATAAGGGGCACAAAACAATATTTACAATGGCATCCTTAAAGAACGCAAATTTATTTTCACTACGGCGTAACCAACGACATGGCACACTCTATGCCACAATAGTTTGGCAAAGAAACACTGATTTTCGATGCTCTGTGATTGTTAGGGACATGTCAAGGTCTATAGTCGACAAAATCAATCAAATTTAAGCTTTGTTCGACTATTTAAGCAAAATTCAAAAATTAAGTTAAGAAAAGTCAGTTAAGATAACTTGTCCCCAATATTGTTTCAACATTTTTTACATATTGATTGTTTTATGTTCACTAATTTAATAATAAAATATCTAACATCCACATTGTAACACCCTAAAAATAGGGGTTAATTTAAACCTGAATAAATGCAGAATAAACAAAGCTAACATAACCAAATCACCCAAAAAGGGGAATAACTATATGACGTTTACAATACAAAAATCAAGTGAAATTTAAACTCAACAACCTACTAATCTAGGCCAACAAAATCTAGATTAGGAACGAGTGTTGTCATCTCACTTCCAAAAGTATATACCACCGCTATATCAAGTATACGCCTCTATGACTTCCAAAACTGCTATTCTCCTTCAATGACTCTCCACTCAAGTCCGAGGAGTCCCACCGCTAGAATGACCTGTTATACATATGATTTTAAGAAAAAATGTTAGGCTAAAGCCTAGTGAGAACAAACAGTTATATTCGAAAAATACTTTAAAAGAGATAATTAGAGAAAGCCATTGAAATAATTGTAAATAAACCAATAATTGTACATAAACACCTCTTGGGTTAACAGGGGAGACCTGCTTACTAACATAAGTGACGAAACACAAAAGTAAGCCACTTGATATTTAGTAAAACCAAACACATAATAAAATACACGTATTGGATGTCGGGTTCGGTAGTTTTAAACGTACACCCACGAAATGTCAACTTCAACCACAAAGGGTCCTTACATTGAGTAATCCTCATCCAATGACATGTACTAGCACGTAGGACTTATACCCTATCTGATGACAATACGTGCCTCGATATGGAAAACTAGCGTTCCATCATCGGACGTAATGATACAAATAATTATGGGGTCATGACGCCTAAATGAAACCAAATAGACAATCCTATATAAGTCAAATCAATCAATATCTCTAAAACATTTAAAATGCCATCAAATGTGTAAATCAAGGATTTATGTAAATTTTCCTGTAATCCTAAAGGGGTTCCAATAAAGTTCCTTGACTAATACTACCATATACTAAATCAACTCACGCAAGTTCTCATTCAACATACTTATCAATATTCTTAAAACCCTAGTTTTTGATTCAAAGAGTTTGAACTTGAGATTAAAAGAAACATGTTTTCCTGTGTATACAATCACATTTAACACAATGTAAAAGTTCCTTAACCTTGCATTTATATCCATCCAAGTAAACCCTAAAATCTCCAAAATTAGGTTTTTGGTGAATACTCACTCAAATCAAAATGAATCAAAAAGGAGATACTTAGAAGGTAAAATCCCCATTTTACATGTATAAAGTTTATAAAAGAGAGAATGAACTCACCTTGTAAGGTTGTAGCTTGAAACCCTAAAACCCAAGAATAAATGATGAGGAGATGAGTAAATGAGGTCTAGGTCACTTGAGAGATTTATATGTCCACTTCCTAAATGCACTAAGGACCACCATTAATGATCAAGACAACACAATAAATGAAGTGAGAGGTTTGGGGGAGAAGACTTACCAAATCTACAGAGAAAAACGCCTCTAAACCTTGGAATCTCGTAAAATGATCAAAAATTGTGACCTAGCTTCTTTTATACCTGACCACACCCTTCAGTGATAGTGCCCGACGATTGTGACTCTTGTCACTCTCGCCGACATAATCGCCCATGCCTTCAAAACTCGCAATACAATCCGCGCGAAAGTGACCATCGATAGTGACCAAAGGCATTCTCTCCTGGCACTATCGCTGACATGGTACCGAGGGGTTCTCACTCCTCCGCGATTGTGCCTTCGCGATAGTGACATCCTGACAAACTCGCAGGCGCTTTCGCCCAGACGGTACCGAATCCTGCTTCAGTCCTAATCCTGTTTGGTGCAAACCCAGCACTCCCTAATCTTTGAGATTTAACATTCTAAGACAAACAAGGTGTTGGAATTGATAATCAGAGGGCTATGTATTGTATTGATTTTCTGTTTCTTTACTTAACTTACAAAGAAAAGAAGAGCCTTTATTTATAGGCACTACAACAGAAATAAAAAGGAAATACGAGGCTGAAATTGAGGAAACAGATCGCTGATTAATCATTGTATTATGGGAGATGATGCTAACCATTGGCTGATCCCATGAATTTCTCAATCATATTTTTTTTCCTTTTTTTTAACACTCCCCCTCAAGTTGAATAGTGGGATCTCCAACATTCAACTTGAACAAACAATTGTTGAAGATTCTCCCGTTAACTGCTTTTGTCAGAATGTCGGCCAGCTGGTCTTCTGATCGAACAAATGGTAATTCAATGATCTTTGTTTCCAATTTTTCTTTAATGAAGTGTATGCCCACTTCTACATGTTTTGTTCGATCATGTTGGACTGGGTTTTCTGATATTTGGATGGTTGTTTCATTATCGCACATGATTCTGCTAGTTTCCTTAGGGGAAAAACCAACATCTCTCAACAGATTTCAAATCCATAAAACTTCTGCTAATCCTCGTGCTATCCCTCTGAATTCTGCTTCAGCGCTTGAAAGAGATACCACATTTTGCTTTTTGCTTCTCCATGTGACAAGATTCCCACCGACTAGAGTGAAGTAACCGGATGTCGATCTCCGGTTTCCTTTATCTCCTGCCCAGTTTGTATCCGTATATACTTGAGTTTTTAAATGCCCATTTGATTTAAATAGAACTCCATGACCAGGTGTTCCCTTGAGATATCTAATAATTCTCCACACAGCTTCCATATGGGTGACTTGAGGTTGATGCATGAATTGGCTTACCACCCCTACAACGTAGGCTATATCTGGATGGGTATGTGAGAGATAAATCAATTTTCCCACAAGCCGTTGGTATGTACCTTTTTCTGTCAACTTCGTTCCTTCTTCCATATGAAGTTTTTGATTTACAACCATAGGAGTATCCACGGGTTTGCAATCGATCATCCCGGTTTCTGCCAATAAGTCTAGGACATATTTTTTCTGGGAAATGAAAATCCCCTGTTTTGACCTTAGTACTTCAATCCCAAGGAAGTATTTAAGTCTACCCAAGTCTTTCATCTCGAATTCCGTGAACAAGTTTGTCTTTATCTTTGTCATTTCTTCTTCATCGTTCCCTGTAATTATCATATCATCAACATAGATAATTAAGCAGGTTATGAGTTTGTTTTGTCGTTTAATAAACAGAGTATGATCTGAATTACTCTATCTAAACCCATATTTTTTCATAGCTAAAGTGAACCTTCCAAACCAAGCTCGGGGGGATTGTTTCAATCCATAGAATGATTTCTTCAGACGACAAACTTCCCCAGGTTTAAAGTTTCCCGTGAATCCGGGAGGACATTCCATATAGACTTCTTCTTTAAGCTCTCCGTGTAGAAAAGCATTTTTCACGTCAAACTGATGAAGTGGCCACCCTTCATTTGCAGCTATTGAGAAGAGAACTCTAATCGTGTCAATTTTGGCCACCAGAGAAAAGGTCTCGGAGTAATCAATCCCATATGTCTAAGTGTACCCTTTGGCTACTAACCGGGCTTTGTATCTTTCAACGGTTCCATCTGGTTTGTGTTTTACAGTGAAAACCCAACGACATCCCACCGTTTTTTCCAAATGGGAGGATACATTTTTCCCATGTATCGTTTTCTTTAATGCATCCATCTCTGTTTTTATTGCCTTTTTCTAGTTCTCCGATTCTAAAGCTTGCTCGACAGTGGTTGGGATCTCTTCAGAATATAATGAGGCAGCAAATGCCTTGGCTTCTTTTGATAGGTTTCCTTTGGCTATGCTTGACATAGGATATCTTGAATTTTGAGCCTCCTTTTCAGGAGAGTATCTTTTTGGAGGAACTCCTCTGTTAGCCCTTGAAGGGAGAACATATCTTTCGGTTGTCTCGGCTTGCAATTGATTTTCTTGTTCATCCTGTAATGAGACATCCTGCTCTATCTCATGGTTAGATGAATCAGAAGAGTCAATATTCTCATGGGTTTGAGAGTTAGACAAAGAAGAAAAAGAGAAGCCAATATCCTCAACATTCTCGTGGGTTTGGGGGGTACTTACCTCGAACATCGGGTTGGGCTGATCATGTTCAGTAACACTGATTGTTGGCGCCGCCGCGGCTTGTGGTGATGACTCGATTTGGGTACTGTGATTCACTTCTTCTGACGATGGCATCTGTTTTAACCAACTCAATGTGTCACTGTACTCACTCTCCCCTTGACCAGTGTGTTGGGTGCTGTAGAAGTATCCAGTTTCAAGAAAATCACAGTTCATAGTAGTGAACATGTGACGTCTTTTTGGACTGTAACACCGATATCGTTTTTGGTCGACTCCATAACCCACGAAGACACATTTTTCAGCACATGGATAACGTTTGGAGCGTTCTGTTTTAGGTATGTGGACAAAAAACAGAGCAACCAAAGACACGAGGTTGGAGAGTAAGGGTAGAAGGAAGTTTGGTGAATTTAGACAGTGTTTGGAAGAGGGTTTTGAGGTCAAGAGCTTTGGTTGGAAGCCGATTTATAAGATAAGTTGTTGTGGCAAGGGCTTCTGGCCAAAAAGATCTCGGGACTTTGTATTCAATTAAGAGGGCACGGGTTATTTCTAAAAGGATACGGTTTTTCCGTTCGGCAACACCGTTTTGTTGGGGGGTATGAGAACATGAGGTTTGATGAATTATCCCTCTTTTTTGACAAAACTCTTTCATGGAGGTGTTAACAAATTCTCCCCCGTTATCAGATCGTAGAATTTATATGTCTCTTTTGAATTGGGTTTTAATCATGGTATAAAACATAGAGAATTTGTCAAACACTTCGGATTTATTTGTCAAGAAATAAGTCCAGGTCACACGTGTGCAGTCATCAACAAAAAGCAAGAAATATCGAAAATTTTGTCCCCCGGTAATTTTTGTTGGTCCCCACACATCCGAATGAATCAACGAAAAAGGGAAATCCGCCTTAGTATTATTTGGCTTGAAGGTATGTTTATGACTCTTAGCCAAAACACAAGTTTCACAACTTAAGACTTCATTTGAAGGAAATAATTTAGGAAATAAAAGATGCAAATAACTGGTGGACGGGTGTCCCAACCTTCTATGCCATAACCAAGCTTCCCTATTTGTAGTTCCATGAGCCAACATCATAGTACTTTGTCGAGTCACTTCATCCACATAGTATAATCCTTGGCGTTCAGTGCCACGTCCAATAACCATCCCCGTCTTGATGTCCTGTAAGATACAAAAGGTAGGATGCATTAGAACTGTGCAATTTAGTTCTTTGGTAACATGGCTGATTGATAACAATTTATGTGATAAGGATGGAACATAAAGACAATTCGATAACTTCAAGGTTGGTGAAATTTCAATAGTCCCTCCTCCTTTCACTTGAACAATTCCCCCATTAGCGGTATGAATTTGAGATTTTTGAGGTTTTGACATTGAACACATATCTGACAGTTCAAATGTCATGGTGTCAGTAGCACCACAATCAAATATCCATGAATCATTATTTCCTCCATAATTCGCTGTCATGTTAACCTCCCCAATGGTAACAGGATTTTGAGGTTCCCCTTTTGATGAATCATAAATTTGTGGGTTGTTTAATAAATCAAGAATTTTAGGACTAAAGAACTTTGGGTTAAGAATAGAAGTACTAGAAATGGAAGGGCTTGGGAGGTGACTCTCAAACCCTATACCTGATTCGTTCCCCATTTTTTCGTTATTCACCGCCGCTAGAAAACCAAATCCATTTTCTTTTCCGGCGGTTCTTAAGTGGTCTCCGCCGCTGTTGGTGATCTCCGGGTTACCCACGGCAGTCGCCGCCTTGCCGTCTTTACCCTTCTTGTGGCCATCGGTCCACCATTCGGGGTATCCCACGAGTTTGAATCATTGTTCCTTTGTGTGTTTCATCATGCCACAGTGGCCGCACTTCAGTCGTGACTTATCTACCCGGGATGATGACCCCGTCGGTTGTCCATGGTCTGACCAGCGTTGACTTTTTGCGATAAATCCTGAGCCCTCGGTTTCGCTTGACGTAGTGACTACAAGTCCGGTCGCCACGCCCTGTTCCGAAGTTGCCCCAAGAATATGTTGGTGAGCGGTTTCCTTTCTTACGACAACATAGGCTCCTTTGGCTAAGGGTAAGGGATCCCATCGCAAGATTTCTCTTTTGATGGGATCATATTTGCGATCAAGGGCATTTAGAAATTGAAACAATTTCTGTTCGACTCTAATTTTGTTGTAAGCCGTGATGTCAATTGCACATTTCATGGGGTTTGGGTCTCTTCTTTCTATCTCTCCCCAGATCCCCTGCATCATGATCCATAGATCTTCGAGAGGCATACCGGTTTGCTTGATTTCATTTGCCTTGACATGTAGGTCAAATGTTTGAAGTTTGTCCTTGTCGCTGCTATAAGTGATAATCAGGGCTTCCCACAATGATTTTGCAGTGGGATACTCGGTCAAATTGCTAGCAAGGGTAGGTCCAATGTTTTGTATAAGCCACGAGAAGACAACCAGGTCATCTTGTTCCCATTTCTCATACTTCTCATCTGTTGTTTCTGGGGGATTTGTGGATAAATGGCTTAGCATGACTTTTGACTTTCCTCCTATTGCCACTTTGATCATCCGAGCCCATAAGGCATAGTTTTGACTGTTGAGGTTGAGACTAATCTTGAGACTATCAGACAGATTCTGTTTTGGGTTCTGGGGCTGGGACGTGAGACCATTTTTGATGAGATTGGTGATTTGGGCGGTTAACTCTTCGTTGCTAATATTGGTTTTGTGGGCTGAGCTACCGTCACTAGACATGGTAGGTTGGTATGAAAGAGTTTGTGGGGAATTGGTAGATGATGAGCAGAACTGTGTTGTTTGATCTTAGAACCATTCAACACTGCTCTGATACCATGTTGGAATTGATAATCAGAGGGCTATGTATTGTATTGATTTTTTGTTTCTTTACTTAATTTACAAAGAAAAGAAGAGCCTTTATTTATAGGCACTACAACAGAAATAAAAAGAAAATACGAGGCTGAAATTGAGGAAACAGATCGCTGATTGATCATTGTATTATGGGAGATGATGCTAACCATTGGCTGATCCCATGAATTTCTCAATCATATTTTTTTTCCTTTTTTTAACACAAGGATCCCATAACATAGAATAATATTGCGATAATCATCAATTATTTCCATTCTAAGATGAGGATTTTAACTTACGGGTGTTAGACACATTTAGTAGAACGATAGGTTTGTCATTCTAATCCAGTTCAAACATTTTAAGATGTAAATGTTAAGAGCATACATGCAGGTCTATGACAGTCATACACGCAACGAAACATATAATTGAAACCTCCCGATAGTCCATATGAAACGGAGTAGGTTGGGTATTTCGAATTTTCACCTTCATGAGTACATAAATATTTGGAGAAGATATTGAAGCAAGTAACGAACTTTATGGATGACGTCTTCACAATAGCCATGCTTACTAATGAATCTTTTGCACGTGTTACATTAGTAGAAGAGATTTCTTACTGCTTTCGTGTTTCTAAGCACTAAAACTTGAAGATGGGGTAGCCGTATGCAAGAGGGAGAGAGACAAATTTAAAGATATTACCAAAATGCGACGTTCACAATTACGTCAACCCCTAGGGTATGCGTTCCTCGACCACCAAATATTTCACTATCTGATAATTCAAAATCAAAATTTTGAATTGAAATATATGACATATCACATATACTTTATAATTTGTAAGGCAATTGATACATCTATATGAAGAATCTACCCAAAAGCCATCCAGGCGGGCTTCTAAAAAATTAAATAAAAAAGTAATAAAGAATATAAGATTTAATCAATTAGAAAAATATAAACGGGTGAGACGGGTCTACCGAGATTTTTTTTCCATTCGCCCACCCATTAATTTAACAGTCCAACGCGAGACCTGCCGATTTTCGAAAAATGGTTCCCCAAGCCTGTTTTTCTAAAGGGTCGGATGGATAACCTTTCCAGTTATATACACTCTAGTTTTTTTTCCTCAAATATATTGATAAAACATATATCGATATATTAACAATCTTATGGGATTCATTGTATCATTTTATCAAAGGCCTAGATACATCACTCTCTTCACATAAGAAGAATAAAAATATTGTCACAATCATGCTAATAATACACTACAATCACTTTGTCATCCCGTTGCAACTTGAGTAGAATCAGTGTCAAGTGTCAACGAATGGCAGTCACACTCATAAAACTCGTTGTTATCAAATTACAAGGAAAAATGACATTCGATGCATTGTTCGCGAAACAGATAATGTTTAGCACACAAGATCCTTATCTTGTATTCACACACAGATTTTATATCTACATATACATCTCTATATAAACTTGTCATTATCGTATTACTCTAGTCTAAGCCTAAAATAGTACTTTAATGAAAAATACACATAGATTGTGATATTTTACAATTTATTATCAGGATTGGCTAAATACACCCATATATATTGTTAAAAACCTATTTGTTAGCAGCTTAATGAAACTTTTAACTTATTCAATCAACTATATATGTTTGTTTTGTAGCAACTTAATGATATAGAAAATGGATTCTTCAATAAGTTTATAGGGGGAGCTTTATGCAGAAAGTCAAGTTTTTTTTTCCAACCTGTGATCCAAATTAAAAAATACATTCGTTTCATTTATTAAAAAACTCTTTCAAATTAAAATCTTTTCAATCGAAACATATAAATTAATTAACACAAACATATTTATCCATACATGACTTAATCAAAAACCAATCAAACTACCCCATCCCCACTATTTACATAATAATAATCGTTGTATCATTGTGATTAGTGATGGCCATCTTGGCCCGGCCCGATGCCAAACCGGTTTGAAGCCCGAAATCATGGACCGGTTTGGGTTTTTGGCGTTTTTGGCGGCCCGGCCCGGCCCGATTCGTACTTTAAAAAAAAAGACGTTATGTTACCGTTTATATACGTTTTTTGACCTTTTTTTGTATTTTTACCCCCCAAACCCCTATAAATACTTGTATTGTAAGTTTGTAACTTAAAATTATATATAAAATGTATTTTTAAAGTGTATTTTAGTGTTCCATTATATAAATAAATTATTTTTAAAAAAATACGAAAAAAATCATCGCCCTGATTTTGGTTAAACCGGTTTACCCCAAGCCTAACCGGGCCACGCCTTTTCGGGTGAAACCCGGCCCGGCCCGAAGCTCGTTTTGGCCCGGTTTTTGCTTTCATTGTAGAGGTTCGAAGCCCGTTTTGACCCGACCCGAGCCCGATTTTTGGCCATCACTAATTGTGATAAAAGTAAATTCAAAAGTCAAAAAAGTTAATTTTCAAAGGAAAAACAAGTCAATTTAAGGCCACTACAATACATACACTTTTTTATAAATATTTGAGTTGCCTATATACTCTACTTTACCTACCTATAAACTTGCATTAACATGCAACTTATTTCAAACTAAAACTTCAACTTCTGGAATAGTAATTTTTATAAGAAAAATGTGGTTGCGGGAGTAGCTTCTAGATTCATGAAAATGTTTAAATCTTTTCTTCAAATAATCATGTACATATGAGAACCAATTATCCTATTATATAATTAAATATTTTATTAACAAACATATTGTATATGATTCAGATTTATATGAAAAATATAAATATTATACAAGTAGTATACATAGGGTCGATGGTGTAAGAACATCTCCAACAGATATTCTATAAGTTTTTTAAATACAATATTAAAAGTGAAAATCTGAAGAAAAAAAAATTACATCAATTGCAAGAGTCTAACTATTTTAGAGATTACAACATTAATTAAAACATTCAATAAAATCAATAGAATATAATTTTCTCTCTCCTAAACATTATTGCTTTTACCCTTGGAAAAATATTAAATATTATTTTTATTAAAAATGGAGCTTTTGGGATTTTCATCCTATCTCTTCTTTCTTCTATTTTATTATACATTATTATTATTATTATAACTTACTTGATAGAGCAAAAATATCTTCTAAAAAGTCTCTATTTTTAGATGATTGTTTTTTTTTAATCTCTAAAAAATCTCTATTTTTAGATAACTGTTTGATATGCTCTAATTAAAATGATATGCCTAAAGTTGAAGAAGATGTTATAGTTGTAATTTAATTTTGTATTATATTCATTCCCCTTTTTATAAGGGGTATTGAAGCGAGGAATGATGCACAAATAAGATGCTATTTGAATTAAATAGCAACCTCAAGTTGAATATTACAAGCTAAGAAATTTAACGATAAGTAAAAACAATTTATGTAAAAAGAAATAGATACATTTGGGGCATGTTAAAAAAGATTTTTTTACGCAAATGGATTACGGAACGTGGAACCTTACGGAAATTTGCATAGAGATTTTTTTTTTCTTAATATGAAAATCATATTTACGTAAACTCTAGCTAAAATAAGAATTCAGTTTCAAAAGTGACTAAAAAGTGAACATGGATAGAAAAATTAGTTATTTCAATCGATTTTTATATATCAACCTCCCTTTATTGTGGAATCCATGGCTCTTATTTGGACTTTTATACAACTTGTTATATGTGGTGACAATAAATAAATTCAGAATGTTAGAAAACTTTTTCTATATTAAACCCAAATAATATTATAATTTTTTTTACGCAAACACCAAATGTATAGTTGTATTGATATAATAATAATAAAGAAAACATATATATGAGATTTTGGAAACTTAACGATTTTTTATAATATATGTCCCACTTGGGATTATTAATTTAAACTATAAATTTGTTTGTATGAGGAGATAAGAATGAGTAGTAATTAATAATGTGTTGACAGCAAAGCATATACTTGCAAATAAAATAATAACCTATTTCTTTATCTCAATACCATGTTGTCCTTTATTTTTTGACCCTCTACATTTATTATATTTTAAGATTTATTATAATTCTATATTATCTTTTAAATGAATGTACATTTCAATCGTACAGCAAGGACGGACCTGTAGTGTTGAATACGATGGCATGTGTTACCATATTATTTCTTCGATGAATGTTAAAAAAAAATTTAGGTTCGTGAAATTTGCAACCGTATCGTTCTGGAAGGTGCTACTGTATTATTTTGGGAACTTCAATAAGATGCAACCGTACCTCATAATCAACAAAAAACCAAAAGAAACTATCGAAATCAACCAAAAAAACCGAAAAAGTCTATCGAAATCGATAAAAAAACTTTAAAATCTCTTTAAATCAAGCAAACAACTTTAAAAGTCGCTTAAAATTGTGGAATTAGGCTAAAAACACATTGGACAATATTAAACGTCGGTAAAAAGATGAAAAACGCCGATAAAAATCGTGCTTTTTGTAATTATTTTTTGTTTGTATTATATGGTGCCACCATATGAATTTTTTTTTTTGGGTTCATCACATTAAGAGATTCAAGTGAAATTGGGTATCAATTTTGTAATGATTTTAATATATTGTCTTTCAAATTAAAAAAAATGATGTAGAAGTTTATCATATAAAAAATATGAATATTGTCAATTAAAAAAAAGATTATTTAATTTTGATTTATTAAGTGACTCTATTACTCAATTGTAATATAATGTTTTATCTTTTTATTTAATGACTAGATATGTACCCTTGCAATGCAGCGGATTTCTGAAATCTAGAACTCGAACTCTCGATCATTATTCATATTTTTTATTACTTTTTTATATTTTATTTTACGATTTTGAGAAACCTAGATTTAAAACAAAAATATACTTTAATTTAGTTTAATTATGTTTTTTTTTTTATAAAAAGTAATAATAAATTTTTTTGTTACGGGTCAAAAAATGTTTAATTTAAATGATAACTATATTTAAGATATTTTATATTTAAAATTAAAAAGATAACATACTTCAATAAAAAATAAAAAAAAGTGTTTTATCTTGAATTTTCTTATATTTATCGGTTAGTTATATCAATAGTTAAAAAATTTAGATATTTTAGAAAATAAAAATAAATGTTTATATGTAGTTACTTACACGAATTCAAACATTGAGCTTTTATAAGCTGTACTTGTGTTTAATCAATTTGTACTTTTAGATTTTAAGTAATATGCATTAATAAGTGGTACCTAATGCATAAATAAAATGAAACATTAAAATCGTGATGTATCTCGTTGCATTGTGCGAGTACAATTCTAGTAATATAGTATAGATATATGTATGATCATATTATATTATTTTAAAATATTTATGGAATATGTTATAAGTATTATTTCTAATATATCAACATCCCAACATTTTGGAAATAATATTATTTTTAAAGTTAACAATTTAAAATAACTTATTTACTTTTCGTTATCGTAATAAATAAACTTAAATAATATATTATTACATGTGATTAAAATTATAGAAATATCTAGTATAAATAATTGTTATCTCTAACTAAATTTGTTGTGAGATACTGTTCTTGGATAAGTTGTATCAAAACATTATTAAGTTGTAAATTAAGTAATTGATTTTAATTAATTGTATTTTGTGCTTAAGATGTTGTAATTAAGAGTTTTTTATGTCTTTTTTATAATATAATATAGATAGGACATTTATAAAGCTTTGTTGGTTTTGTATTCTTAATTGATAGATTAATTATATTAGACAATAAAATGTTTTAATTATTTTGAGACGGTTATAGTATATATTGATTTTAATTTAAGAGAAAATTTCGATTTTGATCCCTGTGGAAAAGGAGGTCTCACCGCAAGAAAAAGGGGGGGAGGTTTTGCTAGAATTAGTGATCTGTCGACCCGAAGGATCGACATAGGAGAAGAAGATAATGTCTGCATTTGGCCCTCCAAGTTATAGTTTTTACATTATGGCCCCTGATTAAAAATGTTATTTAAAGAAACTAAATTAGAGAAAAATGAATTGGCATCGATTTTAACGGATCTGGAAGACGATCATTTTAGAAGAAATGATCAAATCAGAAAAAGTGTATACCACCGGGTAATCTACATAATAAATGAAGTATACAGACTAATTCTATAAATATTTACGTACATGATCCGTAATTTACTCTTAATTTAAAGCACAAAATATGATGAACTATCTTGTAATTTCTATGTAAAAATTAAAATGAAGGTTTTTTTTTTTTTTTTTTTTTTCTCAATCAATATAATAAAATTTCAAAGTTATATATTTGATGTTAATTTTGATATAAAACATCTTGGTCTTGTAAAATATGCATGAAAAAAATATAACTATGGATTTGTACTGTTAGTCAAGAATATATTGGTTGACTTCTATGTTACAATATTAATAAACTGTCTATTAAAATTATATTTTTTGTCGATATTAATGTAAATATTTTTTTGTTTTGTGCAGAAGAAAAAGGCAATTTTTTATGAATGTGATAATATAATTTTGACAAAACAATTGAAAGATGTTGGCTCCACCAAAAGACCATCAACCCCAATTGGGTTTTTGAATTATTAGCATTTGTTTTCATTATATCCCGACATAGGGATCTTTATTGTATTTTGATTTTTCCAATGAATTTACACGAGTGTATTTTGATTTAGGGGCCGTTTACTTATCTCTTACCACCTCTTACCCGAGAAGAGGTTCTTACCAAGGTAAGAGGCAAGGTGTTTACTAAAATCAAAAACCACCTCTGACCATAATTTAGTGCTGACCGTACCTCTGACTAAAGTAAGAGACATGATGGATGCTTACCAGAGTCAGCAATTGTTTTTTTCATGTTTATCGTCCGTCAATCTGCAACTGCCCTCTCCAAAACCTACCATCAGCTTGTTTTCTTTCTTTTATTGTAAAGAATACCCTAACCCTCAACCTATTATGTTGGCACCTCCTACCAAAGGGTAAGAGAGAGAATTTCAACCATTTCCATGCCCGCATCAGAGCTCTAGAGGATTTTCCCCATGAATACATATTTTACGGCAATAATTTTAAAAGGTAAGGAAGAAGCCAAAATTGAGAAAAGTATACACTCATACTTCTCTAAGGACACATAGAAGTACAAGTGTCAGAATTGTTAGATGTTAATACATAAAAGTAAATGACAAATAAACACAAAACCCATCACTTTGACCAATATGCATTTCTAATATTCGTTGGATATTGTGGCATAATTAGATTCAATATATCGTTCAATTCTTTGCAATATGTAGAAATATTTTTGTGGTTATATAAAAAAGTAGGATACGAATTTAAAATTTGAAGTTAATTAAATAATTATCATAGGTAAGAAAAAGAATTGAAAAATATATGCAAATAACAATTTCTAGTTAGCACTTAATTTAGACGGATGAGTATAATAGTCATTTTTATTTTGTCAAACTTAACGTTAAAATGGTTGGTAAACAATCATTTCTAGTCAGCACTTACATGAATCAGAGCTCTTACCTTAGTCAGACCTCTTACCCCAACAAACACTTACCCAATAATTTTGGTAAACAACCCCTTAATGTACATGGGTTTGTTCTTTGTTTTGGACTTGTGTCAGTTGTTGGTAGTGGTTCCGATGGTAGCATTGATCTGTTGAATTGGGGTTAAGGGATTATGTAAATATTATTTAGAATAAAATTGGTATATAATGTACCTTGTATGAGTGGCACATGACTATATTTAACGAGAAAAGATTGATTTAATTAGGAGTTAAAGACTAAAAACAAAACAAAACCTGTGTCATAAAAGTTTTTTTTTTTTTATTTTTTATAAATAATATACATAATCAATGGATAATAAACAAAAGAAAAAACAATATTACCAAAAACACGAAAAACAATGTGTTCTATTTTTTTTGTTCAGTTTATATGTAACATATTATTACATCAATATTCAATAAGCATCGTTCAATTTATTCATCCACTGAACTCCTCACTATCATTTTTAATTAAATAAGTAATTGAGGATAAGGAAATGTAATTGATGTTTATTTAAAAAGTTGAAAAATCTAGATAAAGAACCAAAAAAAAAAAATAATAATCATATAACTTGTTTGGGTAAAAAGTCCAACAGACCATGGTCGTACGACATAAGGTAAAGGACGCTCTTTCTTTAGACGACCTCGACTAAAACGATCAAACATCCATTCGACAAATACCATCGTACGACTTGATTTCAGTTACTAATTGGCAGCATACATTATATCATGTTTAAATGCAGGCATTCATGACCAGGGATTGTAACGGAAGACGTCATCAATAGCAATTAGCAAAACGGATGCGGTCATCAATAATCAGAAACGGTCATATGCATTCAAAGACTTGGAGTATAAATACGAAGCTGAAACCTCACATTGGGACATCTGATTCTCATACCTTAGAAGCTCACAAATTATACTCTCAAGCTTGCTAAATCTCTCTTGAAGTTCATAGTCTTCCGTTGTTTGTCGTACGACGCACGACCGAAGTCTAATTATACACGACGCACGACCGACTTTATTTTATTGTATTATTTTACATTACATTTCATTTGTAACACTTGTTAACAAGGACGACGTCCCTGATTGACGTCCATAGTGCACGACGACTTACACTCGTCCGCGGTTTTAACCCACTTTAGGGGTTTTCCGCGTCACCAATTCTCTCGTCTTATTTACTTTATTTCTATTATAGTCGTACGACTATTGTCGTTACTTTCTTTGGTTGGATTAAGCTTCACGATTACCTTAAATTTTCATTGGGAGATTTTTGGCATAAATAGTTTGGCGCCCACCGTGGGGCCCCATCCAAAGGAAATCTTCAATAATCTCACGACAGACTAACGTTTTCTCTTAGTGTTTTCTTGTCCAGTTATTCAGGATAATGGCATTCCAAGGAACTCAAGATCACATCGTAGCCCAAATGAACATGGAGCTGACAGTTGCTCGTGCTCGTATTGATGCCCTAACAACTCAAGCTCGACAAACAGCTGAAACCATCGAGAATTTGAGAAACCAAAATGGGAACAATGTGATGGGGACTACAAATGCTTATGTTGGTACCTGGAATGTGCCCCCTCCATTGCCTAATTATCCTCGACCGCCATCAATTAATCCTGCGACCTTCGCAATCCCAACCATGCCTATGGACTCTATTCCATTCAATGGATATGCCTCTGATGCCTCGCAGCAGAATAGCCTCAATGGGACTGGTTATGTTCCATTGGGTACTCCAAATGGTGTTCCCTTAGATCCCGTTGCACAAAGACTAAAACTTCTGGAAGAGCAAAATGAACGTGTCCTATCAATGTTGGCCAAATTACCAGGGGCAGCAGTTCCAGTCGATGTCGAGCCACGTGCAGGGTTTCAAGCGTCACCGTTCATTGATGAGATCGTATTAGTAGATGTTCCAAAGAAATACAGCATTCCAACCTTCAGTCCAAAGTACTCAGGCGTCACTGATCTAACGGAACACGTCGCCCAATACAAGCAACTTATGTGGATTGTCTCAATACCGTACCAATTCCAAGAAGTTTGCATGTGCAAAAGTTTTGGGGCGACCTTGACCGGGGCAACTTTACAATGGTTAATAAATCTCAAACCTAAAACTATTGGGTCTTTTGCAGAATTGGTGAATCAATTCACTCAACAATTCGCTAGCAGCCGAAAAATGGAGAAGCAAACGAGCGACCTCTACTACGTCGTGCAGAAGAGTGGAGAGTCCATCCGGGGCTACTTTAATCGGTTCAACGCGGAGATGATTAGTATCCGTAACTGCGATGTAAAAACAGCAATCGAAGCATACAAACGAGGTCTGGACGATAGTTCCGGGTTGTATCTCGATCTTACAAAGTATCCTCCGGAAACCTTTGAAGATGTGCGAGCACGGAAGCTTGCCCATATGAGGGTTGAGGATGACCTTGCTTTCAGAAATAAACACTCGGGCGACCGGAAAAGCCTAGGTGTTAAAAAGCCAGACTTCAAACCAAAGTCAACCAATCGATCGGAGCCTACTCGGCAGATTTCAAACGTCAGATTTGAAAAGAAAGGACCGACGACTTCTAAATCTGTCCAGTATCCTAAGGTATCATCTTATGGTTTCCCTGGATCAGCTAAAGACGTCGTCGTATCCTTGAAGCAACTTCAGCAAAACGTACGATGGCCAAAGAAAAGTGATAAAGACAACGACAAAAAGGACAAAACCAAATGGTGCGACTTCCATAATGACTTCGGTCATATAACGGATGATTGCATCGCCCTAAAGAAGGAGCTGTCCTGGCTCAATTCAAAAGGTTACCTACAAGAATTGATGGAAAAGAAAGACGCACGTCCCACATCCCCAGAGCATGCCAAGGTGATTAATTGTATCACCAGAGATTCTGATATCTGTGGGACCACCTATTCAGCCGCTAAAAGACATGCCAGTCGCGGTCCCGACGACCGACCAATTCCAAAGGGGCACGACTCAAAGAGAACGCAAAATTGGAGGCTATGCCCTTAACGTTCGACCAGGCGGATCTCGATGACGTACATCAGAAGCATCATGACGGACTAATTATCCAATTGAGCATTGAGAATTGTCTGACCAAAAGGATACTCGTCGACGGAGGTAGTTCAGCTAACATTATTTTTTTTGATGCAGTGAAAGTGATGGGTATCGACAAATCAGAGATTACACGACGTTCGACCACACTCGTTGGATTTAATGGTGGAGCGACAAACACCATGGGGGAAATCACACTCCCAGTATATGCTAAAGGGATCAACAGACAGACGAAATTTAACGTTGTTGATTGCTCATCAGCTTATAATGTTATCCTTGGGCGACCTTGGATTCATGACATGAAAGCTGTGCCTTCGACGTACCATCAAACCCTGAAATTTCCCACGCAATGGGGAGTACAGGAAATGAAAGGTGAAAGAAAGGTCGCTAGAGAATGTTACAAAATTTCCTTGAAGCCCCCGAAGCAAACAGTATAGCAATTACAGAACCAGGATGTTCCTGGGACTGACGACGACTATCGCTTGGAAGCTGTCGTCCTAAACCAGGATAAGCCTGACCAGATGGTTTATATAGGTTCGACGCTCGACCCTTCCTTCAAAAAGCAACTAATTTCTTTTTTGCAGGACCACTATGATTGTTTTGCCTGGACGCACGAAGACATGGTGGGTATCGATCCGAGTATTATTTCTCATAAACTCAACATCGATCCATCATTTAAACCCGTTCAACAGAAAAGACGAAAGTTTGCTCCTGAGAGGAATAAGGTTATCAATGACGAAGTTGATAATTTACTTAAAACAGGAAAAATACGAGAAGTCAAGTATCCAGATTGGCTCGCTAATGTTGTAGTCGTCCAAAAGAAAAATGGCAAATGGCGAGTCTGCATTGATTTCACGGACCTTAACAAAGCTTGCCCGAAGGATCCATTTCCATTGCCACATATCGACTCTATGGTCGACGCTACAACAGGACATGAGTTACTCACGTTCATGGATGCATATTCTGGGTATAACCAGATATCAATGCATTCTGACGACCAGGAGAAAACAGCATTCATGATAGATAAAGGTATTTATTGTTATAAAGTAATGCATTTTGGTCTTAAAAATGCAGGTTCGACATATCAACGATTGGTGAATATGATGTTCAAAGAACATTTGGGCAAAACTATGGAAGTATACATCGACGACATGCTTGTCAAGTCGAAACATGCGGACGATCATATCGGACATTTGAAGCAGTCGTTCGACATCTTGCGTGAATACAAAATGAAGCTGAATCCGACGAAATGTTCTTTTGGAGTTCGAGCTGGCAAATTTCTCGGGTATATGGTTACGCGACGAGGAATTGAAGCTAATCCAGATCAGATTAAAGCAATTGTCGAGCTAAAATCACCCAGAAATTTTAAAGAGGTTCAACGTCTTACAGGACGTATAGCAGCACTGAATCGATTTATCTCCCGATCATCCGATAGATGTCATTTATTCTATAATGTCCTACGCAAAAATAAAGGGTTCGAGTGGAATGAAAAGCATGAAGAAGCGTTGCCACAACTCAAAAAATACATGATGTCGCCTCCTTTTCTCTCTAAACCTGAGAAAGATGAAGTCCTTCAACTTTACCTAGCCGTCAGCATTAATTCGGTAAGTGCAGTTCTTATACGAGAAACTGACGGGCGACAACTGCCAATTTACTATGTAAGTAAGACTCTATTAGATGCTGAAACCAGGTATTCGTCTATAGAAAAACTTTTACTTTCATTAGACATGGCTGCTAAAAAGTTACGACATTATTTTGAGTCACATCCTATAATTGTTGTAACTAATTTTCCTTTAAAGTCTGTGTTAAGAAAACCCGAATTAACAGGACGATTAGCTAAGTGGAGTATTTACCTCAGCAATTTTGATCTGGATTTCAAGGCCAAAACGACGATCAAGTCACAGGTATTAGCAGATTTCGTCTCAGATTTTAGTCCAGAACTGGAAAGTACAATGACGTCCGACAAATTAATTGTGGCGACTTTGCACGACACTACATGGACGCTCGACGTTGATGGTTCGGCAAATATACGTGGCACAGGCTTGGGTGTCGTCCTACAGTCCCCACAAGGGGGCAAAATGGTATATTCCATACGATGCGATTTCAAAGCAACAAATAATGAGGCAGAGTATGAAACACTAATTGCAGGAATCAAAATTGCTCATGACTTGGGGGCAACACGTCTGCACGTTCGAAGTGACTCGTCCCTAGTAGTTAACCAAATCAATGGAGAGTTCGCAGCAAAAGATTCAAGGATGATTGCCTATTATAAAATAGTCAAAGAAGAAGCAAAGAAGTTCAGTCACTTTGTAATCGAGCAAATACCAAGAGATCAGAACACTCAAGTTGATGCACTGGCCAATTTGGGGTCAGCACTTAGTCGAACGACATTCGATAATATCCCAGTAGTTCATCTTACAACCCCGTCCATCAAGGAGGATGATAATATTTCAGTCGCACCAATGGAAGAAAAAAATTCTTGGTCGGACGACATTCGAAATTACTTAGAAAACAATCAATTACCCGATGATAGAATGGAAGCGAGAAAAGTTAGATTTAAAGCATCAAGATACGTTATGATTAGAGGACAATTGTATCGAAGGTCTTCGACTGGATTGAATCTACGATGTATTACCAACAAGGCGCAAGTACATAAAATTTTACAGGATATGCACGATGGAGAATGTGGAAATCACTCTGGAAGCCGTAGTTTAGCCAACCGGATATCAAGACAAGGCTATTGTTTATGCCAAAAATCTCACAAGGAAAATTTAAGGTAAATGTGGAGCTTGATCCAACCAAAGAAAGTAACAACAATAATCGTACGACTATAATAAAAATAAAGTAAATAAGACGAGAGAATTGGTGACGCGGAAAACCCCTAAAATGGGTAAAAACCGCGGACGAGTGTGAGTCGTCGTGCACTATAGACGTCAATCAGGGACGTCGTCCCTTAAAACAAGTGTTATAAGTGTAAAACAATATAAAACAATACAATAAAGTAAAGTCGGTCGTGCGTCGTGTGTAATTAAACTTCGGTCGTGCGTCGTACGATAAACAGCGGAAGACTTTATGAACTTCAAGAGAGATTGAGTGAGCTTCTAAGGTCTGAGAATCAGATGTCCCCGAGTGAGATTTCTTCTTCGTATTTATAGTGCATTTTCCCGTTTAGGATGTCTTTAATGTGTATCTTTCACATTAATGGGATGACCGTTTTGACATTGATGATAGCGTCCGTTATGTCCGTTGCTATTGATGAAGGTTTCCGTTATGATCTTTAGTCATAAATATCCTTTAATCCTGCATTAAAACATGGCATAATATATATTGTAGGTTAGTAACTGAAATTATGTCATACGATGGTATTCGTCGAATGGATATTTGGTCGTGCGACATAGTAAGTTCTGACTGTTGGAATTCCTTACCTGTTGTCCAGTGTTAATCGTACGACAATGTACTATTGAAATTTTTACCCAAACAGCTACTATTGGCCAACGTTAAGACAAGATGCGACCAGGTATGTGCAGTTATGCGATGCATGTCAAAGACACACATGTATGTCACATAAACCTTCTGAACCTTTGCACTCGACTTTGATTCCATGGCCCTTTATGAAATGGGGAATGGATATTGTTGGGAAACTACCACCTGCCCCCGGGCAAAAGGTATTCCTTTTAGTTTTAACAGATTATTTTTCTAAATGGGTCGAAGCAGCGACTTTTTCCCAAGTCCGGGATAAAGAAGTCGTTTCTTTTATCCAAACTAACATCATTTGTAGGTTTGGAGTTCCATCTGAAATAACGTGCGACAACGGGACACAATTCATCAGTGACCGAACGCGAAGATTTTGTGAAGAAAGAAATATCAAGTTAGTAACATCGACGCCTCGATATCCACAGTCGAATGGTTTAGCTGAGTCGAGCAATAAAACTATCATTAATTCACTCAAGAAACGACTTAAAGCTGCCAAAGGAAAATGGGTGGAAGAATTGCCTTCCGTTCTATGGGCTAATCGTACGACACCTCGTACGTCCACAGGACAGACTCCCTTTTCCTTAGTCTATGGATGTGAAGTTGTGTTACCTATTGAGGTACGACTACCAACTTCAAGACATACGTCCGTTGAGCATAATTTAGTCGACCTAAGTTATGACCTCGACGCCTTAGAGGAACTTCGAGAAGCTGCTCACATTCGCATGGCGTCACAAAAACAAACTGTCGAACGACATTTCAACAAAAATGTCCAGGTCAAAGTTTTTCAAGAAGGTGACTACGTCCTACGACGAGTGTTTCAAAACACTCAAGAACCTAATGCAGGTAAACTTCTACTAAATGGGAAGGTCCTTATCAAATCTCTAGTATCGTGGGTAAATGAGCTTATAGAATCCAAACCCTCGATGGTCAAAATATCCCACGAAGTTGGAATGCAGTTCATCTAAAGAGGTATTTCTTTTAAATTTGTGAAGTAAGTTTCTTTTAATTATTTTTTAAAAAAATTACTGACTTAAGCATCGGAGGGTCGTTGGTCAAACCAACGACCACCCCGCTAATGTTGTTTTCCGCAGGGACGCACGACTTCTTTAAGAAAATTTATGTGTCGAGTAAAATTCATGTGGTCATCCGTATAACATTCGACATTAATAAATTAAAAAAGTTAAACTATGCATTTTGGTATTCAATACTTAGACTTAAAAACCATTATTTTGAATTGCCCGAGGTCGATCGGAAGTTTTCAGTTGATACATTTCTTAAGTAATGCTATAGTTGAATGACTGGTGTAACTGATTATCTACTTAAATTATTCGACGAATGATTATCTATTAAAAAGGATAATAAGCATTGATAAACAAAAAGAGTTTTCGTTTCATAGACCGTCGAAATTACAAGTGCAAAAGACAACCACGTATGGTCGACCTTCAAGTAAAAGATTCAAAAGAAGCTAAGTAGGAGGAGCGCCAGATTGTTCCTGAACAACGTCCGTCACCTGAGGATCGACAGCCTGTTCCTGCACGACGTCCGTCATTGATACCACCTCCTCTTCTCCTCCTTTGCTCCCATCCAATTCGTCGTCCTCGTCGAGATCCCTTTCAGTACCCACTTTCTCAAGATAAGTCTTGAGCTCTTCGGCGGCCGACGCCATGGGATTCTTCCCACTCAGATGACGTCTCATCAAAGCAGCCCTGGCTGTGAGACGGGAGAAGGCTTCAAGTTGTTGATTCTCCTCCTCTAAATCTTTAACGTCGCCCTCTAAACTCTCGACTTTCTTGAGGAGGGACGTGACTTCATCAGCAGAGGCAGCAGCGACAGTAGTGGCCTTTATTTTCTCGACCTCCAGTTTGGTCGTTATCGCCTCGAGCTCAAGGACGCGATCCCTAAACTCAATCTTCTCATTTTGAGCCTCGACGAGTTTAGCCTTAAGGCTCTCGACCTTCATTTTCTCGGCCTCGACCGCATCTAAGGCGACCTTCTCTTTTTCAAGAGCCTCGTCGACCCTTTTTTGTACGTCAGGGAAGGCCGCCCTAAGACCTTCTGTCTGAGCGTAAAAGCTCAGACACGCTTGAAAAGCCTGCAAGACAATAAAGAAAAGATTAAAAAACATAACAAGTAAGTAACAAAGAAAATAAAAAATAATATAGGCTTACCATGAAGGAAAGACCAGCAACATGTGCCCCCGTATCTTCGACCCGAGAATCGTTGTAACGATCGCGGAAGGTCGGGAGAAGAAACTTCCCCAAGTGTGGAAAAATGACGTCCCTCTCAAGGACGTCATTAACCATGAAGTCAGATGGGAGAGTAACTTTGAATATTGTCTCTCCCACCTTTTCCTTGTTCTTCTCTTCCTTTGAAGAAGAAGAAGGAACTTCGGAGATGGACTTATTAGCGCCCGACACCCCTGACCAGGGAGCATCCTTCGTCACCTTGGTCGAGCCTCCAAGCTCGACCCCAGCAACGGTGTCCTTCGTTAAAGTCGCCCCTGAAAGGGACGACAAAGTGGCATCGCCCGTCTTCTTTGGTGAAGTTCGGGGTTTGCCTCGAACACGTCTTGGATCTACCCCCGCAGGAGGAGCAAATCTCTTCTTTGATTTCTCTCTGCCCTGACGGGCAAGCTCCAACTGTTCGGCCCGTCTTTGAGCATCCGACTTCGTAGATGAATCTTCTGGACAAAATGGAGAAATTAGAAAGGACATGAAGTGCAAAATTACGAAAATATCATTAAGCGACGTACCAGTCATCTCTCCTTCTCTCCTTTCTTCTCTTTCTTCTTCTTCTTTCTCCTCTCCTTGATGAGAACTCTCGGTAGGTGTAACTTCAGCGACTAGAACGACTTCGTCCTCCTCGTCGTCCGACCGAAGGGAGAAGGAGCGATCGGCAATACTTCTCTCTAAGATTCTTTGAATCTTGTTGAGAGAATCCCTCATTTGCTTCACTACACTGAAGTCGATCACTGCAAAACAAAGAAAAACATTAGGCTAAAACGCACGACAATAAACCTACCCGATTCGTTCCAGCCTGACGACAACCATTGGCTGTCTTCGTCACTTACAGACGCCACTTGAAGGAAAACATACCGATGTTTACACCCACGGTCGTTCACCGTGGTGTTAAGTATCAGTACATTATCCCCCTTCGAACGTGGAAACAAGCTATACTGGTGATAACTATCCGGTCGCACACTATAGGCTGTCAAAAGGTCGTTCACGTTGAACGGTACCTCCCATTCGGTCGTTCACGTTGTCATACGATGGTATTCGTCGAATGGATATTTGGTCGTGCGACATAGTAAGTTCTGACTGTTGGAATTCCTTACCTGTTGTCCAGTGTTAATCGTACGACAATGTACTATTGAAATTTTTACCCAAACAGTTTGCCCCCAAATTTAAAATTCAAGCGGCAATTTTTTGAAATTTAAATTTAAGATTAATACACGTGTTGCAGAAGAAAACGCGATTCTTTCGATTAGAATCAAATCAGTTCCTTTCTAACTAGATAATGACGTCATCACCTGCACAAGTAATCATCCAAACGGCTAATTAAGGATAGGTGTTGCATTTTGGAAGGACATACTCGAGTATTTCCTTTGATACAGGAGACACGTGTCAAACGACGACTGGCGATCTATTTTTTCGGTCGATTCAGTTTCTAAATTTATAATATAAATAAGGATTGTTGCTAATCCTTTCCTTCTTTACGCTTACAATTCTTTAGAAAACATATACTTCCGGCGAGATTTCCGAGCGATCAGAATCTTTTCCACTCTAAATTCGAGGTTTAGACTGTTTATTTAAGGTACGATTTCCAGTCCTTCCTTTGTGTTTGATTTATGCATAGAAAATCTATAGCTAGAAAACCTAGGAAAGCTTGGGATATTTTGAGTTATTGGTGCGCGACTCTTAACATCCCTGACTTTCAGATGTCGAGTGAACCAGTGAGTTTGTTTAGAGAAGAAGAACATATAGATTTTTTCAAGAGTTTGGCTAAACTTCCAGATGAGATAAATCTAGTGTCGCCGGAAGATTTAAGGCCGGACGAGGTTCCGAGGGGATACTGTGTCTTGTACGAGTACCCCTTTAAGATAGGTTTCTCTTGGCCTTTTAGCCCTTTAGTCAGGGCGTTTTTAGATGCCTTCGATTTGACACCTGGACAATTAATGCCTCAATTCTGGCGTATTGTCCAAGTGATTGATCGTCTCACAGCCGAGTGGGAGGTACCGTTCAATGTGAACGACCTCTTGACAACTTATAGCGTGCGACCAGATGGTTATCACCGTTATAGCTTATTCCCTCGTTCAAAGGGGGATAACGTACTGATACTTAACACTGCGGTGAACGACCGTGGGTGGAAACATCGGTATGTCTTCCTTCAAGTGGCATCCGTAAGTGATGAAGACAGCCAATGGTTGTCATCAGGCTGGAATGAATCGGGTAGGTTTATTGTCGTGCGTTTTAGCTTAATGTTTTTCTTTGTTTTGCAGTGATCGATTTCAGTGTAGTGAAGCCAAAGAGGGATTCTCTTAATAAGGTTCAAAGAATCTTAGAGAGAAGTATTGCTGATCGTTCCTTCTCCCTTCGGTCGAACGACGAGGAGGACGAAGTCGTCCTAGTCAGTGAAGTTGCACCTACTGAGGATCCTTCGAAGGAAGGAGAGGATATAGAAGAAGAGAGATAAGGAGAAAGAGAAGAGGAGATGACGGGTAAGTTTTTCAACAATACTTACTTCCTACGTATCGTAAGTATTTTCTAACTTGCTCTTTTTTGTTTCTCTTTTTATTTAGGAGATGCAACTGCCAAGTCAGCTGCTGCCAGGCGAGCCGAGCAATTAGAGCTCGCTCGTCAAGGAAGGGAAAAATCGAGGAAAAGATCTGCCGCTTCCACAGGGGTAGATCCAAGACGGGTTCGAGGCAAGCAACCTCGATCTTCGCCTAAAAAGACGGGCGACGTTACTATGACGTCCCTTCCAGGGGCGTCACCGACGAAGGGAACCGTTTCTGGTGTCGAGCTCGGAGGCTCGACTCGGGTGACGAAGGACATTCCCCTGTCGGGGGTGTCGGGCGTTAATAAGCCCATCTCCGAAGTTCCTTCTTCTTCTTCAAAGGAAGAAAAGAACAAGGAGAAGGTGGGAGAGACGACATTCAAAGTCACTCTCCCATCTGACTTCATGGCAAATGACGTTCTCGAAAGGGATGTCATTTTTCCTCACTTGGGAAAATTCCTTCTCCCGACCTTCTACGACCGATACAAGGAGTCTCGGGTCGAGGATACGGGAGCGCATGCTGCTGGTCTTTCCTTCATGGTACGTCTTTACTTATTTCTTACTCCGTTCATTTTTCTTACTACTAACTCTTTCTTTCTATCGTACAGGCTTTCCAAGCTTGTTTGAGCTTCTTTGCTCAGACGGAAGGTCTTAGGGCGTCCTTCCCTGACGTTAAGAAAAGGGTTGACGAGGCTCTTGAGAGAGAAAAGGTCGCCTTAGAAGCGGTCGAAGCTGAGAAGAAGAAGGTCGAGAGTCTCAAGACCAAACTTGTCGAAGCTCAAAGTGAGATGATCAAGTTCAAGGACCATGTCCTTGAACTTGAGGCCTTAACGTCCAAGCTGGAGGTGGAGAAGATAAAGGCCACTACTGCTGCTGCTACCTCTGCTGATGAAGTCACGTCCCTCCTCAAGAAAGTCGAAAGTCTAGAGGGCGATGTCAAAGATTTAGAAGAGGAGAATAGGCAGATTGAAGCTTTCTCTCATCTCACAGCCCAAGCTGCTTTGATGAGACGTCATCTGAGTGGGAAGAATCCTATGGTGTCGGCCGCCGAGGAGCTCAAAACTTATCTTGACACTGTGGGAACAGAAAGGGACCTCGATGAAGATGATGAACTTGAGGGGAGCGATGACGGAAAAGAGGCGGCAACAGCAAAGACCGACGTCGTGCAGGAACAACTTGACGCTCCTCCTTCTTAGATTATTTTCCTTTAGATTTACAAATAAGAGTCGGCCGTCTATGGTCGTCTCTTGTACTTGTAATTTTTTAGTAATGAAAAAAGTTTATTTTGTTTATCAATACTCGTCACTTGCTTTGTTTTTCCAAAAGCACGTCAAGTAAATTTAAGAAGATACAAAGTCACTATATATTATACATTCGACCAAACCATCATTCATTAACATTCTATAATGAAATCAACTGAGTTTTACAATCGAACGAGTGCAATCGTAATAATGGTTTCCGTATATATAAATATACATACTGGGAGTCAAGCGTAAAAGATTAACCTTTAACAATAATCACAACCAACCATCTTCATGTGATCGCATGAGTATTACTTGACATGAAAATCTTAGTTAAGTCGTGCGTCCCTGCGAAGAACAACATTAGCGGGGTGGTCGTTGGTTTGACCAACGACCCTCCGATGCTTGAGTTAGTAATTTTTCTTAAAAAATAATCGAAGGAACTAAATATGAAATTTAAAAGAAATACCTCTTTAGATGAACTGCATTCCAACTTCGTGGGATATCTCGACCATCGGAGGTTTGGAGTCTATAAGCTCCTTTACCTACGATACCAGAGATTTGATAAGGCCCTTCCCACTTAGTGGAAAGTTTACCTGCATTAGGTTCTTGAGTGTTTTGAAACACACGTCGCAAGACGTAGTCGCCTTCTTGAAAAACTTTGACTTGGACATTTTTATTGAAATGTCGCTCGACAACTTGCTTTTGCGACGCCATGCGAATGTGAGCAGCTTCCCGAAGTTCCTCTAAGGCGTCAAGATCATAACTTAGATCGACTAAATTATGTTCAACAGATGTATGTCTTGAAGTCGGTAGTTGTATCTCGATAGGTAACACAACTTCACATCCATAGACTAAGGAAAAGGGAGTTTGTCATGTGGACGTACGAGGTGTCGTACGATTAGCCCATAGAACGGAAGGCAATTCTTCCACCCATTTTCCTTTGGCAGCTTTAAGTCGTTTTTTAAGTGAATTAATGATAGTTTTATTGCTCGACTCAGCTAAACCATTCGACTGTGGATATCGAGGCGTCGATGTTACTAACTTGATATTTCTTTCTTCACAAAACCTTCGCGTTCGGTCACTGATGAATTGTGTCCCGTTGTCGCACGTTATTTCAGATGGAACTCCAAACCTGCAAATGATGTTAGTTTGGATAAAAGAAACGACTTCTTTATCCCGGACTTGGGAAAAAGCCGTTGCTTCGACCCATTTAGAGAAATAATCAGTTAAAACTAAAAGGAATACCTTTTGCCCGGGAGCAGGTGGTAGTTTCCCAACAATATCCATTCCCCATTTCATAAAGGGCCATGGGATCAAAGTCGAGTGCAAAGGTTCAGAAGGTTTATGAGACATACCTGCGTGTTTTTTACATGCGTCGCATAACTGTACATACCTAATCGCATCTTGTCTTATCGTCGGCCAATAGTAACCTTGTCTCGATATCCGGTTAGCTAAACTGCGGCTTCCGGAGTGATTTCCACATTCACCATCGTGCATATCCTGTAAAATTTTGTGTATTTGTGCCTTGCTGGTGATACACCGCAAATTCAAACCAGTTGAAGATCGTCGATACAATTGTCCTCTGATCATAACGTACCTCGACGCTTTTAATCTAATTTTTCTCGCTTCCATTTTATCATCGGGCAATTGATCGTGCTCTAAGTAATTTCGAATGTCGTCCGACCAAGAATTTTCTTCTTCAATTGGTGCGACTGAGATATTATCATCCTCGTTGATGGAAGGGGTTGCAAGATGAACTATTGGGATATTGTCGAATGTCGTTCGACTAAGTGCTGACCCCAAATTGGCCAGTGCATCAGCTTGAGTGTTCTGATCTCTTGGTATTTGCTCGATTATAAAGTGACTGAACTTCTTTGCTTCTTCTTTGACTTTTTTATAATAGGCAATCATCCTTGAATCTTTTGCTGCGAACTCTCCATTGATTTGGTTAACAACTAAGGATGAATCACTTCGGACGTGCAAACGTGTTGCCCCCAATTCATGAGCAATTTTGATTCCTGCAATCAATGCCTCATACTCTGCTTCATTATTTGTTGCTTTGAAATCGCACCGTATGGAATATACCATTTTGCCCCCTTGTGGGGACTGTAGGACGACACCCAAGCCTGTGCCACGTATATTGCCGAACCGTCAACGTCGTGTGTCCATGTAGTGTCGTGCAAAGTCGCCACAATTAATTTATCGGACGTCATCGTGCTTTTTAGTTCTGGACTAAAATCTGAGATGAAATCGGCTAAGACCTGCGACTTGATCGCTGTTTTGGGCTTGAAATCCAGATCAAAATTGCTGAGGTAAATACTCCACTTAGCTAGTCGTCCTGTTAATTCGGGCTTTCTTAACACAGATTTTAAAGGAAAATTAGTTACCACAATTATAGGATGTGACTCAAAATAATGTCGTAACTTTTTAGCAGCCATGACTAATGAAAGTAAAAGTTTTTCTATAGACGAATACCTGGTTTCAGCATCTAATAGAGTCTTACTTACATAGTAAATTGGCAGTTGTCGTCCGTCGGTTTCTCGTATAAGAACTGCACTTACCGAATTAATGCTGACTGCTAGGTAAAGTTGAAGGACTTCACCTTGCTCAGGTTTAGAGAGAAAAGGAGGCGACATCATGTATTTTTTGAGTTGCTGCAACGCTTCTTCATGCTTGTCTGTCCATTCGAACCCTTTATTCTTTCGTAGGACATTGTAGAATAAATGACACCTGTCGGACGACCGAGAAATGAACCGGTTCAGCGCTGCTACACGTCCTGTAAGACGTTGGACTTCTTTAAAATTTCTGGGCGATTTTAGCTCAACGATTGCTTTAATCTGTTATGGATTAGCTTCGATTCCTCGTCGTGTGACCATATAACCGAGAAATTTTCCAGCTCGAACCCCAAAGGAACATTTCGTCGGATTCAACTTCATCTTGTATTCACGCAAGATGTCGAATGACTGCTTCAAATGTCCGATATGATCGTCCGCATGTTTTGTTTTGACAAGCATGTCATCGATGTATACTTCCATAGTATCACCCAAATGTTCTTTGAACATCATATTCACCAATCGTTGATATGTCGAACCTGCGTTTTTAAGACCAAAAGGCATTACTTTGTAACAATAAATACCTTTATCCGTCATGAAGGCTGTTTTTTCCTGGTCGTCTGAATGCATCAATATCTGGTTATACCCAGAATATGCATCCATGAATGTGAGTAGCTCATGTCCTGCTGTAGCGTCGACCATGGAGTCGATATGTGGTAATGGAAATGGATCTTTCGGACATGCTTTGTTAAGGTCTGTGAAATCGATGCAGACTCGCCATTTGCCATTTTTCTTTTGAACGACTACAGCATTAGCGAGCCAATCTGGATACTTGACTTCCCGTATTTTTCCTGTTTTAAGTGAATTATCAACTTCGTCGTTGATAACCTTATTCCTCTCAGGAGCAAATTTTCGCCTTTTCTGTTGAACATGTTTAAATGATGGATCAATGTTGAGTTTATGAGAAATAATACTCGGATCAATACCCACCATGTCTTCGTGCGTCCAAGCAAAACAATCATAGTGGTCCTGCAAAAAAGAAATTAGTTGCTTTTTAAAAGAAGGGTCGAGCGTAGAACCTATGTAAACCATCTGGTCAGGTTTATCCTAGTTTAAGACGACAGCTTCCAAGCGATAATCGTCGTTAGTCCCAGGAACGTCCTGGTTCTGTAATTGCTATACTGTCTGCTTCGGGGGCTTCAAGGAAACTTTGTAACATACCCTAGCAACCTTTCTTTCGCCTTTGATTTCCTGTACTCTCCATTGCGTGGGAAATTTCAGAGTTTGATGATATGTCGAAGGCACAGCCTTCATGTCATGAATCCAAGGTCGCCCAAGAATAACATTATAAGCTGATGAACAATCGACAACATTAAATTTCGTCTGTCTGTTGATTCCTTTAGCATATACTGGGAGTATGATTTCCCCCATGGTGTTTGTCGCTCCACCATTAAACCCAACGAGTGTGGTCGAACATCGTGTAATCTCGGATTTGTCGATGCCCATTGCTTTCACTGCATCAAAAAAGATAATGTTAGCTGAACTACCTCCATCGACGAGTATCCTTTTGGTCAGACAATTCCCAATGCTTAATTGAATAATTTGTCCGTCATGATGCTTCTGATGTACGTCATCGAGATCCTCCTGGTCGAACGTTAAGGGCATAGCCTCCAATTCTGCATCCTCTTTGGGTCGTACCTCCTTTGGAATTGGTCGGTCATCGGGACCGCGACTGGCATGTCTTTTAGCAGCTGAATAGGTGGTCCCACAGATATCAGAACCTCCAGTGATACAATTAATCACCTTGGCATGCTCTGGGATGTGGGACGTGCGTCTTTCTTTTCCTTTAATTCCTGCAAATAACCTTTCGAATTGAGCCAAGACAACTCTTTCTTTAAGGCGATACAATCTTCCGTTATATGACCGAAGACATCATGGAAGTCGCATCATTTATTTTTATCCTTCTTGTCACTGTCTTTGTCACTTTTCTTTGGCCATCGTATGTTTTGCTGAAGTTGCTTCAAGGATATGACGACGTCTTTAGCTGATCCAGGGAAACCATAAGATGATACCTTAGGATACTGGACAAATTTAGAAGTCGTCAGTCCTTTCTTTTCAAATCTGACGTTTGAAATCTGTCGAGTAGGCTCAGATCGATTGGTTGACTTTGATTTGAAGTATGGCTTTTTAACACTTAGGCTTTTTCGGTCGCTCGAATGTTTATTTCTGAATGCAAGGTCATCTTTGACTCTCATATGGGCAAGTGTCCGTGCTCGTACGTCTTCAAAGGTTTCCGGAGGATATTTTGTAAGATCGAGACCTCGTTTGTATGCTTCAATTGCTGTTTTTACATCACAGTTACGGATACTAATCATCTCCGCATTGAACCGATTAAAGTAGCTCCGGATGGACTCTCTACTCTTCTGCACGACGTAGTAGAGGTCGCTTGTTTGCTTCTCCATTTTTCGGCTACTAGCGAATTGTTGAGTGAATTGATTCACCAGTTCTGCAAAAGACCCAATAGTTTTAGATTTAAGATTTATTAACCATTGTAAAGCTGCCCCGGTCAAGGTCGCCCCAAAACTTTTGCACATGCAAACTTCTTGGAATTGGTGCGGTATTGAGATAGTCCACATAAGTTGCTTGTATTGAGCGACGTGTTCCGTTGGATCAGTGACGCCTGAGTACTTTGGACTAAATGTTGGAATGCTATACTTCTTTGGGACGTCCACCAACGCGATCTCGTCAACGAACGGCGACGCCTGAAACCCTGTACGAGGCTCGACATCGAATGGAACTGTTTCCCCCGGTAATTTGGCCAACATTGATAGGACACGTTCATTTTGCTCTTCCAGAAGTTTTAATCTTTGTGCAACGGGATCTAAGGGAACACCATTTGGAGTGCCCAATGGAACATAACCAGTCCCATTGAGTCTATTCTGCTGCGAGGCATCAGAAGCATATCCATTGAATGGAATAGAGGCCATAGGCATAGTTGGAATCATAAAAGTTGCAGGGTTAAATGATGGTGGACGAGGATAGTTTGGTAATGGAGGAGGCACATTCCAAGTACCAACATAAGCATTTGTAGTCCCCATCATATTGTTCCCATTTTGGTTTCTCAAATTCTCGATGGTTTCAGCTGCTTGTCGAGCTTGAGTTGTTAAGGCGTCAATACGAGCACGAGCAGCTGTTAGCTCCATGTTCATTTGAGCTACGACATGATCTTGAGTTCCTTGGAATGCCATTATCCTGAACAACTGGACAAGAAAACACTAAGAGAAAACGTTAGTCTGTCGTGAGATTATTGAAGATTTCCTTTGGATGGTGTCCCACGGATGGCGGCAAACTGTTTATGCCAAAAATCTCACAAGGAAAATTTAAGGTAAATGTGGAGCTTGATCCAACCAAAGAAAGTAACAACAATAATCGTACGACTATAATAAAAATAAAGTAAATAAGACGAGAGAATTGGTGACGCGGAAAACCCCTAAAATGGGTAAAAACCGCGGACGAGTGTGAGTCGTCGTGCACTATAGACGTCAATCAGGGACGTCGTCCTTTAAAACAAGTGTTATAAGTGTAAAACAATATAAAACAATACAATAAAGTAAAGTCGGTCGTGCGTCGTGTGTAATTAAACTTCGGTCGTGCGTCGTACGATAAACAGCGGAAGACTTTATGAACTTCAAGAGAGATTGAGTGAGCTTCTAAGGTCTGAGAATCAGATGTCCCCGAGTGAGATTTCTTCTTCGTATTTATAGTGCATTTTCCCGTTTAGGATGTCTTTAATGTGTATCTTTCACATTAATGGGATGACCGTTTTGACATTGATGATAGCGTCCGTTATGTCCGTTGCTATTGATGAAGGTTTCCGTTATGATCTTTAGTCATAAATATCCTTTAATCCTGCATTAAAACATGGCATAATATATATTGTAGGTTAGTAACTGAAATTATGTCATACGATGGTATTCGTCGAATGGATATTTGGTCGTGCGACATAGTAAGTTCTGACTGTTGGAATTCCTTACCTGTTGTCCAGTGTTAATCGTACGACAATGTACTATTGAAATTTTTACCCAAACAGCTACTATTGGCCAACGTTAAGACAAGATGCGACCAGGTATGTGCAGTTATGCGACGCATGTCAAAGACACACATGTATGTCACATAAACCTTCTGAACCTTTGCACTCGACTTTGATTCCATGGCCCTTTATGAAATGGGGAATGGATATTGTTGGGAAACTACCACCTGCCCCCGGGCAAAAGGTATTCCTTTTAGTTTTAACAGATTATTTTTCTAAATGGGTCGAAGCAGCGACTTTTTCCCAAGTCCGGGATAAAGAAGTCGTTTCTTTTATCCAAACTAACATCATTTGTAGGTTTGGAGTTCCATCTGAAATAACGTGCGACAACGGGACACAATTCATCAGTGACCGAACGCGAAGATTTTGTGAAGAAAGAAATATCAAGTTAGTAACATCGACGCCTCGATATCCACAGTCGAATGGTTTAGCTGAGTCGAGCAATAAAACTATCATTAATTCACTCAAGAAACGACTTAAAGCTGCCAAAGGAAAATGGGTGGAAGAATTGCCTTCCGTTCTATGGGCTAATCGTACGACACCTCGTACGTCCACAGGACAGACTCCCTTTTCCTTAGTCTATGGATGTGAAGTTGTGTTACCTATTGAGGTACGACTACCAACTTCAAGACATACGTCCGTTGAGCATAATTTAGTCGACCTAAGTTATGACCTCGACGCCTTAGAGGAACTTCGAGAAGCTGCTCACATTCGCATGGCGTCACAAAAACAAACTGTCGAACGACATTTCAACAAAAATGTCCAGGTCAAAGTTTTTCAAGAAGGTGACTACGTCCTACGACGAGTGTTTCAAAACACTCAAGAACCTAATGCAGGTAAACTTCTACTAAATGGGAAGGTCCTTATCAAATCTCTAGTATCGTGGGTAAATGAGCTTATAGAATCCAAACCCTCGATGGTCAAAATATCCCACGAAGTTGGAATGCAGTTCATCTAAAGAGGTATTTCTTTTAAATTTGTGAAGTAAGTTTCTTTTAATTATTTTTTAAAAAAATTACTGACTTAAGCATCGGAGGGTCGTTGGTCAAACCAACGACCACCCCGCTAATGTTGTTTTCCGCAGGGACGCACGACTTCTTTAAGAAAATTTATGTGTCGAGTAAAATTCATGTGGTCATCCGTATAACATTCGACATTAATAAATTAAAAAAGTTAAACTATGCATTTTGGTATTCAATACTTAGACTTAAAAACCATTATTTTGAATTGCCCGAGGTCGATCGGAAGTTTTCAGTTGATACATTTCTTAAGTAATGCTATAGTTGAATGACTGGTGTAACTGATTATCTACTTAAATTATTCGACGAATGATTATCTATTAAAAAGGATAATAAGCATTGATAAACAAAAAGAGTTTTCGTTTCATAGACCGTCGAAATTACAAGTGTAAAAGACAACCACGTATGGTCGACCTTCAAGTAAAAGATTCAAAAGAAGCTAAGTAGGAGGAGCGCCAGATTGTTCCTGAACAACGTCCGTCACCTGAGGATCGACAGCCTGTTCCTGCACGACGTCCGTCATTGATACCACCTCCTCTTCTCCTCCTTTGCTCCCATCCAATTCGTCGTCCTCGTCGAGATCCCTTTCAGTACCCACTTTCTCAAGATAAGTCTTGAGCTCTTCGGCGGCCGACGCCATGGGATTCTTCCCACTCAGATGACGTCTCATCAAAGCAGCCCTGGCTGTGAGACGGGAGAAGGCTTCAAGTTGTTGATTCTCCTCCTCTAAATCTTTAACGTCGCCCTCTAAACTCTCGACTTTCTTGAGGAGGGACGTGACTTCATCAGCAGAGGCAGCAGCGACAGTAGTGGCCTTTATTTTCTCGACCTCCAGTTTGGTCGTTATCGCCTCGAGCTCAAGGACGCGATCCCTAAACTCAATCTTCTCATTTTGAGCCTCGACGAGTTTAGCCTTAAGGCTCTCGACCTTCATTTTCTCGGCCTCGACCGCATCTAAGGCGACCTTCTCTTTTTCAAGAGCCTCGTCGACCCTTTTTTGTACGTCAGGGAAGGCCGCCCTAAGACCTTCTGTCTGAGCGTAAAATCTCAGACACGCTTGAAAAGCCTGCAAGACAATAAAGAAAAGATTAAAAAACATAACAAGTAAGTAACAAAGAAAATAAAAAATAATATAGGCTTACCATGAAGGAAAGACCAGCAACATGTGCCCCCGTATCTTCGACCCGAGAATCGTTGTAACGATCGCGGAAGGTCGGGAGAAGAAACTTCCCCAAGTGTGGAAAAATGACGTCCCTCTCAAGGACGTCATTAACCATGAAGTCAGATGGGAGAGTAACTTTGAATATTGTCTCTCCCACCTTTTCCTTGTTCTTCTCTTCCTTTGAAGAAGAAGAAGGAACTTCGGAGATGGACTTATTAGCGCCCGACACCCCTGACCAGGGAGCATCCTTCGTCACCTTGGTCGAGCCTCCAAGCTCGACCCCAGCAACGGTGTCCTTCGTTAAAGTCGCCCCTGAAAGGGACGACAAAGTGGCATCGCCCGTCTTCTTTGGTGAAGTTCGGGGTTTGCCTCGAACACGTCTTGGATCTACCCCCGCAGGAGGAGCAGATCTCTTCTTCGATTTCTCTCTGCCCTGACGGGCAAGCTCCAACTGTTCGGCCCGTCTTTGAGCAGCCGACTTCGTAGATGAATCTTCTGGACAAAATGGAGAAATTAGAAAGGACATGAAGTGCAAAATTACGAAAATATCATTAAGCGACGTACCAGTCATCTCTCCTTCTCTCCTTTCTTCTCTTTCTTCTTCTTCTTTCTCCTCTCCTTGATGAGAACTCTCGGTAGGTGTAACTTCAGCGACTAGAACGACTTCGTCCTCCTCGTCGTCCGACCGAAGGGAGAAGGAGCGATCGGCAATACTTCTCTCTAAGATTCTTTGAATCTTGTTGAGAGAATCCCTCATTTGCTTCACTACACTGAAGTCGATCACTGCAAAACAAAGAAAAACATTAGGCTAAAACGCACGACAATAAACCTACCCGATTCGTTCCAGCCTGACGACAACCATTGGCTGTCTTCGTCACTTACAGACGCCACTTGAAGGAAAACATACCGATGTTTACACCCACGGTCGTTCACCGTGGTGTTAAGTATCAGTACATTATCCCCCTTCGAACGTGGAAACAAGCTATACCGGTGATAACTATCCGGTCGCACACTATAGGCTGTCAAAAGGTCGTTCACGTTGAACGGTACCTCCCATTCGGCCGTAAGACGATCGATCACCTGGACAATACGCCAGAATTGAGGCATCAATTGTCCAGGTGTCAAGTCAAAGGCATCTAAAAACGCCCTTACCAAAGGGCTAAAAGGCCAAGAGAAACCTATCTTAAAGGGGTACTCGTACAAGACACAATATCCCTTCGGAACCTCGTCCGGCCTTAAATCCTCCGGCGACACTAGATTTATCTCATCTGGAAGCTTAGCCAAACTCTTAAAAAAATCTATGTGTTCTTCTTCTCTAAACAAACTCACTGGTTCACTCAACATTAGAAAGTCAGGGACGTTAAGAGTTGCACACCAATAACTCAAAATATCCCAAGCTTTCCTAGGTTTTTTAGCTATGGATTTCTTATGCATAAATCAACACAAAAGAAGGACTGAAAATCGTACCTTAAATAACAGTCTAAACCTCGAATTTAGAGTGGAAAGGATTCTGATCGCTTGGAAATTTCGCCGGAGATATATATTTTCTAAGAAACGTAAGCATAAAGAAGGAAATGATTGACAACAATCCTTATTTATACTGTAAATTTAGAAACTGAATCGACCGAGAAAATAGATCGCCAATCGTCAGTTGACACGTGTCACCCGTGTCAGACGAAACACTCGAGTACGTCTTTCAAATGCATGACACCTGTCCTTCATTAGCTGTCATATTTTGTATTTTGTTAAGAGTGACGTCATCTTCTAGTTGGAAACGAACCGGTTTAGTTTTATTAGAATTATGCGCGTTTCTTTTATAACACTTGTCATGATTTTAATTTAAATTTCAAAATTGCCGCTTGAATTTTAAATTTGGGGGCAAACTGTTTGGGTAAAAAGTCTAACAGACCATGGTCGTACGACATAAGGTAAAGGACGCTCTTTCTTTAGACGACCTCGACTAAAACGATCAAACATCCATTCGACAAATACCATCGTACGACTTGATTTCAGTTACTAATTGGCAGCATACATTATATCATGTTTAAATGCAGGCATTCATGACCAGGGATTGTAACGGAAGACGTCATCAATAGCAATTAGCAAAACGGATGCGGTCATCAATAATCAGAAACGGTCATATGTATTCAAAGACTTGGAGTATAAATACGAAGCTGAAACCTCACATTGGGACATCTGATTCTCATACCTTAGAAGCTCACAAATTATACTCTCAAGCTTGCTAAATCTCTCTTGAAGTTCATAGTCTTCCGCTGTTTGTCGTACGACGCACGACCGAAGTCTAATTATACACGACGCACGACCGACTTTATTTTATTGTATTATTTTACATTACATTTCATTTGTAACACTTGTTAACAAGGACGACGTCCCTGATTGACGTCCATAGTGCACGACGACTTACACTCGTCCGCGGTTTTTACCCACTTTAGGGGTTTTCCGCGTCACCAATTCTCTCGTCTTATTTACTTTATTTCTATTATAGTCGTACGATTATTGTCGTTACTTTCTTTGGTTGGATTAAGCTTCACGATTACCTTAAATTTTCATTGGGAGATTTTTGGCATAAACATAACTTAATCCAATGTTATTTTGGTCTTAGTTCCTCCTTTTTTTTTCTTTTTTTTAAAGGGTGTCCTAGGCTATGCCTAGACTAATCCTTTGGCAAATTATGACTGTAAAACGTCAGCCCTGATTAAACCTCAGTAACCACAATTGTTGTGTACACATGGATTCGAACATTGAACAGATGAGATATTCAACCACATCCTCCAGGGTCTTAACCAGTACGCCACAACCCTTATGGTTCTTAGTTTCTCCTTTTAACGGCTATTAAATTCCAACCGTTCAATAACATTACACAATGGCAATCCTGGCATTTCCTCGTTTCCCTCTCCTTTCAAAATTTTTCTCAATTCACAAAAATAAAGCTAAAACACTCCACCAAAAGATCATCGAGCCTAATTGATTTTTCAAAATAATACCTATAAAACAACCAAAATGTCCCTATTGTTTTTGTTCAATTTAATATGTGACATATCATATCGATGATAAGCATCTTTAAAGTAAACAAGTAATTGATGTCGTTATCATTATAATGTTTTAATTTGAACAAGTAATTGATGAAATGGATATATGATTGATAATTTTTTTTAAAATTAAAATATATAAATTAAAAAATAATAATAAATTTTTTATTTATGTTGCAATTATATTTTGCTTAGATTCCTAAAAGAACGATAACCCAAGACTCGTTAGGCCCAAAAAGATGAATTCTGCTGTAGTTATATCTTATATGAAATAAACTGGGTCAACAGACTGGCCCAATTATGTTTATTTATATCCAATTTTATTATATACTAGAAACGTACTCGCACAATGCATCGAGATTCATCACGATTTTAATGTTTCATTTTTTTTTGTCGATTTACAGTACGGTTTTGGATGGTTTTGAGAAATGATAATGTTTTTTTTATAAATTTGTTTAATTTAGGTTGAATAATATAATATTTTTTATATAAAAAAATTAAGTATTTTGTTAGAATTCAATGATTATCTTACATATTTTAATGACATCCAGAAAAAATAACCAATTACATATTTAATAATATAATTAAAACAAAATTATAGTAATATAATATATTAATTAATAGTGATACATGGAAATATCTGCATAAAAGAAGACCATGCACATACCAAATTTGTGGGTGTTAGAAGTCTGCAGAAGTAATATGTATCTTGTGCTTTGATACTTGTAATTTAAGAAATTTAAGAAATTTTGTATAAAATGATGATACATTGTGCCTAATAATTTGTATTTAAGAGTTTTTTATCCATGTTTTATAATATAGCATAGATAATAAGGGAAGTTTTAAAAAACCTAATGAATTTTAATTTTCTGAGTGACTAAGTTACCTGTCAATTGTTATGAATGAATAAGTTTGTATCCTTCTTGAATCCGCTCAATTACAACCTTTTAACCTATAAAAAAAGATTAACGACCGGTTATGTGGGTAAAAGGTGGTTTAAAGTAGAAAAAAACCTTAAATGATTACGGACCTCATGCAAAGAAATCTAATGTTAACGTAAATAGATTGATGTCGGTGTTGGTGTAACACCCTCATTTTTACCATGAGTTGTGTCACGTCAATCTCATTAAATAACAATAAATAGTGCAAAACATAACGGCTAATAAAGCCATTTCACAACGGAAGTCTTACTAAATTTATAAATAATTAATAACCCAACGCTAACATCAAAATCGATCATCATGGGGATTCTTACCTCAAGGTCGGTACGATATTGACTTGATTTCGAGTACCAAAACCTCTTTTCGTTTATCGTTATCGGCTACCTCTTCTCTTCAATTCTTTATTCCTTGCGTGGCTTCTCGTTGACAACAACCTCCATGGGAAATGACGACCACTCTCGCCATTTAAATACTATAAGGATGCTCCCCACCATCCATAAAACCCTAAACCGATACAAAGTCTCAATAGCCGTAGGCCCATTATTGATAAGTATGAATACAAAAATCCCTAATTTGGTCCTACGAATTATCTTAGGTAAAATAAGTCAACATGCTTAGTTTTTTTTTATTATTATTATTATTTAATTTGTTGATTTACACATAAATGGAAATGAAGATCACTCCTATAATGATCATCAAATTGATCGATCTCTTTATTTATAAATGAAATTCAAATTGAGGTAAACCTCTCTTTTTTTCCATTTAATTTATAAATGTATTTCTTATTTTTTTCATATTCATTATATGAAAAAAAAATCTTTATATTTTAAAGACTTGAAATTATAAATCCCTCTTTATAATCAAGAATACAAATTGCCCCTAATTTGGGGTGTTACAGTTGGTGTGGTGGCTTTTTCCAAAGATGTAATGGTTTTGGGTGGTACAAGGAGGTGACGGGAAACAGAGATGCCACCAGAAAGAGGGAGGAGTAGACCGGGGAGGTCAGCGGCGGAAGAGAGTGCAAAGGCTTGCTGGTTCTTTGTATTTGTAATATATTCGTTTTGTTTTATTGGTTCTTTGTACTTGTAATATATTCTTTTTCAATATATCGAAAGATAAATGATATATCCATTTTGTTTTGTTAGTGTGAGAATTTAGTTGTTTAAGAAAATATTTAAGGATTTAATCACTCAAAATATAAAATGCAAGTAGATTTTTTTAGACTTTTTCCCACTATTTTTTCCGCATTCACCGATTTTACAAGTTTACAATATGAAATCGATCGGTTTTAGAGAAAACAAAGATCAATTTATCCAAAAAAATTGTTTAAAAACTTAGTCACTGAAATGATGAAAATTTATCTGACATTTTTAGACTTTGGGTTGGTTTCCGGTGTTAATAAAAGTTATGGTGAAAAATAAAGAAAAAATCTCCACCATTAGATTAATCCTAATTGAAGATCAACACTAAGTAGATACACCAAATAAATTCTTTTCTAAAGCATAATTCACGTGTTGTTTTGATATTAAAAGTGATCATAAGCAATGTATTAAAATTCGGTTTTTTGGTTGACCCGGTGTGGTGACCGGGTCACGGTTCAACCAAATACATTAAAAAAAAAATAAGTTTAAGTTTTTCATCAATCCAAATATATCAAAATGAAACATAACGATTAAACCAAATCATTGATCTTGAGACGTTGGAGTGTTAAATGCATCAAGCTCACAATCGCTTAGTAACTTTATTTTCATCAATAAATTGTCACTTTCTACAATATTAAATAAACAAAATATTAATGTCACGTAAAAAGCTTATAATAAACTAAAATTACAACACCAAATTAATATATATAGAAATAAAAAAAATTGTCACCTTGCGTTTGAGAAGCCGGTTCGTGCTCTTGCTCGTCAAACATATTTTCTAAATTATTGTAATCAAATTCTCCTTCCGGCTCTTTTTCGACCACCTAAAAGTCCGTCTTATCAATGCATTGGTAATCAATAGGATCATATGACCTCTTACCAACCTTAAGTCTACAAAAACATTCACATAAAAAAACATAACTTGTAAAAATTTAATTTTACCGTGTTGATCGGGTTTTTTAATAAGACCGGCCGGTTCACTCCATCGCAATTGACCTGTCAACTTTTCCGTCAAATAAAAAAGAAGGGGACAAACATAAAAGAAAGATGTAGGAGTGTTCGATGGAACATAAAAACCCAAAGACTCTTTTCCTACTTTGTACATATATTTTTATAACAATAAATGATGCATCACTTAATTAAATTAAATGAACCACTTTTCATTAAATTACAATTTTTTCATTTTAAACATATTAAAATCACCATTAAGAGAAAAATAGCAACACCACACCACTTATTATAAACTAGTATACAAAAAAAACTACAACCACCACGTTTTACAAAACAAAAACCAAAAACTACTTGGCCTTTTTTCATACGTTACATTTTTTTACAAACACTCGTACCACTAAAATAAACCACCCACCCTTCAAAGAGGTTCTTGCATGGTGACAACCACCGGACTTGCCACATTATGCTTCCCGTCCGACCACTCTATCCACCCACTTTTTGTCACCGAACTCCCCGCCGCCAGCTTCCCCGCCACCACTTTCACCCTCACCAAAAAGTTAAGCTTTTGCCCCACCCTCCTGAACACAAGCTTCATCGGTTTCACCGTCACCTCCACCCCTCGCGGCGGTTTAATCGTCACACCGTAGACCGAATTCGCCTCCCCGACATTCGTCACCGTACGGATAAAATGCGTTGACATTTTCCGTTTACCGTATTGTTGGAAAACCGCGGCCATCAAAGGGAAATTCAAGTTCCCGGAATGGCCCGCCCTTTTGGCCCCATTGCAATCGGCACGTTTTCTTGTGATTATTTCGATGTTTTTTGTTGTGTAATTCGAATTACAGAGAAAATCGATGTAATCGTACGACGAAATGTCGTAGATTAATCCGGGATCCATCGCTTTTTGTGGGTGGACGTGTCCGGCTCCGAAATCCATCACCGTCGACGAGTTTCCGGTTGATTCGTCGATCATGGTTTCGCCTCGATTGTCTAATGTATACGCCGTTGTAATCAACGCCGATTTTATGGCGGCCGGTGTCCATTCCGGGTGGGCCGCCTTCAACAAGGCGGCCAACCCGGAAACATGCGGGCACGCCATGGATGTACCCGATAAAATGTTGAATTCCGTTTTCCGTTTATCGGAATCCAGCCCCGACGGACCTACTTTATCCGGCCAAGCTGCGAGAATGTTGAGTCCCGGAGCGATTACGTCGGGTTTCAAAATTTCCGGCGACTCCGGGTTCGGGCCACGGGCGGAAAACGAGGCCACAACGGGTGCGGGTCGGATGTTTATTCGGGTTCCTTTGAAAATGATTGTGGCTTGTGGTGGAGATTTGGATTTTGAAGATGACGTGATGTATCTTCTTATTTCGTCGCCGGAGGATGCACCGACGGATGTTGCCGGTAACACGTGGCAATCGGCGACTAAACCCTCGCCGTCGAAGACGCCGTTTGCTAATATCATTCCGATGCCGCCGGATTTCTTAACGACTTCGCCTTTTGCAGCTCTTGAATTGATTCCTCTATCGCATAAAACGATTTTCCCCTTGACGGAATTAGGGTTTAAGGAACCCTCTAGACACAACGATGCAGAGTAACCGTCGCCGCCTTCGTTTCCGGCGTATATGAGAGGATAGAGGCGGTGGTGAGCCAATGCAGGTCCGCCGTAGACGCTGACGCCGGGAATTAATTTACCGTTTCCGAGTTTTACATCGGCGGGGAAATCACGATCTATTGCTCCGGCCCCGACGGTGGTTACCCACGGTGCTACGTTAGTGACTGTGAGTCCACCGGGACCGCCGTTTCCGGCGGAAGCGGAGACAAAAACGCCGTGATCGGAGGCGCCATAAGCTCCGATGGCGATCGCATCGAGGTAGTATGGAACAACAACGCCTCCGACACTTAGTGATATAACGTCGACGCCGTCGGAGACGGCAGAATCGAAGGCGGCGAGGATGTCGGAATCGAAGCAACCGGCATTCCAGCAAACCTTGTAGGCGGCGAGACGAGCTTTTGGCGCCATTCCGGCAGCGACACCACGAGCGTAACCTAGAGTCGATGCCGGAAAAACGTATCTACCGGCGGCGATTGACGCCGTGTGAGTTCCGTGACCGTCTGAATCTCGCGGCGACCGATGCTCAACCGTTTCGTTCATCTTACCATTTGTCGCTTCGTATCCAGCAGAAAAGTACTTAGCTCCGATTAACTTCCGGTTACAAGAACTCGCCGGAAAACCAGTGGAATCAACACAACCTCCTCTCCACTTCCCCGGCACCGGACCTAACCCTTTGTCATTAAAACTCTGTCGTTCAGGCCAAATCCCGGTATCCAAAACTCCAATCACCAGATCCGACCCGAAATCCGACTCCTTCAACAACCCTGAGGTGTCGGACGTTTTCAGCCCTAGGAATTCCGGCGAACGTGTGGTGTGCAGGTGGCGAATTTGTTCGGGGATAACAGAGAGGACGCCGTAAGACGATTCGAGCTTGGATGCTTCTAGAGCAGAAAGCTTGGCGGAGAAGCCATGGAAAACGGTGTCGTATGTGTGTAAAATGCGTGAAGAAAGGTCTCCGGTTTGATCGGAAAGTGCAGTGAGGGAGGATTGATACCAGTGGCGGTGAGTCGGAAATAGAGACGGTTTAGCGTCGTGTTGGACTCGTACAATGAAGGTGGTTTGGTGTTGTGAGTTTGTAGCAGAGACTGTGAGGAGGAAAGGGATGAAACAGAGGGAAAGGATGTTGGCCATTGCAGAGGTGTTTTCCGGTGGCGGAGGACGGTGGTTTTGGAGTGATATTTGAAAATGGTGGTAGTAGTAGTAGTAGTGTGAAGAAGGTGAGTGGGTTTGTGTCAGTGTCTACTGCTACTCCTGTTTCTTGGGCCACCCAATTAGCAAAATACAACCACCAATTTTAACTTTTCATTTCCATGACAATTGGATCGTTCAAGGGTAAAACGGTCATTTTACCTGTTTAGTACTGTTCACTTATGTTTTATCAAATGTTGAATAGTTGTCACGTTTTATTCTGTTTTGTTCTCTCATGTATGGATATTGTTAATGCCAAAAATCACCCAATGAATAATTTAAGGTCAATGTGGATCTTAACCGAAGCTTCGATTTGGAGGCTTGGGCTGGAGCTAGCTAGCTAAACAAAATAAACATGGGACAATTGTACACAATAATAATAAAAATAAAGAGACAAGAGATTTGGTGATGCTGAAAAACCTCAACGAGAAAAAAACCGTGGACGACTAGGAGATGTCGTCGTGTACTATGATCACCAAACAGGGGTAATATCCTTAGATGTTACAATATTTTACACGATGAACAGTAAGAACAAGTGTAGAAACTTATAACAAGTACATATCGTGTATAAAAATACTTTTGTCGTGTGTATTACACTGCTATCGGGTGTTACTAGAGCGAGAATGTAATTGTTATTCGTAGAGTTTGCAAGCTTTGTGATTTTGATTTTTGATGATTCAATGGGGGATGTATCCTCTATATTTATAGTCTTGATTTTTCATAAATGTGTATTTGTAACAGTTGATCCTTCATAAATGGCTTTGATGGTGTTGATCGGTTATAGCCGTTGATACTTATGGGCATTAAACATGCGTTAAATGAACAAGAAAGAGACGTTGAGTCGTACGTTAGTATGGTCGTGGTCGAGAGTAAATCCTTGCGATGGTCGTACGACGCTCGACCGACCTTCGAGATAATGTCAACGAGTGTTGTAGTTATATTTGATCGACATGAACTTATCTTAATCCAAGACAAATCGTGTGAAATATGCATTAAATGTATCTTCGTCGCAGTCGTGTATTTTTGACCCAAACAAATATCAAATGCGTTCTCAAGAAACTCAAATCGATTAAGAGTCAACTTTGTAGTTTGTGTTAATGATATTGTTATCATAGATTTACAGGGTTATCTCCTAATGTCATTGTTTGGATTAAGAATAAACTAAAGTATTATGTTTAAGTTAATAGATTTGGGTGACTTGAAGTGCTTTCTCTCTCGGCTTGGAGATTGCACAATCTTATGGTATTTTCTTTTGTCGATGCATCATGTGTGGTTGTTTCTTGAAGATGTTGGTTTACTAGATGCAAAACAGACAATCACTCATAAGGATCGGAGGTACAATAGTTTGTCACGTTATGATTTGAATTACTTGTCGGCCTTTCTCAATATCATAGGTGAATCGGCAAATTGATGACTTAGGCATTATATTTGTTCTGATGTTCACAAATTGGATCATGTCAAAGCCTTGGTATTTATATATGTATTACGCTTTTCATCTACTTAAATACCTCAAACAACAGCCTAGGCAAATTTTCGTATTTACGCATTATTCTCTTATATTCAAGCTTTTTATGGTTTAAATTAATAAGACTTTGTTGACACCATTCGATCTAGTATTGTACACTATATTTATTATGTGCTTACTTTTAATTTTATTACTAGTCTACTTGTTATTGTTATCAACCATACAAGATTTATTAACTATATAAAATTCCGTTTGATTTATTTTTGAATTTAAAATAATAAAAATTTAATAAATAATATAACTGAAAAAAAAAATAGTGAAGTGTTGATGAAAAATTCAAGCAAAATTGTATAATGCCAAGGAGGGAGTCACGTGTGCTACTCACTTCTATTCATTAAGCACTGTCTTTCATCTTCATCCCACGTGACGCTTTCATCTTCTATTCATTAAGCACTGTCTTTAATAGTTCTTTTAAGTAAAATATTTATTTTAATAAATAAATATTGATAGTTATTTACTGTATCATCAGAATCTGCTTTATGCCATACCACCATTGTTTTAACTTGTAATCATGAAGCCTCCAATGAATTAATTTGTCTCTTTAAATTGAAAATGTTTTATTTGAGAGCGTTTTTCATAGATGAATGTATTGTGTTTTTTAATTGGAATGAGCATGTCTGAAGGAAAAAAAAAAAAACTCTTAATGGCTCTTAAGTCTGAATCGTTCAAACATTTTTACACACCTTTTATTAATCATAACTAAAATAAGAATTCAGACTTTAGATCTCTTAAAAAACAAACGGCACCTTAGTTTTCTACATAAAACTCCTCTTAGAAGCTTACTAGATAAGACATTTTTTATATCATTAAACCAGTACCAAACAATCATATATAATTGACCGAATAAGTTGTGAGTAGTATTAAACTGCTAACAAGCACTTAATATGTGTTTAGATCTCTTCTATTATATACCTCTTCTATTTTTTACTTTTAATACATATTTTCAACTTATCAAATACATTTTGATTTCATTATCAAACAAACAAATTTTTTTGGTCTTTTAATATCCAAAGTTATTACTTGTAATCACGATGTTTGAAAAAGTCAATTTTCAAATTCAAAATAAAGCACTTAAAATGCCTTTACAACAAAACCGCTCATGATTTCATGTCAATTTCACATGTTTGCTTTCAACATTACCCATGCTACACCGTTTATTTATCAATCAATCATACATTTTGGATGTATGCATACATTGTATCTTAATTCTTGACATACACGTTTTAAGATGTACTGTATCTAACAAAATCAAAGTTCAAATGACAAATTAAAGACCAAAAGGATGATTTTCAGACTTATCAAAAGTTCAGGTCCCACTTTCAGACTGTTGACTAAACCTCAAGGATCAAAAATTGAAGTTTACTCTCTAATTTTTGAAAGCAAGAGCATTACTATTATTTATAGGGGGAAAAAGAGTGGTTAATTGAAAAGGTTTTTGGAAGGAAGGTTAAGGCCAAGAAAGTGAGGGTCCAGACAGATTGCAAGCTGTTTTTTGTAGGTGGAAAAAGAGGTCTTGTAATCTAAAAAGTAAAAAAGCAGTCTAGCCTGTGTAATTATTGAGGGCTGACTCATTATTGCAAAGTCCCTCTCTTTTTTATATCAATTTCCTTTTTCAAATACTTCCTTTTTTTCACTTCAAAATTGCTAGTATATTTTTTTATTTAATAATTAGCTCAAATGGCCAAACCACGGAGAAGGATTGACCTCTTAGCCATCCCTCTTCCTGACTTGTAAAAATGTCCAAAGGGACGCAAATGGAGTCCCAAGACTCCAATTGTGCCCTGGACTCTATTTGCGTCATTGAGGCTCCATTTACGCCCATTTAGACATTTTTGTAAGTCAGGGAGAGAGATGGCTAAGAGGCCAATCCCTCTCCGTGATTTGGCCATTTGTGCCATTATCTCTTTTTTATTTCATAAGCTTTTTTCATAAACCTAATATATTCAAATACATTCATACTCAAACCATTTCATACAACTAATTTGTAGCATGGATACCAGCATATAATGTACATGTACATAAAAACCAAAAAATAGGTTCAATTACCAGTATGTACACTAGCCAGATAAACAATTACTAATGTGTTCTTCAGTTTTTTATCTTTATTTTTTTAGGGTTTTTCCCTATCCCCCCACCTCTCTCTCTCTCTCTCTCTCTCTATATATATATATATATATATACATAAATATATATACACACACATACATTCATATATAATTCCAGTTGCCTAACCAGGTAAGAATCTCAATCATCAAAATGGTATAGTAAGATTGTTGGTAAACGTCTTTGAACCGGTGAACACCAACCAAGTAAGATTCTTAATCCTTGTCATGTCTTTTACCAGGTAAGATTTACGGTTCTTGCTACACTCGCTCAATAAACGCTTACCCGATTAGCATTTCGTACACAACCCATTATTTCTATTTTTAGTTATACATGCATGTGCATATATGCATATGTTATGTTCCCTTTGCTACGATTTTTTATAAAGGAAAAGTAATAAGATCAATTGGGTTGGGCCTTTATTCTGGGCTAACATATATACTTGTTTTCCACCAAGTGAGATTATTAGATTAATTGCAGCATGTTTTTCTAATCTTTTCAGTATTGGAAAACATGTTATTAACATATATAATCAAGAATTATGTAAAAGGGGGGCAACTGGAAGCCGCATAAGAATTGAAAACAAGAGACTACAAAATGGCAAGTATGCCCAAAAATATACATATATTACACAAATACCCCTTTTCCCCCCATTGAAATGGGTAAACAAGACTAAAGATGAAGAAACTAACAACATAGACTAGAAAGAAGCAAAACAATGTGGTAGCAAGTAAGAAGTAAGAATGATTTCAAGAATACCCATTTGTGGTTGTGGTTTTTGGCAGTTTTTTCTTGAAGTTAGAGATACTGCATTGAGGACATATGTACTCTAATCCATCTGTCTTTGCATAATCCTGCAAAAAATCATCATATCATCTTTCTTTCTTATGATTCATTCTTATAAATAAAAGAAAGTAAAGTTAGGAGTTTGCATGCATACCTTAAATGCACCAAGACCCTGTCTTCTGTCACAACCAAAATGAGCCCATTCCCCACATATTCCACAATTTACCCAATCCCCAGCTGCACTACTGTTTTTGTTTAACATAAAAAACACTCTCAGCAACCATATTTAACACATTATCAAAGGAAAGAAAAGAAATGGAGTTATAGTTAGTTAGTTACCTGTGACACAATAAGCAGCATTCGCCGTCTACGTCATCATGTGCCAATTCGTATTCCAAAAGATAGGTTTCGTAGTGTCTCTTGAGTGTATTTCCGACACCCTATTAGTTAAAGAAAACACACATCAAGAAAATGGATCCGAAAATGTAGTAGTCATGGAAGAAGAAGGGGCTTACCGTCATTCTATTGGTAACGGTGTGGTTACGCATCTTTGAAAAGACCTGCCCTTTCCAATTGATTCCGTTGCCGACATGAAACCCGCCTCTTGAAACCACCTAGGGACAAAAGGGTAAATTACCTTTTTCTACGGTTTCCAGGTTGGAGTGAAATTATGTTGATAGATTTTAAAAACTCACCTCCCTATACAAATTATAAAGATCCAAACGCTTTGCGTTCAGTATTGCATCAGGAAACTCGGCAAGCCCACCTTGAGGGATCAGACGATTATGCCCTCGCAGGATCAAAAATTGCATCACATCCTTCAAAAACTCCTCCTGAAATTTTACCCTATTTTAGTAATTGGTTTATACCAATCTTGTACAAACTTCACCCTGCAACAAGAAATTACGTATAAACTCGAGGCATCATATGGTCGATGTGACTGACTAACCTCGGAACAAACATGTATCGGACTTCTATCGCAACCATGTTTCTTCAACGGAAGTGGGTTTAACGAAATTAGCTGTTTCGCTTGATACGAGCTCGCTAACGATTTGCGATGAGTCACAGGAGCCGATCCACCGCCATTGTGCTTGCCTGAAGGTACAGATGAAACGTGTGTTTTCGCTTGTCCTCCAAACTCATGTCCGTTTGCCTCCGAAATACCTGCAAAAGGTAGCATTTTCTGGTGGCGGATGTGTGGAATTGGCCTCAACGCAGCAACTTTTGGTTTCTGCCTAACCACGTACCCATTGGCCGACTCCAATCCCTTGTGTTCTTGGGCTTCTTGTTTTACACCAGAACGATGTCCAGAAATCAGACCGTTATTACGAGCACCGGGACCCATTTCTTGGTTCGTGATGGATCTTTTTCTAGTTGGAAAAGGTTGTCTCATCCAGGTGGGAATGGGAGAACTGATGATGTTCGAATGGATATTGTTTTCTAGTCTTTTACAGAAGAAAAGCAATCGGTCTGCATCATCTTTCTCGAACGAAGCCACTGCTAGCCCCTGAACACTGGCAACACCAAGCACAACTAAACTACGGTAAGTCACATCTGGCGCTAGCTGCCTCAAAACCTGACAGAAAATGGGAAAAAAACCCGTTATATATAGTGAAAAACAAGAAGGCAACCACTTTCCCGAAGAATTTGAGAAAAAATGGAACAGATTAATACAACGTAAGTTAAAAGACAAAAGGCAATGAACCTGTGAAGCCCACAACGGGACCTTCATGGAAACTTCACAAACCATTGTCCCACAAGCTACGGAAACAGATCCTCGAGGCTCATACGAAGACGGCTTATTTTCATCAGAATTCGGTACCGCTTGAACTAATTGAGTTTTTTCAATGACTTCACTTTTTATATGATTCTCCAAAAGCTGAAAACAAGCAAGGCCAAAACACCTCGAGTTACAGAAACCACAAATCTATTTCAAGAAATTAACATAATAAACAACACAAATACTAATAGGGTCGTTAGGAAAAATACCTGATCATCAAAACACGTTTGTGCACTGCCGGACACCAGAAGTGAGATGTACGCAGAACTACAAGTTGAGATATCGCATCGCATGGTCACAACACCTCGAGAAAATGTCCCTGCCTGGAGAGGTGGAGGGAGCGCACTGCATGACATAATCATGCATTTTAGAGAAATAATTTGTACGCGCAAGAAGCAACTATTTGACGATGAAGCTCACTAAAAAAGGTGAAGTAACATATCAGAAAACATATTTCAAACATCCCACATAGTCGGTGAATTTAGCAATCATCAAAAACTCGAACATTTGTAGCTTAGAGCAAAATTAATTAATTATGCATAAAGAATAACGAGTCTAGAAAACAGAACAAACTTGGCTGATACACACCTAACTCGATTGTGAAGTTTACTCCCGCGCATCTGAATATAAAAAACAAGGACATAAGTAAATAGCATTAGTTCTCAATTTAATTAAAGCAACATAGTTGAGGATTAAGAATAACAAAACAATGATTGCAGGGACTTTATTTTGTGTCCCAATCCGTAACAACAACAAGTTCTTACATCGAATGACAAAGCTCGTTTTTACACAAAAACATTCTTTAAACGGATATTTTGTAACTTGTTTTCTTAAACAACAAGAGGGTAAATGAAATAAGCTATTCAGCATACTTACTTCAATACTCAAGAGAGCATTAAGTCCATCTTCCAACGGTTCCAATAAAGAAGCATCCTGAAGAAAGCGGTGCATGAGAAAACTAGGCCACATAAAGAATTCATGGAAAGATCAAAGATACTATTTTTTTTTACGGGAAGAACAAGGAAAAAGTTGAACCCGAACTTACCAACGTGCAAGCAGACCCACAAACAAGAAACCTCACGTTTACATCATCGTCATATATCTTGATTGCAGGAAGATCCTCGGGGTATTTTTCTTCGTCATCTTCACCACCCGCGTCGGGTGGGGGAACATTGATCTTGGGTGGATCTCCTAGAAGGCATGGACCCAACTTGCTATTATCTTCGTCGGAATTACCATGAAGCCCATGGGTGTTCCGTACACAGTATAGCCTGTACGATGAATGTGCAAGCTGGAAAGCATCCCAAGTATGGCTAGAAGAACTGCAATTCAAGAAAGCAATATATATTTATACCTTAAAACAACAATATATTCATACAAAATCAAAGAAACTTATAAAAACTTGAAGTGTCTTATCATGATAGAAAGATTGAATAATAACATTAAGTTCGTAATCTACCTCTGCACGACAGAAAATAGTGCGTGTCGAAAATGGCAAGCTGTGTAACACGAAAATGCGTTCTTCCAATATATCACATAAGGAACACCCTGTACAAATGAATGTATACATCAACAACTTTCGGTCAACCATTTGACAAAAAGAAAGAAAACGGAATAGTTTGTCATAGGCTTTTTATTCGTTTATACACTCTTCCTTACCTTCAAATGCAGGGCCTCGGCTACGTTTTCACCATCTGGAAATTCCAAATATATCTGCAAAAACATTGAAACAGGATGTGATTAGAAAGATGAGAAAAGACAAATTGTTGATCCTAGCTCCTTTTTTGATAATACTCTACTCCACAAGATATAATAGATCAATCAAAGCAGCGACAAAAATCAAATCCGCCTGAAATCCAACCTTATAGACAATAATCTAAACGGGCACAACGAGAAAAGAAGAGCGAGCAATCCCTTCATCTCGTTGCGATTGTCAGAAAGACAAAGCTTTCAACCACAACTTATGTATAGAAGACTAAGGGACTGTTTGGTTGGTTTTCTATAAAGACGTGTATGGATAAAGTTGTCTTTGTGGATTAATCTGTCTGTATAGATTGTGTGAAGGTTCTTGTTTGGAAGGGTTTTTTCATAGATAGAATGAGCATGTTATTTAATTGGAAGGGGTAGGTTTGGAAAAAACTTGGCTTCCTGCATAAAGCTCCCCCCTAGAAGCTTACCGAATAAGTCACTTTCTATATCATCAAGCCACTACCCAACAGTTATATATAGTTGACTGAATAAGTTGTGAGTACCATTATGTTCGTTAAGCTGCTAACAAACTGGCCCTAATAAAGCATCCTAGAAGCAATGTACCAACACTATGAATAACAACGGGAAACATATGAATGATAAGCGAAGAAACATTCGAATACCTTTTCCATCTTAAACTCTTGATCTATCATGCATCGTACTAATGAATATAATGGATAGCAAACGTACATATATCACATTTAAACGCGTAATGTGGCACCAAGATCCTATATATCTCAATATCCTTATCATTTCTACTCCAAAATGGAGAAAGAAAAACCACAAATTTACAGGAAATTAAGGAGCTAAACTAGGAAATACCATCACATACATCCATTATCCATATGCAAATTCTGTAATAAACGAGTTCATGATTTTCAAGTCACATACAGTTGTGGGCAAAGCGGAACCGAAGAGCCCCGGTAAATCTTCGGCGCCTTCCCACGAAAGAGATCCAACTTCATCATTTGGAAGCCTTTCTCCTTGCAAATACACAATATTCGGCTGTACGGAATCCAGAACTTTACGAAATTCATCGGCGGTAGGACTATTTAAAGTTTGAACCTACATTAGGGAAGTTAAGTACAACAAAATTAGCTTTAAAATCACTTAAAAAAACAAAGAAAACATATGAATTAGAGCATAATTTGTACCTCTAAACGTCCAGAAGAAGTGATTTCTGGAAACGGGAATCTAAAACCAGTGGATTCAACATCATAATCATCGTTATTATTGAAATTTCTTCCACATAAAACTGCAAGCATGCAACAGGTGTGTTTTGTAGTTCCTTGAGCATGAAACATCTTCTAAACATGAACCCTTGAAGAATGATGGTGGATAATAAACTTCCTACACAACACCAAAAAATCCCAATTCGTCACTATGTGTAAAAAAAACGAAATCAAGAAAGAAAGAATGAGAAATTTGAAAAAAACTCACCGACCCAGATGAGAGATTGAAGGAAATCGAAAACCCAGATGGGGATTTGAAGAAAGATCGTGGTGGAATCGTTCGTAGATGGTTCTTGAACTCCAAATCGCGAAAAGGGGGTCACAAATAGGATGATGAGTAAAGTAAAGAATGGAAACCCTAGTCCTTAAAAAATCAACCCTCACCCACCCAAATTAAAATTTGGAATTAATAGAAAAAAGAGAAAAAAAAATTCGTGTCTAGTAAAGAATCTCTACATCTTTCTATGACTCTATAAAAACCCTCTATCCATTCATTCCATTCCATACAAACACCGTTTTAAAATCAAAACAACAAACATCAAAGAAAAATAAAATTAAAATTAAATTAAATTATTCTTAACTTTGTTGTTGTCTAAATAGGAGCCGCTGTCAGGCTTTGGTGCAGTGACAATTACATTACATATATATAAATATATATCCAATCATCACACCAAGGTCAAACTCAAACCAAAAACATAAAAACAAAAACAGATAATTCAAAATGGATTTTATGAACTTCGATCTGAGAATCAAAACTAATGAGAAGTGGGACTTGCGGATTACTGATTTTTTTTCTTTTCTGTTGCTTGTGATTTTCAATCGTTAATTTCATCGGTTGATTGATGATCATGAACACGCAGAAAGCAGCATCATTGCATCCAATTGTTTGAATGGATGTGGGTTGTCGGAAGAGATTTAAGTGTGGTGTTGGATATGGAAACTGCGGTTGCTTTTTTGATAAACTCATCGGTTTCAGGTGGTGGGAAGTTGCTTTTGGGACCATAATTTGCCACCATTTTTTTCTGCAACTCGTAGAACCGGTTTCGCTTCTTCGTTCCCAAACCGTAGGGATGGGTTATTTTTCTGTTTTGTATACTAGAAGAAATTTGGTGCTTTATTTCATCTCATTTATGATTTTTTTTTCTTTTTTATATTTTAGAATGAAAAAAAAAATTATTACACTTTCTGATTAATTAGGTAACAAATTTATAAATTAATGTAGTGATTTAGTTATAACAACATCAAAAAGTGAAATGTCTACCATTCTGGAGAGTTCTTATAAGAACCTAACCCCTTTTAAGTTCTTATTTAAGAACCTAACCCTTTTTGAGTTCTTATTTAAGAACTTTGGTTCTTACCATGAAGTTTGTGTGAAATGACAATTTTCTCATTTTTATTGATAGTTAAATTAAATATTTGATATTTATTTATAAATATATAATAATTATTGATGTTGACATGAGGTTCTTATAAGAACTACCATTGTGGAGTTTTATATAAATTTTTAAATTGATGAGTTGGAAATTAGATGACACAAAAAAATGTAAAAAATGAGGTTATTGTAAGAACCTTCCCATTGGAGATGCTCTAAGTAAGCTTCACGGAGTTTTATGCAGAAAATCAAGTTTTTTTTTCTCCAAATTTGTTGCTTCCGATTAAAAAACACGTTCATTTCATCTATGAAAAAAATTCTATCAAACAAATTTTTTTTTAATTTATACAGATAGATTAATCCACATAGATAGTTTTATCTATACAAGACTTAATGAAAAAACAATCCCTTAAATATTTATACACTAATTAAGGATGGATTTGAAAATTTTGTTATCTATTTTTAATAATAGACAATTGCTATGGAAATAGAACAAACAAAAATAAATGTGAATGCTTATTTTAAAGTAAAATGAAAATGTTTTTGGCCAAATCCCAAATCATTATATCAAAAATAAAATGTTGCAAAAAGTGGTTTTACCACCGATAATTACATATCCAATTTTAATGTTATGTCAATGATAATCCATAATCTAATTATCATCCCATTAATAAATAAATATATATTTCCTACAATATTAACATCTGTGTGTAGTGATTTATTTAAATAAAGAATATATGAATAATTAACTAAAAAATTAGATCATGAACGTATTCTTATTCACTTGATCATCGGGTGATATTAAATAGATGAAACCAAACCAACCCCAATAATCCACCATAGCGGATTGGATCAAATTACAAAAATATTTGAACCAATATACTTAACATTTCCTTTTAAAAAGTATATTTAAAGCAATAATAAAATTATAAATCAATTTCATAATCCTTCCTACCACATCAACTCTTGGTTTCCAATTACAAGATTCATCCCCAAAACTCACTTCATTATTACTACTGCTACTACAAGTATAGCTGGATGAGCTCGTCACTAACAACAGATGGCGTCAACACACCCAAATCCGTAAACAGCAACGTAAGATATTGCGGTGGGGTGTAATCCCTCGCCGATGTTTCCACTTCAACCTTCGATGGTATCGGCACCCCAAAGTCAATCGGTCGTAAAGCAGGCACCATGTCCTTCTGATTCAAAGGATACAGTCGAGCAAACTGAAAGCACACACTTTCGTCATCTCTTTTCTATTTTTAAGAAATAATATTACTGCTTAATTAAAAGATTCACTGCTTTACGATACCTTATAGCTCTCGGCAGCAACATAAACAGGCTTGTCCATGCTTTTAGCCACCAACGCGATCTGGTAAGTACCCATCATGTTGATTATACCTCCACTTTCAACCACGCCATCCGCCCCAACGAATACCATGTCTATTTCATCCATACTGTAGGCTACAGCCGAATCGATTAACAGCTTCACTGGAACATCGAGTTTTGCAAGCTCATTCGACAATCTTAACCCTGTCCTGTCTGGCCGTCCCTCTGCAGCTCAACTTAAACTTCTTTCAGTTAAAAAAGAATTTATGTCCATCGGCTTTTCAAAAATCTAAAGGAAGATAAAACCCACAGACCTGTGCAAAGAACTCGAAAGTGTTTCCTGTTTTCCGCTGCAGTCTTCAAGAGTTCCAACACAACTCTAGAGAAACCATGCACCAGAATCGTACAGCCATCAAAAATAAAATCTTGACCTAGCATCGCGATGATTTTCCTAGCCTGCAAATAGTAAAGCTTGGCTGTGTAAAGCATGGTTTTCAAAAGCGTGTGAGGCGTACGCCTCGAGGCGAGGCGGTCCAAAATCGCACCTGAGGTGGCGCCTCTCAATCCCCAGACGAGGCGTACGCCTCGGTTGTCTGAGGCGGTGATTGAGGCGGTGAGGCGTGAGGCGGTAGAAAGGCGTACGCCTCAATACCGAGGCTAAATTATTTTAAAAAATGACTAAAACCTTCTCTATTTCTTTTTTGAAAACCTTGTTCTTCTCCGGTTCTCCTAAACCCTATCTGCATTCATCTATTGTCTTTCGTGAGTTCCATTTTTCTCCCGTTTTCTTTACATCTTCTTCGATTCTGTTCGGTTCACAAAAATATTATGTATATGTATCTACTGGATACATTTCTTTTATATTTAGTCTCTACTACGTGTGAGGGTCACAGTCACAATTCTACTCACACTTTGCTGATATTTAATATTTTTTTTATGAGTTGTGAGCATATTAATATATACATATACATATATATATATATATATATGTGTGTGTTATGAATAGATCAATAATTTTTTTCTTTGTTAGTATATGTACATCTATATTTCGTGATTGAAAAAAGTATATGTACTCAAGTGTCAAGTGTGTGTATATATATTGCATATATTTATGAGCAGAAGCATTGGAATGCAGATTGGGGTGTGTATATATATATTGTGTACAGTGTATATATTTCCGCCTCAAGGCTTACGCCTTGGACCGCCTCGAGGCTTACGCCTCGCCTCATTGAGGGAAAACGCCTCGAGGCACGATTCCGTTTTTTAAAACCTTGGTGTAAAGTATTCAAGATGTGTATAAAAATGTTGAAAAGAAAGTCCACATGCCTTGTACGAAATCTCTCCAAACTTCTCTGCACGTTCAAGAAAGCGTGACTTAGCTGAATCGAAGTCCTCGTATTCCACAGCTGAAGTTCTAGTTACATAGCGCATAAAAAGATCACATCCAGCCGTCAATGAGATGGACGTCATATCCCATGACTAGAAATACAAAAGATATTTCAAAGTTATTCTCTTTAATGGGGCAAGAACCAGGGTACACAGTTCTCCAAATATGACAAATACGTGAGGCAGAGGCAGAGTACACAAGCATGAAGCATGTAGTACATATTCAACAAACTAATGGTTCATGCTCACACCACTCCTTAAACCAAACGAACCTGATATATCTCATACAGAGGTATGGTCCCTGGAAGAAGGGAGGGTGGGGGATCCGGGGGATATATCCCACACAGAGGTAGGCTGTTTCATGGAAGACCCCAGCTTGCAAAACACAAGCAAAAAACAAAGAGGCATGAGGGAAAAGTGACATAGCACATAGAAGGGATAATTAGGTGAAATCTATGATATTGGTTACTGAGACTCTGAGAGACATCAACTTACATCTTTTCGATTTGCGAAACGAATCGTGAGTCAAGAATATCCAAAACACTTAACGAGATGACCATTAATAGAAGGAACAAAAACTGAGGGTAACAAATTGGTGAATACAATGTTGGTACAATGTCATCTCGCTCATATCGTACAAGAAAGCAATCAAATTTACTGAAAATGACATGACGAGAACTCTTGCCTTTTTGTGTGCGTGTGTATGAGAAAGTGCCATTCTGCCTTTTTGAGCGAACTGGATTGGCTAGTTGTGCCATATCAACAAGATGACATGACACAACTGTTATATTCAAGATTTTCTCCTTAAAAAGTTGTCGTGCTAGTTAAAGCTCCAGCTTTGCTGGGTACTTGTAGCATAAATTATTTTGGCTATTTTGCTAAAATAAATAGCAATTTGAGTTTGTGCAGCATAACTCTAAGCAACAAATGTCCTACTCCTAAACACATGCTAACACATTTACTTAGATAATATAACATGCTATTATACCTAGCCAAAAATAAAAAAAGGGCATATCCTAAATCCTAATCCACTTAGTCAGGTTTAAGGCAAGCATATCTTCAACTTGGTTTGTTTCACAAACTCTTGAACTTCCAATTGTCTACTTTATGACTTTAAATAACACCCATTTAGTTGCCCCAATCTTTTCATCATAGCCCTTGGACAATTAAAATGTTTGTTTTGCTGTTATCTGGTGGAAGATATTCATTTGACATTCAAGATGCTATCGAAAGGGTTAGAACATCCTATCTTTAGAGATAACATAGCACCCGAATGTTTTCCATGCCTTCTACCTGCCCTTTTTAAAGAGAAGATGATTCCATTGCCTCTCCTAATGCTTGTTAAGTTCACTATTCCGCCTGACTTAGAGCTCCTACTCGAGTGGATGGATACTCGGTACTTAGCTTATCATTATTTCTGTAATTTTCTTATATCACAAGCAGAAAGGATTAAAGGGTCTACTAAATCAACAAAGTTAATGACAATTGCAGGCTTGGAACATATCAATATATGATCCGAAACAAACTACTTGTGTTCCAGGCGTAAGGTTTTCAGATCACTTAATTGTTCAGGTTAAAGTTCTATTGAAATCTACGCATACAAATGTTATGTAACCACAAATCGCCAAACAAAAACCTACACAGCAATTCAACAAATTACACAAGTACAACTCGATACACAATAAACGCATACCTTAAGCGAATCGGAAGCCGTCTTAAGTTCATTTTGTAGCTCCATCATAGTAGTTGCCTGACTAGACCTAATAACAGAAGCCAAAGCCCTAATCGCAGCCACCGCTTCCGCCAAATCGGGCTGTTTCCTCCAATTATTAAACTCATCAATGACGCTGAAGAAATTTTCAGAAGCGATGGAGTTAAGCGAAGCCTCCGGCTCAGACGACGGGGTAGCGGTGTCACGGGCGGCAGCGGCGTGGGCCTGAGCGAGCCAATCGCTGGTGACGACTCCATGGTGAGCGGCTCTGGTCTGGTAGTAAGGGGATATGTTATGGTTAGGATCAGGATCTAGGGTTTGGGCCATGGAGGAGGAGGGTGGTGGTGGAGAAAGAAGACGAGTTTCGGGGTTGCCGCGAAGGAATGAATCGTTCTTGTCAAGAATGAAAGAAGCAGATTTCCACCACATGTCGGTTTTACTACCAAAATCACCAGAAAACCCAAATTGGCCTGAGAAGATTCCGATGCCTTTAGGGTTTGGTCTCTTTTCTAATGGTTGAGATTCCTCATTAAGGAAAATAAAACCTCCATTAAAATGGAATTTTTGCCTTTATATGTGCTTAGGGGTTGTATGATAATTGCAGAATGGTTGAGAGGCTCTGTATGATTTAATGTAGAATGAAATATGGTTGTTTGGTAACTGTCTTGAATGGACAGTCTGAATGACAACAAATTACCATTTTAACTCTCTGAATGATTTAGTTCTGAATGACAGATAGTTATTTGGTAGATATCTGAATTAAACAATTATTTTACAAATATAACTACATATTCAATATTATCTCTACTATATATTAAAGGGTTTAAACGGTTCTTAAAAGTAGTTTTTGAAAATTAGTTATTGATATATATAGTTACAGCTTTGGTCCCTTAACTCTTTTGATAAATTTACTTTATACCTTTTAGTTTTACATTTTCATTATATTAACACATATAAGCATATATTAACTAAAATACGTTAAAAAAATAATATTTACTTTTAACAAGTTATACCATTATAGTCGTCTTTTCGATACCTTCAAAATGAGTCCAATATTGAATATTTTTTGATTTAATTATTTTATTATATGTTAAAAATATGTTAAAAAATACGTTTTAACATATATAATTACGTTGTATTTTGTGGATATCACATGTGATTAATTGTGGATATCACAAATTTCGATTATTTTGTGATATCACATGTCGATCAATGAAAACATAATCATTCGACATATATATAATATATTATTTGAAATAAAGTAAAGTAATTGATTTGAAATAAATAAGAATATTATTGAAGACCCTCGTAGACGCAGTTATTCTAACGTGCCAACATTTATCAACTCCAAAGATTTTGGTCATAAAGAATCAGCGAGACATAGCTCCTACTTCCAACGACAACCCCCCCACTCCATATCTTGATCAAATCCCGAGTTTATTTCATCCATACATCGCACAAGTACAAAATGTATTAGGCGATGGAAATTGTGAATTTCAAATCATATTTACTTGTTTCGGTGGTCATGAAGATGCATGGGACACTATCCGTACAGAATTAATTGATGAACTAACTGGGTATTAAAAGAAGATTACCCAATGCCCACACTCATACACCATTGGACACGTCATGCACTTCCAGATGCAATGTCGTGGATTATCCCATACAAACGTAGATTAGATGTGAATGAAGAATATATAGAGCGTACTCGTACTCGTGAATATGTTGATTTAAATGAATCATCAAAGTTGGAATCTGTTGGAATAAAAAAATACGCAATATATTTATTATGTGTATTATTTTGATGTAAAAACTTACGTTCGATGTAATGCATTTTCTTTTTTTTTTAAATCGATTAACCAAGGTATAATATATGACATATAATAATATAATTAAATCAAAAAATATTCAATATTTGGATAATTTCGAAGGTATCGACGAGACGATTATAATGGTGTAACTTGTTAAAATTAAAAATTATTTTTTAACGTATTTTAGTTAATATATGTTTATATGTGTTAATATAATAAAAATGTAAAACTAAAAGATATAAAGTAAATCTATCAAAAATATTCAGGGACAAAAACTGTAACTATGAATTAAAAATAAAATAAGATGTAATATGAGAGGGAATTGAAAATCCATTAAAATTAAATGTTACATTTACCACCCTTATAATTAATTATTTAATTACTTTATATCCCTTGTTTTTTTATTTTTCATTTTAGACTCTTATCATTTTAACACAAATAATTGTATATTGAAAAAAATGAAATGAAAAAATACGTTTTTTTTACAAATTATACCATTATAATCGTCTCGTCAATACCTTCAAAACGAGCCAAATATTGAATATTTTTTAATTTAACCGTACTATTAAAAAATATGAATATCTGTGAATTAGTTTGTTTTCTATCCATACGTTTTATTTTTTTCCACCGTAGATCAACTAAAATATATTAAATTTAAAGTATGTTTCATTAGTATTATAAATTCTAATATTATAATTTTTTGGTCAATAATTTAATATAAACTAATTATTGAATATTTTTATTGGTAGCATAAATATGTAACATTATATATATACTAGGCATATACCCACGCGATGCAGTGGAATGTGATTAAATAACGAACAACTAATGTTACTTCCTTATAGACATGTCATCAACAATAAACCATGACCTAAGAATCACAACTTATGAAACCCTAAACCCATAAAGATATTCAATAATTAGTTTATATTACAATTATTGACGAAAAAAATTATAATGATATAATTTATAATAAGAATGAAAGGTATTTTACGATTATGTATTTTTAATGTGCAAACGGTGGGAAAAAAAATAAAACGTATGGATAAAAACAAATTAATTCGTAGATATTCATGATATTTAATAGTACGATTAAATTAAAAAAAACATTCAATATTGGGCTCGTTTTGAAGGTATTGACGAGACGATTATTATGGTATAATTTGTAGAAAAATAAACGTATTTTTTTTCATTGCATTTTTGTTCATATACTGTTTAGGTAAAAATTCCAATAGACTATTGCCGTACGACCAGAGACAATTGACGCCCTTCCCTTAAGGCGACCTTGAATAGATATTCATCCAACAAAATTAGTCGTACGACAGGATTTCAGTTACTAAAACTGCAACATGTCTTATATCATGTTTAATGCAGGATTCAAAGACATTCATGACTAAAGATTATAACGGAAGTCATCATCAATAGCAACAGACGTAACGGACGCTATCATCAATGTTAAAACGACTATTTTATTGAAGATATGCATTCAAGACTTGTTAATGGACAATTGGAGTATAAATATGAAGATTGAACTCCACATTCGGACATCTGATTCTCAGACTTTAGAAGCTCACAAATTATACTCTCAAGCTTGCTCAATCTCTCTTGAAGTTCATAAAGCCTTCCGTTGTTTGTCGTACGACGCACGACCGAAGTCTAATTATACACGATGCACGACCGACTTTACTTTATTGTATTGTTTTATCTAGTATTACATTTGTAACACTTGTTCTAAAGGACGACATCCCTGATTGACGTCCATAGTGCACGACGACTCACACTCGTCCGCGGTTTTTACCCATTTTGGGGTTTTCCACGTCACCAATTCTCTCGTCTCATTTTCCTTATTTTTATTATTGTCGTACGATTATTAAAGCTACTTTCTTTGGTTGGATTAAGCTCCACATTTACCTTAAATTTTCCTTGGGAGATTTTTGGCATATACAGTTTGGCGCCCACCGTGGGGCCCCATCCAAAGAAAATCTTCGATAATCTTACGACGGACTAACGTTTTCCTTCTAGTGTTCTCTTTTTTCAGTTATTTAGGATAATGGCATTCCAAGGAACTCAAGATCATATCGTGGCTCAAATGAACATGGAGCTGACCGCTGCCCGTGCTCGTATCGACGTCCTAACAACTCAGGCTCGACAAGCAGCTGAAACCATCGAGCATCTAAGAAACCAAAATGGAAATAATGTGACGGGGACTACAAATGCTTACGTTGGTGCCTGGAATGTACCCCCTCCATTGCCTAATTATCCTCGTCCACCATCAATTAATCCTGCGACTTTCGTAATACCAACCATGCCTATGGCTTCTATTCTATTTAATGGATACGCCTCTGATGTCTCACAGCAGACTAGCATCAATGGATCAGGTTATGTTCCATTGGGTGCTCCAAATGGTGTTCCGTTAGATCCCATTGCACAAAGACTAAAGCTCTTGGAAGAGCAGAATGAACGTGTCTTGTCAATGTTGGCTAAATTGTCGGGGGCAACAGTTCCAATCGATGTCGAACCACGTACAGGGTTTCAGGCGTCACCGTTCATTTATGAGATCACGTTAGTAGACGTTCCAAAGAAATACAGCATCCCGACCTTCACTCCAAAATATTCAGGCGTCACTGATCCAACAGAACATGTCGCCCAATACAAACAACTTATGTGGACTGTCTCGATACCGTACCAATTTCAAGAAGTCTGCATATGCAAAAGTTTTGGAGCGACCTTGACCGGAGCAGCTTTACAATGGTTGATTAATCTCAAACCTAAAACTATTGGGTCTTTTGCAGAGTTGGTAAATCAATTTACTCCAGAAACCTTTGAAGACGTACGAGCGAGGATGCTTGCTCACATGAGGGTCGAGGATGACCTCGCTTTCAGAAATAAACACTCGGTCGACCGGAAAAGCCTAGGTGTTAAAAAGCCAGACTTCAAACCAAAGTCGACCAATCGATCAGAGCCTACTAGACAGATTTCAAACGTCATATTCGAAAAGAAAGGACCGACGACTTCTAAATATGTCCAGTATCCTAAGGTGTCATCTTATGGTTTTCCTGGAACAACCAAGGACGTCGTCGAGTCCCTGAAGCAACTTTAGCAAAACGTTCGATGGCCAAAGAAAAGCGACAAAGACAGTGATAAAAAGACAAGACAAAATGGTGCGATTTCCACAATGACTTTGGTCATATAACGGATGATTGCATCGCTTTAAATAAAGAGTTGTCCTGGCTTAACTCAAAAGGTTATTTGCAAGAATTGACGGAAAAGAAAGACGCACGTCCCACATCCCCAGAGCATGCCAAGGTGATTAATTGTATCACCGGAGGTTCTGATATTTGTGGGACCACATATTCAGCCGCTAAAATACATGCCAGTCGCGGTCCTGACGACCGACCAATTCCAAAGGAGGCACGACTCAAAGAGGACGCAGAACTGGAGGCTATGCCCTTGACGTTCGACCAGGCGGATCTCGATGACGTACATCAGAAACATCATGATGGACTAATTATCCGATTGAGCATTGGAAATTGTCTGACAAAAAGGATACTCGTCGACGGAGGTAGTTCAGCTAACATTATCTTTTTTGATGCAGTGAAAGCGATGGGAATCGACAAATCCGAGATTACACAGCGTTCGACCACACTCGTTGGATTTAATGGTGGAGCGACAAACACCATGGGGGAAATCACACTCCCAGTATATGATAAAGGAATCAACAGACAGACGAAGTTCAATGTCTTCGATTGCTCATCAGCTTATAATGTTATCCTTGGGCGACCTTGGATTCATGATATGAAAGTTGTACCTTCGACGTACCACCAAACTTTGAAATTTCCCACGCAATGGGGAGTACAGGAGATCAAAGGCGAAAGAAAGGTTGCTAGGGAATGTTACAAAGTTTCCTTGAAGCCTCTGAAGCAAACAATATAGCAATTACAGAACCAGGACGTTCCTGGGACTGACGACGAATATCGCTTGGAAGTTGTCGTCCTAAACCAGGATAAGCCTGATCAGATGGTTTACATAGGTTCGACGCTCGACCCTTCCTTCAAAAAGCAACTAATTTCTTTTTTGCAGGACCACTATGATTGATTCGCCTGGACGCACGAAGACATGGTGGGTATTGATCCGAGTATTATTTCTCATAAACTCAACATCGATCCATCATTCAAACCCATTCAACAGAAAAGACGGAAATTTGCTCCTGAGAGAAATAAAGTTATCAACGACGAAGTTGATAATTTGCTTAAAACAGGAAAAATACAAGAAGTCAAGTATCCAAATTGGCTCGCCAACGTTGTTGTCGTCCAAAAGAAAAATGGTAAATGGAGAGTATGCATCGATTTCACCGACCTTAACAAAGCTTGCCCGAAGGATCCATTTCCATTGCCACATATCGACTCTATGGTCGACGCTACAGTCGGACATGAATTACTCACGTTCATGGACGCATATTCTGGGTATAACCAGATATTGATGCATTCTGACGACCAAGAAAAAACGGCCTTCATGACAGATAAAGGTATTTATTGTTATAAAGTAATGCCTTTTGGTCTTAAGAATGCAGGTTCGACATATCATCGATTGGTGAATATGATGTTCAAAGAGCATTTGGGCGACACTATGGAAGTATACATCGACGACATGCTTGTCAAATCAAAGCATACGGACGATCATATAGGACATTTGAAACAGTCGTTCGATATTCTGCGCGAATATAAAATGAAGTTGAATCCGACAAAATGTTCTTTTGGAGTTCGAGCTGGCAAATTTCTTGGTTATATGGTTACACGACGAGGAATCGAAGCTAACCCAGATCAAATCAAAGCAATTGTCGAGCTAAAATCGCCCAGAAATTTTAAAGAAGTCCAACGTCTAACAGGACATGTAGCAGCACTAAATCGGTTCATCTCTTGGTCGTCCGACAGATGTCACTTATTCTACAATGTCCTGCGAAAAAATAAAGGGTTCGAGTGGACTGATAAGCACGAAGAAGCGTTGCAACAACTCAAGAAATACATGATGTTGTCTCCTTTCCTCTCTAAACCTGAGAAAGGTGAAGCTCTTCAACTCTACCTATCCGTAAGTGCAGTTCTTATACGAGAAACTGACGGACGACAATTGCCACTCTATTATGACGACTAGCTAAGTGGAGCATCTACCTCAGTAATTTTGATTTGGATTTCAAGCCCAAGACGACGATCAAATCGCAGGTCTTAGCAGATTTTGTCTCAGATTTCAATCCAGAACTGGAAAGCACAATGTTGTCCGATGAGTTAATTGTGGCGACTTTGCACGACACCACTTGGACGCTCGACGTTGATGGTTCGTCGAACATACGCGGAACAGGCCTGGGTGTCGTCCTACAGTCCCCACAAGGGGGCAAAATAGTATACTCCATACGGTGCGATTTCAAAACTACAAATAATGAGACAGAATATGAAGCACTTATTGCAGGAATCAAAATTGCTCACGACTTGGGGGCAACACATTTGCATGTCTTAGTTGTTAACCAGGTTAATGGAGAATTTGCAGCAAAAGATGCAAGGATGATTGCTTATTATAAAATAGTGAAGGAGGAAGCAAAGAAGTTCAGTCGCTTTGTAATCGAGCAAATACCAAGAGATCAGAATACCCAAGCTGATGCACTAGCCAATTTGGGGTCAGCACTTAATCAAACGACGTTCGACAATGTCCCAATAGATCACCTTACAATACCATCCATCAAAGACGATGGTAATATTTTGGTCGCACCGATTGAGGAAGAAAACTCTTGGTCGGACGACATTAAAAATTATCTGGAGAACGATCAACTGCCTGATGACAAGATGGAAGCAAGAAAGGTTAGATTTAAAGCATCAAGGTACGTTATTATCAGAGGACATTTATATCGAAGATCTTCAACTGGTCTGAATCTGCGATGTGTCACCAACAAGACGCAAGTCCAAAAAATCCTACAAGATATGCACAACGGTGAATGTGGAAATCATTCAGGAAGTTGCAGTCTAGCCAACCGGGTATCACGGCAAGGTTACTATTGGCCGACATTAAGGCAAGATGCTATCAGGTATGTACAGTCGTGTGACGCATGTCAAAGACACGCAGGTATGACTTATAAACCCTCTGAACCCTTGCACTCGACTTTAATCCCATGGCCATTTATGAAATGGGGAATGGACATTGTTGGGAAATTACCACCTGCCCCCGGGCAAAAGGTATTTCTTTTAGTTTTAACAGATTATTTCTCTAAATGGGTCGAAGCAGCGGCTTTCTCCCAAGTTCGGGACAAAGAAGTCGTTTCTTTTATCCAAACTAACATCATTTGTAGGTTTGGAATTCCATCTGAAATAACATGCGACAACGAAACACAATTCATCAATGATCGAACGCGAAGATTTTGTGAAGAAAGGAACATCAAGTTGGTAACATCGACGCCTCGATATCCACAGTCGAATGGTCTAGCCGAGTCAAGTAATAAAACTATCATCAATTCAATCAAGAAAAGACTCAAAGCTGCTAAAGGGAAATGGGTGGAAGAATTGCCTTCCGTTCTATGGGCTAATCGTACGACACCTCGTACGTCCACAGGACAAACTCCCTTTTCCTTAGTCTATGGATGTGAAGTTGTGTTACCTATTAAGGTACGACTACCGACTTCAAGGCATACGTCCGTTGAACATAACCTGGTCGATTTAAGTTACGACATCGACGCTCTAGAAGAGCTTAGAGAAGTTGCGCACATTCGCATGGCGGCACAGAAACAAGTGATCGAGCGACATTTCAACAAAAATGTCCAAGTCAAAGTTTTTCAAGAAGGTGACTACGTTCTACGTCGAGTATTTCAAAATACTCAAGAGGTCAATGCAGGTAAGCTTTCCACTAAGTGGGAAGGTCCTTATCAAATCTCTAGTGTCGTGGGTAAGGGTGCTTATAAAATTCAAACCCTCGATGGTCGAGACATCCCACGAAGCTGGAATGCAGTTCATTTAAAAAGGTACTTCTTTTAAATTTTATATTTATTTCATTCGATTACTTTTTAAGGAAGATTACTGACTTAAGCATCGGAGGGTCGTTGGTCAAACCAACAACCACCCCATTAATGTTGTTTTTTTGCAGGGACGCACGACTTATTTGAAATCTTTATGTCGAGTAAAACTCATGCGATCACACATATATGTTCGATCTTAATGGGTTTCAAAGGTTAAATTATGTACTTGATGTTCAATACTTAGAATCCAGAACCATTACTATAAATTACCTAAGGGTGATCGAAAGTTTCAGTTGATTTCTTTTTAAGTGATGGTATGGTTGAATGCTTGATATAATGTAATTGTCCATTTATTTAAATTATTCGACGTACGATTAATGATAAAAACAAAGAATAAACATCGATAAACAAAAAAGGCTTCTTTCATTGGATGTCAAAATTACAAATGTAAAGGACGACCACATACGGCCGACCTACAAGTGAAAGGTTTAAAAAAAAGCTAACTAGGAGGAACGTCAGGTTGTTCCTGGACAACGACGGTCTCCTTTGCTGCCACCTCTCCTACGACATCACCTTCCTCCAATTCGTCGTCTTCGTCCAAGTCCTTCTTAGTCCCGACATTGTCGAGGTAAGCCTGGAGTTCTTCAGAGGCAGACGCCATAGGATCCTTCCCCTTCAAGTGCCGCCGCATTAAAGCAGCTCGGGCCGTGAAGCGAGAGAAAGCCTCAATTTGCTTATTCTCCATATCTAAATCCCTCACATCTAAATCGCAATCTCGTCAGCAGAAGCAGCAACAGTTGTAGTAGCCTTAATCTTTTCGACTTCTAACTTGGTCGACAAAGCCTCCAACTCAAGAAGTTGGTCCCTGAATTTGACCTTTTCACGATTCGAAATCTCTATTAGACTTCGAACATCAGTGAGTTCGGTCCTAAGGCCCTCGACCTTCATTTTTTCAGCTTCGACCGCCTCCAGGACGACCTTTTCCTTTTCCAGAGCCTCGTCGCCCCTTTTCTTGACGTCAGGAAAAGACGCCCTAAGACCTTCTGTTTGAGCATAGAAGCTCAAACAAGCTTGGAAAGCCTACATGACTAATTGTTAGTAGTGAGAAATGAGCAACGAAGAAGAAAGACAAATAAGATTTACCATGAAGGTTAGACCAGCGACATGCGCTCCCGTGTCCTCAACCCGAGATTCCTTGTACCGATCGTAGAAAGTCGGGAGAAGGAATTTTGCCAGGTGGGGGAAAATGACGTATCTTTCGAGAACGTCATTTGCCATAAAGTCAGCCGGGAGAGTGGCTTTGAAAATCATCTCTCCCACTTTTTCCTTGTTCTTCCCCTCACCTTTAGAGGAAGAAGAAGATGCGACAGAGGGCTTCTCAACGCCCGACACCCCCGTTGATGGGGCATCCTTCGTCGCCTTGGTCGAGCCTTCCAACTCGACCCCAGCAGCGGTTTCCTTCACCGGTGTCGCCCCTGAAAAGGATGACAAAGTGGCATCGCCCGTCTTCTGGGGCGAATACCGAGGCTCCTTGCCTCGGACACGTCTTGGATCTACCCTCATGGAGGTGGCAGATATTTTCCTCGCTTTTTCTCTTCCCTGACGGGCGAGCTCCAGTTGCTCAGCTCGCTTAGCGGCGGCCGACTTTATAGTTGCGTCTTCTGAAAAAAGAGAACAAGTTAAAAATAAAATAACGTATGATGTATAAGAGAAAGGTATTGTCGAGCGACTTACCAGTCATTTCTTCTCTTTCTTCTTCTTTCTCTTCTTCCCTCTCCTTATCTTATATATTATCTCCTTCTCTAGGAGAACCCTCGACAGGCGTCACTTCAGCTACAAAAACAGCTTCGTCTCCTTCGTCGTTCGATCGAGGGGAAAACGAGCGATCAATAATACTTCTATTTAAGATTCTCTGAACCTTGTCGAGAGAATCTCTCCTTGGCTTTACTCTGTTGAAATCGATCACTGTCAAACAAAGAAAGACGTCAGAAAAAACGCACAATAAAAAAACACGACAAAAAACAGTAAACCTACCCGATTCGTTCCAGCCTGACGACAACCATTGACTGTCTTCATCACTTACAGACGCCACCTGGAGGAAAACATACTGACATTTACAACCACGATCGTTCACCGCGGTGTTAAGTATAAGTACATTGTCCCCCTTCGAACGAGGAAACAGACTATACCGGTGATAATTATCCGGTCGTACACTATAGGCTGTCAAGATGTAACACCCTGAATTTTGGGATTGGGTGAGAAGTTGACCTTTACCCAAAGTTCAAGGGGGCAAAGTGTAACTTGGGTTATATATATAGAAATCAAATCTGAGATATTTTAATATCTCATTTGATCAGATCTTGTTTTGGAGAAGCCAGAGAAGAAGGAGAAGGCAGGAGAGAAGCTTTGTTTTGGGTCGATCGTTTCGGGCAAATCGAGGTACGAATCTAGCTTAATGCTTTGATCTGAATGCTTTTAGCCGGGTAGAATCTCGTTGTGAAGGTTTTGAACCGTTCCATTATGAGATCTGAGTATTTTTCTCATTTGGATCTGGGTTGAATCTGGGTTCTGCATCGCTGTTCTTGATGAACAAGGCGATGGTCAATCGACCGAAGGGTTGATTCGACCGGCCTGGTGTTCGACCGAAGGGTTGATTCGACTGGACTGGTGTTCGACCGAAGGGTTGATTCGACCGGATGGTTGATTCGACCGAGGGGTTGTTCGACCGGATGGTCCCTCGACCGGTGTTGTCTGTTCGACCCGGGGTAGTGTTGGACCGGGGAGGTGTTCGACCCGGGGTGGTGTTCGACCGGTTGTTGCCTTTAACCGGATTAGGTTCTGTTAAGTTGTTAGCTTCTGTGTCTTTGAGTCATATTCAAGTAACGAGAGGTTTATCTGTATTTCGACTTACCGATTCTTTCGGTGTTATCATAGGTAGCGCTCGTTAAGAAGAAGGAAACAGAGGTGAGTTCCTACTATCATTTTAAACTTTATACATATCAAAAGTTACCTTTTGGATCTTATCTTATTAAAGTAAAATGATGTTTTACTTGCACGTTATGTGATTATGCAAAAAGAATGATTAAAAGCCCTTTTTAATGATTTTCATTCTTACCAGAAGTTGAACTGGAAATAACATTTTGTTTATAAAATGTATTTATACCATATGCCTTTTATGGTTGGTCACATACGTTGTTGTGACGAGTCTGTACCATTACTAGTGGATCCCTAGGTTTTGGAGTAGACTGTTTTGTTGGGATGTTACATTCCCCAAATTTGTAGCTATGGATCACATGTTCCTCGGGGGCAACTTGGTACGGTTATGTGAGGCCGGATACTAGCCATGGTTCATGGTGATCCTAGCGAAGGAGTATACCTTGGTTTTGCGCTTGGGGCTTGATCTCACATTGAAGCACGGACTTTGTGATTCGTATCCGCGGATTCCAATTGGTTTAGCTCGTAACTCGGATTTGTGGTCTACTTTGTGTTACACCACTATCCTTGGTAAAATGGTCCTTTTATCACCGTTTAAGAGTTTTGGACCGAAGAGGTCCGGTTGTGGCGAAATGTTATCTTTACGAATTAAACCTTCATGAAAAGATTTCGTATGATACTGATGTATATATCTTTCGAGTTTTATAAACTGTATGTTCTCACTAGGCTTTATAGTCTGACACTTTTTCTCAAATGATGTGTATAACAGGTTTCCATTAGCAGTGGGTGCCGGGGTTTTTGGAGAGACGAGTTCTGAGTCTCGGGGTTTTGGAGATGTTTTAAGTATTGTTGCTGGGCATTGTTAAGTCCCATTCTTTTGATGAAATCCTTGTATAGGATTGTATAGTCTTAAGGACTAATCCCATTTATGGGAAGTTAATGGAATTGCTTACGTCATATTGTCAGATTTCCAGGTTTTAATTTACTCTGATTTTTGAGGTGTTACAAGTTGGTATCAGAGCTCTAGTTTAAGCGAACTAGGCATGAATGTAAGATGTCTAGACTTAGACTGCGTATGCTAAGAATTGATCCGCGAGATTTGGGTAGAGCTCCTAAGATGGGTTAGTCTTAGAGTCAACGGAAAGTACGTTTATCAGGCGTTGTAATGGTGGTGACAAGAACCGTTATGTGTTGTATGTTCATAATTTCACTTAGCTAATGTTATTATGAGGATACTGTACGTAAGAGTGCTTGAATTACTGTTAATATGACAATTGGTAATATGGTAGTACGTTTCCTTTGTGTTTATTCGATCTCTCTCTTATCTCTTTCTTTGTTCTGTGAAGTTGTTCAGCATGGTGAATACGCGTGGTAGACCGCGTACTCGTGTTGACGGTCTGGAAGCGACAACCTCCACAGCTGATCAGCCGAAAGGAGTTGAGGTTGTCGTGCGTCCGCCAGTTCAACAAATACTAGGTGGGGGGCCAGAGGTCATTCCACGTGTGGACCTGGCTTCGTCTCACCCAGTTATAGGGGATGCTAATCCCCAGTCAGAGTTGTTGGCCAGCGTGATGTTGGCAATGAGAGAAGAGATGGCTAAGCAGCAAGAGTTTCTGCTAAAAGCGATGGAGGACCGCGACGTGAACCATCGGAGAAGTGAGACGGTGGTGGAGAACGTCGTAGTAGGTTCTGGTGATGATGGTATAAGGGTCACGGCAGTAGAGCGCAGGAGTTCTGAAGCTCCGGGGAACAGGAAGAGTTGTTCCTATAAGTCCTTTCTGGGCTGCGGACCGCCAGAATTCTTCGGTTCTGACGACCCGGTGGTGTGCGTTAAGTGGATCCGAGCGGTTGAGCAAGCTTTTGGCTCTTCCGAATGTGGTGATGATCAGAGGGTGCGGTTTGGTACCCAATTGCTGAGGGACACTGCACTCATCTGGTGGAATATCATCCAATCCACTCTATCTCCGGAAGTACTGGCTCAGTTGTCGTGGGCCGAGTTCAAGAAGAAGCTGCTAGAGGAGTTTTGCAACGAGAGGACCATGGACCGAATTGAGAAAGAATTCCGGTCCTTGGTAAAGGGAAGCCTGACGGTGAGAGAGTACACCCGTCAGTTTATGGAGAAGTTGGGTCTGGTGGGGCACGCTGCCCCAACAGAGAAAGACAAGATGAAAGCTTATCTCAACGGCTTGCATGCGGACATGCAATCCATGGTCCATAATTTCAAGGCTTCTAACCTCCGGGAGATGGTGGAAGAAGCTCAATTTATGGAAGATATGTTCACGAAGGGCAAATCTGAGAAGACAGTGGTGGTGCCTGAAAAGAGAAAGTGGGAGAGCAGTTCAGTACCTCCCAAGCGGACCCGACCTTTTGTTGGGAACCGCAACTTCAGCAATTATCAGGAAGCTAAGTGGTGCCCGAGGTGTCGAACCAAGCATCACGGTAACTGTTACATCAATTATCAAGTTTGCTATAAGTGTGGGAAGCCCGGTCATACTGTCAGAGATTGCCCGGTCAGTGGAATCGTCTGTTACGAGTGTAAAGCACCGGGGCATGTAAAGAGAGATTGCCCGAAGCTTGTGTCGGGTAGCGTGCCAGCAAGGAAGGAGAACCCTCCTAAGGTTCAGAGTCGAGCATTTCAGATGACGACCGAAGAGGCTAGAGCATCCGCTGATGTGGTATCGGGTACTTTTCTTATAAACTCTGTACCTGCTCGTATTTTGTTCGATACGGGTGCTAGTTTCTCTTTCGTATCTGAATTATTCCGTCAAAAAATTGCTATGCCCACTACTAGTCTTGAGGATGCATTAGTGGTAGAAATAGCATATGGTAGGCAAGTTCTGATCCACGAAGTTCTGAAGCAGTGTGCTCTTAGCATCGAAGGGAGAGAATTCCCGATCGATCTGCTACCAATGTCAATCGGGGGTTTTGATGTTGTAATCGGTATGGATTGGTTGTCAAACAATCAGGCCGAGTTCGTGTGTTCCAAGAAGATGATTCGACTTCCCAACCCCTCTTGAGAGGTCGTGGTCATCTATGGCGAAAAGAGAAAGGGTGAAGTGGCAATAATCACAATGACAAAAGCACGCAAGTGTTTAGTAAAAAGACGCTCGTCTTTCCTAGCCTATGTGATCGATGCCAAGTTAGAGAAGTCCAAGCTGGAAGATGTGAAGATCGTGCGGGAATATCCAGATGTCTTTCCAGACGACTTGCCCGGGTTTCCGCCCGATCGTCAGGTAGAGTTTCGGATTGATCTTGTGCCAGGCGCTGCACCGATCGCTAAAGCACCTTATCGTTTAGCGCCATCGGAGATGCAAGAGATGGTAGCACAACTCCAAGAGCTTTTTTAGAAGGGATTCATAAGACCGAGTTCGTCACCTTGGGGAGCTCCGGTCTTATTTGTCAAGAAGAAGGATGGCACAATGAGAATGTGCATCGACTATCGTGAGTTGAACAAAGCTACAGTGAAGAACAGGTATCCGCTTCCGAGAATAGACGACTTGTTCGATCAACTTCAAGGAGCGGGTTGTTTCTCCAAAGTCGACTTACGATCAGGCTATCACCAAGTGAAGGTGAGAGAAGAAGATGTTCCGAAGACGGCTTTCAGAACGCGTTACGGCCATTACGAGTTCCTTGTAATGCCTTTTGGCCTGACGAACGCACCAGCGGTGTTTATGGACTTGATGAATAGAGTGTGCCGACCATTCCTCGACAAGTCGGTCATTGTATTCATTGACGACATACTCGTGTACTCCAAGAGTGAGACAGAGCACGAGCAGCATCTTCGTGAAGTTCTGGAAGTGTTGAGAAAAGAGAGATTGTACGCCAAGTTTTCCAAGTGCGACTTTTGGCTTAAAGAAGTACAATTTCTGGGGCACGTAGTCACTCGAGATGGAGTGAAAGTAGATCCCTCCAAGATTGAAGCTATGATGAATTGGGAGCCTCCTAAGAGTCCGTCAGAGATCCGAAGTTTCTTGGGTCTGGCGGGATACTACAGGAGATTCATCCAAGACTTTTCCAAGATCGCTTCTTCCTTGACAGTTCTGACTCGGAAGAATGTGAAGTTTGAATGGACCGAAACCCAAGAGAAGGCGTTCCGGATCCTTCAAAAGAAGTTGTGTGAAGCTCCGATCTTGACTTTACCTGAAGGGTCGGAAGATTTCGTGGTTTACAGCGACGCTTCAAAGATGGGATTGGGTTGTGTATTGATGCAACGAGACAAGGTAATCGCTTATGCCTCGAGGCAGCTCAAAATACACGAGCAGAATTATCCAACCCATGATCTGGAGTTAGCAGCGGTGGTGTTCGCTTTGAAGCTTTGGCGACATTACCTCTACGGCACAAAGTGTATTGTTTACACGGATCACAAGAGCCTGAAGTATGTCTTTGGTTAGAAAGAGCTGAATATGAGGCAAAGGCGGTGGCGCGAGTTGTTGAAAGACTACGACTGTGAATTGCTTTACCATCCCGGTAAGGCGAACGTGGTGGTCGATGCGCTAAGTCGGAAGGACTATAACGGGAGTATTCGGGCTACCCATTCAAGAATTGAGCTAGTGTCTAGTCTTGTTGAGAAGATCAAGACATTTCAGATGGAAGCATTGTTAGAAGAGAATCTCAAAGAGGAAGTCATGACAAAACAGTGTTTACTCTTGACGGAGGATAGCCGTGGAGTGAAACTGTTCAGCGGTCGTGTATGGGTGCCCAAGATTGGGGGTAACCATGAGCTGTTGCTGGAAGATGCACACAAGTCTAAGTATTCCATTCACCCGGGAAGTACGAAGATGTACAGGAACTTGAAGTTGCACTATTGGTGGCCGGTGATGAAGCTTGATGTGGCACGTTACGTTGAGCGTTGTGTGACGTGTTCGCAAGTTAAGGCCGAACATCAGAGACCGTATGGGAGTCTTCAGTCTTTAGAGATTCCCGAGTGGAAGTGGGAGCATATCACCATGGACTTCGTGACGAAGTTGCCTAAAACTCTTCGGGGACACGATACCATCTGGGTGATAGTGGATAGATTGACGAAGAGCGCTCACTTTCTGCCTATGCGCGAGACTTTACCGATGGATAAGTTGGCGAAGCTTTATATCGATGAGGTGGTCTCGAGGCATGGAATACCGTTGTCGATCGTGTCGGATCGCGACAGCCGGTTCACTTCGAACTTCTGGGATAGGTTTCAGAAAGAGCTTGGTACGCGAGTTAAGTTGAGTACGACTTACCATCCGCAGACCGACGGGCAGAGCGAACGAACGATCCAAACCTTGGAAGACATGTTGAGGTCTTGTGTCATCGATTTCGGGGGTAGTTGGGACTCTCACCTGCCTTTGGTAGAGTTTGCTTACAACAATAGCTACCACTCGAGTATTGGGATGGCACCTTTTGAAGCATTGTATGGGCGAAAGTGTCGGACTCCCGTGTGTTGGCTGGAAGCAGGAGAGAAGCAGTTCGCCGGACCTGAAATCGTGCAAGAGACTGTCGATAAGGTCAAGTGTATTAGAGAGAGGATGAAAGCGGCTCAAGATCGTCAGAAGAGCTATGCCGATAAGAAGAGGCGATCGATGGAATTCCAAGTAGGCGACCGCGTTATGCTTAAGGTATCGCCATGGAAGGGCATCATACGGTTCGGAAAACGTGGGAAGTTGAGTCCTCGTTTCCTCGGACCTTTCAAAGTACTTAAGCGTGTAGGGTTGCAGGCCTACCAGTTGGAACTACCACCGGAGTTGAGTAGAATACACAACACGTTTCATGTCTGCTACCTCCGGAAGTGTTTGGCGGTAGAAGACAACGTCATTCCCCTCTCAGAGTTAAGGGTTGACGAAGGTAACCGTTGTGTGGAAGAACCCGACGCCATCTTAGAGAGAAAGACTAAGAAGTTGCGTCATAAGGAAGTCACTTTGGTCAAGGTGCAGTGGAAGCATCACCGAGGAGCAAATGTGACTTGGGAATCTGAGGAGGATATGAAGCGTAGATATCCTCATCTCTTTGTATAGTTGGATTTCGGGGACGCAATCATTCCCAAGTTGGGGAGGATTGTAACACCCTGAATTTTGGGATTGGGTGAGAAGTTGACCTTTACCCAAAGTTCAAGGGGGCAAAGTGTAACTTGGGTTATATATATATAGAAATCAAATCTGAGATATTTTAATATCTCATTTGATCAGATCTTGTTTTGGAGAAGCCAGAGAAGAAGGAGAAGGCAGGAGAGAAGCTTTGTTTTGGGTCGATCGTTTCGGGCAAATCAAGGTACAAATCTAGCTTAATGCTTTGATCTGAATGCTTTTAGCCGGGTAGAATCTCGTTGTGAAGGTTTTGAACCGTTCCATTTTGAGATCTGAGTATTTTTCTCATTTGGATCTGGGTTGAATCTGGGTTCTACATCGTTGTTCTTGATGAACAAGGCGATGGTCAATCGACCGAAGGGTTGATTCGACCGGATGGGTCAATCGACCGAAGGGTTGATTCGACCGGACTGGTGTTCGACCGAAGGGTTATTCGACCGGATGGTTGATTCGACCGAGGGGTTGTTCGACCGGATGGTCCCTCGACCGGTGTTGTCTGTTCGACCCGGGGTAGTGTTGGACCGGGGAGGTGTTCGACCCGGGGTGGTGTTCGACCGGTTGTTGCCTTTAACCGGATTAGGTTCTGTTAAGTTGTTAGCTTCTGTGTCTTTGAGTCCTATTCAAGTAACGAGAGGTTTATCTGTATTTCGACTTACCGATTCTTTCGGTGTTATCATAGGTAGCGCTCGTTAAGAAGAAGGAAACAGAGGTGAGTTCCTACTATCATTTTAAACTTTATACATATCAAAAGTTACCTTTTGGATCTTATCTTATTAAAGTAAAATGATGTTTTACTTGCACGTTATGTGATTATGCAAAAAGAATGATTAAAAGCCCTTTTTAATGATTTTCATTCTTACCAGAAGTTGAACTGGAAATAACATTTTGTTTATAAAATGTATTTATACCATATGCCTTTTATGGTTGGTCACATACGTTGTTGTGACGAGTCTGTACCATTACTAGTGGATCCCTAGGTTTTGGAGTAGACTGTTTTGTTGGGATGTTACATTCCCCAAATTTGTAGCTATGGATCACATGTTCCTCGGGGGCAACTTGGTACGGTTATGTGAGGCCGGATACTAGCCATGGTTCATGGTGATCCTAGCGAAGGAGTATACCTTGGTTTTGCGCTTGGGGCTTGATCTCACGTTGAAGCACGGACTTTGTGATTTGTATCCGCGGATTCCAATTGGTTTAGCTCGTAACTCGGATTTGTGGTCTACTTTGTGTTACACCACTATCCTTGGTAAAATGGTCCTTTTATCACCGTTTAAGAGTTTTGGACCGAAGAGGTCCGGTTGTGGCGAAATGTTATCTTTACGAATTAAACCTTCATGAAAAGATTTCGTATGATACTGATGTATATATCTTTCGAGTTTTATAAACTGTATGTTCTCACCAGGATTTATAGTCTGACACTTTTTCTCAAATGATGTGTATAACAGGTTTCCATTAGCGGTGGGTGCCGGGGTTTTTGGAGAGACGAGTTCCGAGTCTCGGGGTTTTGGAGATGTTTTAAGTATTGTTGCTGGGCATTGTTAAGTCCCATTCTTTTGATGAAATCCTTGTATAGGATTGTATAGTCTTAAGGACTAATCCCATTTATGGGAAGTTAATGGAATTGCTTACGTCATATTGTCAGATTTCCAGGTTTTAATTTACTCTGATTTTTGAGGTGTTACACAAGAGGCCGTTCAAAGTGAACGGTACCTCCCATTCAACCGTAAGTCGATCGATCACCTGGACAATCCGCCAGAATTGAGGCATTAATTGTCCAGGCGTCAAGTCAAAAGCATTTAAAAATGCCCTGACCAAAGGGCTAAATGGCCAAGAGAAACCTATCTTAAAAGGATATTCATATAAAACGCAATATCCCATCGGAACTTCGTCTGACTTTAAATCCTCCGGTGACACCAAATTTATTTGATCTGGAAGCTTAGCCAAACTCGTAAAGTGATCTATATGTTCTTCCTCACTATACAAACTCACGGGCTCGCTCGACATTTGGAAGTCTGGGATATTTAAAGTCGCACGCCAGTAGCTAAGAATATCTCAAGCTTTTCTAGGTTTTCTAGCTACGGATTTCTTATGCATAAATCGATACAGACGGAAGAACGAAAAATCGTACCTTAAATAGTGTTCTAAACCTCGAATTTGGAATGGAAAGGATTCTGGTCGCTCGGAAAGTGAATCTCGCCGAAGGTATGTGTTCTTTAAAAAAGGTAAGCGTAAAAAAAAAAAAAGATTAAGGGTAATCTTTATTTATACTGAAATTTGGAAACTGAATCGTCAGGAAATCAAATCGCCAATCGACACGTGTCGTTCGTGTCAGGCAAAACCCTTTAGTGCACTTAACGAGAGTGTGACATCTGTCCTTCATTAGCTGTCAAATTGTGCATTCCGTTGTAAGTGACGTCAATATCTAGTTGGAAACGAACCGATTTGGTTCTATTCGAACTGCCCGCGTTTCTTTTATAACACGTGTCATGATTTTAAAATTTAAATTTCAAAAAGTTGCCGCTTGAATTTTAAATTTGGGGGCAAACTGTTTAGATAAAAATTCCAATAGACTATTGTCGTACGACCAGAGACAATTGACGCCCTTCCCTTAAGGTGACCTTGAATAGATATTCATCCAACGAAATTAGTCGTACGACAGGATTTCAGTTACTAAAACTGCAACATATTTTATATCATGTGTAATGCAGGATTCAAAGACATTCATGACTAAAGATTATAACGGAAGTCATCATCAATAGCAACAGACGTAACGGACGCTATCATCAATGTTAAAACGGCTATTTTTATTGAAGATATGCATTCAAGACTTGTTAATGGACAATTAGAGTATAAATATGAAGATTGAACTCCACATTCGTACATCTGATTCTCAGACCTTAGAAGCTCACAAATTATACTCTCAAGCTTGCTCAATCTCTCTTGAAGTTCATAAAGTCTTCCGTTGTTTGTCGTACGACGCACGACCGAAGTCTAATTATACACGACGCACGACCGAATTTACTTTATTGTATTGTTTTACTTAGTATTACATCTGTAACACTTGTTCTAAAGAACGACGTCCCTGATTGACGTCCATATTGCACGACGACTCACACTCGTCCGCGGTTTTTACCCATTTTGGGGTTTTTCGCGTCACCAATTCTCTCGTCTCATTTTCCTTATTTTTATTATTGTCGTACGATTATTAAAGCTACTTTCTTTGGTTGGATTAAGCTTCACATTTACCTTAAATTTTCCTTGGGAGATTTTTGGCATAAATAGTTTGGCGCCCATCGTGGGCCCCATCCAAAGAAAATCTTCGATAATCTTACGACGGACTAACGTTTTCCTTCTAGTGTTCTCTTTTTCCAGTTATTTAGGATAATGGCATTCCAAGGAACTCAAAATCATATCGTGGCTCAAATGAACATGGAGCTGACCGCTGCCCGTGCTCGTATCGACGCCCTAACAACTCAGGCTCGACAAGCAGCTGAAACCATCGAGCATCTAAGAAACCAAAATGGAAATAATGTGACGGGGACTACAAATGCTTACGTTGGTGCCTGGAATGTACCCCCTCCATTGCCTAATTATCCTCGTCCACCATCAATTAATCCTGCGACTTTCGTAATACCAACCATGCCTATGGCTTCTATTCCATTTAATGGATACACCTTTGATGCCTCACAACAGACTAGCATCAATGGATCAGGTTATGTTCCATTGGGTGCTCCAAATGGTGTTCCGTTAGATCCCGTTGCACAAAGACTAAAGCTCTTCGTCCTTATCGATATTTTAGTCTATGATTCACATATAAGTGCACCAAACGAATAACGAAATGAAAACTAATGTATTTAGTCTATGATTCATAGACTAAAGTATCGATAAGAACGAAGAATACAAACTTAAAATGAAAACGTTGTTGTCATTTTGATTTCGAGATGTTTTGCGAGCGGATACATACCTTTGCCAATTGTTCATTCGATTACACGATTTTTCACGCCGCATCGTGTGCGGGTATGTCTATATAATCTATCTATACTATATAATGAAAAAACTAAAACGGTTATTGTACAAACTTTTGTACAATTACATTTACCACTCTTACAATGTTACATTTATCACTCTTACAATTACTTATTTAATTTATTTTATATCCTTACTTTTTCATTTTTCATTTTACACTATTATCATATTAACACAAATGATCATACATTAACAAAAATGCAATGAAAAAATACATTCATTTTTCTACAAATTATACCATTATAATCGTCTCGTCAATACCTATAAAACGAGCCCAATATTGAATATTTTTTAATTTAACCGTACTATTAAATATCATGAATATCTACGAAATAATTTGTTTTCTATCCATACGTTTTATTTTTTTTCCACCGTTAGCACGTAAAAATACATAATCGTAAAATACGTTTCATTCTTATTATAAATTATATCATTATAATTTTTTTCGTCAATAATTGTAATATAAACTAATTATTGAATATTTTTATGGGTTTAGTTTCATAAATTGTGATTCTTAGGTCATGGTTGATTGTTGATGACATGTATATAAGAAAGTAGCATTAATTGTTCGTTCTTTACTTACATTTCGCTGCATCGCGCGGGTATATGCCTAGTTAGTTCAAAAAAGCATTTCATATTAATCCAAACAAGCATAACATTAATTATTCAAGTTCTAGAATAAACAAAACATAACAATCAAATTACAACATAATAGTTTTCAAACAATTCTTAAATTTATGCATTTAACATTAATTGATTCGCAATCTGATTACGTAAATTAGCTATGTACTCATTGTTTTGAGTACCAAAAGGTCTTCCATCCATGTCATCTTCATCACCTCCCTCAATTTCTTCTTGTCCCTCGGTAATCATAGTGATTTTTCATCTTAAGGTAATCATAGTGATTTTTCATCTGTCGTGGGTCTACGACAACATTATGTTTCCTTTTTAGTTCTTCTCCAACATTCTTCCATGATTGTGCCTTAAGACTACTACCTTCTCGTCCATTTTTTATTGTCTCGTGTATACAAGTTTCAAGAAATGTGAGGACCAACCCATCTTTTTTCCATGTAATCCTACGTTTCTTTTGGTGCGAAGATTCACCAACTAATTCCATACCTAATCCAAACAATATTACAATGAAAAACCAAAAAAACCAAACACATAGTAGCTAACTTGAATTATCATAAAGTAGCAAACTTGGATAAAACATAAAGTAGCATGAATCAACATAAAGTAGCAAACTAGGTATGAATCAACAAATCAAACTTGGATAAAACATAAAGAAAAATCAACATAAAGTAGCAAACTAGGTATGAATCAACATAAAGTAGTTACTTTGCTAACTTGATAAAACATACAGTAGCAAACTTGATAAAACATAAAGTAACAAACTTTGGATCTTGATAAAATTTAAAATCAACATAAAGTAGCAAAGTAGGTATGAATCAACAAATCAAAGTTGGAACTAAAAGGAAAAAAAAAGCCTTAAACCATGCCTTAAATCACGGCCTTATCACAACTTTAAATAAAAAAACCCCCTTGAATCAGTAGGAAACTAGCGAGGCTTGCTGATTAGTGAAGAAGAACAAAAGCTTTTTGCTTTGAGTGAGGGGCTGTTGAGTGAGGGGTTTAACACAACCTCGTGATTCCAACGATTTTGAGAGTGATGGAGAAGATAAAATTTAGATCTTGAGAGTTACGATTTTGAGAAAAAAAGGATGGAAGATACATGTGGCGTGAGTGTTGCTGTGAAAGTGAAGGAGACGATCGTCGGAGAAGACCGCCGGAGTAGATAGAGAAACCTTACCGGCGACTGATTTGTGAAGTAGAGTGGAGGCGACTTTGGGAGGAATAGGCGTGGAATAGAGTGGGAACTGGAAGGGCAAATGTGGAACAATTCAAGATCTGAATCATTTAGTGTAACCCTATGCTCATAATTGCTAAGAGGTAATTGTAACCATTAAGAGGACATTTTTTTGCCAAACACACTCTCCCTCTTACCGATTAAGAGGTAAGCTCTTAATGTAACCATTAAGAGCCAACCAAACAGCCCCTTAGGGATGTTTGATATTTGCTGAATGGTTAATGATTAGGGGTTGTTTATTTATCTCTTAATGGTTCTATTACGAGACAACCTCTGAATCGTTAAAAGGTGAATCTTGTTTGGCAGAAAAAAAGGTTGTCTCTTAATGGTTTCAAAACCCTCTGAATAATTTTGTATCATGGGTCTCCTTTAACCATTAAGTGCACTGATTTCATTTTGAATAATTACCAAACAACCATATTTCATATTGCACTATATCATAAGAGTCTCTTAATCATTCTGACCCCTTAATCATTCTGCACCAAACCATTCAACAACTACCTAACAACTCCTAAGTGGTCTGAATGAATGATTAAGAGACTCTTATGATATAGTACAAAATGAAATACGATTGTTTGCTAATTGTTAAAAATGAAATTAGGGCTCTTAATGGTTAAGGGAGGGTCAATATACAAAATCATTTTGAGGGTTTTGGAACCATTATGAGGCAGACAATTTTTTTTGCCAAACAAGATTTACCTCTTAACGATTCAGATGTTGCCTCGTAATTGAACCATTAAGAGGTAAGCAAACAACCCCTTAATGTTGCATTGTAACAATTAGGGTTGGATTATCGACTTGTTTTCGTGAGATACGTGAAATCATAAAATGACACTAAAACTTTATAATAAAATATAACGAAGGTATGAAAAACACGGAACCAACAAAAATAGTGTGAAAGTTTACCTTAACATCATATTGTTGTAAAATGTTCAATATTATTTATGTGGTTTCATGGATCAAACGAAAACAGTCTAGTCTCACATAAGTTTAGTATATATGTATTATGTTTGATAGTGAAAATGTATAAAAATATAATGAGATATATTTTTAGTTTTTTATTTATTGTAAAGATGAGTCTATTTTTTTAATTATTGTGAAAAATGTTCATGTTTTCATATTTCATATATACTTTGATTAATGCACAATTGATTTTGTAACTATTGATGACATAGATGACATGTTGTTAAGGCATATTGAATTTCTTTAATTATGTAACAAATTGTTACATTAAGATTAGCATGTAAATTCGTGTATTAGGTTAAGCACGTGAAGAATTGAACGTATATTATGTTAATTGTAATAAATCATTGTGACACCCTAATCTTTAGGATATAATTTTTGACGAAATTATGGCATGACATATTCATAAAATTATACATTACCGTTTTTATACCATGTATGCATCTATATATAATGATTCCCAAAATATCATATACATAAGCTAGTCTATACAGAAACGACGATTATAAATTGATACTAATATAATTTATATTAATATTATTGTCTACAACTAAATTATATTTGTAAAAAAAGTCAAACATATGTTGCATCATCCGATAATATAATGTATTATCCATTATTACAGCTAGCATAACACCATGAGATCCAGATCATGAGATTATGTTGATAAACAAAACAAAATCCATCATAAAACAATCATTTCATTCCAAACATTGTATCAAAACCAAACCGATTCATATAACTCGTTCATATTTATAAAAATGCATGATGTGTAAACGCTATTAATATGAAAATCAATACATTACTTTTCATCTACAATCAATAAAATGTGGTTAATTTGACAATAAATTAAGTAACAACAATCACACCATGTGGATTGTGGAGAAGGCTTACAACAAAATTGGAATTTGCAAATGATCAGTCTGCGTATTTGTTAGGCTAATATCGGCATTATCACCACGTACACACGTACATATGTCTATAGTCGAGTGTCTGGCACATGTATACTCCAATGTACCACCAAATGGGAGCAACCCATCAGCTGTAAAAGTGAACAACCTCAATACGGCCACCACAAATGATCAACCTTTTCGTATTATTCAAAATTAGAATAAAACAATATAAGATTGTGACAAATAAGTGGTCTAGAAGATGATATTTGGCAAATTATGCAGAACAATGGGAGTATGAGATATAACATTGATTAATAACGTATACATAATATATCAGGGTCGGGGCATGGGGTGGTAAATACCATCCTCGTCCCAATCTCCATTTTCATTGGGTAGAGACTGATGTATTCACCACTTGTTTATTAATTGGAATATCAATTAAACGCCATAACTATTTTTGTATCTTCTGATTGGTGAGCAATTAATTAATTGAAACAAAGAGAAAAAAAGCTCAAAAGTGGGAAATGTGTTGTAAAAGGGAAATAAACCCATGAATGCCAATACACAACCTATACATATATAACACCCTACTTTCTTATACATCATTTCTACTAAAATTTCAGCATGACCCATTCGTATATTCATGATTTTACCATTTTTATAACCTGTCTATATTTGTATATATCAATTTCCCAAAATTTTACATATGTAAAAGCCACATATGTGGGTAATCATATTTTCATACATACTAATTATACGGATAATGCTAAAACAATTTTCACTACAACAATATTTGCAACTCAAACATCATCCCAAAAGAGTTATCACTCGTTACGCCATTCCATAAGTATCATCTACTAGATTGTTTTACTTACCACTAGCACTACCGCCTGCACCTGATATTGACCCTGGGATACACGTCGACAAATAAAAACAAATCAGACTTCACGCCTGGTGAGTACAAGAGTTTACATAATAAAACATTCATTTAATTCCCAACATTCAATCAAAATCAAACTGATTCATGTAACTAGTTCGTATTTCTAAAACAATACATGATTGGCAAACATTTAGAAATATACAAATGGACACATTTCTTCTCACCAAGCAATAAAATAAGTGGTTATTAATTTTACGATGAGGTAACAAACATCATACCACGTGGGGGAGTCCCGCAACAAAACCGGAATCAGTGAAGGAGCACTACCCAGCAGTCCACTTATCCGTTAGGCTAATTTCGGCATAATCACCATGTGCACGTTGTGTCTTACAAACACTATGTCTATTAGCCGAGTATCTGGCACCCATCCGTGCACGGTACTCCAACAACACCCGATGGGAGCAACCCATCAATTGTAAGGGGAGCGACCCCAATACAACCGCAACAAAGGGGGTGACCCTAAGTCGTCAGATCCGGATCTAATTCATCACCGTCAGAGAGCAACAAATAGCTCATAGTACCTCATTTATACAAAGTATACTTCACCAAAATTTTAACTCAATATCATGCTAAATAAACTTTATGTTTTAAAACATCAAAAGCATATTACACGACGTTTTTGTAATCATTTAGCATGTTTGTTTCACCTTCAAATTTACTTTTGTATAAACCTTAATTAACCACATTTTATAACACTTGTTCAAATCATGCATATTTTCCACGACACACATTCAAACACAAGCAACATGAATCAACAATGTAAAATACATACGTTTGACGTGTACCCAATTTAAAATCTACTTGAACTCACCTTTGCTAGATTAAGTTAAATCTAGTTTTCAACCAACTTGCACAATCTTCTTCCAACCTATACAAACGATATGTGATCACCAAATTAATATAACTACTCTAAACAAAATATTTAGACATCCTTTTTACCTTTCCAACTTATTAAGAACCAATCCAAACGGATCTAAGACCAATGTTTTACGAATATTTGAAGATTTATTATATATATACCCGTCATAAAACAGACCAGCTCTGTTTAAACTCGATTTTTGAGTTACCTACGGCCCAAATTAACTCATCCTCAAAAGAGATCGATTGTTGAAGACATCCTAACGTTTCCAGAAAACTATTATAAGCTTAATTTTGAGTTACGAGTGTTTTACTACGATTTTTTACAACTTCCAGCAACAATGAAAATATCAATTTCGACCAAATCACTTTATGGTTTATGTTATACTTTCAAAACTCATATCCACATATATTTTACCTACTTCAACCTATGTAGTTCCAATATTGAACTCCGAACCAAAGCACCCATAGGTATACTTCACCCAAGTTTTTATCAAAACATTATGGTATGAACTCAAGGTACCCATAACACTTGTTGTGACATAAGGTTTATTGTTCGTAATCCAAAATGGTGTCAAATCCTCATTTTCTCAAATGCATTATTATTGAAGTCGAGGTCTTAAAACATGTTTCTTGAACTTTTAGAAATATGTTTAGATAATTCATACATCAAGTCCCTTTGTAATTTTCAAAGAACACATAAAACTTCGTCTTATAGTTCAAACCGGTCAAGAATAATCTCTAACCTTGAAAATATATCAATATATATATATATATATATATATATATATATATATATATAATGTTCGTTTAATCTTTGGAACATCTTTATACATGTTTAATACATATATCTATTTCCTTCCCATCCTTTAATTTTGTATATAACAAGCAAATTTTGAGTTTACATCAAAACAATTTGACTTTCGAAAAGTCAACTACTGTATATCAAACTTTTGATTATCATTTCAAAAACATGTTTGGATCAAAAATTTCAACTTGGGTACATCGCATATCATCTTAATGTTGCCACAAATTGATTACATCATGTATACTCACCTATTTATGCCCATTTCAACTTATGAACCCTAAAATGGGTTACACTATGTTTTGAGGTTGAAGACAACAAATTAGAAATCAAAACAAGAAAATAACCTACTCAATCTAGTCGAATTAATGCACTAAACCAAAGTATAAACCGAATTGAAACATAGTTATGTACACATACCTCAATTTTTAGCATCAAGTTCGAATTTTAAACCCGTGATCGAGTTCTTCACCTCATCAACCAAAAATATGGTTTCTTCCTTCGATTTGGATGCTAAAACTCAACCTATGATCCATAAACATATTTGGTTTTCATGATTTGAGCATTTCTTGAGCCCTAGCGCTCCCTCTCTCACTCTTGCTTTCGATCGATACTTTACAAAGGAAGAAGAAGACGTTGTCTTCTTATTATTAAAAGGGTTGTTTAATTAACACCCTCAAGTTTTTGGATTCTTACTTTGACCACCATGGTTTTAAGTATCCAAATTCCACACTAAACTTGCATTTTATTTATTTGTTATTCTTCCAAATACTTGATATTTCTAAGTATCTTTAACATCTTAAAAGAACATATATCCATATTCTAAAAATTCGTTTTATATCTCATCATTACCAAACTATATCGAATATAATAGTTCTTCAAAAATTCGGGATATTACAACATATACATGTAGGGTTGAGATCTTTTGTTAACCTTGTATTTCTTGTTAACTATGTGAACTAATCCAAACCATCCATCTATAGATCGGATGGTTGAGATTAAACGTAATTTTTTTTAATAACAAAACGTTTCATTAAATACAATTGTAAGTGAACATGAATGGAAAAAAGGGTATTTTAGGGAAAAAAACACTCAAAACATTAAACCCTTGGAAACACTTTAAACAAATTTATTACACTAAATTATTAACCGACGAGTACCAACATTGATTCTGTAACCGACATATTATGCAACTAATACACATTTATACCATGAACATATATGTTATCATATTATGCAACTATAATGTTTATGTTAACATATTGAATTTCTCATGATATGAACAATATTGACTGCTAAAGATGATATCCAAATTGAAATTTGAATTATATGTTAACAAATGTGAACATATATGCATAACATGAACATATTTGTTAACATGGATGCATATGAACACTATTGTTAACGTACTTAATTTCACATATTATGAACAATTATCACCTTCTAATGTTCGTAGTTAAATTGAAGTTTAAATTTGATGAACAGATGTGATCTAAATTTGATATTTAAATTGAACGCAATTCCAAATCATATATCGTATATGTTATCTAAAGAAATTTATGTGAATCACATATTTTGTGATGATACTATAGTTGCATACAAACAGTTACGTTAACCTCATTTTTTTCATCATGAACAAACTTGAACATATATGCATAACATGAACATATATATGTAAGCATGGTTAACTATGAACATATATGAATAACATGAACTCATACGTTAGCATAAATACATATGAACAGTTTTGTTGACATTTTTACTTAAACAATATTGAAATGATTCAAAAAAATTATGAAAAAGAATAAAATTGTGAAATCGTAACTGTTTGGGTAAAAAGTCCAACAGTCCATGGTCGTGCGACAGATGATGGATGACGCCTTTCCTTTAGGCGACTTCGACTAAAATGATCAAATACCCGTCCAACAAATACCTTCGTACGACCTGATTTCAGTTACTAATTGGCAGCATACGTTGTATTATGTTTAAATGCAGAATTCAAAGGCATTCATGACAAGAGATTGTAACGGAAGACATCATCAATAGCAATTAGCGTAATAGACGCTATCATCAATATCAGAAACGGTCATACGCATTCAATACTTGGGAAACGGAAAGATGGAGTATAAATACAAGGCTGGAAATTCACATTGGGACATCTGATGCGCATACCTCAGAAGCTCACAGATTATACTCTCAAGCTTGCTCAATCCCTCTCGAAGTTCATAAAGCATTCTACTTTTTATCGTACGACGCACGACTGAAGTCTGAATACATCCGACGCACGACCGACTTTATTTTATTGTATTATTTTACATTACATTTCACTTGTAACACTTATTCTAAAGGACAACGTCCCTGATTGACGTCCATAGTGCACGACGACTCTCACTCGTCCGCGGTTTTTACCTATTTTAGGGGTTTTCCGCGTCACCAATTCTCTCGTCTCATTTTCCTTATTTTTATTATTGTCGTACGATTATTAAAGCTACTTTCTTTGGTTGGATTAAGCTTCACGTTTACCTTAAATTTTCCTTAGGAGATTTTTGGTATAAACAGTAACCTACACAACAATTTTAGAATCTTCATTTTTGTAACTCCCATACAATTAATTACAAAATGTTACATATCAAATGACGTTAATACCCTTTTGTATTAAATAAATAAATGAATAAAACATCAACTACTCTTACAATCCTATTGATTGATCAAGGTTTACATAGTTAACAAAAAATACAAGGTTAACAAATGATCCTCCCTCTATACATGTATATATAGAGATAGATTCCTTCTTTTACAAATTTAATAATTCATACACAAATCAGTTTTATAACACATTTGAATCCAATATTTATATAATATTGTTTTCAATGAAACCCAATTAATTCCATGAACCAATCAAAGGATCAAAAGCATTAATACTACATGAAAATACATTAAACAAGTATATACATCAAGTCATCCATGTTGGCAACCATGGGTAGTTGACTTCAGTTACCAGCACCATCCATAACTAGAAGCAGACTTGTTTTCAGAAGACCAACAATGGCTTCTCTATCTCTGCAACACACACACACACACACACACATATATATATATATATATATATATATATCAAAAATTAAGTAAATCAAACCGAGCTTCATAAATAAATTATGAATCAATTCAATCGAAGCGAAATAGAGCTACCTTTGATACGAAGAAAATTTGCGGTAGTATTGATGATGATGAAGCCTAGGACCTTCATCATATCCTTCACATGTTATCTCCCCTTTATCATCTCTATAACATACTATACCGCTCGATTTATCGTCAAACACCTGTCAAATATAATATCAATCAGGTGATTAACAGTACTAGATATTGTCCGTTTTATTCACGTCTAGACTCGCAGTTTTAAAACGTGTATGACAGAAGAGGCATCCAGTCCCTTACAAGCGAACAAAAAACCGATCATGTAATTTTGTAGAAAATAAAAAATAACCTTTTGGAGTTTGATGTTGGATCTGATCTGAGAAGATGGTTTTTGTGTTGTTGAAAGCATGAAAACCTTTGTAGAAGTGGATGATGGTGTTGGATGAGGGTTATGATGAGCCAATAGCAAGGGTATAGAAGACATTTTTACAGCCATTGAAACCCAGAGGTGGGAAGGGAGGGGGTAGATATTAAAAAGGTAGAGGTCAGGTACTCTATATAAATAGTAGTTCAAAGAATGTGTATGCGCTAAATTACAAAACTGTCCCTGTAGAAATTGTATTGATCATGGTTCATTACAAGACATAATTAAATGATTAAATATTGAAAATAACTCATTATTAAAGTCCCAAAACATATCAATATTCTTATTTTGGCATTTAGAATGGTGGAGAGTGATTTGTCAATATTTTCTTTAATTAAGTCATGAAGGTCTGCCCACCCCATCGCTTTTTTTTTTTAAATTGAAATATGATAAAATATTTAAGTCATAATAAAAATTATTAAAATTATAAGAATTTATTTATTATGATCCAAATATTTTTAAAAGATGATCAAAGTTAATTTATTATAATTAACGTTTTATATTAAAAAACAATTAAAATATTTATAAAACCAATATTCATTAGATTAGATTAGAGAATTTATATTTAGGGGTCGTTCGGTTGTGGCTTAATGGGTTGTATAGCCCATATAGCTTATTCGTTCAGCCATAATTGGCTGTTCGGTTATGGCTTAATCTGAAAATTATTGACTTATTCGGTCAACCCATAAAATAGAGTCATATAGACTTAACCCACCCTTTTCCCTTACTACCCTTGTGAAATACACACTTTCTTCTTCTCTGATAAAATTCTTTCAACATCTTCCTCCTCCATAGATCTGCTCTTTCTTATGTGTGGATCATAACATCATCGATAAGCAGAACAAATTCTTCCAACTTCTTCCTTCTTCTTCCTGTTGATGCCGACCAACCTGAAATCGACCAACCTCCATCTCTTCAAACCTGAAATCGACCAGCCTCTTCAAACCTGAAATCGACCTACCTTCTTCTTCTTGTTGATGCTTCTCTCACTCTCATAACCCTCTGGAATGAACTCGATCTACCGAATAAGCCTAGGAATGAAGCTTGATCTGCTCCTCACTCTCTCCATCTCTAGTTTTCCCTTTCTGAAATGAGTTATTTTCTTCCTGAAATCGAAGATGGGTTATGGTTTTTCTGCTAAGTTTTCCTGAAATCGAAGATGGTTTTTGGGTTACAACTTTTTCTGCTAGGTTTTAAAGCTGACAAGCCTTCTTCTTCTTCTTGTACGGTTTGTTTTTACATGAAGAAGAAGCAACTCATAATCGATTGGTGGATCTCAAATGCATCTCCCGATTGTCTATTGTGTTTTCTCATCTGATTCTCTATTGTGTTCCCATTAATCGATTTCTAAATGTATCAATACATATTTTATGTTATGTACATCGATTTTCAATAATCGATTTTGTTTCCAAATGTTTTTGTTTCAACAATCGATTCCCTACTTGAATATTCAAAGTTTTTGGATACAGAGTCATGGTATATTCTTACATTTTTATCAAAAATAAAGATCGGGGGTAAAATGACCATTTTTGACATTCAGACTGTTTATTCAGCATAACAACCGAACAACAACTTATCTGTTAACATACAGATAACTTTATCAATATAGACAACTTTATCCATACATGTCTTAATAGAAACCAAATCGAACAACCCCAACTTTCCTTTCTCTCTCTCTATATATATATCTATAAATACTACAAATAAGATATGTAAAAGAAAAAGGGCAGTTTCCATATTAGAAAAGATTTTGTTAAATTGGTGGATTGATTTTGTTGAGGATGATTATTAGAGGAAATAGCGAAGCAGCAGGTGTACACATGCCAATATTCTTTTTATGTTTCACTTACAAACACTAAAATAATATGGTTGAAAGCCTGTCATTAATTACCACTTAGACATGTGAATTTTTTAAAATTGTTGTACATATATGTTTCCAATCTATACTATATTATAAAGATAATATAAAAACTCTTAAAAACAAGTCTTAAAACTTAATGTACCGTTATTTAATACTAATTACTTAAAAAACAACCATTAAAGCTGTATGTACTACATTTAATGCTATTTATTAATTTTCAATTATTATCTTTAACCATTTTAACTCTCCTAAAATCATTTCCCAATTTAACTCCCCTAAAATAACTTTCAACCTAATTAAATATATAATAAAAATCAAATTTTAAATATAAAATTATAAAATATAATTAAAAAAATCTAACAAAATATTTTATAAAAAAATTATATTATTAAACCAAAATAAATTACATTATATTATTAAGTCTAAATTAAACAAATTTATATAAAAAAATCTTTATCACTCCCTCACAACCAACCAACATCGTAATGTAAATCGACAAAAAATAAAAAAATAAAATGAAACATTAAAATCGTGATGTATCTAGCGGCATTGCACGAGTACACTTCTAGTTGGAGTTAAATGTAATTTTTTAGGGGTTTTGACTTTTAGTTATCTATTTTAGATAAATTATAGAGAATCCGTTAGAGATGCTCTAACAGATTTTATATAATTTCTCTAAAATAAAGAATTAAAAGTCAAAATTTATAAAAAAAACTATATTTAACTCCAATAGATTATGTATTTTAGAGATTTCAATATCCATTATATGATTAAAATATAAAATAATTATAATTCTCGCCTATGGGTATAAATAAAAAATAATTTCTCTTTTCATAAATTAAGTTTGAGAAAATTTTCTAAACTTAGAATTTTCTGTAGTTTTCTAAACTTAGTTTTCTCTATTTCAAAAAGTATTATCAGATTCAGCAAAATAAAAAATTTATTTTCTTTATTTTAAAAAATTTGTTAGAAACGCAATGATTATTAAAATTGATGGATTATTCCCACCGTTTTTGACAAATTTGCCATTTTCTTCAACATCCCCAAAAGTTTCATAAATTCAAATTCATTATCATTTATCAATCCTCAGTAATTTTTAAACTAATTTAGAATATATAAATTATGAAAAGAAAATTCCTTATTTTCAAATTTTTTAATAGTTATACTAAAATGTATCTATATCTATACTATATTATAAAAGAGGTATAAAAAACTCTTAAAAACAACTCATTAAGCATTATGTACTATTATTTAATGTTAATCTACTTAAAATATCTTAAAAAACAACTAACTAAGAAATATGTACTACTTTTAAATGTTTTTAACCCTAATTAATAAATTTCATTCTTATCCCCCAAAATCATTATCTCTAATCCCCAAACTCTAAAATTATGAAATTTGAATTCTGATAAACATAATTAAAACAGGATAAACATCTTAATTTAAATATAAAAAATTTAAAATATATAAGATAATTAATGAATTGTAACAAACTACTTAATTTTTTATATAAAAAAACATTATATTATTAAGCTTAAATTACCCATTAAGCATTATGTATTATTATTTAATGTTAATCTACTTAAAATCTCTTAAAAACAACTAATGAAGCAATATGTACTACTTTTAAATGCTTTTAACCCTAATTAATAAATTCCATCTTTATCCTCCAAAATCCTTATCTCTAACTCTCAAACCCTAAAAGTATGAAATTTGAATTATGATAAACATAATCAAAACAGAATAAACATCTCAATTTAAATATAAAAAGTTTAAAATATATAAGATAATTAATGAATTTTAACAAACTACTTATTTTTTTATATAAAAAACATTATATTATTAAGCCTAAATTAAACAAATGTATTTAAAAAAAACATTATCACTCTCTAAAACATCCAAAATCGTACTGTAAATCGATAAAAAAATAAAAAATTAAAAGAAATATTAAAATCGTGATGTATCTCGCTGCATTGCGCGAGTACGCTTCTAGTTATATTATAAAGATGACATAAAAAACTCTTAATTACAACTCACTAAGTTTTATGTACTATCATTTAAAGCTATCTACTTAAAATCTCTTAAAAATAACTACTAAAGCTTAATGTACTACCTGTAAAGCTTTTAACCCTAATTAATATATTTCATCCTTATCCCCCAAAATTCTTATCTCTAATCCTCAAACCCTAAAATTATGAAATTTGAATTCTGATAAACATAATCAAAACAGGATAAACATCTCAATTTAAATATAAAAAATTTAAAATATATAAGATAATTAATGAATTTTAACAAACTACTTAATTTTTTTTATATAAAAAACATTATATTTTTAAGCCTAAATTAAACAAACTTATATATAAAAAACCATTATCACTCAATAAAAAACATTCAAAATCGTACTGTAAATCAATAAAAAACAAAAAATAAAAATAAACATTAAAATCGTGATGTATTAAGCATTATGTACTATTATTTAATACTAATCTACTTAAAATCTCTTAAAAAACAATTAATGAAGCAATATGTACTACTTTTAAATGCTTTTAACCCTAATTAATAAATTTCATCCTTATCTCCCAAAATCTTTATCTCTAATCCCCAAATCCTAAAATCCTAAAATTTGAATTCTGATAAACATAATCAAAACAGGATAAATATCTCAATTTAAATATAAAAAATTTAAAATATATAAGATAATTAATGAATTTTAACAAACTACTTAATTTTTTTTATATAAAAAATATTATATTGTTAAGCCTAAATTAAACAAGTTTATATATAAAAAAAACATTATCACTCAATAAAAATCATTCAAAATTGTACTGTAAATCAATAAAAAACAAAAAATAAAAATAAACATTAAAATCGTGATGTATCTCACTGCATTGCGCTAGTACACTTCTAGTCATCATTAATTTTTTAAAATCCGGATGATTAAACCCATGGTTTTAAAAAAATTTAATTGACTCCAAACAAATAATATTAACCATTCAAGGACACCTAGCATGCAACGCATACGATATTTTTATTTTACGAGTAATATCAATTCTTGACTTTAGGAGTTTGACATCTTTATTAAATTAAGTCACATGCCTCTCAAAGGTCGTAAAATCTAAACATATATTAAAATATTGAAGGTTCTAAAATAAACAATCTTCCTCACAATATATATACACAAAGGCGAATGAATGCATGATAAGTTGAGTTAATGGTGAGAAACGTGAGAAATGGATCTGAACCGTTGATCTCTTTTAATCTCAAACCCTCCCATGAATTGCGACTTAGAAAGAAATTGATCTTCTGGTGCATCTCATCCTAATGTGCGTCTATTTCTCATCTAACGATTGATAACCACTTCTCACGTGTCTCACTGTTAACTCAACTTCTCACCGAAACCCAACCCTATACACAAATAATATATAAAAAACAGATGGTTATGTGGAGGGGAGTTTAGTTGATATACAAGTAAAGGTAGAGTAGTGAAGACAAAGGTTTAAATAGAGAAAATACTTATTGGATGGAGAATACTAATGAATTTTGCATTAATGAGAATGTGACCCAAAGCAATTTTATTGCTTCCAATTCAATATCCCAATTATAATGTTTCCATAAATCCTCATTATTCTATAAACTTCACAACTTATTGGCACTCAACAAGCATACACTGTTATTTTCAATAAACTCATTTTAAATACCTCTATTATTATTATTATTATTTTTAAAGTGAATATGTATTTATGTGATTGATATAAAATTTATTTGATTATAAATAAAAAAAGAACGTGATAATTTACGACAAATGATTTTTAATCATAGTTAATCCACTTATTAGTCAAAGTTTTGGTTTAATTTTGTTTAGACCATCTTTAACCACAATATCAAATTAATAAGTCCATTAATACCACAAATAAATTCAACTCTAACCACACTACATATTTTTCCGTTTGAACAGTAACACAATATATATACCGTTTATCTCGCATTTATGATATTTTACTGTTCTTTAAGCTTGCTAATTGGACTTCTTTCTCCAACAAAGTAGTGTTTTGCAGCACTGCGCAAATGTGCCCTTACACCATCTCCCAACCCCTAGCATAAAGAAGAAAAACAAATCCGTGGGGTCGTTAACACCAAAACTTATTTCACGCCATACATGCCATTCGAATAAGAACAAAACATATAATTCATTTCTATTCCATCTGCAGCATCTACCGTTTGGAGCTTCTATAATAAAATCTGGAAAAATACGATTAAACACCTAGGTCCTCTTTTTCGAGATTCTTGGTACCACCCCAAATTACAAACCACTAAACCCTAATGCCCTTTTTCCCTAATCTTAACGTTGCTCAATAGTGACACATGGGTTTTCTTTTTTATAAACCGTAGGTGTTCGAAACAACTTGTATACACAGTACAAAAATCAAAAAGTGGCATGTGAATTGAGAGCACAACCTTTGTGTTTTATTTTAAATGTATTGACCAGTGGGTGAGCCTAATGAGGCAGGAGGACCATCACATTATCCAGCAGTCACTCCCATCTTTCCTACTTAAGCATTCTCCTGTTTTTCCCTTCCTTCAACCACTTTTTTTTCACCTCATACCATGTTCTGACTAAAACACACACACACACACTACAGATTCCATCTACCCTTCACCCTAAACTCCATTAATGGACCTCAAAACCTCCAACTATCTTCACACTTCTCATCCTCACCACCAGGTTATAATGCATTAAACACTCATTGTTTCTTGTTTCTTGAAAATAAAGATTCAAACTTTTTGATTGATTGTTGTGTTTTACAGGGAGTTCAAGCCAGAAAAGAGGACCCATTTGAGGATAGTCATAGATTTCCTGATAATCTTTGTAAACTTAGTCTTAAAGAGAGCTCCAATTTGGTTAAGTTGTTCCCAATGGGGAGGAAAGATAAGAGTAATGTGGTGGAAGCTCCACCTACACCGGGTCGACCCGTTTTCAGCTTTAGTGTTGGGTCAAGAAAGAACTTTCCTTCAAAATGGGATGATGCTGAGAAATGGGTCATTAGTGGTTCTGATTCCCCTGCTCATAATCATCATCATAATCAGATTCAAGGGTTTGTCAAATCACCAGATTTTGTGTCGAAACACTCGAGTAATAATGGGTTTGTGGTGAAACAGGGGAATCTTGATAAAACAGAGGTTTCTACAGAGGAAAAGGTTTCGAAAGCAATCTCTGTTTTTCAAGTTCCAACCACTGTGTCTATGGAACAGGACCACCATGAACATAACTCCACCAGACCTTTCAATGGGATCTCACCTTCAGATTCCTCTGACGTACTTCTAAAAGGTAAACATTTTTCTTCCCATTTCTTCTTCTCTCTTGTCCTCTTTGAGTTTTTCATCATTTGTTCCCAATCATGATACGTTTTTTGTATCTACTTATTTACATGCCCGCCAACTGTTTGATAATTTGCATGCCTAGATTACACCTTCAGTTAGTTTTTTTTTGCCTCAAATCTTAGTTAAAATGGCTTTTTTCATTACATTATTAAAGTTCATAGTCCAAATTTGGGAGAAGGTGTGTTTTAAGAGCATTTATTCCTGAAAGAATTACTATAATTTGGTGTTCATAATTAGGGGACACAGGCTTTGAATAACATCAAATATGTAAATATTTTTATGATTGCAGACAAATTCACAAATGGGGTTGAACCCAATGTTTCAAGATTCAAATGCTTGGTCCCAATCAACCAAGGGTGTCTATTTAGTCATTTGCATGAGAATTCCATGAAAGATGCATCCACTGAAGTTGTTCACGAAGTTAAACATAAAGAAACCGGAACCAACATGACACCGGTTGGAAGCTCGAGCACCTCACGGTGGCCCACACCCGTCAATTGCTCGTCTCCGCCACGGCACAACACCCCTGCAAACATGTCAGGCCCATTGGCATTACTGAACCCCAGCAGCTCCTTTGATATTGCAGAGTTACAAGAGTGCCATTTAGCTAAGCTACAACTAGAGACACCATTTGATTCAGTTGCTTGCAATTGGAGCTCTAGAGAGGAGGAAGAAGAAGATGTGTCCAAGAGTCTTAGACATTTTGAGATGAACAATGAATGCACAAAAAGCATTCAAGAGCCTAGAGCTTGTGCTTGGGATGAAGAAGGAAAGAACAAATCCCACCTAAGGTGAATATGTCAATATGCTTATGAAAAATGTAACCCATTTTGTCCTCATTCCAAGCATTGAGTTCCTCAAATGATTATGGATTATGAGAGTTGACTTTGGTTGATTATATGTAGGTACCAGAGAGAAGAAGCGAAAATCCAAGCTTGGGTGAACCTCCAAAACGCTAAAGCAGAAGCTCAATCAAGAAAACTTGAGGTAAAAGATTGATTTCTTGAATCATCGGTGTAGTTTTCTTTTTCGGCAAATCACGACAACCACCAAAACTTAGGGCTTGTTTGTTAGCAACTTACAACTTATTCGGTCAGCTATGCATGACTAATTGGTAATGGCTTAATGAATATAAAGTGGTTTTTTAAGTATGATTTTAGGGAAAGCTTTATGCATAAAAGCCAAGTTTTTATATAAACCTGTCCATCCCAATTAAAAAAACACGCTTCTTTCATCTATGAAAAAACCTTCTCAAACAAAAACCTTCCCAATCACATAACAGAAAATACTTAATAAAAATACCGACCAAACAGCCCTTTACATACAAATTCGTCGTAATAGAGGTTTCATTCTTGTTTATGTGTGTGAACATGCACTGAGTCAAATGAGTGGACTATGTTGACTACATTGAGCCCCTCAACATTTCTACGCTTGAAATGGTAGTACAAAAACTTACAAGACAGCAGTAAAGGTATCCAAGATTTCATTTTTTTTAATACTTGATGCTTGACGATGTTAAAAGATTGCAACTTTCCAATACCCATGTGAAGATACCACTTAATTTACAGTATTATACATTGGGAGGTGGGCTTCAAGTTTGAATTTCAATCCCAAAGTGATTAAACTATTACTTCTACTAGAGTTCCAAAGATGGCATGCATGCAAACAAAAGCTAGAAATATTTAAATATAACTAAATAAAGACTTTTGGATACGACTCGAATGTATGTTATTTTGGATCTGTAAATGATACTGGTATGTAAATTTGGATTTGGACGATATTAACAGGTAAAGATTCAGAAAATGAGATCAAAATTTGAGGAGAAGATGATGAAGAGGATGTCAATTGTTCATAGAAAAGCGGAAGAATTGCGAGCGGCAGCCCAACGTGAGCACAACGTTCAAATTCAAAAGACAAACGTGCGGGCAACGAAGAAAATTAACGTCCATGAAAGCATGCATTTTTCGGGCTATAACCGCGCATGTGGTTGCTTCCCATGTAGCAATCTTCATCCTTAATGATGGTTTAAAAGAGTATCATTTTTATTTGTAGCTTGAGATGGACATGAATTCTATATGGGATTCAATTCAAAGAAACAAACAATAACAAGTGGTGAAAGTTGCTGGAAGTGAAATTAGAATTAAAAATGTTTTTTACTAGCATTTTGTACAAGATAAAAACAAAAATGGTTATGATGTGTAAAAAAAAGTAGGCATGTGTGGTCAGTTCATTGCAGAGAAATATACACAAGACTGGAATCTTGGGCAGTCTCCTTCCCCTGCTTTTGTTTAGGGTGCAAGTTTTGGTGCAAGATGTACAACTAATATAACAGTAAATCCTTTTATATATGTGTCAGTGTCAGATTTGTACATGAATATAATGTTGGTTTCTGTCCTCTTCTGTGTATTATATATATATATATATATATATATATATATATACACACACATATATGGTACTGTGTAACAAGTTAATGCACCAAGATTATCTTTATGCTTGGTTTACATTAATGGACTTAAATTTGATTCTAATTGCATGTTTATTGGAAAGAAGATGATGGAAGATTGGATGGTGGATTACAGGATTAGAGGGTTGTTTTTTTGTCATTTGTAGGGTGTTTTTCTGATCAACATAACTGAACCAGAATGTGATGGCAGAGGTTAGAGGTGGAGCACATGGCTTCTCTATCTTCAAAGCATTTGTTTGTTTTTGGCAAGTCTTTTTACAAACTCAAAAACCTTGATATTTTCATATGTAAAAGTTCATGTATTTATACAGATGAAGGTACATTTATATATAAATCATTAAATACATTAAAAGTTTTGATTTTTTTTAATGCAAATATGAGTATTCAAAAAGAAAATTCATAAAACTATTACAACCACACATACTAATAATTTGAAACCGGAGTACTGTACTCTTTTGTTGTTCTACTTACACGAGACATTATTCAACTAAACTTTTTGAACAAATCGTAATTTTTAATGTATTCGTTTTTGTATTTTTTTTTTCATACATGATGTACTCATAAAATTTAAAGATTTTGCCTGAATTTTTATAAGATAGTATATGTTAATGCGAAAGTCCGCGAGAAAGCATCCTTTGGTTGGGAGACCTAGGGGGTGTTTGGGATTGCTTATTTGAGGTGTTTATTAACTTCTTGCGTTTTCAAACAACAAATAAGTTGTTTTGAGTGTTTGGATTGGAAACTGCTTATGACTTCTCCACTCTGCTAATAAGCAGTCTTTGATAAGTCATTCTCAACTGACTTATTTGAAACTCCTTATTAACTTATTTAACCAAATTACATATTTGTCCCTTCTTTTTATAAGTTAATAAGCACTTTACAAATAACCATAAGTTAATAAGCACTTTTGCAAATAAGCATAAGTTGTTTTAAATAAGCAATCCCAAACACCCCCTAGTGCTCGTGACGTGATCGGATGCAGTTCAAGAAAAAGCAAAACGAGATGACTAATCAGTGAAGTGGAAAAACCCCATACTAGTGTAAAAAACATGGGTTATTTCAATCCACCATTCCACTATCTAGGCATCAACCAATTCACTCTCTCTCAATCTAAATTTTGTTATTTTTTTAAAAGAAAATATAAAAATAAAGTTTTATGTTATTTTTTAAAGATAAAATTAAAGATTTTGATGAAAAAGACTGAAATGCCTCTAGTTCTAATGAAGAAAATAAATAGAATTAGTGACCAGGGACCACGTTCAAAGTAAAATGAAAACCACAAGGATAATTTATAGACTTATCAAAGTTTAGGTTCAACTTTTAGACTTTTTACTAAACCTGAGGACCAAAATTGTAGTTTACTCAAATAATAATAAAACAAAGTAACAACTCAGTAAGATAAAAGAGACAATATTGGGCCCAATAACGTAGCAGCAGCCTAGAAGCACTTTGAATATGGATATTCGGCCCAGTTATATTTTATGGGCCGGGTAAAAGTGATAACCCGACCCGGTTTACCAACAAAGAACCACTGCTGCCTTGCTTCCCAAGAAGGGCTTATACTCGAATAAATATAGTTCGGAAGCACTTTCAATCGGAGAAAATCGCCGATCTCCTCCATCGGAGCTAATCTATCGTCAAACAGGTACGTTTTTGATTATATGATCATGCTAATCTGTCATGAATCGTGTACGTGTTTGATTCGCTGATTCATAGGATATTTTAACATTCAATTACGTTTTTGTGTTAGTCGGCTAAGTCTTACCAATTTAAACCCTTAAATCTGATTAGTTTTCTTTCTGGAGCCTAATTAAGCATACTAATACCTTAATCAATTGCATTGCAGAGATCTATTAAGCTGTTAAACTGAATCGAAGATGTTTCTAACCAGGTAAACGCATTTTGATTACAAATCTGGTTTCTTTTCCTTTTCGAGTTTGGGGTGAGAATTTTATGTTTTTCAGTCGGGAGAAAACATAATGAGCGGCGCCGATAAGGCGTCATATGCTTTCCGTGCCCTAAAATAAATTGGTCGAATTTCATTTTCAAATAACGTAGTTTCTCAAGCTTCCCACTCAACTGACAAAAAATTTCCTATGCTCGTTTCAATGTGTATAACCATGGGCTTGGATTGGTACCTAAAATCCCTGTTTTAAGTTAATGTTTGGTTTTCTGTAGGACTGAGTATGATAGGGGTGTTAATACCTTCTCTCCAGAAGGCCGGTTATTTCAGGTTGAATATGCCATTGAAGCCATCAAGGTGAATGTTTTGAAGTTTTTTGGTGTTGCATATTTTTTTTTTTTGGTTTTAGTCTCATATTGTGATTACCATGAATAATTCAATGTGTGTCTGCTTGGCTGTTGATTATGAATACAGTTGGGTTCGACAGCCATTGGTTTGAAGACCAAGGAAGGGGTCGTTCTTGCTGTTGAAAAGCGTATTACCTCGCCACTTCTGGTATTATTTGTTCTCTGTTTGCGTGGGCATGATTGTTAGTTGTTACATGTTTGTGCTTTGTTACTATACTTGTAGAGGATCAAACTTTTCTCGAAAGCTATCTGTTGCCTATTTAAATATGTGATGAAATATTAAGTGCCTTCACAACTATCTGCTGAATTTCTATTTTCTTATTTATTAACACACTCATATAGTGTGTCATATGAGCTTATCTGATAATTCGGTTTTACTTTAAAGCTGCTTTTATTTGCACTAAGAACATGAAAAAATCTTAAATAGCTGCATCAATCTGCTTGATGATGCAATTCTGTACTAATATTCTGAGTTGATCTGGAACAGAATTTCATGTCTTTAAGTGGATGTGAAATTCATATATTTGAATTTTATAATGATCATAGCTACACATTAAGTAGGAAATTGCCTGCTATGTTATACTTGACCTGTTGGTTGGTTGCGGTCAGTATTTTTGGTTGTCATGGCGTGGAGGTATTAGAGCAATACTAAAATTTTGGCATATCATCTAATCAGGAATAAGTTGGGAGTAAAGTAATTCACCACCATTTGGTTCTTTCCTAGGTTTCTGATGGTTCAGAAAGTGGAAGATGATGTACAATCTTTTCATTATGCTTTCAACCGTTTGGTTTGATGGCTCATAAGTAGTAAGACATTGCAGAGAAAGTTAGCATGTGATTTATGATTTTGAACTTATGCTGGAAATTACTCGGAAGAGTTGACTAGAAGCAAATCATGTTTTGCAGTAAGACTATAGTCTTATGGAACATATAAAAGGTCAGGTCCGTAATACAATAATTGTATGGCATTTGAAGCACCGGTACTTGGCAACAGGATGATAGGTGCTATAAAAAAGTTTAAGCTTGTGTTTATCGTGCCAATATATTAACTATAATAATCTGTGAGATAATTATATGTGGCCACTAGCTCATTTAGAAACTTTAAGAGGAGCTAGTTTTAGTGTTCTTCAAGTGTTTTTTTTTCCGAAATTCATGGAGTCCTAGTTGGTATTACTATCGCACGCAAACCAAACATGAATTCATGTATGTGTAATGGCCAATGTGAAATCTTTCTTTCATGCGGGTTCTATAGTAGCTTATTTGTAGTGAGTTATTTAAGTTCATAGCAAGTTTTACTATGAGAATCACATGAGCTTTAGAAGTTGTATATACCAAATGTTGGCTACATGAACTTAGAAATCCTAACAATGATATAGAATAGACGTATACTGTTATGTCAGAGCCAGGAGATGCAGGAAGCATTAATGGCTGGTGTTGGTTATATTGCCATTGCATTTCTTATTTGCGTAATTGAGTTCACTACTATTAAATGAACGGTTTTCTTTTCACCCGATTATTATTTTATCATTTTGAAGTTAAAGCCACAATTCTACTCGAACATTACATGTTCTTTGCAGGAGCCTAGCAGTGTTGAGAAAATTATGGAAATTGATGAGCATATTGGCTGTGCTATGAGTGGATTAATTGCAGATGCCCGCACACTCGTTGAGCATGCACGTGTTGAGACCCAGGTGACATTAGCATCAATCGCTATTTTATTCACTAGGAATGAGTTTCTTGGTGATATTGATTTTTAGTTATATTTTTTCAGAATCATAGGTTTTCCTATGGTGAGCCAATGACAGTTGAGTCCACTACCCAAGCCCTGTGTGATCTGGCCCTGCGATTTGGTGAAGGAGATGAAGAATCTATGGTTAGCAATTCAACTTGTCACTGTGATTCTTATTTTCTTACAATTTACTCTAAAACTATGCTATCTTTGTTTCAGTTTGTGGTTGAAGGACATGTTTTTCACTATCGTTTGTGTATGAATCTTGTTATAATGAATCATTGTTAATGATCTTCTATGATCGCCTCTCCCTGCATGCTTGTTGATTTCATTGAGCTGCTATAGTTGGAAAATATTTAGGTGTTACTTTGTTGGGTGATGACCATGTTGTTGCCAGTCGGTGGTAGATATGTTTTTTGGGTGCTGTGAGGGTAACTGGTGATTTTGGTGGCTGAATCAATAGGAGTCAGATGTGTGTCTGTGATAATATTTTGTGGTAGGGTGCTTTTGGGTGGTAACAGGGGCGGCTGTTGTAATTCAGATGGTATATAGTGGCTTTCTGTTACACTCATCAACTAATATATTAAAATTTCTAACTTTTTGCAGTCTCGGCCTTTTGGGGTATCTCTTCTTATTGCTGGCCATGATGAAAATGGTCCAAGTCTGTAAGTACCAATATTCTTTGTGAATTATTTCATGATGTTTGGTTTTATTCATCTAACTTGGCATTGCTTGTAAATTAATAAATTCAGTTTACCAATAATACAGAAAAAGAAGAGTTCCAATACTCTTGTAAATAACATACCTTGTACGTTGTGTGTCTTTTATATAGTTCTTGTAGTACCTGCACTATTTAGGAATGCTATGGATTTCTTTTTATGTTTGAAAGATGGGCAGTGACAAGGTCATGAGAGTGAAGTTCTGAGGTTTCTCAATTGCTATTGCAGAGTTTTTAACTATGCTCCCACTCAGCTGGGCAAACTTGTACCAGACTACCAGTATCAGGGATATTATCCTGCGGCCTGTTTCCAATTGCCGAAATTTATAAATTTTATCCCTTTTTCTGTTTTCTTATCTCTTTCATTTTTTAATATAATCAGGAGCATGACCGCTTTTGTTTCTTGTTATTGCTTAACTGGTTTTCCAAAATTTATCGTATTTGCTTTTCTTGTCTCGAGCTCTTTTTTTCAAACTTTTCCTTTTCTTATATATCAAAAAAATCTGGGCTAACTCTCTCTAGTTGGCACTCTCTTTCACACTTTTCACAAGCCGATGTCTTCACGGAAAACAGCTCTACTCTTTGGAGTAGAGGTTAGGTCTTCATACATCTTACTCCCCACCCCTTCGACGTGGGATATACTGGGCACTTCTGGTTTGGTGGTAACATGAAATCTTATAGTACTCGTGTCAATTAGCATGTAGGATTTGTCGGGATTAGAGTTTTAAGGAAACTGTTATACGCAGATACTATACAGATCCATCGGGCACATTTTGGCAATGCAACGGTAAAGCTATAGGCTCAGGCTCTGAGGGTGCTGACAGCTCTCTGCAGGAGCAATATAACAAGGTCTCATATAGTGTTAATTTTCTTTGGTATCTCCAACACCAATGAACCAAATGCTAGATAACCGATTCTGTTTGCACCACATCACTTGTATATTTGCAGGACTTGACGCTAAAAGAAGCTGAAATAATTGCTCTTTCCATCTTGAAGCAAGTCATGGAAGAAAAGGTCAGTTTTCCTAATCTGCAGAGGTTGTGAGACTTTTCTTTTTCCCCTTGTTTTGAGATCGTGGCATGTGTCATCTTTGGCCAAACTGGTCCATGGAGTTCATGTGAATCTCGTCTTGGCAAACTAGACAAATTAGTTTGTTGGGAATTTATGAACTGTCAAGTTAGTTATGCTTATTGGAAAATACTTGCATATTATTAGCGGTTTTCTTGTGCTGTATTGAAGCTACAACAACTTTTAGACGTTATAGTTCTCTAAGATGATGCCCGAAATTGGAGAGTTGAGGCGCCAGTGGGCTAAATGACCACCTGCAAGAAAGTTTAGAACTTGGGCATTTGTTCTTATAACTATCAGAGGATATATCTTAGCTTTGTCTGTTATATCTGATAGAATTTTTTACTCAAATTCTAGGCTTGCTTATAATTATGGGACTGATTGCATAAGCAGTTAAAAAGATTATCTCTATCATGCTATGATATGTGTAACATTTTATGCAACAAGCAGCTTGTTAATAAGGCAATTTTGATTCTGGTTTATTAGCATCTTATGGAAGGCTTGTTTTGAGTTCAGGTAACCCCCAATAATGTGGATATTGCGAAGGTTGCTCCCACTTATCACCTGTACACCCCGGCTGAAGTTGAAGCTGTCATCAGTCGCCTATGAAATGCGAGTTTTATTGTTAAGTTGTAGACGATCTTTGTTTGGTTTCCTTGAACTTGTATCTTGTACTAAATTGCTGAGATTGTTATTCTGTTTCCCGTCAATTATGGTATTTGAACACGAGATCCTGTTTATGTTTGACAAAATCATGGATTAAGTTTTAAAGAATGTTTCTAAACAGCAAGTAGCATTCATCTTATCTGCCATTTGGAGGTTATCTTCCATATATGCTTTCCTAGTTTCCTTTTTCCTGTATTATAATGGTGGTGTTTTAGTTTGAACCTCCATATATGTATATATATATATGTATATATATATATATGTATATATATATATATAGGGAGAGGTTCATTTGAGAAATGGTAAATATATGAGAAATAGAGAAGTAATCTTAGCCATTCATCTTGTCAACATTTGCGGCTTTAACCGCGAAGCATCGGATAATTTTTTGTGTGGTCTATAGAAGGCAGAGGGGTAATTTCGTAAAATACACGGAATGAGTTCATGTATGAATCTGTTAATTAGTTCAACTGATTCATACAAATTCATATATGAATCTTTGTGATTTATACAAATTCATATATGAATCACAAATGTTCATATATGAATAAGTTAAAAGAGTTCAATTGTGAATTGCACTGGTTCATATATGAACATATAGTTCATATGTGAATTATACATGTTCATATATGAACACAACTCGTGTGTTTTGTAAAATTTACCTTCTATTTTTGGGATAGCCGCAACTTTTTTTGACTAGTGAAATACAATCTTGATCATATGAATGGTTAGGATTATTTCTTTATTTATCATATATTGTATATATATATTTGAATGGGAATCTTTAAAAATGAGTCCATATATTCTTACATTTTTTGAGCTGTAAAAAGGTTATCTTTTTGGGAAAAATGAACAAGAAACTTTTTTGGAGTGAGTCATGTATACTTGAAGGAAGTCGTTGGTTTTGCATTAAATATTTTCATTTGGGGGTGAAACTGTTATGATGGTAAAAATAGAAGAATGCAAGATTTATAGAGAGAGATGATCAAAACCCAGAAACATGTTATTCATTTATATATATATATATATAGACAAACACAAAGCCTTACATAAAAAGAAAAAAAAAAACTTAAAACACCACTAAAACTTTATTATTCAGAAGTTGTCCCATGTTTTTGCATTATTCATTTAGTCACGAAATTCGTCCATAAATTTCTTGTGGAAATCTGTCAACCGTGAAACAACGGCTGGGATCTTGTCCTCCTGAGGCAATATCGTGCACCTAAAATGCCAGCTTCCTGAGACCTGTCATAAAAAACCGACGGATCAGATCCTCCATTCGAGTCGTGGTTTTCTAAATAATCAACATACCAACTCATTCTTACCTGACCGAAACCCGAGCCAGGAACTACAACGACGCCAGTTGCATTAAGAAGACGGATAGCATAATACGCATCAGCCGCTTTTTTAGCTTCTTCTGCCGCTTTTATTGCTTTATTCGGCAACCGAATGTTTGGAAAAAGGTACATTGCACCCTCTGCTCTGTTGCAACTCACACCCTCTAAGCTGTTAAATGCATCTTCCAATGTCTATTGTAAATCAACACAAACATCCACTTATAGTTGGTTCCAAACAAGAAACAAATTGCATTCTACTATTTTCAAATCCTAGTTTCAACTAACCTTAGCACGTCTTGCCAGCGATTTCAAGATTCCATCTCGCTCAACCATATACGCATCGTAGGATTCATCCCCAACCTGAATACATACTAAAGCTATAATCTTTACAGGATTTGAGCACTAAAGCTATAGTCTTTACAAGATTTGAGCAAATGAGAGAAACCTTTGGAGGGCTCATGACAAGACTTGCAAGAATTTGACCAGAAATATTCGAACAAAGATTCACCGATGCCACCTTGTAGAACTGTTCCCTAACCTCGGGACTAAAACCAGTTACCTCCATATAACCACCTCTTTTCCCACATTCACCATGATACCCTAAAGCAGCACATAGGTGAAAGATTCATTATTTACTTCTAGTTCAACAATTTGTGTTTGTGTATCGAAACAACATACCTTTAGACACCGACTGAAACGAAACCAAAGGGATATCCTTGTCGCCATATCCCATTGAACGACAGATTTTCTTGAACGAGTGAAATTTCTTGTCGGGAGCATAGATATTCTCCTGGTATACCTGCGAAAAAACCCATCAAAAGAGTGATTGTTGACATCAAACAGACGAAATAAGTTGTGAGAAATAGCATACATGAAAAATCAAGAAATCTTGAAGAAAATCTTTACCTCATCTGCTAAAAGAACCAAACCTTCTTTCTTGCAAAACTCCACGATTTGTCGTTGGTTGTCCTCAGCAAGAACCTGTAAAGTATCAATAAGAGTAAAGATATCAAATTGATCGAAACCAGAAAGGTAAAAACAATGAAAATCTATATGCAATTACCTGACCGGTTGGGTTTCCGGGGTTAATTGCAACCAAGGCCCTAACAGTAATACCCTTTTGCTTAGCAGCTTCCAACTGCTTTTTGAGTTCAGACACCTCTAGTCCCCACCCAGTTGCTTCATCAAGATAATACCGAACCTGCAAATTCAGAAAATGTCATTCTACTATGCTTCTATTTCTTTCAAATACTAAAGATGTGAATTTTGAATTCAAATGAACAAAATACATACAAGAGTGCCACCATGAAGCGCGATGGAAGCAGAGTAAAGCGGGTACTGAGGAATCGGACACAAGATTCCATCGTTCTCTGATCTTATTAGTAACTGCATCATCATATGAACCTGGCACCAAAAGATTATAAAGTTGATCAATTTGGTATGCAAAGATAGTTTTCTACAACAAAACGGAAAACCAGATTTTTACCCCTGGACTTGCACCGTCTGTTAGGAAGATATCATTTGGATCGGCAGGAAAACCATCACGAGCTTCAATACCAGCAGCAATGGTATCGCGTAGTCCTTTAATACCTTGACTATGACTATAAGCACCAGTAGCTCTTCCTGGTATTTGATCCAAGATCAATGATGCCCGCTTTATGGAATCCGCACTAGAAGATAAAAAAATTATAACCGATCTAACTAGCGCAAGTTAGGCTTACAAGATCCTAGAAATCATAGTAAAAGTATAGGCATCAAGGGCTAAAATAAGTTTCCAAAACCCAAATATGTATCATCAAGATTAGTGAAAACAATAACATACACTATAATACTAGATAAATAAACCCATACCTAAACAAACCCATTGTTTCCTTTTTGTCCAATAAGGCAGGATGGTCACATAATGCAAGAACCTGGCATAACATAACACACATAATTTGAGAGTAAAGTTGCAATGTGGAAACAATCACTTCTTTTTCACAGTAAAGTTGTAATCTGCAAACCTCTCGAAAGAAAGTTATCGGCTTTTGACCAAGATGTTGCGGATTTCCGATATTACAGTAAAGTATCTGCCAAATTTGAGAGTAAATATTTGAACTTTATATCTAACAATAAAGTTCCTATTAATTTTTCAATGTAACCATAAAACATCATAACAAACAAGCTATACCTCCTCAAAAGGATGAGAACCTGGATTTGCTTGCAAGTCTTGTTGTAATTTCTGTGATGAAGTAGCACTTAAGAATCAGAACATTGCATAATACCATTTATATCAATTTCTCCATTAACAATAATTACATTCAGTATAAGTGCTTAGCATGCATAGGTAATTTGGTTCTTAGCAAACACGATTGGTTGTATTACCTGAGCTATAGAGACAATTTCACCACGAACAGCATATTCACATTTCAATACCTGGAAATATAAATCATGATAGCATATTCACATTTCAACACCTAAAACAAAAATACTACATGATAGCAATGCTCGATTAGCAAATCATGCAAAATTGACACCAAATATGTAAAATGATGAACGAAGTAAAAGGAAGAGAAAAGGAGAACCTTCGGGTTCAGGGATTCAACGGTAACAGGGGGTGTTGGTCCGCTTGAAGCCATGATTGAATAAGAAGAAATGAGTGAATAGAGTGATGTGGGTAATCGGCGAAGTTGTGATCTATTAGAACAGTAATTTGGAGAAGAAGGTGTGTAATGATGATTAAATTTCACCACGGAAGCGATGGTATTGCTGGCGATCAACCTTTTTGCTCTTTCACCTACGAATTTCCGCATTTGGAGACACTTAAACTCAGAGAATCGCAACCATGAAGAATGGCATGCATTTGTTCAAAAACCAAATTCAAACTCCGATTCGTAGCCCAATTTTGGGATCATTCCAACTTCCACCCTCGTATTATCTTCTAGTTAACACAATATCACCTTCTAGTTTTCTTTACTTCCTTGGAAGCATTAAGGTCATATTTGGAATATATGTTTTATTCGATATGCTGTTCAATGGGATTTGATATCCTCATTGTTGCTTTGCATCAAAAAGAGAGTAATAAAGAAAAATGGGTTCAAAAATAAAAATTTAAAAGAATAGGGTAGTGATTTGTAAAAGATGGATAAGTTGGAGGGCTAACAATCACCAAAAGCATATGGTTGGGCTTGGTCAGTGAGTGAGAGTTAGGTACTTGATTCCGTTACAATCTTCCAGTTTACGCGCCAATCTTTTTGTACTTTTACCAAAAATAATAATCTAAATTTGTATTTTTGTTTTCAGTTTCATTTTCATCTTAAATTATTTTTTCATATTACAAAAATATAAAACGACCGAAAAAGATTTGATTGGACTAAAAAGATTACGTGTTTTGAAATCAATATTTAGAATTTATAAAAAAAAAATAATAATAATCAAACTATACATAAACAAATATAGTTGGTTTCACATGAGATCAACCTTTTTTTCATGTGACCAACTTGTTTTCATAAGACCACAAAATAACATTAAAACCTTACAACAAAACATTATAAACTTACGGGTTTCATGAAAACAATATTATTTCACACGATCTCAAATCTCTCTCTACATATATATAAATTAAATTGTTTGTTTGTTGGATTACTATAAAATCAATACAACAATAACATGAAATAGAAGGATCATGACACAATTAACACCATTTTAATTTTTATGAACACGAATCCAAATATCAAGTAGAATCAAACATCACATTTGTTTGAGGCAACCACCTTCCCCCATCAATAAAAGACTTCACACTGAACTCAGCCGCCTCAACACCGGTCAACCTGGGCTTATAACCACCCCATTCCACCCGTTTCTCCACCGCCGATCCAACTCCGGTGTTCAAGTACTCGCCGTAAAATATAGACGAAGGTGGTTCCACACCTTTATCCCACTCCGCCCACCCCAACGGATGCAAAAACCCACCAATACTCGACTGCATGATCACCGTCGTCGAGTAATCCTTCCACGGCCGGCCAAGATACGTCGGAGCTGTTAGATCGTCCAGCGGGGTTATCTCACATTTCTGGATTGAAATTCCTGTGTTCTCATTTGGGTCTTTTTTACCTTGGGCTGTTATGGTGACAAATTGGTTGGGTAGTGGTTGACGTGGCAGAATCTTGCAGTTTTGCAACACGACGGCGGAGTTACCGAAGATGAAATCGACGGTGCCGGTGACGGTACAGTCGCGGTAGAACTGACGGTGGCTATGTGGATAAAGGGTGTCTTGGAAAGCGTCGAATGAACATCTGTAGAAGACGGAAAAATCGGAGCTTGATCTCATGGCCACCGCTTGTTCTTTGGCTCCACCGGCGGTGTTCTTGAACCCCATGTCCATTGCCATGAACCCTTTTCCTGATACACCTGTTCATCACATCGTATGTGTAATTGTTAGTAAAACGGAAAAGAGGTTGTTAGATTAATATTATGATCTGGATGATTATATACATACGCACACGTCTAGGAGAAAATCTTTAAAAAAGTGAAAAACTGATTAAAATATTCTGGTAATCTAGATGGTATATGTGTATGTCAAAAAAGTAATTAGTAACATGTACATGTGTAAAAAAACCAAAAAAACTTACCTCTATGTACACCGTCCATATAAATGGTTACTAGTGTTGGGTTTAGTTGGTTGTGGTCACATGCTGGTCATGGCCACGTTTGAATAATCCCCTGCTTTGCAGGATAGTTTGTTTTCTTTTTTGGCTGTTTCCAGTAGTCTTCCCAAAGAATAGGAGTTTGTTAACTTTCAAAGTTCAGTAGTTAGCTTCCTTGTTTTTGTATTTAAGTAGTCTTTTTGGCAGTGAATAATATAGGTTTCCGAGCACCAATACTTGAGTGTTTATTTTACTTCATTTGTGTGTGAGAGATACCAAACAATTGGTATCAGAGCAAGGTTGAAGAGCTCTTTACTGTCAAAAGGTGAGAGAGATGGAGAACTCTGACAAGTTTGTGCAGCCAGCGATTCCTAAGTTCGATGGTCACTTTGATCATTGGTCTTTGTTGATGGAGAATTTCCTAAGAAGCAAGGAGATGTGGAGCCTGGTGGAAGATGGTGTTCCTGCACAAACCGGGGCTTGTGAAGCTCAGAGAAAGGCCTTCAATGAGGCGAAATTGAAGGACCTAAAGGTGAAGAATTATTTGTTCCAAGCAATTGAAAGGGAGATCTTGGAAACTATCTTGGATAAGAGCTCTTCAAAGGGAATTTGGGACTCCATGAGACAGAAGTATGAGGGTTCTACGAAGGTGAAGAGAGCTCAATTGCAAGCTTTGAGAAGAGAGTACGAACTCCTCTCAATGAAAGATGGTGAGAAGGTTGATACTTACCTTGCTCGAACCTTGACGATTGTGAACAAGATGAAGGCTAATGGCGACCCCTTGACCTCAGGTACTGTTGTTGCCAAGGTACTGAGATCCTTGACCCCGAAGTTTAATTATGTCGTTTGTTCGATAGAAGAATCGAACAATCTTGACACCTTGACAATCGATGAGTTGCATGGTAGTCTTCTGGTTCATGAGCAACGCATGATCGGGCAACAAGATGATGAACAGGCCTTGAAGATAACGAGTGGCTCGCCATCTCGAGGTCGCGGAAGGGGACGAGGAGGAATGAGAGGAAGAGGACGGGCACATTAATAACAAAAGTTTGAAGGCAATGCATGACAAAGAAATGGTGAAGGGGCTGCCATCGATCAATGCAGAAATGGGAACCTGTTCAGATTGCTTAGTGGGAAAACAAACCAGAGAATCGTTTCCAAAAACGAATTCTTGGAGGGCAACTCAACAACTACAACTCATTCATTCCGACATTTGCGGTCCCATTACTCCTCAATCAAGCAGTCTAAAGAGGTACATAATCAATTTTATCGATGATTATTCAAGGAAATGTTGGAGTTATTTTCTGAACGAAAAGTCACAAGCTTTAAAAACTTTTAAAAGGTTTAAAGCTTTGGTTGAGAAAGAGGCCGGAATGCAGATTAAGTGCTTAAGAACTGATAGGGGAGGGGAGTTCAATTCCACAGAATTCAAGGTGTTTTGTGAGGAGAATGGTATTCAACGGCAGCTTACTGCAAGCTATACACCACACCAAAATGGTGTAGCAGAGAGGAAGAATCGAACCGTGATGAATATGGTTCGAAGTATAATGAGTGCAAGAAAGGTTCCAAAGGTATTCTGGCCAGAAGCTACTAATTGGTGCGTGCACGTTCTTAATCGAAGTCCCACAGCAGCTCTTGAAAATTGCACACCAGAAGAAAAATGGAGCAATCGAAAACCCTTTGTAGGTTATTTTAGGGTGTTTGGTTGTATTGCTCATGTCCATGTGCCTAAAGAAAAGAGATTGAAGCTGGATGATAGAAGTTTAAAGTGTGTTTTGTTCGGGGTCAGTGAAGAATCTAAGGCATACAGACTTTATGATCCGACTACTAACAAGATTATTGTTAGCAAAGACGTTGTGTTTTAAGAAGAAGCCTTCTGGAACTGGTCTCAAGAATCTGCGATTAACTCTTCTGATCTAGACTGGGAAGATAATTCCGAACAGGGAAATGATGAAAATGGGCCAAGTTCACACGACACTACAAATGATCCAACAGATGTTTCAGTTGGGCCTAACAATTCAGATGGGCTTCCAAGTGAAACCGAGAGTGGGTCTTCGAATGTGAACCCAGTTACAACACCCATCAAAGAAAGGGGAAGAAGGGCAACGAAGGCACCAACCTGGATGGATGATTACGTTAGTGGCGAAGGGGTTCTGAGCGACGAAGATCAGCAGGAGAATATCGCTTTCGCTATGTTCTCTTCCCTATCGGAGCCTACGACTTTTCAAGAAGCTGCACAAGAGGAATGTTGGAAATGTGCAATGAAACAGGAGATTGAATCAATCGAGCGGAACAACACCTGGGAATTGTGTGATTTACCACCAGGTGCAACAACAATCGGAGTTAAGTGGGTATTCAAGATCAAGTTAGACAAAGACGGGAAGGTTGATAAGCACAAAGCTCGACTCGTGGTGAAGGGATACGCTCAAAGACATGGCTTGGATTATTCAGAAGTCTTTGCTCCAGTGGCGAGGTGGGATACAATTAGAACCATCTTTGCTTTTGCTGCGCAACGAGGTATGAAAATTCATCAGTTAGATGTAAAGAGTGCTTTTTTATATGGCATGTTAGAAGAAACCGTCTTTGTAGAGCAACCTCAAGGATATGAAGTGCAGGGGAAGGAGGAAAAGGTTTATCGATTAAAAAAGGCTTTGTACGGTTTAAAGCAGGCTCCAAGGGCCTGGTACGGGAGGATAGAAGGTTATTTTCTCAAAGAGGGATTCAAGAAATGTCCTCATGAACCAACACTGTTTGTCAAATCGGCTGAGGGAAGTGATGATTTTCTAATTGTTTCAATTTATGTAGATGATTTGATTATAACAGGAACTACACCTGCATTAATCGGGCAATTCAAAACCTCTATGAAGTCTGAATTTGAAATGTCGGACATGGGAGAGATGTGCTACTTTCTGGGTGTCGAGGTTAATCAAACTGAAGATGGGATTCATCTAAGTCAGCGCAAATATGCTCGTGAGATACTCGAAAGGTTCAATATGGAAGATTGCAATGATGTAAGAAATCCTATAGTTCCGGGTTGCAAGCTGGTAAAGGACGATCAAAGTGGGTTTGTTGATGCAGCCGTGTATAAGCAAATGGTGGGCTGCGTTATGTACTTAGCAGCAACAAGGCCAGATATAATGTTCATCGCAAGTCAGTTGTGTCGATACATGGAAGCACCAACAGAGCAACACATGGCAGTGATCGGTTGGTTGCATACTCGGATAGTGACTACGCAGGTGATTATGACAATCGAAGAAGTACTTTGGGTTATGTTTGTTTTCTAAGTGGGGCTGCAATCGCATGGTCTTCAAAGCGGCAGCCGATTGTGGAATTTGTGGCTGCCACAGCTTGTGCATGTCAAGTGTTATGGTTAAGAAGAATATTTGAGCATATTGGCTTAGCTCAAAAGGAAGGTACCGTTATAAACTGTGACAAGATGTCAACTATCAAGCTTTCAAAGAATCCAGTTATGCACCAGCGAAGCAAGCACATAGACGTGAGGTACTTCTTCCTTCGTGATTTGGTAAATGACGGAGTCATTGAGCTGAAGTATTGCAACACACTAGCTCAAGTTGCAGACATTATGACGAAGCCATTAAAGGTTGATCAGTTCGAGAAGTTGGGAGGTATGCTCGGTATGATAGATGCATCAGAGTTAAACTAAAGGCTGGAAGTCTTTAGTTTAGGAGAAGGTATGTTGGGTTTAGTTGGTTGTGGTCACGTGTTGGTCATGGCCACGTTTGAATAATCCCCTGCTTTGCAGGATAGTTTGTTTTCTTTTTTGGCTGTTTCCAGTAGTCTTCCCAAAGAATAGGAGTTTGTTAGCTTTCAAAGTTCAGTAGTTAGCTTCCTTGTTTTTGTATTTAAGTAGCCTTTTTGGCAGTGAATAATATAGGCTTTCGAGCACCAATACTTGAGTGTTTATTTTACTTCATTTGTGTGTGAGAGATACCAAACAACTAGAGTATTTCTTCAGGTTTTTTTTTGGTATTCTCTTGAACTTCCTCTCTCTTTATATATACATATATGTACAAGATAGATCTATAGAAAGACCACTGGTGACACGTGTCACCGTATTATCTCTTTGCGAAAAGGTTAAAAAATGTAGGTTCATACCACCACATTGCTTTATAAGGGCATCTACAATTGTAAGGTTCTTTTGCCAAGTCATAGGTTCATGTATTTGAAATACTATTGAAATGATGATGTGTAATTGCCATGTCATTGGAGCGGTCCTCACAGAGGAATCGCTCCTTACTCTAAAAGTGTGGATCCCATCTACTTTAGTAATCAAACTTCATTTAATATGTCTTATTTAATCGATGACATTTAAACTAAAATAGTTTTCTATTTTTTATTTTTAATATATAATCTTCAAAAATAAGTTCATTAAATAAATTAATTAGTTTATCATCAACTTTTAATTATTTTTACTATATAATCAATTTTAAGTTTTTAATTGTTGTGACTTTCAGTATTGTAAATTTTAATTACAATTAGTTTTTAATTATTGTTTTTTAAATATAATAAGTAAAGGTTAAACATTACAATTTTTATTATTATAGGTTTTTATTATATAAATTATGGATCGGTTCATGATTGAGAGTGAAAGGCTTATAAAACGTGTAGGAAAAAGAAAACTGATGTGGCAAAGTTATGGTGCAACCGTACTATTTTAAAAGGTGCAACCGTACAGTGTAATCAACTAAAAACCAAGAATAACTCTTTATATCAATCAACAATACAAAAAAAAACTCTTGAAATCAACCAAAAATACCGAAAAATTTCCTCAAAATCGATAAAAAAAAAATAAAAAACTTATAAATCGCTTGAAATCAAGAAAAGAAAAAACTTCAAAAATCTCGATAGCGGAATAAAGTTAAAACCGTGTTGTTTTTAATTATTTTTAGTCTACATTATATATATATATATATATATATATATATATATATGATGGTATGGTATTAAAAAGTATATATATATTTCATACCGAAGGTGGCGGTGTCGAAAGTTGCGACGCCGTCAATTTTATTCAAGCTGCCGGAAACAATGGATTTATCCATGCCGTCGCCGTAAACCATGACGTTCCAGAACGACTTATCCAAAACAACATTTTCCAAATACTCTCCTTCTTTAATATATATAACGAATCTATTCTTGCTTTTCTTCGGAACCATTTTCATAGCCTCATTAATCGTCAAAACATCTCCACTTCCGTCACCGGCCACCGTCACATTCGGCGTCGGCCTCTCTTCCTGAAGCAACCTCCGGTCACCGGCTCCGACCCATCTCGGAAATCCAAATCTCACCTCATCCCCCAACAACTTCCTATGAATCGGAATATTCAAATTCTCCAGAATCGGTAATATTTTAGAAACAATCGCCAAACTGTTGCTCGTGTACTCCTTCGAATTCTTCATTTCCGATTTCACTTGTTCTAGAAACTTCGAATCCATTTCTTCCAGAGTATCCAAACAAGTCTCTTGGTTGGTCAACGCGGCGCTCAGCCACGTCCTCAAGTCGTCGATTTTCTGTTCCGATAACACATTCTCGCCGGATTTTACCTCCATGGAAGAAATGGAGTCATGGAGGCTATCAACGGCGTCGTTTAACACAGTCCGGCATACCTCCAACGCTTCCTTATCGTTCTCGTTGTTTGTTGTTTTCATTAAAATCTCCGGTAACGAAGACAAGGCGGAGAGTGAATTCAAAGAGACTTGTAACGAGAGTTTGAAGAGCTCTTCTGGATCGGTGGTGTTGGATTTATTGATTTCGGAGATGGTGGAGTAACAGGATTCGGGATGTAGGGTTTGGGTGCAAACTGCTCTGGTGGATTGGGCGGAGGAAAGTTGAGACGACGGGGGTTGTTCGCCGGAGTTTTCGTTGTTGGTGGTTTTGTGGATGACAGTTCCGACGACGGCTCCGATGATAACGGCGAGGAGGAGGAGGGTGGAGATGAGAATGATGAGGATTCGCTTACGAGATTTGCGACGGAAATCATGTTCTTCGGCAAGATCGGATTTATCATAACCTTTGAATGACTCCATACAATTAACCAAATTAGTTGTGGGTTTTTAGCTTAATCTTTGCTTCTATATATATCTATATAGATATAGATATATACATATATCATATATGTGAGGGGAGGGGAGGGGGGTTTTATTTATTTATATTTATTAAAACAATGACATATATGTATCATTGTATCGTTAAAATCTAATATCTTGTATAAACGATGTTAACTCAATTCAATATAAATGGTTGTTTGGTCATGTCTTTCAACTACTAATTGTTATGGGAAGAAGGTTGGATTGATCGGGTTGAAGTCATTTCAACAACCAAACTCATTGTTGATGGTTTGAGAATTTTCAATCAAACCCAACTCAAACAAAAGTGCAACGTAACCCAATTCAACCCGTTCGGGTTGATCGGTTTGGTCGGATTGTGTTTAAACAAAGTAAAAACAATATCGAAAACATAAAAACAAGAAAAATTTTCTTTAAAATACGATCCATCATTCAAAAGAATATACAAGTTCATCAAATATTTAGATATTACATGTAACTTTCAAAAAATGTATCTTATGAGTATCATTGCTCGTTATTGCCGAGTTGCTTTTGGTAACTTGTACATATTAAAAAATGAAACATAAATAATTTTAGAGAAATCGCTAAAACGTTTATCGGATTATCGGGTTACTTTGAACCTAACCCAATATCAATCCAATAGATTCGGGTTGCCCTAATTTTGTATCGATTATATGTCGGTTTGATTTTTTTTTCCGGGTTGGGTCGATCGGGTTGGTCGTTTTTTGAGCACCCCTAGGTTGCATTATAAAGAACTAAATAATTTTTCTATCATATGTGTTTTAAAATATAAGGGGCTGTTTGGTAGATACTGAATAGTTTTGTGCAGAATGATTAAGAGACTCTTATGATACAGTACAAAATGAAATATGGTTGTTTGCTACTTTGCTAATTGTTCAAAATGAAATTAGGGCGTTGAATGGTTAAGGGAGGACTAATACACAAAATTATTCAGAGGGTCTTGGAACAAGTAAGAGACGGACTTTTTTTTTTTGCCGAACAAGATTCACCTCTTAGCGATTCAGGGGTTGTCTTTTGGTAAACAAAAAGAACCTTAGTCTAGATTTGGACAAAATTTAGTATAGTTGGTTGAAGATGTTACACTTAAACTAGATTGAAAATATGTATTTGATAAGCAAAATAAAAATAAAAATGAAATTACTATTAATATTGTGTTGTTTTGATTAGTTACAATGTTAACATCATTTGCATAGTTGTGTTGTTTTTGGGATGGAAATCCGGCAGATTATAAAAATATATACATGTTGTTGACAGGTTCATACCCACCATCCAAATGCAAGCCGACGCTAACTTCTGTGTTTAATATATATATATATATATATATATATATATATATATATATATATATATATATATATATATATATATATAGTGTTTGGTTCATTTGAGAAATGGTAAATATATGAGAAATAGAGAAGTAATTCTAGCCATTCATATGGTTAAGATCGGATTTGACTAGTCAAATATTGCGGCTTTGACCGGTCAAAAGTTACGGCTTTGACTGGTCAAAAGTTGTGGCTATCCCAAAAATAGAAGGACAATTTCGTAAATTTTACAAAACACACGGGCTGTGTTCATATATGAACATGTATAATTCACATATGAACTATATGTTCATATATGAACCAGTGCAATTCACAATTAAACTCTTTTAACTGATTCATATATGAACCTTTGTGATTCATATATGAATCAGTTGAACTAACTAACAGATTCATATATGAACCTTTGTGATTCATATATGAATTTGTATGAATCACAAAGATTCATATATGAATCAGTTGAACTAATTAACAGATTCATATATGAATCTTTGTGATTCATATAGATTCATATATGAACTCATCCCGTGTATTTTACGAAATTACTCCTCTACCTTCTATAGACTACACAAGAAATTATCCGGTGCTTCGCGGTCAAAGCCGCAAATGTTGACTAGATGAATGACTAAGATTACTTCTTTATTTCTCATATATTTACCATTTCTCAAATGAACCTCTCCCTATATATATATATATATATATATATATATATATATATATATATATATATATATATACTAGTTGTGTACCCGCACGATGCAGCGAGGGTGAATCATGATTTTGAAGCAATAGTTTAGTTCTCGATTATGTTTCTTCGTCCATCTCAATTTTTTCATGATTTTGTATGGTTTATTTGCATGTCAAGTAATAAATAAAACCGAAGATTAATATTGTTTATTAACAAAATATCTTGGAAAATAATTAGATGCACTATTGAGTTTCAAATCCATATATTAAGAAATCATTACAATTTTTGAAATTCATGACTCAATACAACATAAATACAATCGTCTGTAAATAATGCAAATACGTATATCCAGAATGTGATATAGTTTCCATGAATCGCTCAACTGTAAACATGTCCTGCAAAAAATGCACAATGATTTTAATAGGTAACATATTAATCAACAATAACAACTATTGGATGTGTGTAAAATGAGTACTCTCTTCAAAAAAAAAAAATGCAATAATTAAGATACATACCTCCTATCTAGTTCCATGTTCTTTCCTCTCTCCACGCAATATCTGAAAATATGGAATATATTCAAAAGATATAGATAGTATTTTAAAGTAGTATAGATATAGATATGAGAGGGGCCCTTCCTCTGCAAAGCCAAGTGAAACAATTCATGGGAAGTGAAACAATTCATGGGTCTCTCTGATGATGTAAAGACCAAAATTATGTATTTATTTTTTTAATTTAGAGTAAGTAATTTGTTAAGAGTTGGGGTTATTTGTAAATTAAAGGTAATTGGAGGGGGGTCTTTGGGAAAAGTCCAAAGTTTTGGGATAATGGCTTATTACCCTAAATCACCTCCTCATTTGGGTCATTCCCTAAGTTCAAGTATTGTGCATACAATGATCCAAACACATTCTAAAATAGAAAACGTATAGTTGTGTATTTGAGCAACTGGATTGAGTTCCACTGAGAAATTGAAGTTAATGTGAGAAGCGTGAGAAATGGTTATCAATCGTTAGATGAGAAATAGATGCACATTAAGATAAGATGCATCGAGATGTACCAGATCAATTCCCTTCTAAGCAACAATTAATAATAGGACATTTAATATAAACTAATCTACGATTCATATCTACTTCTCATGTTAACTTTAATTTCTCACACGATAATGCTCCTTGAGCAACTAACCATATAAACAATCGTATATCGTTGATCAATATATATGTATTTAAGTTGAATAAAAATTCAAAAAAGTGCTATATAATTCAATGACAAAATGATAATATCTAAACTATCTTATAAAATATTTAGATAAACTTTTATACAAAATCTTATATTTTAAGAGCAAAATATCTAGAAACATAATTAATAAATTACTAACGGATTAAAAGTTATGAAAAAAAAAAACATAAAACCACATCCCACATAGGTGAAACAATAAACGATAAATTGAATTCCATGCTTATAAAATGGACCAAAAGTTTGTTTTTAAATTGTCAAAAGGGGTTGCTTACCTAAACGCTTGTCCCAGTAAGAGTTTACTGGTAAAAGTCAAAATGGTATCGTATGCAATAATTTACCTCGTAGGCGTGGGGTAAAAGTTGTGATCCTCATTTACCATGTTCATCAATTAAGGTAAATGACCCGGTGAAGACTTTCCGAGTTTTCAAGTACGCGTTTAGTAAACAAACCCTAAGTGAAATCCAATATTTTATTATATCGTATCTTGTGCTTTTATAATATAATGTAGCAAGGTAGAGTTAGATCTTTGTCATTTCATCAAAACTTAAACAAATTGCAAATCATAATAGCTACCGGTGTAATATATAAAATTCAAGGAAGGACCATATCATTTATAAAAATGAAATCATATGGATGTCGTAATATTAATAATTCTTTCCAAGGACCTTACTCTTTAATTTATGTAAAAAACATGGACCAAATTTACATTTAACTGTTTTTATTTTGGGTTCGCATTAAAAATTGGAAAACTGACCAAAATAGTCAATTTCTTCGACCAAAATCACTTTTTAGTCAGTTTTTCATTCGTATCTTGATTTTAGCCAGAGTTTACACAAATACCTTACATATTAACGTAAATTCGATTTTCAGATTAAAAAAAGAAAAAAAATACGTAAATTTGATAATAATCCCCGTTTGCGTAAAGAAAATATTTCTTTTTTAGAGTAGATTACATTTTTCATCCCTATGGTTTGTTAAAAATTACAATTTTCTGGTTTAGAAATTAATATTTTCATCCATGTGATTTATTTTTCATAGCTGTTTCTATGATTTACTATTTATTATTGTTTTGATTCTTATAGTTTGCAATTCTTATCAGTTTTAACCCCTTATACTTAAAAGTATGAATCATTCCAAGATGAAAAGCAATAAATTTCAAACCACAAAGGTAAAAATCACAATTTCAAACAACAAAGACAAAAATTGAAGTTATTAACAAACCACAAGGATGAAAATCGTAATTAACTCCATCTTTTATTTATGGGTTCACAATAATTTAGTGAAAGAAATGGATAAAGCTTCCTTCAAAAGAAAAAGAAATCCTAAACTCAAGAATCAAGATCCCACCAACCTATTATTACCTTTTTTTCCCTTTTCCCTTCCCCACACATTCAAATCACAACAAAATACTCATCAACTTCACCCCATATCCATATTTCTCTCTCATCATCCAAAAAAAAAGAACATTTTTCTGGGTTTTCTTGATTTTGCATTTCACATCATCAAATTCTTTGGGTTCTTTGTGATCTGGGTTTTGTACAATCTCATTTGGGTTTTCTTCTATACCTCTGTTTTTTTAGTGTGTGAAAATCTTGATTGGGTTTCTTTTTATGTTCAATAACATCTCATCAATAGCATCTTCTTCATTGAACCCTATTAATTTGCCTGCTTATTTCACTTCTTTCAAAGAAACCCTAACAAATTCAAATGGGTCTCTTTCACCTTCAACTATTTCCACAGATTTCTTGAGGAAAAGATCCCAAATTTTCAAAGATCAAGTTCTTGGAAATACACAAATAAACACCATAAACACACAATTCAGAGCACCAAAAAGTCCAGAAACAAAAATGGGTGGACTTGGAAGGAAGAATACCTGTGTTTCTTCCTATTTCCTTTTGGGTTCTTATCCTTTTTTACTCTCTAGATTCAAAAACTCTTCTTCAACAATGAATTAACTTCAAAGATATTCACCTCATGGTCCTGAAAAGTGGTTCCATATTCCAAATCAGAAAAACTGAAACCAATTACTTACTAACAATGAAAGATAAACAGTATTTAAGAATCATCACTAAAAATCTACACTTACCAAGCACAATCCTATACTAACAGAGCTACAAAAAAGAATGGTAGTGAAGGTACCTTGGGGCCATTCACGTTTCACACAGAAAATTAGAAACCCATTAGAAGTCTGGTAAGCGTATGAAAGTGTTCCTATTAGAAACCCATTAGAAGCATGGTAAGCGTATGAAAATTAGAAACCCATTAGAAAAAAAACAAAGAAAATTTTAAAGGAATAAAGATGATGAGAGTGTTCCTATTTCAAATTTGAAATTTGAAATTTGAAATCTTGAAATCTTGAAATGAAGTCTGGTAAGCGTATGAAAGCATATGAAGATGAAAGCATATGAAGAAAGCATGTTCCAAAGCATAGGTATGGGTATGGGTATGGCTCTGAGAAACCATGTTCCAAAGCATGGGTTGTAGAATGTACTTTAGATATGGGATTGGTTTTAAAATCATTTGCATCAAAGACTTGTAAGTTATGCTTTATGAGTTGTCTTTAAGAGTTTTTTGAATTTCATGCTTAATTTGGTAGTACTTTGTGCTTTAAAATTTGTATTTAAGACATTTGGTGTAAATGCATATTAAGGTAGTATATATATATATACTAGTTATGTACCCGAGCGTTGCAACGAGATGTAAATGTTTTGGGGAATTGTTGTGGTCTTAAATTGTAAGAAAAGAAAAGGTAACTACCAAGTCTAAAAATTACCATTATTATTAATGATCAACAGCTCCATGGTTTACATGATTAGGCAGTATGTGTAAAATCTTTAAATGATAACAATGTTTGATTATTGGTATACAATAAAAATTCTTATGATTACTAATTTGCTTGATAACCGACTACGTTTAACCAAAAATGACAATTCTTCAATCCAACCAATTATAATCTCTGTAACGTCATTGCTTTCTTTCTCATATTAAAACCATTTTTTGGAATTGATATTTTTATATTTACATTTAACTTGAAAGTTTGTTACGCTATAATGCATGTATAAATGATTGAGTACAAATAGAGCTTTCATCATGGAATCAAAGTAGATAAGTACGGATTAGAGCTTCCATGATCAAGTAACCTACATGATTATTCAAAGATTTTTAAAGGCACAAGTTCTAATGTTTCTATTTAGAGGTTGTTTGGCAGTTGCTTGATGGTTTGGAGCAGAATCATTAAGTGGTCAGAATGATTAAGAGATTCTTATGATATCGTGCAAAATGAAATATGGTTTTTTGACAATTGTTCAAAATGAAATCAAGACGCTTAATAGTTGAGGGAGGCTCAAGATACAAAATCATTCAGAGGGTTTTGAAACCATCAAGAGGCAGATTTTTTTTTTTTTGCCAAACAGGATTCACCTCTTTGCGATTCAGAGATTGCCTCTTAATGAAACCATTAAGAGGTAAACAAACAACCCTAAATCTAGAATGTTACGGGGATTTTTTACCAAATGTTTACACGGAGCTTACAAACAAGTTTCACCACTCTCACCTTATTGAGCAACATTTTTTACCATCAAATATGAAAGTTTTTAAGCATCTCTTAAACCATGAATCTTGATATGATGCTTTTTCACTATGCCCACCTGCACCAACCAAACAACATCATAAAACATATATATATATCTTCTCATCAACATCACACATGATGCATATACTTTGTTACTGGTAGTATCAAGTGAAACTTGATACTCAAAACCACTAACATATATATGGTCTCTTCAACATTCAAAGTAATGGGGACATAAACTTGTATTGTCAAAAAAATTACCTGATTAATAAAGCTGGAGACGTTCTTTCTCTTGTCAGCTTGAAGCTGAATGACCTTTAAACAATATGAAGCATGTTAGAAAATAGACACGGAAGCAAAACAAAGAAACCAACATTATGAAAGGGCCGTTAGAATATAAACTAACATGGCCTACTTTAGGTCCTGAACAACAGTTCCATTGCATAACTCCTTCAGGTCCTTAAAAATCTATTTGTAGCTAAAATCATTTTTCAACGTCGGAAAGGTCATCAAGCTTTTACGACCATTATGCTGCTGCACGCAAACATGGTCATACTCTTTAGACCCAACACCTCAAAAATAGCTCCCAAACGGAGTTCGGACGGTGTTCAGATGGTTTTCAAACAACGACTTCAGTGATGTGGAATCAGTCTTCGTCTCAATATTTGAAAAAAATCTTCCATTTCTGCTACTCGGTATGGTCTAAAACGTTAATATATATATCATAATTCTTCATGAATAAATATATAGAAGAGAAACAAATTCAGTAACAGAAACATAAACTCAGATTCATGGAACAGAAACAAATCTGAAACAAAAACAGATTCACCGTCGATCGGAATAAAGATGAAGACAGAAACATAAAAATGGAAAAATGAATTCCAGAAACACAAACCATGATTCATGAAAATAAAACAGATTTACCGTCGATCGAACTCAAAATGAAGCCAGAAACAGATCTGAAAACACCATAAACAAAATCTGAAAAATACCATAAACAGATCTGAATAAACAACTCGAACTCAAAATGAAGTCGACGTTCATCGAGATCACCACTCAAAGCCGGTAAACAAAAACTCTCTCTTTCACCAAATCAACCAAAATTTAGAAACTTTGTAGAGGCAACTCACAATGAATCAACCAAAATTTAAAAACATTAAGAGTTTTTGCTAAGTTGCTTCCTTGAGACAGTTGCTTCCTCGAGACCACAACCAAAAATCAAAAAATGACCACAACAAGAGGAAATCGAGATAATCAATAAATCAAAAATCGAGAATACAACAAGAAAAAACCGAGAGCACAAGTAATTAGAAACCATAACTTTAGAATCGAGATAATCAAATCGTCAAAAAATCAAGAAATCGAGACCACAACATCTACCTGAAATCGAGAGCGATGTGAAGAAGACGGAGAGTATGAATCGTAGCCTGTGAATCGTATAAGAAGAAACAACCAGAGATGAAACATCAAAGCTCTTTACGGTTCATTTAGGTTTTGAGTGTAAAGGTAACAACAAAAGAAACAACCAAATGAGAAAATGAAAAAAATCTAGAGTAAGAACCGAGAAGATAGAAATCCATACCAAGAAATCGAGAGGAGCCCTCTGAAGAAGACCGAATAGAGATGAAGAAATCGAGATGAATAAGTGAAGAAAAATCTTCCATTTCTGCTACTCGGTAGCAACCTTTTCAAGGGTTGTAAAATATCCTATATATATATATATATATATATATATATATATATATATATATATATATATATATTGTTCATAACTCGTAAGTATACACGTTAATTATCTTATATTTACTGTAAATTGTTGTTGTTCAAACACACAAAAAAAAACTTATGTTTGCGTCTTTGTCTGTAGTATGTAATTACTAGAAATGGGTATGCAATATCAATTGTTTATACAATACACTTTAGCATTGTTTCGCAAAAAAAACTAGCTTATAAGCTAGTTTTTTTTTTTACATGTTTGGATGACCATAAACTAGCTTATAAGCTAACTTATTGAAAAGATACTCATAATAGCGTTTTGAAAAGCTAGCTTATAAACTAGTTTGTCAAAGATAACCTTTATGTAATCGAGACCTTTAATAATGATTTTCTTGTTGCATACATACCATACATGCATACAAGACTAAACAACAAAACCACCTTTCTTTTTTTTGAACGACAAGTTAACACACGCACACGTTCCCGGGGTATCCGGGCTCCCACTTAAGGGTGTCACCCGACTAATCCCTGTCGATCACGACCCAGCCCAATTAAGGGACCCATGATCATGGATGTCACAAGATGCTCACCACGGGGTTCGAACCTGGGTAGTCAGGGATACCATCCACCGACCCCCCCCCCCAGGATGTTACTTTACCACTGGGCTACAACATGAAGGACAAACAACAACCTTGTTTCTTCTTATTGTAAACGCCATAGTATTAGGGGTTGTTTGGTTCGTTGAATTGGAAGGAATTTGAAAGAATTGGAATGACCAATTCTATTGACCAAATTTCAAGCTCAAGTTTGGTTCACGGAATGAAAGCGATGGAATCCTTCTAATTCCATTGAATTCCACAATTTAAGGAATTCATCATTTTTTGGCTTTAAGTAAAGGAATTGAATTCCTACCAATCTAAAGCGTGGTCAAATTTCATTCCAATTCATTCAAATTACATTCCTTGAACCAAACTCCCCCTTAGTATCATAAATATGAAAGGCTTAGGGGCTGTTTGTTTACCTCTTAATGGTTCCATTAAGAGGCAAACTCTGAATCACTAAGAGGTAAATCCTGTTTGGCAAAAAAAATGGTTGCCTCTTAATGGTTCCAAAATCCTCTTAATGATTTTGTATCATGAATCTCACTTAACCATTAAGAGCCCTGATTTCATTATGAACAATTAGCAAACAACCATATTTCATTTTACACTATATTATAAAAACCTTTTAATCATTCAGACCAATTAATCATTCTGCACTAAACCATTCAGCAACTGCCAAATAGCCCCTTAGTGAGATAAACAACTTAGGATTAGCTTAGAGCTAGCATATAACTAGGTAGCTTACAAATCAACTTTCCCTACCTATAAACACTAATAAGAGCATCTCCAAAAACTTCTCCAAATTTTCTCTAAAATGGAGAATAAAAAGTCAAAAACTCAAAAAAAAAATTGCATCCATCTTCAACAACTTCCCCATTTTAAAGATAAATCATTGATTATAATATTTTAATAAAATATTATTTCTCCCACCTAAACATTTATTTCAAAGTTTATTATTGGTGGGACATAATAAAAAAATCATTCTCTCTCTTGGTAATCGTTTTTGGGGATATCTTCAAATTTATAGAAAACTACACTTTCTCTCCTATTTTCTCCATTTTGAAGAAAATTTTGGAAAACTGTTGGAGCAAAAAGTTGATTAAAATCTCCAATTTCTCCATTTTGAAGAAGCTGTTGGAGATGCTCTAAGCATTTACCCGTCATTCAAAGTAAAAAAGACAAACATTTCGTAAAAACGATTTTGGTAGGTGTGTGGGTTCTTCACATACCAGAACACTAGTAAATATGACGAGATGTTCCCCTAATGCTAGAATTGGTATACATTGGCAATCTCGTGTAGTCATAAGATATAGAAGGCAGAAGCTATATGTCATAACTATGTTAAATAATTGTATATTTTTAAAACTGTATGTTATTTTTATTGTGGACATATTTTTTGATTGAGAATTAGTAAATTAAGGGAACAAAAAAACATTTCACAGGGAAAGGAAGGAAGGGCCGGTTTTTGAACAACTTGAAGCCCAGTCACATCTGGGCTGGGCCCATGTAAGAGTATTACGACCAAAACTACAAAAATGGCCCAAAAGTTCATCCATGTTATAAACGTGATTATTTACGTTTCTAATAATTGGCTTGTTAGTTACTTAATGAGTTTAGTGTGACTCTTAACTTAATCAGTCAACTATACATTATTTATAGTTACCTAATGATATAGAAAATGGTTTATTTAGTAAGCTTGAAGAATAGAGCTTTATTTAAAAAGTAGTTTTTCTCAAACCTGACATTCTCAATTAAGAAGCACGTTCATTTCATCTATGAAAAAACCTCTCAAACAAAAATTATTCTAATTTATACAGACAAGTTAATCCTTACAAATAACTTTATTCATACGTAAATTAATGAAAAACCAACTAAATAACCCTTAAGTGTTGTACATGTAACTTATAAAAGTTTAATACCCTTGTACTTGTAACTTAGTTGATAAAGGGACGGAACGGCTTTGCTCAAATACATAACCCTCCAGTAACCTCAACTATATAATATCTCTTTATACATGATTTCTAGAGAACAGGCTTTCTATGGGACCAATCGAGATTGACGGTAATCACCTTTTGCACAAAGTTACAAACATATTAGGATAGTGGTACGTGATTTCTACAAACATATATATATATATATATATATATGTGTGTGTGTCCCTTTTTTCTTTAAATTGGGATAGTGGTACGTGACATTGATGCGAATCGTCATGTAATCTAACACTGTCGGTGTCAAAAATCACAAAAAGGTTTGATTTAAAGGAAGAAAAAAAAAAAATACACCACAAAATTCCACCAACAATCAATTGTAAAACAAAATTTTATTTTATTCAACGTAGCTACAAAGCCTATGACTACTTACAATAATCTAAGCAACTATCAAACAAATGATAGTTACTCTGATTTATGATCATAAACTTACAAGGATTTGTAAGCAGTTAATTTAGTAGGACAAGATGCATGCCCCTTAAAGACCATCATTATTAATTTCACACACACAACACTCACTTAATTAACTAACTACTTACAAACCCAAAGAAAATGGAAAACCAGTAGCCCTTAACCAACTGCCCCCACCAATGAAGCTTCCTGGGGTGAACCCTTGAGCCTCTGTAGAACTTGTGATCACCCTGAACCCTCTCCATTTAACCCTCCCGGACGTCCCCGCCCCCGCCCCCGTGTTTTGGTACTCGCCGTAGTACAACGTGTCGAGGGCGAAGTTGCCACTCCACTCGTACCATCCGGCGGGGTTAATGACATTGCTAATGGTGGATTGCATCACCACCGTTCTCGAATACTCTTTCCAGGGTCGACCTAAATACGTCGGGAAACTCCCTTGCACCGGTAGGAGATCGGAAGTAGCACCGATCCGGCATTTTTGGATCACGATCCCCGTGTTCTGATTAGGGTCGGTGCGGCCTTGTGCGGTGAGCATGTTTTTTTGACCGGAACCGGGGCGACGGGCGTGGATGTCACAATCTTGGAAGACGGCTGCGGCGTTGCCGAAGATGAAATCGACGGTGCCGGCGACCAAGCAGTTGATGTAGAACTGACGGTTACGGTGCACGTAAAGGGTGTCTTGGTACGCCAACATGTCGCATTGATAGAATGCCGAGAGATCCGAGCCGACGCGAAGCGCAACGGCTTGGTGATTCTCCGCACCGGCTGTGTTTTGAAATGTGATGTCGCGTGCCAAGAACCCGTCACCTACGATGGCTGCAAAACAAAATAATCAAGATGTTAGTTGAATTAATTGTAAATAATAATAATAATAATAATTGTAATCAAGATGTTTGTAGTTTTGGATATGGGTTGATGGAATGGAAGGGACATCAATTTTAATCCAAATTTTGTCGTTTTATATTTTTTATCCTTAACATTCATCATTAATTAATTATTACCATTATATATTACAAACGGGGTAATAAAGTCTAAAGAGACAATACTAAATTTCATTTTTATGCTACTTTTCAATTAATTTCTAGATTAAAAAATCAAAACAAAATCTTTTTTTTACATACATCAAAATCAAAATCAAAATCAAAATCAAAATAATACTGTAATTTGACTTGATTCTAATAGCATTGACAAATAGGAATTAGGTTCCAAAAATCAATTTCCTCACAATCAATGAATATATAGCAGACGATCTTTGTTGGTTCGACCTAACCCATGGACCAAATCGTCCGTAAACCACTCAAATATAATAAGAATGTTTTTATTTAAGATAATTCGTTTTTAAACATCCAGCTATCATGAAAAGTTATCTATCATATAATTTATACGGCTATTATTTTTTCAAAACAGCCGTTATCTTTATAACTTTCGTCAAATAAAAATTTTAAAAAAAAAAACAGAGATAAAGATAACTAACCGACGGTGGCGGATTCAAAGGTGGTGCTCCCCCCTTTCACACTCCGGCTACCGGTGATGATCGTGTTTTTTCTTCCATCTCCCAAAAACATTATGTTCGTTTTCCCCGACGGCACCTCCACATTTTCCCGGTACACCCCCGCTTTTATCCTAATCACGTACCTTGTCTTACTCTTCGACGGCGCCGCCGCCACCGCAGCCGCTACCGTCCTGTAATTACCACTACCATCGGCAGCCACAACCACGTTTGGACTCACCGTCCCTGACTGCAACAACCTCCGATCTCCACCAGACAACCATTCCGGCCACACAGATTTCTCCGACGACAACAACTCCTCCTTCAAGTTTCTCCCATGCAACCGGCTCTCGGCGGCGATGTCGGTGTCCGTCATGTTACAAATCATCGCCAATGCATTACTGCACATCTTCTCAACTCTTTCCTCCCCTTTTTCGAGCTCTTTTCGGACTTTTTTATCCGCTTTATCGTGAGAGAATCCGTCGAGACAAGTTTCTTGGTTGGTTATGGCGGCGCTCATGAGTGTTTTCAGGTCGCCGGCGTGTTGTCGGAGTGATTTTTTGGTTCCATACGTTTCAAGATCTTCAATGACTTCATGGAGTTCCTCCAAAGTTTCGGTGATCATTTCCAGACAGTCTTTGAGCGCCTTGACCTCACGTGATGTCAGATTTTTCCGTTTGGTGAGTTTGTTTATCTGGACGGCGCTTTTCTCGACGGCGGTTACGGTGATGTTGACGGCGAGCTCGATGACGTCTTTTTGAGTTTTGACTTTTTTGGTTAAGTCTGGGTGCTTGGTGATGGTGGAGTAGCAGAGTTCTGGGTATAATGTGGTGCTGCATGATGATTTTACGACGCCGTGTGCGGCGGAGGCGGTGGCGGTTAGTGGGGTGGAGTCGTCGGAGGTGGAATTTCGGGATTTGACGCCGACGACGATGCCGATTAAAGCTGAGGTAAGGAGGATGGAAGCGAATGCTGTTACGAAGATCTTTTTTTTCTTTTTGGATAAGTTGACGTTGTTGCCGGAGTTGAAAACTCCGGCGAAGAAGGCCTTGATTCCGGCCATGGTGGATGAAATGGATTGGAGTGAAGTGAAAACCAAGTGTGGTGGAAGTGAAGATGAGAGTAGAATGCTTGTGTCCTTTTATCAGCCAATTACAAATTAAAATTCAATTTTAAAATGAGGCGGCTTTGATTTTTCGTATTTATAATTTTTTGGTCTTTTAGAAAAACAAAGATATTCTTTTTGATTTAATAAAGGGAATTTAATTAAAATACCATTTTTTGAAAAATCAGTATTCATAGTGCCCCAAATCTTGTAATTTTTGCCAAAATACCCCCTAGGTCCGCGTTTTTTGCCGCGTTTTTTTCAAAAAAACGCGGACTGGTACTGTTTGGGTCCGCGTGTGGGTCAAAACGCGGGTCAGGTCCGCGTTTCCACTGTTGAACGCGGACATGGAGATTTAAACGCGGACATAGGGATTTAAACGCGGACATACGCGGACATATCTTGAATTGTGGGTATTTAATATATATATTTACATTTTATACTCCTATAATTGTTTAGTTAGTTTACTTTATATCTTTTACTTTTCTATTTTTCATTTTTCATTTTTCATTATATTAACACATAAAATCGTATATCAACTAAAATACGTTAAAATAATACGTTTTAATTTTAACAAGTTACACCATTATAATCGTCTCTTCGAAACCTTCAAAATGAGCCCAATATTGAATATTTTTGGATTTAATTATTTAATTATATATCATATGTACTACATAAAACGTATGAAACGTATGCATATACTATTTTTCTTTTTACCATAAAAAATAAAACGTATTATATATCATATATACTACATATTTTTGGACAAATTATTCATAATTTATGTTATTCTTTTTTTTACCATTTTACTAATAACGATATTTTTAGTCCAATGGTAGAATATCGTTATTTTTACTAAAATATCGTTATTAGTAAAATGGTAGAATATCGTTATTTTTACTAAAATATCGTTATTTTTAGTCCAATGGTATAATATCGCTATTTTTACTAAAATGGTAGAATAACGATATTTTTAGTAGAATAACGATTATTTTTACGATAACGTTATTACTAAAATATCGTTATTAGTAAAATGGTAGAAAGAAATATAACATAAATTATGAATAACTTGTCAAAAAATATGTAGTATATATATGATATATAATACGTTATATGTTTTATTATATCATATATATTAAAAATACGTTTTTATATATCATAAAATTACTTAACGTAATTTAGCTAATATACGATTATATGTGTTAATATGATGAAAGTGTAAAATAAAAAATAGAAAAGTATAAAGTAACTAACGAAATAATTATAGGTGTATAAAATTTTAATATATATGATATATAATAAAATAATTAAATCAAAAAATATTCAATATTTGGCTCATTTCGAAGGTATCGAAGAGACGATTATAATGGTATAACTTGTTAAAATTAAAACGTATTTTTTTAACGTATTTTAGTTAATATACGATTATGTGTGTTAATATTATAAAAGTATAAAATGAATAATAGAAAAGTAAAAGGTATACAGTAAACTAACTAAATAATTATAGGGGTATAAACTGTAAATATTTAATAAATATCACAATTAAATGAATTGAATTGCACCTGAAATATTGGAAATGCGCGTGAAATAGTAGAAACGCGGACCTAACCCGCGTTTTGACCCACACGCGGACCCAAACAGTACCAGTCCGCGTTTTTTGGAAAAATGCGGCAAAAAACGCGGACCTAGAGGGTATTTTGGCAAAAATTACAAGAGTTGGGGCACTTTGGGTACTGATTTTTCAAAAAAGGGTATTTTAATTAAATTCCCTTTAATAAAAGTATTTTATTATTACTTGAATTTTTAAATTATTTTGATAAAGAAAAAAAAGACTTGTATAATGTTATTTTATCAATATTTTTAAGGAAAATTTATCGAAAAATTCAATTTTCAATCCAAATTCAGTTCTTAGCTACTTTTTCAATCGAATTTCTATTCTAGTTTAAAGTTTATGTAAATGTCTTATATATTTGCCTAAACCTAATTTTCATATTAAATATATTTACGTAACTCATTTGCGCAAGCATCTTTGCGCAAATGGGTTGCGCATTTGTGTAAATAATTCTTTTTTTTTTAATTTAAAAATAGGCTTTTGGTAGATACGTAAATTCCGAATAAAATACTAAAAAGTAAATTTAATAGGAGAGATTAGTTATTTTTTTATATTTAATGAATAAAAAGGTGAAATTTTATGTGGATAATGTTTTTAGGATTAAATGAAGGTTTATAAAAAGTGATAAAGTATATATTAGTGAGTCCTTAATTTTTTATTTAGAATAACTTTTTTGATATTGTAGTATTTATATAGTTACATTTTTTTTGGCTGATTCTATACCAACTTGTATATTAGTGGTCCAACTCATTGGTGGATTTTAGAAACCTTTTAAGAAATATAATCCTTTCAAAATTTCACTTATTTGTTGCACAATTACAAATTAGATATTAGTATTTTTTTAATATGTATATAAATATTCACACATCTTATATATTTGGGTCTCAGTCATAAAATTTGAACAGTTTATGACTTTCATGAAAATTAGGCTCCATCAATTACCTCAATATTATTGATAAATCAAAACCAATTTATTAATTGTTGTTAGATAAATATTTTAGATATTTAATTAATACTACTAATCATTGATTAGTGTCATTAATTAAATTGTAGATGTATTTAATTGATCATTAGATGGGGGTCAACATTCAAGATTTATCTAATGGTTAAGATTTATTTAATTGAATTATATGATTGGGTTGGACATTTTAGGTTGGCATTTTTGTTATGAACCAAGGAGACAATTTTAGCTCCAATCATTTTATTTCAATTGTTTGGGCAATAAAAAATAGAAATTGAAATTTAACAATAAAAGGCAAGAACACATTGTCCATTGATTGAGCCAAAAAATGAGGTGGGGGTCCAATTTTTCTCTTTGCTTTTTCAAAATCTAGCTTGTTGGTCCATGTGATTTTTAGGTGAAGCTTTTACAAAATAGGAAGTTAATTTAATAACTATAATTAATTACAACAATGGTCCCTCAATTATTCATTTTTTGATGAAACAAGAAAAACTTCAAGACTTGGTATTAATTTTAGGCAAGATTTAGACACCAAAGTAGTAATACTCAATGTCCTCATATTCAACTTAAGCAACCAAACTTGTAAGACATTTTATATACAAATTTATTGGTGGCATATATGTGTGTATATATATATATATAGACGAAGAATCGTGTGAGAAGTTGAGTTAACGGTAATAAGCGTGAGAAGTGGATCTGAACCATTGATCTTTTTTAATCTCAAACTCTTCCATGAATTGCGGTTAAGAAGAGAGTTGATCTGGTGCATCTCAGCGCATCTTATCTCGGTGCGTCAAATTCTCATCCAACGGTTGATAATCACTTCTTACGTTTCACACAAAAACCCAACCTTATATATATATATATATGTGTGTGTGTGTGTGAGTGTTTTATGTAAATAACAATTATGATATGATAATTCAAGGTTGGTGACACATATTTTTAAAGTAAACCAAAATAAATAATTGACCAAATATTTCAATAATTTGGTATAATGATCAACTATAAGTGGGTGATTACACGGAGACTTGTTATTAGTATATACCAAAGAATTAATATTAAATAAGATATAGAGATGGGATTGACAAATATTCCTCAAATCACTCCACATGATTAACCAAATCAAGATAATAATGATGGGACTTTATCTACCACGTCGTAACCTAGAATTATTTTAACCAAATTGAATAGTTGTGATTGGTTTTAATTTACGACTTTGTAACATATGAGTGGTTTTATGTGATTTTTTGTGGGAACCACAAGTCATGTATTGTTTCACACAGTGAAAAAAATGTATGTGAAAGTATAGTGGCGTTTTATAATATGAAACAAAAAATAAAATAAGTTACACGTTAAAAATAATCACTTTATGAAACAACATCGCATTTTTTTATATATTGTTTCACATTATGAAACAAAGACATGATTATTAGTTTCACGGTTCTTAGCCCCTTTTTTTGTGCTTCTCACTTACTTTTAAATATATATATATATAGGCAAGTTCAAACGAGAAGTTAAAGATTTTGCGAGAATGTGAGAAGTGTTTAATCATATATGATACACAAGCTTAATCATATATGATTAAACACATATTACATTAGCAATACATAGACGTTTAATCATATATGATTAAACATACCCACAAGCCATGTAATCATACATGATATCACACTTCTCGCCTTCTCGCAAAATGTTTAACTTCTCGTATGATTCTTCCTCTATATATATATAATGTTTGGTTCATTTAAGAAAGGGTCCTACTATTTACACCCAAGGTTGGGTGTAAATTACATTGGGAAAATAAAAAGTTACATTGTGAACATAAAAATTCAAACGTATGGAGTTAAACATGAGAGATGGGGTGGGTATGGGGGGTGGGGTGTATATAAGGATTTTATTGTGCCTATAAGTTTTCCTTTTGAAAAATGGTAAATATATGAGAAATAGAGAAGTAATCCTAGCCATTCATATGGTCAAGATCGGATTTGACTAGTCAAATATTGCGGCTTTGACCGGTCAAAAGTTGCGGCTTTGACTGGTCAAAAGTTGCGGCTATCCCAAAAAAAGAAGAACAATTTCGTAAATTTTACAAAACACACGGGCTATGTTCATATATGAACATGTATAATTCACATATGAACTATATGTTCATATATGAACCGGTGCAATTCACAATTGAACTCTTTTAACTGATTCATATATGAACATTTGTGATTCATATATGAATCTGTATGAATCACAAAGATTCATATATGAATCAGTTGAACTAATTAACAGATTCATATATGAATCTTTGTGATTCATACAGATTTATATATGAACTCATCCCGTATATTTTACGAAATTACCCCTCTACTTTCTATAGATCACACAAGGAATTATCCGGTGCTTCGCGGTCAAAGCCGCAAATGTTGACCAGATGAATGGCTAAAATTACTTCTCTATTTTTCATATATTTACCATTTCTCAAATGAACATCTCCCTATATATATATATATTCAATTTCCCTAAAATCACTTCCTGCATAATTAAATACAGGATAAAAATCAAATTTTAAATATTTTTTTTTTAAATATAATTAAGAAAATCTAACAGAATATTTAATGATTATCTATACTATATTATAAAGATGGCATAAAAAACTCTTAAAACAACGTTTAAAGCTTAATATACAACTATTTAATGCTAATTACTTAAAAAACAACCATTAAAGTTGTATGTACTACACTTAATACTACTTATTAATTTTCAATCATTATCTCTAATAATTTTAACTCTCCTAAAATCATTTCCCACTTTAACTCCCCTAAAATAACTCTCAGCATAATTAAATATAGAATAAAAATCAAATTTTAAATATAAAAATATAAAATATAATTAAAAAATCTAACATAATATTTTATAACAAAAATTATATTATTAAGCCAAAATAAATTACATTATATTGTTAAGTCTAAATTAAACAAATTTATATAAAAAAAATTATTATCAATCTCTCACAACCAACCAAAATCGTAATGTAAATCGATAAAAAATAGAAAATAAAATGAAACATTAAAATCGTGATGTATCTAGCGACATTGCGCGAGTACACTTCTAGTTATATTATAAAACATCTATAAAAAACTCTTAAAAACAATTATTAAAACTTAAAGTACCGCTATTTAATGCTAATTACTTAAAACTTAAATAAAGAACGAAAACTTAAAATCTCTTCCGATTTAATCTTTATCTCTAACAAATTTAACTCCCTAAAATCACTCATCACTTCAATTTCCCTAAAATCACTTTCTGTATAATTAAATACAGGATAAAAATCAAATTTTAAATATACAAATCTAAAATATAATTAAGAAAATCTAACAGAATATTTAGTGATTATTTTATAAAAAAACATTATTTTATTAAACCTAAAATAAATTACATTATTATTAAACTATCGAACAAAACTCTTAAAAACAAACTTTTATGCATTAAATATTGTTTATTGATACACATTACTTAAAATTCAAGATTACAAGTTATGATGCATGAGTACAAATTTCTAAAGCTATATGTTTGAATTCATAAATAACCGATAAACATAATCAAAACAGAATAAACATCTTAATTTAAATATAAATAATTTAAAATATATAAGATAAAAATAAAAGAAAAAATTAAAAAAGAAAAGAAAAAATTAAAATCGTGATGTATCTCGCTGCATTGCACGAGTACGTTCTATCTAGTATATATATATAGGGGTCATTCAAAGGAGAACTGTATATTTTGTGATAACTGTGAAATTCAATCTCATCCACACATCAAAGAATAAATTAGGAAATTAATATATTTGTTAATTTGACTTTAATTTTAAACAAAATGTCATTTTAGGTATTATGATTCCCTCTCTCTCTCTCTCTCTAAAATCTGACCTTTGAGACTCACATACAAACATTAATCAATGTGATACCCAAACATTCATCAATGTGAAACCCAAAGTAAATATAAGACGCACTATGTCACTGTGATACAACTATAATACCACTGTGATACAACTATAATACACAATGTGTGTAAAGACCCACCTCACATGATAAGAGACAAAACCAACTTATTAAATAATAATGCCAAGTGGCCTAAAACAACATCTAAAATACATGGTTTACGGAAAAACAACCTAGTACACAACTGAGAATACATTGACAAGAATCTACAATGAAGGTCCTCTAACTCAGCTCCAGCTCGTATCTTCTCTTGAGTACTTAACCACTCCTCTTACTACCACTCTTACCTGAAAAGGATTTTAGATTTGAAAAGAGCGAGGGTTAGACCGAAAGGTCTAGTGAGTCCCCTCTTGCAACAGTTTTTAACTCAACACAACATTCAAGGATTTATCATAAAATAACCATTTTCAGCTTCAAAGAAAACATTTAACTTTCAGCAAACTTATCCGCTCACACTACCGCCACCCTAAGGTGATAGCGTGTCTGTGATTCACACTGCCTTTGTTAGGACACACCCCCCAAGGGCATAAACGGAACACACACCCCGGTATGAGCACAGGCGGGCCACACACCCCGACTTTGAGCCTTCACACTTAGGACCATGTATGCATACATTTCCACTTTGACAACAATAAAAAAAAATCATCTTTAAACACTTAAATAATTCTCGCAATTAAATATTAAAGCAATATCATTTCGAAGCTTGCATATAAATCCACATACATAGAAAAACATAACTTAATCAACATGATAGGCTTTAGTTCAGAAAAACTCACAGGTATCAAATAGCTTTCGAAATCGTAAACATATTTAGTTCGAAAGACTCACCTGACGTCCTTGGCTCAATCTCGCGTCTACTCCTATAATTCGCTCCAAAACCTATAAAGGAAACATTGACCGATGAACACCCGATTCTTTCTATTTTTACACAGGGTTTGTCTTAACATCATAAATCCCCCTATCATCTATTCCCTAAAATATCCTCGGCCCACAATAAATCCACTCGAGCCAAAGTACTTGAATTCTTGAATTACGACAAAGAACAATGGGCCAATCTAAAAATGCAACACCCAACACTGGAAATAATACAACTATCCTACTTCCATGAATTAATACATAAATCCCAACCCAAAAGTGTAATTCAAATAAGTGGGCAACGACCCACCAAGATAATTCGGTGACCGGGGTGCTGCCCGGTGTGGAGCTTTGACCGGGGCCTCCCCCCCTTTCCAACTGCCGATTGGTGTGGTGCTGCGACCGGGGCCTCCCCCCTTTCCAGGCGCCGACCGGTTTTAGAGAGGACCCTACCTCCTTTATCACTGAGCGGTTATTTAGGGGCCTTAGCTGGTGATCCGGGTTGTTCCCCCCCCCCTCGACCGGTGTCATCAACTCGACCGAGGTGGTGTTTGACCGGTGCTTAAATATCGACCGGAGTCCCTCGATCATAATATCGAACGAAACCAAATACAGATAATACAATCCCCAACTTACTACCAGAAATTCACAATAATGAAATCCCAGAACCTATTACGAAAACGCAGAAATCGATTTAACAAGAATTCCATTAACCAAATACAAGACTGAGCCCAAGCTAGAACTAATCCCAAATATTAAAGTATCAGATTCAAAACCCAACTCCAAAATACAACTACTATGATTAAAACATTTAGAAAATAAAAGGTTCTAATCACAAAGAGATTTACCTTCAAACGACTCAATCCCACGCTTAAATTTCTTAAATAATCTCTTCTTCCTCGGTCCCTCTCTAGAAATATCCCAAGACCTCCTTCTTCAAAATCTGCCGCCACCCACACACACCCCTTTACCACTAGGGTTAAAATCCCTTTTTTCTGATTTTTCACCCCAGACCCCTCCATTAAAGCCTTTCTGCTTTCTTACCCAAAATTTTAATTTCCCAACTTTTAGTCCGATTATTACAATGTGATACCTAAAAACATGGACAATGTTAAAAAAATATACATTCAAACGATCATGAGCGTGATACTCAAAATACATACAAGATGCAATGTGATACATTGTGACACCACTGTGATACATTGTGATACCATTATGTAAAGGCGTGCGTTATCATCCGTTTCAAAATGATAAGTATGGTAAATTGTAATCAATTAGGTAATTATGGATTGAGTAATTAATGATTTTATTTATAATAAAAAAAATAAAAATTGTTAAATTACATAATTATCCTTTTACTTTATTTTAAGAATAACATTAATTATATGGAATGAGTGGCTCATATTGGATCTCACGGTTATCACAGACTAACTACTTCTCATTTGATTAGACCCCTATATATATATTCACACAAATATAGAGAGAGTGAGATAGAGGGGTTCAAAGTTCAAACAATAACAGTAACCAAATAAAATAATACGAAAATGACAAAATCACGTGCAAAATCACATATGATTTTACACTAATTGTCAACGTAAGAGTGTGCGGATGACGTTACCCGCGTCTTCAGGCCGCAGCTAAAGTCGCGTGAATCACATCACAAGTGATTTCAGTGTAAAATACATCACGCGTGAATCACGTGTAAAATCATATCTACTTTGACTGTTTTTTTATTCACTTATTTGATTAATGTTTTCAAATAAACTAACTAACTATATATGTGTGTGTGTGTGTGTGTTTAGAGAGATATGTTTAAAATAAAGAGGTTAAAAAATATTCGGAATATGTAGGGGTGGACTTGGTACGGTACCGATTTTTTTTTCGTTAATACCGTGTACCAACCAATTATAATTTGTAACACCCCGATTTTCGAAGGGTAACATTTCGAGTTATTTCAGAAACCGATATATCAAGGAAAAAAAATATATTTGATTTTGGACTTGAATCTTGGATTTTATAGTCTTGATAGATAAAGGATTCAATTACGAGTTCAACGGTTCTTTCCAGAGCGAAAACGGAGCTACAACGAAGAAGTTATGGCCAAAACAGTGTTCGATACATGCTTGGCTATAGTGCCAGGCGATTGTGACACTGTCACTATAGCCGTCACAATAGCCAGAGCCAAGAAGCTCACGGTACGATCTTGGTGATTGTTCCAGCGATTGTGCCACTGGCACAATAGCTTGGCACTATAGCCTACGGGTACCAGAGTGTTAAAAGTTGCAATTTTCAGCCTCATTCTTCATTTCTTCATAACTCTCTCATTTCAACTCCGATTTTGGTGATTCAAGTTGCCATGGTTTCGTATTTGAGAGCTTTTCAAGGTTAGATTGTTATTTTTAGGAATATTCAAGATTATTTGGTGGTGGAATGGAAGCAAGTGTCAAGAGTTCATCATCATCACCTCCATCTTCAAGAATTTTTGGGTTTTCTAGGTTTTCATCAAAACCTAAATGGTAAGTGTATCCCTTCCATTTCTAAACCTTAAAATAAGTTATAAATGCTCCATTGATGGTTTCTTAGTAGTTTTTGGTATCTCAAATCTCGGATTTGATGGTCTTGGAGGAATTAGGGTTTTGACCTTGTTTGGGATTTTGGTATATAATGCTTGGAGAATGTTTATAAATGGTTAAATATGGGTATTTATGGTTTGAAATATTTGGATCTAGGTTTTGGAAGGTTTCAGATTGAGGATTCAAGTGGCCTTCAAAAGAGTTTGTTGGGTGAAATCTAGATTTAGCCTAAATCTAGCAAGGTGAGTTCAAATTGATTTGTGAAAATGGTGTACATGCCAAAATGTGTATTTTAAAGTGTTTTACATGAAATGGTTAACTGCTGATAAGTTTTGAGTATTTAGATGTAAAATGTGTTTTACTTAGTTATTTGTCAAAGTGTGAGTATTTTGATAAGTTTTCATATTTGGTAAACTTGGGTTGTGTTAACCTCTTAAAATGCTTCTATTGGGGTTTGAACGTTTCCAACAACTAAATAACATGAATTACGTATTATTGGTGATTTTGTACAAGTAAGGTCTATTTTATGAGTTATACGTCTTTGACGATTTTGTACAAGTAAAGTCTAATTCATATTATATGCATTTGGTCTATTTGTATTCATAAACACTTTGGAAATCTTGAGTTCCATCTCGTATGGAGTTTTAGGTAAATCTAGTCTTTGAAGTATGTGTCTTCATAAACGTTATTTAAAGACATTTCACTATTTTGGAGACCGGTAATTGTTGGTCAAACGGATTTTGAGCTCTTTAGTTCGGTATTGGCTTAAACGAGTCGTGTGGACATTTGTCCGGATTTTTAACCATCGTGGGTTTTGGATATGATGACACTTAATTTGTGTCATTGGTGAGTTACATGTTTTGGGAGCTTTGGTCTTTCAATTGGAGTCATGTAACGTTAGGCAGTGTGTAATGGATCCATAGGCACGTGAGTCAGTCTGTTTTGGATGGTCAATTGGGTATTGCGGGGTTGAACTTCGGTACCTATGTTTTATGACCGGAAACTTTACAAGTGATCGCTAGGAGGGTTGAGTCGGCTAGTGTTACCGGAATAGTAGGCGCTAGGACCTCTGTCGCTTGAAGTAATGCCTGGGAGGTAGTCTTTAAGTGTGTCGGGCCTTCGGGATGGAGTTCTTCGGAATGATCCATCAAGGTCAACTGACTTGGGGTGACACTTGTAAAGGAGTCGTAGGGACACCGGGCTGTGACGTCGGGAGGTGTCATGCGATTAACGTTGCATGGGTGGTATACTTCTGTGTTTCCTCCACTCTCAACGGATACGGGTCTCCCACGTTGTCGGCTATCAGTATTTTGAATTAAGGACGTCTTATTTTATTGTCATGGGTTCCTTACGGTCGAGTGAGTATTGGACCAAGCGTCCATGTTTTCGGGCGTACAGCATATGTGGTTTTGATAACGATTCACGGGTCGAGCATTTTGTCCCGCCCGCGTTTTGGGTGCTTTGGGTTATGAATTGTCATTCATGTTTTACCAATTAACTATTGAACTATGATCCCGTTTGGGTGAGTTATGCGTTGCACATTTTATAAGAACGTGTGTTTTGGGAACATTGTCTTTAAAAGTGCATAGTAGGGGGAAATGTATCGGTTCCATTTTTAAGTATAATATTTCGAAGGACCTTGCGTCAAACTGAATTCTTTCCTTTCAAAGCTATATTCTTTATGTTAAAACTTTTGAGCTCACTAGGCGTTAAGTCTAACCTTTTTATTTGTCGGCATGTGCATCAGGTTTCAAGGTTGGGAGTTGGTTCTAGCAGTCCTATGAAGAGTAGAGTCTTAGCTAGATCCGAAAGTAAGTATTCGGCGAAGTTTTCCGCTTTATGGAGATAGTACTATGTATGGGTATTAGTAGCACCCATCCTTTATAGTCCGCGTGTATAAGATAGTATATGTGTATGGCAGTTGAATCTAATTTCGTGGTTGTAGATGATTCATTTATGGATGTAATTATATAAATTTTAAATAAGTTGTTATTTCCAGATTTGAGGGTGTTACATAATTGGTATACAAAATCAAATACCATATACCAACCAATTAAACTTGGTACCGACTTAATTGGTACCGACTTTTTTCGGTTGGTACATGTTGGTACCAATTTATACCAATTTCAAGTTAACATATACGAAAAAAAATTAATTCAAACTACTCAAATGCTCAAACAAAAAAACTAATGTAACAAGATTTAATATTCAATATCTAAAAAAGAAAAAGAAACTAATTCAAAAACCTGGATGTTATAGTAGCGCCGATGAAGAGGATGAAGAGGATTGGAGGAATGAGACGATCGAGCTAGAAATTTAGGGTTAGATTACGTGGTTTATTTTAAATTTCTAAAATCTCTAATGAGGGCTAAGACAGTAAGTTTGTAAAGTTAAAAATGAAAAGAAAAAATGTACACTTTTAATTTCAAATTTCAACAACTAAAAATAAGAATAATATTGATTACTTTAATTACTAATTAATTAAATTATTAAATAATTAAATAAGTCGGTACCACGGTACTACCGTGGTACACAACATTCAAAACCGTTGGGGAGGCGGAGGGGGTGACGGAGTGAAAAAGTGTGTAACGTGGGTTAAATGGGTAAATACAATGGGACCTTTTCATAGGGGGGGTTGAATGTGGGCTGGCTTCAATCGGCAAATTGGGGTCTTTTGGGTAAGTGGTGGTGGTGATTCCTCACGAATAAAGAGTCACTGTGGGTCAAGTTAATTAGAAGCCTATATGGGGAAGAGGGGGGTCTAAAAGGGAAGGAATTGGGGTATGAAGGACAAGGATCAACTTGGTCGAATATAATCCGGGTGGGTTCGGTTTTGGACAGCATGGGGGTAAGATTCACGGATTCGTTTGGGAAAGAATTAGGAAATGGGGAGGGGACGAAATTTTGGAGGGATTCTTGGGCTGGAAATGGGGGTCTGCATGAAGAATTTCAAAGACTGTTCAACTTGGAAACAAACAAAAGCGCCTTAATTTCGGAAAGGGGTGAATGGGTTGATGATAGGTGGTATTGAAGATGGGATTGGAGACGGGATCCTAGGGGCAGAGCATGCGGGGAACTGGAGCAATTGGTAAGTAGACTTCAAAATTGGAAACCGGTTAGAGACTGTAACGATAGGGTGGTGTGGAGACTAGACGACTCGAAGATATTTAGTGTAAATAATCTTAGGAAATTGGTGGAGGAACGAAGCAAGAGAGGGGGTAATAATACGGTAGAAACGAAATGGCAATCGAAGATCCCGAGAAAAATTTGCATTTTTATTTGGAGAGCAAGGTTGGGTCGGATCCCATGTCGTTCGGTTTTAGACACGATGGGAATCGATGTGGACTCGGTACTTTGTCCAAGATGCGGAGAGTCAACCGAAACGGTGAACCACGCGTTGGTAGCGTGTAGGGAGGTAAAGAAGATTTGGACCATGGTCGGGAGGTGGTGGAGGAGGAACGTCGAAGATTCGGAAACATGGTGTTACTACAAGATGATCAAGGAACTCGGGAGAGTAATACAAAAAACTCGTTATGGGAAGCGACATTATGGAGCTTCTTATTCCTCATATGGTCACATAGAAACAAAATAGTTTTTGAAAACGAGAAGAGTAAAAATCAGGATCGATTTTTTGAATTCCAAAGACAGTCGTTTGAATGGATAAAGAGACGGAGTAAAGTGGATACATTGAGTTGGTCGAACTGGCTTGTGAGTCCGGACGCGCAGTAGGGAAGGGGGCTGATCAGTTGGTTGCTTGATTAAGAGGAGCAGTGGGTGCGGTTCTGTAGGTTCGAGACGTTTCGTGACAGCAGCTATCGGAGATGGTTTGCGGCTCGCAAACTGATTCTTGGTGGTTAAACTTTCTGTTTTCTTTAGTTTGATACCCTTGATACCAGTCTTGGATTTTAGTGGTTGCTCCTTGTAATTGGCTTGTGGTCTGTATCCTGTGAGGGCATCCTTCCTTTGCCCTTAACTCCCTGTTGTATTGGTTGGTTTTGTTGGGTTTGTTTGAAATGAAGTTTTGCTTTGCCTTTAAAAAAAACAACATTCAAAACCGTGTACCAACCAAGTTCAGACACTTGGTACGGTACTGCCAGCCGATTACAATCGATACCGATTTAATTGGTACGGTTGGTACACATGTTGGCTAGTTTGGTTCGGTACAAAATTGTCACCCCTAGGAATATGAATATGACTGGATCCAAGGGCAGCCCAGTCTATGGTAAGTTGGCAACATACATTCGAATTGTTATCAGAAGCAATCATAAAGTTAATTTCCCACTTGTCACCAACACATCTGACACACCCACCAAAACCATCCACCACTACTTAGAACATCCACAATGGTTAACCTATTGAATGACTTTTTCTTTATGCCACATAGATTTCCACTTCTTTTATAAAAAAACTTTTTTATGAAACCTTCTCCAATGCATAACCTTTTACAAAAGCTTTTTTATCAACTTTTATACCAATTAGCTATTGCAACAACAGGTTGGTATACACCAACCTTTTTACCAAAAAGTTTTTCACTCCAATGCAAAAAAATCTCTTAAAAATCTTTTTGTAATAATAAAAAGTTATAAAAAACTTATGCATTGGAGATGCTCTTATAATTTAACATCCACCCATTATTAAAACTAAACATAGATTTTTTGAACATGCAACTTAATATTATAGAGCCCTGTAAAATAATAATAATATTGAGAATTTTCATTAACTTTGGAAAAAAACTTCAACTACTAAGCTATGGGAAAGAGTCCCAAAATCTTGAACCGACCCGAACACTTATGATAAGAACTAACAGAAGTAGTTGTGTTGTCAAGGCTTTTAAGAGAGTTGACAAGTCAAAATAGCTAACAACTACCAATTGATGATTAAATCGTGCTATAAATGATCGTAACAAATTTATATCCAAATTAAATCCAAAGTTATGATGAATAGATGTAAGAAAATAATGCACAAAATAATATATCTTGAATTACATAGTACAAGTCCATAATGCTAAACAACCAACGGTGGACCCACACTAATGTGAAATTTTTATGTTTATGAAAGGTGTCACCATATCATTCATTGTGTGCAGCTATCATGGACAAATCTAGCTTGGTGGCACGTGCCACCGTATATTTTCTCCGACGAAGGGTAAAAATTTTAGCTTCGTGAAAGGTGCAACCGTATCGTTTTGAAAGTGTTACCGTATTATTTTGGAAACTTCAAAAAGGTGCAATCGTAACTTGTAATCAACCAAAAAACCAAAGAAAACTTTTGGCATCAACCAAAAAACCCGAAAAAATCCCTTGAAATCGATAAAAAAGTTAAAAGTTCGTCGAAATTAAGTAAAAAACTTTAAAAATTCCTCGAAATGGTGGAATTAGGCCAAAAAAACACATAAGGCAATGTTTAACGTCAGTAAAAAGATGAAGACACGTCGATAAAAACCGTGTTTTTTGTAATTGTTTTGTCTATATTATGTGGTGTCATCGTATAAAAAAATTTATACATCTGTCCCTGACAGCTATATATATTTTGAAATTACAATGATAACATAAATTTCCCTTATACAATTGGTTTGCATAACCTTTTCATGTGAGTTCGGTTTTCTCTAAACTTGTAACTTTTTTGTGGATCTTATTTAATTACTTTCCCATATATAGTGGAGGCATTCATTTGAGAACACATAAAATTATGATAACAATCAGTGCATCATTTGCTATTTCACATTACTTTTTCCATCTACGGCTTGGATTTAGAGCATATATTAATTAACATATGTTTGTTTCACAATGTGAACTTTTTTTTATATGTTCGTAAAACAAAAAATACAACTAAAAAATTTCATCTCTCTCTCTCTATATATATATTCTCTCTGTGCATTGATGTTCTATCCTCTGTTTTTTGTTCAAATATTTTATAATATTCAAACCAAATAACGTCAAAACACCTTAACAATATCTACAACTATGTATTTTTATATTGATAACGAAAATAAAATACATGCAAATAAAAAAGAGGTTGTCGGGCGTGAAAAAAAAAACAAAGATATAGGGAAGCCATTCCATTATTGTCCTCATATTTTAACCATTTGTTTGTTTAAGCCAACTAATACGGAAATTATATATATACTTTTTCTCCTATACAAAACTCTGTTGTTTTTCTTCATTTAGTAAGAATTAAAAATAAATAGTAAATATGAAACTCATATTGTGAGACAAGGAATATTAAGAATGGAATTATATATTTTTGTTATTTCAAAATAAATATTCATAATAAAAAATGATACAATTTAAAAAAGGAAAATTAATTAAAATAACCATATTTGAACATTGTATTACCGAAATACCGCAAATCTCGTCGATTTTGTCAAAATACCCTTTAAGTCCGGGAATCCTGGGGTTATGTCCGGGAAACCCATATATGTATCTACACACACATGTACAATTAATAACACGATCCCGGCCCCCAACCCCGGGTTTCCCGGACATGACCCCGGGATTCCCGGACATAACCCCGGGATCGAGTCCTTTCCCGGCCGAAACACAACAACCCTGGGATCGATGCTCATCCCGGCCACGTTTCCCGGACTTAAAGGGTATTTTGGCAAAGTTGACGAGATTTGGGGCATTTCGGTAATATGATGTTCAAATACGGTTATTTTAATTAATTTCCCTTTAAAAAATGTGTGATAAATACATTTTTTTTAGATAACTAAATAACGTATTTACCTTTGATAATAAAGAGGAAAACTTTTTTCATGTCATAATTAAAGTTGAACGAAAAATAAGAAGTTTATGAGTTAATTACGGATTTGGTCCCTGTGGTTTGTTGGGTTTTACAAAAATGGTCTCTAAACTTCATTTATTACAGATTAGGACTCGACGTATGTCATTTTGTAAAGAATTGATCCCTCACTCTAACGACCATCCACTCATCCGTTAGAATTAAGGGAAATTCCGTTAGAGTGAGGGATCATTTTTGTAAAACTCAACAAACCATAGGGACCAAATCCGTAATTTTCATATGACAAAATAGATACTTATTTTCATATGAGATAATAACAAAATGGTTTTCCTTTTTCTTTTATCTGTAAGGCTATCGTAGGAAGAATAAAAATCATGAAAAACGTGGGGAAGAACCTTTTCTTGCTAAAAGAATAAAAAAGGGTTTGTTTTATTCCAAGTTCAAAAAAGAAAAAGAAAAAAAAAAGAGAGAGAGAGATTCATGATTGAATTTCGAAACAAAAATGTTTAATTATGGGAATTTTAAACAGGCTGTCAAAAGTCAAATATTAATAATTTTATGAACCAATTACTTAAAAATATACTATATTAATATCAATGTTTACCTGTGATTACTAATAACAGTAATTAATTATTGGATGTTTAACCTCACATTTGTCACGACTAAAGTTCTATTAGCATCTCATTGACGTACAGTTAAACATATGTTCATCGAGTAGCTTCCGGACAGTTATCATTCGGTTTATAGGTCACTACCAATTTTTAAGTATCCTAATAGATCGTTTTTTCATAAGACATAATTTATAGAACCAAAAAATAAAGTGTCTTATACAAAATCGTTGTAGTAAGGTTATAAGACGTTTTTTAGAGTATTAATAAGTTTTTAGGACACTTTTAATATAAAACGTCACGTTAGCTATTTAATAGGACAATTTTGACAAAATGTCTTATAAAAATATATATTTTTCCAAACAGTGTCCTAAAAGATAACCAATACGACGTTTTTTTATAAAAATGTTTTGAAAAACTCGTTACGACGCCCGAAAACGTCATATAAACTTTTTACAACGCTTTTATATAGGACGCTTTATTTTTTGACCCTATAAAATTTGTAAAGCGGTTTATTAGGACACGTAAAAAAATTTAGCGTCTTATAAACTCAATTTTATTGTAGTCACAAGTGTAAAATGTTTAAAAGAACTAGTTCAGTTTGCAAAACTAGCAATGGAAAGGACAATGAACACAATAATTTTACCATTTTCTTTCAAGTTTAAAATATATCAAGGTAGTATATAAAGAGGGTTGGTTCCGATGAGAAGTTGAGTTAACGGTGACAAACGTGAGAAATGGTTATCAACGGTTGGATGAAAAATGGACGAACAATATGATGAGATAAACCGAGATAAGATGGACCAATATGCACCAGATCAATTCTCTTCTAAATTGCAATTAATGGGAGAGTCTGCGATTAAAAAAGATTAACGGTTCAGATCTATTTCTCACGCTTTTCACCGTGAACTCAACTTCTCACAAGATCCTTCGCCTATATATATATATAGTCTTAGCTTCATTTGAGAAATGGTAAATATATGAGAAATAGAGAAGTAATTATAGTCATTCACACGGTCAAGATCGGATTTGATAGTCAAAAGTTGCGGCTTTGACCGGTCAAAAGTTGCGGCTCTTCCAAAAAATAGAAGGACACTTTCGTAATTTTTACAAAATACACGGGTTGTGTTCATATATGAACCTGTATAATTCACATATAAACTATATGTTCATATATGAACCAGTGCAATTCACATCTGAACTCTTTTAACTGATTCATATATGAACATTTGTGATTCATATATGAATCAGTTGAACTAACTAACAGATTCATACATGAACCTTTGTGATTCATATATGAACCAATTAACTAATTCATATATGAATCACAAAGATTCATATATGAATCAGTTGAACTAATTAACAGATTCATATATGAATCTTTGTGATTCATACTGATTCATATATGAACTCATCCCGTGTATTTTACGAAATTACCTATCTACCTTCTATAGACCAAACAAGGAATTATTCGGTGCTTCGCGGTCAAAGCCGCAAATGTTGACCAGATGAATGGCTAAGATTACTTCTCTATTTCTCATATATTTATCATTTCTCAAATGAACCTGTCCCTATATATATATATATATATATATATATATATATATATATAAACATATCAAGTGAGTGTACATTTTTATCCTTTTGAGTTTCTACTTTAGCCTTATATATTTTGAAAGCATCAAAAGTTTGGTCCTTAGAGCATCCACAATGCATTAGTTTTTAAAAGACTTTGTGCTTTTGTCATATCAACTTTCCACTTATTTTTTTAACAAAAAACTATTTATACAAATCTTCTCCAATGCAAAAATCTTTTCAAAAGTTTTTTCATCAATTACATTTAATAATCTATCCTCATCTATTGAAAATGATTTATAAATGCCCCTTATTTAATTTGTCGTTTTAAGACCCACGTGATATGTTTTTGAAAACCATAATTCAAATATTTAAAAGAATTACATTAAATGATATTTAAAAACATTACATTAGACGATACTTAAAAAAGTAGTTCTAAACCTAAATATTTAAAAACATTACATTAAACGATATTTTAAAACATTACATCGGAAAAATAATCTGCAACAAGACGATTGTGTCCATCTTCACGACCTCGTTGAATGTATCTTTTTTTTCTTGGTCGTCGGCTTGAACTTTCTGCTTCATCTCGGGCTTCTTTCTCTGCAAGCATCAACAATATTTTTTCCTCGGTATCGTCTGCCAATTCATCGATGATAAGTTCATTCACTTGTATCAAAAGTTGCTCGATGATGTCGTCGGACATAGTTGGAAGTATGAAATAGCAAGTTGTATGTTTATAAAAGTGAAAGAGAAAGTTATATGAGAAATATGGGGTTATATATAGAGGATATATGTTCTTAAAAAATATTTTACTTCTATTTAAGAAATTAGATTAATTAATAAATATTAAAAGATGTTTAAATTGAAAATAACATTGATTGAAAAGGAGCAATGTGATATTTAGATGAAAGAGTAAAATTGAAAAGGGTATAAAGCGAAAATGTAAGGGGGTAAAATGAATTTATGAAAACTTCAAATAACGATCGATAGATAAAAAACTTTTCATTAAAACTATTTAATAAGTGATTAACTCCAATGGCAAAAAGCTTTCTACAAAGACTTTTTAGATATCAATAAGTCATTAATGACTTTTGCATTTGAGATGCTCTTAGATTTTAGTAAACTAGAAGTGTACTCGCGCAATGCAGTGAGATACTTTACGATTTTAATGTTTCATTTTTATTTATTTTTTGGTCGATTTACAGTACGATTTTGGATGGTTTTGAGAAAGTGGTAATGTTTTCTTTTTTTATAAATTTGTTTCATTTAGGCTTAATAATATAATTTTTTTATATAAAAAAATTAAGTATTTTGTTAGAATTCAATGATTATTTTATATATTTTAATGACATCTAGAAAAAATAACCAATTACATATTTAATAATATAATTAAAACAAATTTATAGTAATATAATATATTAATTAATAGTGATACATGGAAAGGTCTGCATAAAAGGAAGACTATGCACATACCAAATTGATGGACATTAGAAAGCTGCAGTAGTAATATGTATTTTGTGCTTTGATACTTGTAAATTAAAATATTTTTAAAATCTTGCATAAAATGATGATACCTTGTGCCTAATAATTTGTATTTAAGAGTTTTTTTTATCCGTGATTTATTATATAGTATAGATATACATAAACATACTTAGGGGTGTTTGGGATTGCTTATTTAAAACAACTTATGATTATTTGCAAAAGTGCTTATTAACTTATGGTTATTTGTAAAGTGCTTATTAACTTATAGAAAGAAGGGGCAAATATGTAATTTGCTTAAATAAGTTAATAAGGAGTTTCAAATAAGTCAGTTGAGAATAACTTATCAAAAACTGCTTATTAGCGGAGTGGATAAGTCATAAGCAGTTTCCAATCCAAACACTCAAAATAACTTATTTGTTGTTTGAAAACGCAATAAGTTAATAAGCACCTCTGTCGGTCCAACAATACTACTTATAACAAGTTTAGAAATAACGACACAATAACGATTACCAACCTGTATTGAATATATCAAACGATTACAAGGTTGATCGATTAAGCTTTTGATGTGTTCTCTATGTTTTCTCTCAAATACACCTTGATGTGTGTGTTTGTGTGTGATCTATGATCTGATGTGTTAGAGAGAGAGAGAGAGAGATACACTTAATCTACTAAGTGTGTCTAACACACTATCTACATAATATATAGATATTAAATCTAGATATTAAATCTAGATATTAAATCTAGAAACTAGAAACTAACTAAAACTAACTTAGTTACCTAAGTTACCTAATATCTAACAACTAGATATTAAGTTAACTTTTACAAAACTAAACAAATACATTATATTGAAATACATTGACATTTATTACAAACGACATAGACTTTATTATCGAGAGTCGACGTTCCGGCTTTAGCTTCAGATTGCGATCTTCAGTTTGGATGATCTGGAATCCAATGAGACTGTGGTCTAACAATCTCCCCCTTTGGATCAAGATCATTTAATAAAAAGATTTATCCAATTCAGTCTTCTTGTTCAGCTCAGAAGATGCAATCTCTTTCTCTGAAATCAACATGTCTTCAATCTACTTTCTTTAGAAGAATTCAGTCTTTGACGTGATTCTTGAAACATGTGATCTTTGCCATTTCTTGTGTAGTCATTCTCCCCCTTTTTGATGTTAAGTGCAACGACTTCATCAAAATTTGTTGTAAGAAATGTCAATCTTGCGGTTAGAGCCCCTGATTCGTCAATTCATAAGAGATTCATCCAGATCTTTGCAAATCCAGACAAATTAGATATGTAACACCTGAAATCAACTAATGAATCAGTTATCATGCCTGTCAGTAACACTAAGTCACTGAGTGTAACGAATACACATTGGAAAGGAGTTGTTTTGATGTTGACTCCCCCAGGGCTTCCATTTAATCATCGAAACACCACAAAGGTTATTTCTATAAACGTTATGACAAAGAAACTAATTCCTTGTGTGTTCGTGCTTGTGTTTGAAAGAATTAAGCACTGATGATTGCTTATTGGCTCAAAATTGTGTAAACCACTGAGAAAACAGTAAGTTAAACACAGACTCAATGTGCATGATTGAAGTGCGAAGGTAGGGCATACTTCCTTCTTTTCAATATCTAGATTTTCCGAATGAAAATCAGATAGCATATGTGTTGCATCCCCTTTGAAAATGAAACATTTTCTTTTTGAGAAGAAAATGAGTAGATGGTGAGGTTTGATCAAGAGTTGGCATGGGTTAGTTGCCTGTTTCAATAATGATCACAAAAGAATTGTGAATCACTAGAATTGTGGCTACCCGGCTCAGAAAAAGTTGGTGTAGAGTTGTGATATTCTTTTAACTCTGTTCTCACACGCTCTTTCTTTTAAACGTTTTGCTTTCTCTAATCACACTCATTTCTTTTCGATTTGCACACTCAATCACTAAGGATTAACTTCTTTGGTAGAAATCACCGGTTAAGGTGATTCCATAAAAGTTGTGTTATTTCCTAGCACAATGATTCCTTGTTTTCCTAGATGCACGTGATGCTCATATTGGTTTAACTATTTCAGTTAAAGCACAATATTGATCATGAAAACATTTAAAATACACTCCCAAAATATAAAATGTGATGAATAGTCGGGAAGTGTTTTGAACATTAAAAACAATGTTTTCTTATGATTGAAAGTTGTCCTTCTTTCAACCATATGTGAGATGAAGATAAAGGTTTATACCTTAACGAGTGATCTTTCATCTCATGAAGCTAAGCTTTAAGTCATAGAAATATGAACTTGTAAGCTTCTCTAAAAAATTCTGCAAAAGTCTAATGTCAAGTCAAAGTAATAATTATTCACTTATATTGAAAAGACAAAAAGCAGTAAAAAAGTTTAAAGTATGAGTCCTGATCTGAAATAATCAGAAGTCATCACCTTTTTATACTCCCCCTGAAATTATGCATTTGAAACATTATCAGTTGTAAAAGATATGCATAAAATTTCAGACAAATATGTACTCCCCCTTGAAGGTTGATTTCCTCATTCGAGTATCGGAGTACAATCTCTTGTCAGCTCGGAGTAAGGTCTTTTGATCATTGAAGTGCGAGTCCTAAACTGTTGTGTTTAGAAGTCAAACTTCGTTGAAGTACGGGTTCTAAGCTGATGTACTTAGAAGCCATAATCTTGACTTTGAAGTCCGGGTTTTGAACTGCTGTGTTCAAAAGCCATTGTTCTTTGATGTCCGGGTCTTGAACTGTATTATTCAAGAGCCTTATCTTCTTGACATTTAATTTCGGGTTCTGATCTGTTGTAATTAGAAGCTACATGTTTTGCTAACATTGGGTGCCTGCAACACAGATTTAGATTTTGGTACCCACTTGAATTTGGGTCCTGCTGTGTTAGCACAAGGTTTTGATTTTGGTACCCATTGCAAATTGGGTCCTCTTTTCTTTTGAAATAGATATGAAGTAGGATACTGATAAAAATGCACATGAGATGATTCAAACCGCATAGCAGAATCTTGATAGAAATTAGAAGCATGTTTATCATAAAAGGAAGACTGTCTAGCAGTTTTAGATAACAGGAATAGTTGCTTAAAAGAGAATTTCAATTTAGGAGCAACATTCATATTCAAAGTATCTGAACTAGACATATTCTTATTACAATAAACAGAATCAAAAGATTTAAAAGTCTTGTCAAGCTTCCGTTTGGGTTGCCATTTCTTGGTCATATCTGAAACAGTTGAAACTTTTGAGTTAGACAATAGAGAAACAACTGAATGCATTTTCTTTGGGTTACCAGTATTGATCGACTTCTGTGAATGCTTCTTGCCTTTAGCATTTTTAGCTTTCACAGAGACTGAGTTATCAACTCGCGTTGATTTTGCACTGTTAACCGGCTTACTGGTTGATCCAACAGATTTCTTAAGAAAGGATGAATGGTTTGGAAGTTTTGCATTAAAGTCAAATTGTTCAAGACAATCATCTAAACCACCGTTAGAGTTCAGAAAATCAAACCCTTGATTTGATGAACTAACCATATTCTCAGAGTTTGAAGCCTTAGAAATAACAGAATTTGTAAACACAGTTGTAAAAACATTCTGTTCAATGTTTATCAAAAGTCTTTCATCTGACAAGGAATTCTCGAGTTCAGAAATTTTACTTTCTAAAACGAGAGGAGGGACATATAGTTTACCTTGAGTAGGTTTCGCCTCCATTTCCTTTTCAGAATAACTTAGAAAGAAGTCATCTGAAAGAGTTTTCTTCTTTTCAGGTTTCTTATCATAGCTATTATTCAGCTTCGCATAATAAAATGGAAGATGAACTTTAGATGATATTAAATGTTTTTCTGTTTCTTTGGCTTCATCCTCTTCAGATAGTTTAGTCCAATAAACTTTAAGTTCAGGGATTCTTCTAGCTAACTTCAAAGAAAGAATATCATAAAGTGCAGGCACTTTAGACATTCCCTTTTGAAGATAGTGAGGATTCTTATAACCGATTCCCCATCTTTCTTTGTTCTCTATTGGTTTGTTAAGATGAATGGTTTGCTCAGTTTGACCTAATGAGTACAACTTCTTTTCCAAAGCATCCATTTTTGCCATTAAAGATTTGTTTTCTTCAATAGACGAAGAATGCATTTGTGTAACCTCGTATAAGTCAATCTCACGTTTTAGCAGTTTAGACTTGAGTTCAGAATTCTCACTAAGAATTATTGTCTTTTCCGTTGCGTTGGTGTCATTGTTTTTATGTAAAACCTCAATCAGTACTTTCTTCTCAGCAATTTCATTGCTAAGTTTCTGTATTGATTGGTTTTTGTCAGTAATGACACCCTTTTCACGCTTTAGGTTCGACTCTAACTCTTTGAGTTTATCATTCATGGCATGCAATTGATTTATGAATTCAACATACGATAAGTTGCATACCTCTTCTTCATTCTCTGAATCAGCTTCATCATCTGATTCATGCTTTCCCATCAAACACAGGTTGACAACTTCATCTTTCTCTTCATCTTCTTCATCATCATCAGAATGATCGAGCCAGAAAACGTCTTCAGCCATCAATGCCTTCCCAGCCTCTTGTTGCTTTGCAAGCAACATCTTGTTCTTGTAGTAGTCCGAGTTCTTGACTTTTGGCTTTCGGCAATCTCTGGCATAATGACCGGTTTTTGCCACAGTTGAGCACGTTATAGGTTCTGTCTGACCTGATCCTTCTGCTTGAAACCTTCTCTCTTCAGGTTTCCTTTCCTCTGATCTCTTTCCTTCAGCAAGATCTCTTCTATCTTCTGGTTTCCTCTCCTCCATTCTCCTTCCTTCAAACCTTCTTCCTTCAAATCTACTTCCTTCAACCCTTTCTCTATGAGCGTAGTTGTTTGGACCAGACGAATACCTCTGACTGTTTGAGCTTGGCTTTGTGTAGAATTTCTTCTGGAAAGCCTTAGTCAACAAAAGCAATGCTTGCTTTAGTTGTTCACATTCATCTTTGTCAGAGTCTGCTTCAGTTTTATCTTCATCTGATCCATACACAGTTGCTTTGTTCTTCTTCTTCTTCTTGACAACAAGAGCAACTGTGTCTTCAACCTTCTTTCCTTTCTGCCTTTTCTCTTCTAGAATTTGATCCACTTCTTCTTCATTTTGTATTTCATCAAAACATTTATTTTTCTATTAATTATATTGTATATTTTCGTAATTATTATAACTTTAATTATAAAAATAATCAAATAATTTCGTTAAAAAAACTGATAAATATATGATAGTTTTTTCAAAGCTTTAGGTTTAAATCATTTAAAATTAATATTTTATATCTATTGATTTATTAAAGCTTTTTATTTATTTTAATTTACCATTGGAAAAAATTTAATAAAATTCGAGAAAAAAATAGTCTTATTTTATAGCAACCAGTTGTTTATTGTTAAATTCACTTTACTCCCATTATTCCATATTTTCATTAAACTTTATTTTTATTAATTAATCAAATTTGTTTAATATTTAAAATAAACATACACACACACACACACACACACACACACACATATATATATATATATATCAATGTTCTAAATAACATGAGATTTAAGCCTTATGTTTGACGTCACGTTAATTCTGTGGCATGTCATAGCTTATTGCATGATTTTTGTAACACCATATTAAAATCTTCTTATTCTTTTATTGTCTTATTTTTTGTTTTTAATATATAACCTAATTTAAAATGGTGTGTGTGTGTGTTTATGTGTGTGTATGATTTATTTAAATACTAAACAAACTTGATTAATTAATAGAAAATAAAGATTAAATGAAAATTTAGAATAGTGGGAATAAATTACATTTAACAAAAAACAACGGTTGTTATAAAATAATACTATTTTTTCTCGAATTTTATTAAACTTTTTTCGATGGTAATTTTAAATAAATAAAAAACTTTAATAAATCAACATATATAAAATATTAATTTTAAGTGATTTAAATCTAGTAGTTTGAAAAAAAAATCATGTATTTATCAGTATTTTTAACGAAATTATTTGATTATTTTTATAATTAAAGTTATAATAATTATGAAAATATACAATATAATTAATAGAAAAATAAATGTCTTGATGAAATACAATAAATAAATAAAAAGTAAAAAAAATGTAAACTAGGATAAAAATGTAAAAATTTATATACCATAAGGACCAAATATGTAATTTACTTATTCCATTTTTAAATAAATTAACATTTAATTTTAATAAAATTGGATGGAGGGACGAAAATGGAAGCAAATAGAAACTACAGGGACTAAAAAAGCAATTTTGAAATACCAGGGACAAAAATCGTTATAAACATCAAACCACAGGGACGAAAATCACAATTTACTCTATTGTTTTTTTTTATTATGGAAAAGGTCAAAAAAGGAAGAAGAAACTTTAGATAAAGTGTAGAGTTGAAATGTAATTGTTCTTTGGGGAAAACAAAAGTGGACAGCTATAAAGCAACCATCCTGTTAAAGTAATCATTTTTTAAAGAGTAAATTACATTCATGGTCCATGTGGTTTGGCCATATTTTGAATATCGTCCCTAAAACGCATTAATTACATTGGGCATCCTTGTGGTATGAATTAGCGCACGCAAAGGGTCCCTCCGTCTATGCTTCTGCCGTTATCCTCAATATGCGCCTAAAATGAGGGGAAATTTCGCCCATCCACATTTCCCCTCTCATTTAAACCCATAAAACCCATCGTTGCTTCTCTTTCCCTGCTAGTGATGGCCAAATGGGCCCGACCCGACTTGATGGATTAACCGAAGCACGGCCAGGTAGTAAACCGGTTTAGAGCCCGAAAAACCAAACCGGTCTAGGATTTTGTAGATTATGCCGGCCCGGCCCGATTTGATGGTTTAAAAAAATAACCGTTATAGATGCGTTAACTAGCTGCTTATAGCCGTTATAGACAGATTATAGGTCTGACTCTGACCTGCAGTTAGGATTAGGAAATCATCAAGTCAAAATTGGAAATCAAGACAAGACAAATCAAAAAATGGGAAATAAAAAAAGGGGGGGGGGGAATCAAGACAAGTTAGGTCTGACCTCCTGTTTCAACTTTCAATGGAGTGAATGAGTGATGGACGTTGTCGCCGACGGTGCTACTACCAGCGGTGATCCAGTCCGGCAGTCCGATTGTCGAGGCGTCGTGTCGAGCAGAGGCGAATGGAGATGAGGGTTAAGGGTTTCAACTTTCACGGTTTGAACTCTTTCTTTTAGTTATTTTATTTCCATACTTCATAGTCATTATTAGATAAAAGATCAAATTTAATTATTTAAAATTATTTAGTGGACTGTGGACAGACCAGGTTCAGTGGACTGAAGCGGTGATGAGGTGGGGGGGCCTAAACCCAATTTTTTTTTTATAACTACATCTCATCAGCTCTCTATATGAATTTCAGAAAACCACAGGGGTCTAGGCCCCTAAATGCCCTTTGAGACGTCCGTCCCTAGATGTGCAAATACATTGTATTAATTTTTGATATTTGGAAGTGTCATTTCAAGTGAGAGTATCAACCTTAATGATAAGGTGAGTGTCATGCGTTTTATTAGACTATAACTTTAGAATACATGTCTATATATTGTTTTCATTAAATTGAAATGTGGTGATATATATGCTACATGTTTTTAGGCTATTAATCATGTCAAATAAATTTAAATACGAACGTATGTTAAGCATTAAATTATTTTGAAGTGTCTGTAGTGAGTAAAATTTTGTCTTTATTATGAAGAGAATTGATAACGATGACATGAAATTGTAAGTATTAAATGACCAACAAATATTTGGACTAAAATATACAACTAAAAAACTCTAAACCTAAAGTAACATTTTATCATTTTGCCTACACATGCAAATGTATGTGTTGAGTATTAATCAAATATTTATTATTTTTTGTTTTAAATACTAATTAAATATGAAGAAGGAATTTTGAAAAAACTTGTATTTTTTTATTATATACTAGGCATATACCCGCGCGATGCAGCGGAATGTAAGTAAAGAACGAACAATTAATGTTATTTCCTTATATACATTTCATCAATAATCAACCATGACCTAAAAATCACAACTTATGAAACCTAAAGCCATAAAGATATTCAATAATTAGTTTATATTACAATTATTGACGAAAAAAGTTATAATGATATTATTTATAATAAGAATGAAACGTATTTTACGATTATGTATTTTTAACGTGCTAACGGTGGAAAAAAAACGTACGGACAGAAAAACAAATTATTTCGTAGATATTCATGATATTTAATAGTACGGTTAAATTAAAAAATATTCAATATTTGGCTCGTTTTGAAGATATTGATGAGACGCTTATAATGATATAATTTGTAGAAAAATGAACGTATTTTTTCATTGCATTTTTGTTAATATATAATTATTTGTGTTAATATGTGTAAAATGAAAAAAATAAGGGATATAAAGTAAATTAAATAAGTAATTATAAGGGTGATAAATGTAACAATGTAAGGGTGGTAAATGTAATTGTACAAAAGTTTGTACAATAACCGTTTTAGTAGTATAGATAATTCGTATATATTCTGATATTTAATAGTATGGTTAAATTAAAAAATATTCAATATTGGGCTCGTTTTGAAGGTATTGACGAGACGATTATAATGGTATAATTTGTAAAAAAATGAACGTATTTTTTCATTGCATTTTTGTTTATATACGATTATTTGTGTTAATATGATAACGGTGTAAAATGTAAAATGAAAAAGTAAGGGATACAAAATAAATTAAATAAGTAATTGTAAGAGTGATAAATGTAACATTATAAGGGTAGTAAATGTTATTGTATAAAAGATTAAGGGTGGTAAATATAATTGTACAATAGTTTGTACAATAACCGTATTAGACTTTTCATTATATAGTATAGATAAACGATTTATCATTTACACCGACACTTGTGCAATATGTTTTGTACTGATTAAAGCGTTTTAGTTGAAATTTATTTTTATTATTTGTTTAGTGGAATAAAATAGTGATGGTCTAGTTCAAATTGATTGTGTTTTAGCAAATTGAAAATGACATATTTGGACAACACATGTTACTTGATTTGACAATATTTTTGGTCACTTGTTGGAGCCAACCATTTAAGACCAAGTTATGTATCTTAAACTCATAAACCATTAATCAGTAAATGAAGATACCGATCTTGCATTAATAAAAAAAAACTAGTGTTTTAACCGCGCGTTGCACGGTGATCTCATCTACTCTAGAATGTAGTATTGAGAATGATGAAATTGGATATAAAAAAAATTATCATTTCAATTTAGCTTATAATGATTTGTTTCAAAACTATTTGATTATATGATTATGGAACATGTTGGATATGCACATTCCAAGCGATACATCTTATTTGATCTTTTCGTCGAAAGATGAGAGCAACATTTATCATCCTCATATGGATCTCTTACTGATCCATAATATGTTCGATTAATTAACATATATTGTATACTGTCATATGCCTTGAAAAATTATATGTAACATTTGATGTAAATAGATCTTTTTATAAATACGTGAACATATATACATAATAACATGCATCATACTGAAGTACTTTGAAAGACTCACCTTTTAACATATTTGAAGGAGTGAACGCAAGTTGTTCGAACCAATATAGTTTTAAACATGATTCAAAACTATGGTTACATTTTCTAAAAATCTTGATTTCTCAAATGAAACATTAAAAACATTTATTTCGTAGATACCAAATCAAGAATTGAAACTAAAAAATGTGGATTTTACAAACCCTTTGGCGAGTAATAATGTTATATTATAATAAATGATATCGAAATGTTTTTTTAACGTTGTGGATAACTTGTGTGACAAAAATACTTGTAAAAAATCAAAATAAAAATTAAATTGAGGTTGGAGAATCATATAGAATGACTTATATGCAATAATATATATATATATATATATATATATATATATATATATATATATATATATAGGGAAATGTTCATTTGAGAAACACTAAATATATGAGAAATAGAGAAGTGATCTTAAACCATTAATTCGGTCAAGATCGGCGGCTTTGACCGAGAATTAGGGGATAATTGCTCTCATGGTCCACTCCCGTGTTCCTCACATTGTTTATTATTCGAAGGGTATTTTTGTAAATTATCCAAACGCATTCATATATGAACGCATGCGTTCAGATATGAATATCACTTTTTTTTTCTTTTTTTTTAGCCGTGTGTGTTCATATATGAATGCATGCAAAAAACAGAAGTTCATATATGAATGTTAGTAGACGTTCATATATGAATGTTAGTAGAATGTCACTATTTTTTTTGCACGTATTCATATATGAAGGCATGCAAAAAACAAGCGTTCATATATGAATGTCACTCTTTTTTTTGCATGCATTCATATATGAACGCATGCATTCATATATGAAGGCATGCAGTCAGTGTTTATGTAAAAATTATGAACATTCATATATGAAGGCATGCAAAAAACAGGCGTTCATATATGAATGTCACTTTTTTTTGCATGCATTCATATATAAACGCATGCATTCATATATGAAGACATGCAGTCAGTGTTTATGTAAAAATTACGAACATTCATATATGAACGCATGCATTCATATATGAAGGCATGCAGTCAGTGTTTATGTAAAAATTACGAACATTCATATATGAACGCATGCATTCATATATGACTGCATGCCTTCATATATATGAACACGCGCGTGTTTTTGTCAAAGTTACGTAAATACCCTTATATTTTTGGAAGAGCCGTAATTTTTGACCAGTCAAAGCCGCAATTTTTGACCAGTCAAAGCCGCAATTTTTGACCAGTCAAAGCCACAACTTTTGACCAATTAAATCCGATCTTGACCATATGAATGGCTAAGATCACTTCTCTATTTCTCATATATTTACCATTTCTCAAATGAACTAAACACTATATATATATATATACATACATAGGGAGAGGTTCATTTGAGAAATGGTAAATATATGAGAAATAGAGAAGTAATTTTAGCCATTCATCTGGTCAACAGTTAGGAACAAAATCTGTAATTTACTCTGTAAGACTCAAGTTTTTTTTTAAACATATAATTATTTTCACTCGAATTGAATCGTAAATAAAAATGACAACTAAAGAGAGTTAAGGGTTAAAACTATCATTAACCTAATCTCTTTATATATATATATATATATATATATATATATATATATATATAGGGTTTGTTTCATTTGCAACCCTTAAAAAGGTTGCAAACCTTGCAACCCACATCTTAACCGTCGGATTAATGATCGGCGGTTACAATAGATATGGGGCTCCTATTTGCATTCATCCTTGTAACTTACCGAAGCGAGGATCTCATGCTATCATTGAACGGCTACCGAACCGCCAAATTAAAAAAACAAAAAAATAAAAATAAAATAACCGTCGATCATGAATTCAAAGGTTAAGATGTGGGTTGCAAATGTTGCAACCTTTTTCAGGGTTGCAAAATATCCTTCCACTATATATATTGTTAGTACCAAAGAAGTAAATAAGTATTGTAGAAGGGGGGGTTGAATACAATAACACAAAAATTACTTAATTTTAATTTTTTTTTATTGATAATGAATATCAAGAATTTCACAAAGAGAAATAAAGATTGTTGCGGAATAAGAATAGTTAAGAACTACTCTAAACAAACTAACACTTAGAAGATATTAAGAACACAAAGACTTAAACTTTAGAGAGACAAGAGAAAACTATCAACCTGCTTGAAATCTTGTGAATTCCAAAACTTGAGCTGAAAGCGTGTGTAGTAAAGTGCTACCTCCATCCTTTATATACTATCCAAAGTAATGAGTGCAAGTTGAGATATTGTCAATAAATTATAAGATATTTGATGTGACTTATCACAATACAAAAGGTAACTTTTGTACTATGAAAGTACAATATCTCTATAAAATATTTATGGGAAAATCTTTTTGAGATCAATTAGAAAATAAACGTCTCAATCAAATTAAGACCAAGTGTATATCTTCTCAAGGAAGAAAGAAGCTTTCATTCCCATTATCATAAGATCATTGGGAATGGGGGAGTATGTCAAATCATGAGGATTTAACATAAATGCTCTTACAAGATAAAGAAGCAATTTGTAAGAGGAGGACTACCGAAAGAGGAATTCGGTAACTGAGGTATGTGTCGAGAGAGAAGTTCGGCACGGAAGAGAAGGAATGCCGAACAATAAATCGGCAAGGATAAGAATTGCCGATTACAAATCGGCAAGGATATGATCTGCCGAATTGGAATCGGCAGACTAGACTTAGTTCACTTTTGAAGTCCATCTCAATCCGCATTGTAGACTTCCTTCATGTTGAATTCGGTTTGTCTTCGACTCACCTATCTGTTAAACTAACTAAGCTATTACAAAGAACCATAAATCAAAATACAAGGTTCAATCATCAATAAAGACTAAGGAGATGTTATCTTTAAATCTTAGATGACCCAACACATATATATATATATATTAATATATTACACATGGCTTAAGTTCGCGTGAGACCAAACAGTTTTTGTGAGACCGGTGAGACCAAACTTTAAAGTATGAAACTTCACACCAAAAAATTGTGAATGTAAAAAAATCGAACTTTTCATAGGGAAAACACCGTAAATGTTACGTTCACGGTGTTTTTCGCTGTGAATGTTCGTTTTTTTACCTTCACAGCGTCTTCACTGTGAAGATTCGGATATACCTTCACAGCGTCTTCACTGTGAAGATTCGAATATACCTTCACAGTCTTTTATCTGTGAAAGTTTGATTTTTTTTAACTTGGTTTAGGTTTTTTTTTTACCTTCATAGTGTTTTTTAACTTGGCAGTGGGACGTACTTGCCGCTTAGGTCCACTCCTCCAATGTGGTATGAACATGTTGTTTTTACAATAAGGTACGTTAATGGTAACCATGATGTGAAATTAGATATGGCAGAAGGATATCCGTTTCCGCAAATTGTATCACTTTTTTTCCATCACAGTTATCGGTGTGCTGCTGGATGGGTTACCCCGTATTCAGAGTGAATAAAAAACTACATGAAGTTTTTACGTGTTAATTGTACTATGGATAATGTTATTTTAGAATAATCGAATGTAATATAGATTATTTTATGTTCTATTTATATGTTAAATCGCAATATTTATGTTTTATTTTTATAATTATATAATTAAAAAAAATTAGTAATATTTATATTTATAAATATTTATTTCTTTTCAAATCAAAACAAAAATATATAATAAAAAAATATATAATAAAAAAATATATAATAAAAAAAAGACAACAAAAGGACGAAAAAACAAAAAAAACCAAAAAAACATAATCATTTTTCAATGATTTTGGTGTATTTAGTAAAAGCAAAAGTGCATTTAGCCCTCCCATTGAAAAATTGTTTTTAAGCCATGCATTTGTTTTTACTTTAATATATATATAATATATGTATTGACGTTTTTCTTTAAAAATTACGTAACTAATTTGAGATCGTGAAATGGAATTTGTCAATTAAATAACCATTAAGAAAATACTATGTACCACAATAAACCTATTTTAGCGTATTATAGATGTAAATTAATTTTATTTATATTGTTTCTACAAAGGGAATTTCAAACATGTTCTTATATTTTATCAAAGAATTAATTTTTCAATGTAATTTTATGTTTGTACACAAATGATTAGTCACAAATATCTATGCAATATCAAACATTATTATTGTAGAACTCAAAATTAATATCCTAAATTTGGCTTATAATACTTATATTGCAATCTCGTTATAAAAAAAATAATAGATTGTACATAGAAATTTATCACTAACCGACACACGAAAGTTATTTTACATAATATAATTTGTTGACAAAAAATAAAAGAAGAAACAATATATTATAACTACTTATTGTTAAGGAACATTACCTCAAACGTCAACTCCTAGAAGGATTTTTTTATCAACATAAGTTATTGCACAGAGTGAAAAAGAATGTGTGAAGAAACTAAAAAACAGCGAACTGGGAGGAGTGACTCTGAGACGCTCCGAAATCGATTGTGTTTAATCAACAATCGCTCGCAAAGAGATTTCTCTGTCTTGGGAGTGACTTTGAAAGAATTTCGATTAACCACCATTTCGTTATTAACTTATAAAAGGAACAATGATTATATGAGAACAAATGAAATATGGAAGGGAAAAACGGAGAAGACGTAAGTAAACAAAACCTAGATTTATGATGGAGTTTCGACCATGATTTCGATTTTTTGTCTCTCAATCGAACGCCTCTGTGATGCAACCCTCTCTCGCCACGACTATCTCCTTCGCCGGCTCTCCAATTCCAACCGTGTAGAATAATATGGATTTATGGCGTAGCTCTCTAATTATAGCATCTAACCAAATGAACTTATTGAAGAATAACTAATAATTAATTATTAGGGACATGGAGAGTAAGGGAAGATGTTATTAGCTTATAGAAGGAAAGAATGATTATACGAAAAAAATGGAATATGGAACGGAAAAACGGAGAAGACGTAAGTAAAAAAAACTTGGATTTATGATGGAGTTTCGACAATGATTTCAATTTTTCTCCTCTCAAGCAGCTCTCTCTCCCCACGACTACCTCCATCGTCGACTCTCCAATTCCAACCGTGCAGAAGAATATGAATTTGTGTTGGAGCTCTATGGAGGTTGCATCTAACCAAATGAACTTATTGACTAATAATTAATAATTAATTATTAGGGAGATGGAGAGTAAAGGAAGAGGAAACCAAAAGGTTATTTGGAGGTTATTCTAAATTTCAAGTATATAAAAATACCAAAATAACCTTATGAATAATAAAACAAACATCTACATATAAGGGTAGAAAAATCTTTACAATATTAGACATTTAAAAAAAATCAAAAATCTAGAAAAAAAGATAAATATGAATCTTGCTCTTAGAAGATGCCACCTAGGACTATTGGGTTTTGCTTTAATATAGATACTAGTGTGTGCCACCCCGCGTTGCGCGGTGACGAAATATGTATTACGGAGCTCTTTACCAAATGCTTATTAGGTAAACGCTTATCGGCAACAGTTATCACCCACCCTTACCTTATAAAGTAACATTTTCGATCATAAAAATGGATTGTGATAGGCGTCTTCTACCCGATATTCGCTTACTAAGTAAGATTTTCTCTTCCACTTACTGGGTAAAATTCTCGGTTCTTGTCATGCTCACCACTATAATATGTGATGCCCGATAAGCATTTACACGGTAATAGTTCGATAAATGACCAATAAGTGCAAATAGCGACTACGTTAATTGGGAATTACCATAATACAATGTTAAGCAATGAATATTAGTTGTTTTAGATGTAAATTATTTTATTGATTAGTTTCTTAAAAATTGGTCTTTTTTATGATTATTCGACTCTTTTTTTAAGTTCTCTCCATGCATGGACGGACCCAAAGAAGGGCCAACGTGACATGTGCCACCGTATTATCTCTCCGATGAAAGGTTAAAAACTTTACGTTTATGAAAGGTGCAACCTTATCGGTTTAGATGTGCCACCGTATGATATTCATAAGTTCAAAAAGGTGCAACCAAAAAAAAAACAAAAAAAAAAAAACTTTTGAGATCAATCAAAAAACCGAAAAAAAAAACTATTGGAATCAACCAAAAAAAAAACCCGAAAAAATCTCTTGAAATCGATTAAAAAAAAAAACGTAAAAGTTCCTCGAAAAGTAAAAAACTTTAAAAATCCATCAAAGCGGTGGAATTAGGCTATAAACATATCGAACAATATTGAACGTTGGTACAAAGATGAAGACACGTCGATAAAAACAGTGTTTTTTGTAATTAGTTTTTGTCTATATTATATTATATTATATTATATGGTGTCGCCGTATTAAAAAAATTATGGGTTTGTCCTCGTCCTCGTATGTGTGTGTGTATATATATATATAGGGTGCGTTTCTTTTGCAAACCAAGCAATTTGTACAAACTATGCAAACCAATCTTAGCCGTTCATCAAGTCTAATAAATATATGATTTTATTATGTTTCCTAATTTAAAATCATGATTATAATGAATAAACTTAACATTTTCTAATTAAAAATCATGATTATAATAAATAAACTTAACATTTTCCATATATATCACAATCATAATCATTATCCATAAATATATCTATTGTTTCCTAATATAGTGGTTTGCATAGTTTGTACAAATTGTTTGATTTGTAAAAGAAACGCACCCTATATATATATATATATATATATATATATATATATATATATATATATGTTTGTGTGTGTTAATTGACACTTCAAAATATCTAACTCACTTTCTTCAAACATACTTGTAGACTTTCTATCTACTATACTTCATATATATCTGGATGAGATCCTTCAAAAATTTTGATTTGAGCTTAACAGGTAGATACATGAGCATTCAGGGATTCTACACCAATGTAGCCTCTTCCTCTTGATTAACAAATAAAGCAGAATTTACTTCTCTTCTTTTGATTATATAATTTGTATGTTGCACTTCCAAGAACTATAAATCTAAGTCATCTACTCCACTCAGAGGAAGAAACTCTTGGCAGCATAGTTCTGTATAACACATGGACTTCAAATTATAACACAAATTTTGATCAGCATGTTAAGTTTTGTAAAACTTTCATTTCAAGGACACATACAGATTGGTTAATGTTTACCAACATTTTTAGACGAAAGGTGCATGACATCATAAAGACAAAAGATTGAAAAGGGTACACTACCATCTAAAGACAAAAGAAAAGGAGCACCAAACAGGTATCAATTTCAGCAAAGAGAAAGTAAAACATTGGAACCCTATAATAAGAACTGTGAAATCAAAAACTACAAAATCAAATCCTTCAATAATTCAACACATCAGTTTTCTTAAAGAAGCGAAAAAGAAAAAGAAAGCTTGAAATTGTCAACATTAATGTCAAAAGATAAAAATGGGTGATGAGTCTACTAACACCAAAAATAATATTCATGAAAGAAAGTTCTCAAAGAACTAAAAAGTTGATTTAGATTCATTAACATGAGCGAGAGTGTTGACTAATACCGATAAGCACTTATCGGGTAAGCATTTGGGTAAACGGCCCCTAAGTCTTCAACCCAGCCAAAGTTACCAGTCCTGTAAGCAGAATTGAAAAATCCAAATTAAATCATGTAATAGAAGAATTTGTTTACATCTGTATCTTCTAAATGCAACTAAACAACATGTTATCATAAATAATAGTTATTTTCTGCCAAAATATACTTTGTATGCCAATGGATAGGTTCTTGACATAGGACTAAAAGTTAGCTTTTAGCTCACTGATTCTTCAAGAAAAAAGAGTCAAAATCAAATCACCTTGAGTCACCACATATCCCACTGTCATCGTTTTTGCAGAATCTCGAACTGGCAGAATGTCAATCAACCCTTTATCCTCCCTCTGCGCCACAGTTCTTGTTCCACCAATTTCACACTGCATCAATCATAATACCAATCACATCCAATCTATGATGAAATCTAATATCTAGAATTACATGTATATAAGCGAGTAACTCCGGCTTTCAAAAGAGATCACTACCACAAGCATTTAGCAGAGAAGCTCAAACAAATTCCACATACATATAAACACAGCCCAGAAACACCTAATCCTTCTATTATTGCCTCAAACTTTATGCACTCCACATTCAGATTCAAAGATGGATCATGAGATATGATCAAAGTCAAACAAACTAACTTCTAATTATAAAGGGGCTGTTTACTTACAGTTTAATGAGCTTAATGATCTGGACGACTTATTCGCTCAGCCATACATGAGTTTTTCTTTACGGCTTAATCGGTAAGCCATTAAGTTAAAATGACTATTTGGAATAAGTCAGTACCCCTCACTTGTCCCCATTAAGCTACCTCTTGTCCCCATTAAGCTACCTCTTGTTCCAATCTAAATAACTATCCATAAAAGAGACAAACAACACCACTACTTCCATAAATTATGCCCGCACAACGAAATTAAAGCAATAAAAACACAAATTTATATGAATCATCAAATGAAAACTCAATCAATTAAGCTAAAATCTCGTCACCTGCTTGGAGAAGTGCATTGAATTCGAATGATTGCACCAGGCAACAAAACTTTGTTCCTGAAAGGAAGAATTCCAGGCTCGAAAGTTCCACTGATTCGACCATCAAAGAATACTATGTGTTTTCTTCAATCTTACGGGTGGTTCTGTATGTGTAATTTTGAAGGTACTATACATACATACATACATACATACATACATACATACATACATACATACATACATACATACATACATACATACATACATGTGTGTGTATATATAGAGAGATATAGACACAGAAGAATTTTGGTAGGGATGAAAGATCAGTCAGACTTCTGACAGTTTTTGGTACTAATATGTACATATAATTTTTTTTATATACTACCTGTAAATGATAATTCACCATTTTTGAAACCAGAAATAAACTGAAAATCAAACCATCTACATATTTGAGGCGGATTTGATACAAAAAAGTACCAATTCACAGATCTAAACCAATAAAAAACCGAAACAATTGTTAAGATAAAGTATCTAATGATTTGAATTAGGGTTTTGAAATCGGGCTTTTTGTGGTAAAAAAGAGAAGAAAACTAATCCACAACTTCAACCTGAACTTGCATCATCTTGGTTGTAGTCTTCAAGAAGGCCTCCACTTCCGCAATCCTTCTATCGTAATCAGAAGAAGGGATGAGCATTGAATCGTAACCGCCTTCTCCCTATTGATTGTTGGGGTTCGAGAAGAGGGCAGATCCCATGGAGACTCTTCACTGGTAGATGAGAAGATAAGGTAACCGACTGTTATGAAAGAAATTTGAGAAAATTGGATTGAAGGAGAAAAAAGAAAATGGGAGTTCCTGGCCTAAGGAGAGGCCACGTCATTGGACGTGGTTTCTCCTTTAATATATATATAGATTTTTTATATACTACCTGTAAATGATAATTCACCATTTTTGAAACCAGAAATAAACTGAAAATCAAACCATCTACATATCTGAGGCGGATTTGATACAAAAAAGTACCAATTCACAGATCTAAACCAATAAAAAACCGAAACAATTGTTAAGATAAAGTATCTAATGATTTGAATTAGGGTTTTGAAATCGGGCTTTTTGTGGTATAAAAGAGAAGAAAACTAATCCACAACTTCAACCTGAACTTGCATCATCTTGGTTGTAGTCTTCAAGAAGGCCTCCACTTCCGCAATCCTTCTATCGTAATCAGAAGAAGGGATGAGCATTGAATCGTAACCGCCTTCTCCCTATTGATTGTTGGGGTTCGAGAAGAGGGCAGATCCCATGGAGACTCTTCACTGGTAGATGAGAAGATAAGGTAACCGACTGTTATGAAAGAAATTTGAGAAAATTGGATTGAAGGAGAAAAAAGAAAATGGGAGTTCCTGGCCTAAGGAGAGGCCACGTCATTGGACGTGGTTTCTCCTTTAATAGATAGATAGATAGATAGATAGATAGATAGATAGATAGATAGATAGATAGATAGATAGATAGATAGATAAATTGTTCATTTTAAATACGTGATAAATTAAACTTCATGAATATTTGGTTATCATTTGTAGGGTTGTAAATGAACCGAACGAACACGAACGGATGCTTGTTCGTGTTCATTTGTTTAACTTAACCGAACAAACGAACGAACACGAACGGTAAACGAACGAAATTTATTGTGTTTATGTTCGTTCGTTAAGAAAATATGTTTGTTCATGTTTGTTTATGTTCGTTCATTAATAGCTAAACGAACGAACATAAATGAACATAAATAAACGAACATAAATGAACAAAAAACAACCATCGTTATTAATCACTTCGTTCATAAAAAACTAAAATAATAAAATGAAAACCAGCTAAACATAATGTATAAAAAGGAATTCTAAAAAATTAATTTAATTAATGATTTTACATATTAATGTCATAATATATAAATATATTTATTTATACAAACGAACGTAAACAAAAATAAATGAACGAACGAGACTATTGTTCATGTTCGTTCATTTAACTAAATTGTTAGAAGATGAATAGGGTTGAAGAACACGATGAATATGCCGAAGGTTTGTAACCTCGATGTATTGATTGAGAGAAAACTTACAATACAGAAAATAATATTATGAGTGTATTATCCTAATCTAGAGAATACAACAAATATATATAAAGACTAAATGGGCTTGGGCCCGAACATGAGCCTGGGCCTCTATATACATTAACATCCCCCCTCAAACTCAATCGGGAGAAGAATGAGCCAGATGGAGTTTGGAAACAAGATCACGAAACCGTCCTGGTAAATGAGCTTTAGTAAAAATATCAGCCGGTTGATCAAGAGTCGAAATAGGAAGAAGCTGAATAGTCTTACGAGTCACATGTTGACGAACAAAGTGACAATCAATTTCAATATGCTTCGTGCGCTCGTGGAAGACATCATTGTGGGCAATCTGAATGGCAATGTTGTTATCACACCACAATGAAGTTGGAGACTGTTGAGGAGCCCCCATGTCAGAAAGAAGCCAGCGTAACCACACAAGTTCTTGAGCTGTGTCAGCTAGTGCTCGATATTCAGCTTCAGTGTTGGATCGAGCTGTGATAGATTGTTTCTTGCTTCGCCAGGATATAAGAGAGTCGCCAAGAAAGAAACAGTAGCCAGTAGTAGAGCGACGATCAGTCATGTCACTGTCCCAATCAGCATAAGAAAAACCTCGCAAAATCAACGATGAGGTGGATGGAAAATGAAGACCATGAAACATAGTCCCTTTTAAATATCGAAGAATGCGCAGGACAGCAGCATAGTGATCAGAAGACGGTGCAGACATGAACTGACTAACAGTATGAACAGCATAGGCAATATCAGGTCGAGTCACTGTCAGATAGACCAGTAACCCCACTAACTGGCGATATAGAGTAGGATAACGTAGAGATGGACCAGCATTTGGGGCCAAATGAAGATTGTGTTCAAGAGGAGTGGATGCTGTTTTGTTGTCAGTAATCCCAGCTTTCGACAAAAGATCTGAGGTGTATTTGGCTTGACACAGATAAAGACCCGATGGATCAGAGAGCACCTCAAGACCAAGAAAATAGTGTAAAGAACCAAGATCCTTCATCTCAAAACAGGAGCTGAGAGATGACTTCAGATTGGTGATGCTTGTAGAGTCACTGCCAGTAATGATCATATCATCCACATACAGAAGAAGTAATATTGTGCCAGCTTCAGTGGTCCGAGTAAACAGTCCTGAATCATAGTTGCTGGGTGCGAAGCCCAAAGATGTGATAGTGGAACTGAATTTCTCAAACCAAGCTCGCAGAGCTTGCTTGAGGCCATAAAGAGCCTTCCGAAGTCGACAAACATGACCTTGTTGAAGTCGAACGCCTGGAGGAGGTGTCATGTAGACTTCCTCAGATAGGTCACCGTTCAAAAAGGCATTCTTAACATCCATCTGAAAAAGAGGCCATTGTTTGGTAGCAGCAATGGCAAGAAGACTGCGAACAGATGTGACACGAGCAACAGGTGCAAAAGTCTCCTCATAATCAATACCATATTCTTGATTGAAGCCCTTGGCTACAAGCCGAGCTTTGTACCGATCAATAGAACCATCCGATTTGGTTTTGATTTTGAACACCCATTTGGAGCCAATGGGTTTCTTGCCTGGTGGAAGAGGGACAGAATCCCAAGTTTGAGCTTTGTCAAGAGCCTGAAGTTCCTCGTCCATAGCTTTCTGCCAATCAGTGTTAGAAGAGGCTTCCTTGTAGGAAGTAGGTTCGTGATTTGATAGCAGAGTAGCATAAACATGATAATCACGAAGATGAGAAGGAACTTGTCTTACCCGTTCCGATCGTCTAACATTCTGAGATTGAGAAGTTTCAGGAGCCAAAGACTCAGCAGGTACCTCAGGTGTTGGCTGTGCGGAAGGAGCAGATGATAGATGATGATCAGGAGAGCTAGGAGAGGCTGACTCAGAAGGAATTGGAACAATAGGTGGAGGTGATATAGTATCGGACTAGAGTGAGTCCAATGAAACAGAAGCATCAGTGAAAAACAGAGATATGAGATTAGGAGACTCACGAAACTTGGATAGAGAAGAGAAGGGAACATGTTCCCAGAAGGTAACATGGCGAGAAATACGGAGACGCTGGGAGATAGGATCCCAGCAGCGATAGCCCTTGTGCTCAATACCGTATCCAAGAAAGCAACACAGTCTGGAGCGAGGTTCAAGTTTGGTATGTTCATGAGATTGCAGTTGAACAAAACAAGCACTACCCCAAACTTTTAGAAGTTCATAGGCAGGAGTGACCTTGTAGAGAGCCTCATAAGGAGACTTATTATGAAGAATGGGAGTAGGGTGACGATTTATAGTGTAAATAGCAGTAAAGGCAGCTTCACCCCAAAAGCGTTCTGGACATTTCGCAGAGATGAGAAGAGTGCGAACAGTATCAAGAATATGACGGTGTTTGCGTTCAGCACGACCATTTTGAGGAGAAGTGCCAGGGCAGGAGTACTGAGAGAGAGTCCCCTGAGAATGAAGAAAGGAGAGAAGGGATGACTCTTTGTATTCCATAGCATTATCAGCTCGAAGAACCTTTACAGATTTTGAGAACTGGGTGTGAATCATCCGAGCAAACATAATATAGATTTGAGGTAATTCCGAACGATGTTTCATAAGATAGATCCATGTGAAATGAGTATGGTCATCAATAAAAATCACAAAATATCTAGCACCACCCATGGATGGATGTGGTGCTGGTCCCCATACATCAGAATGAATAATATCAAAAGAAGAGGTGGAATTAAATTCATTCATTTCAAAAGGTAAAGCATGATGTTTGCCAAGTTTGCAAGATAAACAAGAAAGAGTGTCAGTTGATACACAATTTCCTAAAACACCTAAATTAGCTAAGGGCTTTATTCTTGCTAGAGATAAATGACCCAGGCGGGCATGCCACAGCTCAAGGGAAGAAGTGCTAGAGACCGAGGCAACAAAACTTGAAGAGGGTAAAGGAAGACGCAGGTAGACCACTTCAATCATCCGTCCAACTTTACGGCCGAGTCCAAGGATCTGCTTGGTCTTTGGATCCTGTACAACACAACCAGAAGAGTGGAATAAAATGATCAAATTAGATTCAAGAAGTTGTGCAATCGAAACTAAGCTCAGAGATAGCTTTGGAACATTTAGAACATCCGGTAATTGTATAAGAGGAGTGGAGACATTGCCACTAAAAGATACCGGTAGTCCAGTGTTGTCAGCAGTTCTTACTGACGTAAATTGCTGAGGTGATTTCTTAGAAGTAAAACCATCAGGACAAGGTGTCATATGATTGCAACACCCAGAATCAAAAAGCCATACGTTACCTGATGCAGTTGAGTGTGGAGAGTTCATACCCATAGCACATGACATGATATGTTCCATAAGTTCCTGATTGCGACGCATCAGTTCCATTAGGTCAGGTGAGGAAGCTGTAGAAGCCTCAGTATCAGCAATGGCAGGCCCAGCAACAGCATGGATCCGGTTCTGAGAACTAGTGGGCTTTGAGTTCTTCGGACAGTCAGTCTCATAGTGGCGCGGATGCGTGATGCCACACTTACGGCACTTACGGATAGGACAATCAAGAAGAAGATGAGCAGGAGAATGACAGAAGGCACACTCGGATGTGTTCGTCTTGCCCACAGATCTGGAATGATTGTTTTTGGTCCATTTGCCTTTTGGCTTGGAATGAGACGTGTAGAGAACACTATCAGTAGCAGGCACTGGTGAACGCATGTGAAGACGAGTTTCTTCACTTAGCAATTCTGATATTGCTTCTTCAAGAGTAGGTAAAGGCTGCCTATGAAGAAGTGAAGCACGAACATTCTCAAATTTATCAGTCAAGCCCATCAAAATGGTGATCAGATGCAGCTGGTTGAAGTAGGCAGTGAACTGTTGAGTGGTTTCATCAAAGATCTGAGGTGCTCCAAGATTTATATGATCTCTGAGGGACTGCATTTCAGAGATATAAGAGTTGACGGATTGATCAGGAAGTTGGCGTTTGCTCTGAAAAGTTGTCCACAGTTGATACTGATGAGATAGACCAGATGATGTATACCGCTTGGCGAGAAAATCCCAGAGACTTTTAGCTGTAGTATAACCAAGGAACTGTTGGTTAATCTCAGAAGTAGTGGAGGCATTAATACAACCCAAGATACGAGCATTATTAATATCCCACTCGTTCATTCGTTTTGCAAAGGCAATAGCATCCTCAGCTGTGTCTTGAACTGGAGCTTTGGATGCGCCAGTAACATAGGTGTGAAGACCATAAGACTTTAACAGAATTGTCATATGGTGATGCCAAAGAACATAGTTGCTACCGTTGAAAACAACGGAGATGGGATTTGAGTGACTGAAATTGGTAGCCATAAAATAAGGAAAAGATATTGAGAAATGAAATTGGTGAAATTGGTGACCAAAGGTTGTATTCGACCGAAGGAAAACTCGACCGGAGGAAGGGTTTAGACCGAAGGTGATTAGACCGAAGGTGGGTTTAGACCGATACCGAAGGTTGTATTTGACCGGAGGAAAACTCGACCGGAGGAAAACTCGACCGGAGGAAGGGTTTAGACCGAAGGTGGGTTTAGACCGAAGGTGGCTTAGACCGAAGGAATGTTCGACCGAAGGATTCGACCGAAAAGATGTTCGACCGAAGGGATATGTTCGACCGGTTTTGCGGCTAGGGTTTCCAATAGATCGATCGATTGACCGAAGGTTTCAAACAGCGGCGGCAAACAGCGGCGGCAAGATGAACAAGATGAATAAGATGATGAACAACGGTGGCGATGGTAAGAACAGCGGCGGCGGCGAATCGACTGTGATGATGAACAGAAAAATCGTGATGAACAGTAAATCGATGATCAAACCTACAACTCTGATACCATGTTAGAAGATGAATAGGGTTGAAGAACACGATGAATATGCCGAAGGTTTGTAACCTCGATGTATTGATTGAGAGAAAACTTACAATACATAAAATAATATTATGAGTGTATTATCCTAATCTAGAGAATACAACAAATATATATAAAGACTAAATGGGTTTGGGCCCGAACATGAGTCTGGGCCTCTATATACATTAACATAAACAAACAAATTAAATAATGTATTAATGTTCGTTCATTTATTAAATAAACAAACTTTCCACCGAACGGTTCACGAACGATTTATTGAACGTTTGGTTCGTTTACGGTCCTAACATTTGCGTCTTGTTTAACGCACGTGGATGTTTCTTAATGTGGACCCGTTCACAACCGTACAAAGTACCCTTATCCTGGACCACTTGTTCACCCTTTTAATTTCCACACATTTTCATTTTAAATACTCTTATACTTCCAATAAATCATTATTATTTTTTTTTTGCATCTTTTGAATGTTATTATAGAAGGACAATTTTATGTTGATTTTATTTTTAAATTTGTGAAACATTCTTTTAAAATCAACTTGAAATATGGAACCTTAAATAACATGTATTCTATGACTCATGGGTTCATTTACTAAATATGTTTTTTTAAGTATAGACCTAAATATTGAGTTTATATTAGAATATCTTTAGGTTTCGCATGGGTTTTTGCTCGGGTTTGGTTGTGACATTTCCCTTTTCTATGCCTTGTTGTAGATGGAGGGTTGGTTTCTCTTTGATCGGTTTTGTTTTGTAATGAAATAGACAAGTCATTTGCAACAAAAGAAAAAAAAATAATTGTCCTTATTAGACGATTAATCATGTAACTTCTTGATGGTAGATTGCGAACTGATGCGGTGGCTCATGGAAGAGAAGAGACTGCAGAAAAGAGAGAGAGGTCGAAGGAGAAAGGCGGGATTTAATGGAGGAGCAACGCCGGAAAATCAATGGAGGTGATGTATACATGGAAATTTGTAGGTGATCCTATTAATTTAATTGGTAAAGATTTAATTAATTAATTGAAAAGACTAAAATACCCTTATGTGCAAAGCACGTGAGGGGGGTCTTAACGGCCAAAAAGAGACAGCGTTGGAAGGAGGAACGAAAATTATTGCAAAGCGACAAATCTGTTAAGAAAAGCTGAGGGACAAGAACTGTTAAAATAAGAAAATATTAGGGACCAAAACTGAAGTTTACCGTTTAAAACTTTAAATTGTGATAATTGTTCTGATGTTAAAATTTTAGAATATAACCAATTTTAATAACGACAAAAGCTTTTGGATTCATAACACAAATTTATTATAGGTAATAAATTTGTCGTCATAAATAAGTTAATTATCAACAAAAATAATAAAATTTTACAATAACAAGTTGTATTTAAAAAATACTAATATTAATATATTTAACAAGTCAATATTTTTAAAAAAGCTTTTTTTAAACGTGGGTGTCCAGTCTAACTTGTGCTCATTTTGACTAATACCAGGAGCTCTAGAGAACAGATATGAAAATCTCAATAGTTTTGCATAAATCAAACCTGTAATGTTTAAAGAGAGACATAAATCTTATTATCAGTTGAGCTAAGCACATAACATTTTAGAATGATTTGTACGAACCAAAATGAGAATATAGTCAAGTCACGTTATTGTTTTTTTAGCATATTATAAAATAGAACACCTCAGAGTTGATTTTGTCATGTATTGTCCATTTCTTATATTTCAAATACATGCATTTGTAACGATAATATTAACACCATTAGCAAAAATAAAATTAGTGATAAAAATAAATAATTTATGACTAATAAAATGGGCCTGCATAAGCCCAATATCAGATCTGGGTGACCCAGTGACCCCCACAAACGCAACGCTGCAGCCTGCAAGCGAATATTTTGGTACGATGATTATTCTTACAGACTGCATCCTTTATTTTTATTCCTATTATTATACATTTGACTTGTTACTTGAAGAAATTCTTCCAAAAGTTGATTAATAGCATTCATGATTTTGGGCCTTCATTCTTCTTTTGTTTTTCTATATTATTTACGTTTTACAAGGTATATTTCAAGATATTAAAATAAAATAAGAATCAATTCAAAATTGATTTAAAAGTCTATTACACATAAAAATGACATTACAAAGATTCCGTAGCAACTTTACAACACTTCAAATCCAAAAGACGGATAACCCATTAAACATCATTCAAAAGAATGTATTTTTTAGGATTTACACAAAGAACAGAACTTCAAATCGATAAAACTAAACTTCAGACCTAAACCAAAAAAAGAATTCTATCGAAATTCCATTTTTTTTTTCTATTTTGAAGTTAGAGGGCACTTGAAGAAGGGGAAAAAACTCGTAATCAATATAAGCAAAATTTTGAGTCCTCCATTCTATGAAGCAGATGAAGAGATTTTTGGTCCACCGTCACATTCTTGGCTTCTTTCGCCTTCAGTGTCGTGTAATCAATTCACGTCCTTGAGCTCTCAGCAGTGACACTTGCAACTTATCGGCCATATGTTCTTGATGTGAAGTTGTTGGATGGTATCTTAGGCATCATCTCATCCTCATCTCTCGATATGTCCCGAAGAGAGAGTTGTACCAAAATAAATAACCGGGGAGAGAGCTATAATGTGGGGAGATAATTCAAAGTGAAAGTGGGATGTTATGGGATCAGAGCGCTTCAAGAACTTGCACGTAATGCCTAATTGGCTTATTGCTTGCACCTCTTGAAAATTTAAGATAACCGAGCCTTGAAAGTCATGTTAGAGATAAAAAATCATTTTATTAATGTAATATCGCTAGTCGGTCTTTTTGGATCATATGTCCAATGAAGGCAACATGGACCCTTGTCTTTTTTATCCAATCATTTTATTAATAAGCCCAATAGAGGCAACATGGACCCTTGTATTTTGATCCAATCATTTTATCAACATAGTATTGATAAGTCAATCTTTTTGGATCATAAGCCCAATAGACATGGACCCTTATGTTTTGATCCACCTCAAACACAGCAAACCATGGTTAGGAAACAGTTAGCAGACAAAGATCCTTGAAATACAAAAAAATAAACCCTACAACCCCCCTGTCTTGATTAGTTTCCTTTCTTGTTTACAGTAGTTGCATTCACAAATCCCATGATTTTGGGGATCCTAAAATATGGCAGCAAGTTTGTAATTGCTATTTGCTCACAAACCCCATTTCATATGTGATTACTGTTATCACCTGCTTTCACAAGTTTTTACCTTTTTTGGTTTGCTCAACAACAACAAGGCTTAAAGAAACCCATCCCATTTTCTGTCTTTTACAGTCTTTTGATTCAATAAGATTTGTTGGTTATGCTCAATTTAGTTGTTTTTAGAGTATACATAACAGGGGGTGCATATAGCAATACCCATAAACACCGTGAAAATATAACAGGGGTGCGTAAAGTATTACCCATAAACACTGTGAAAATGTAACAGAAAACTTTGTATTTACATTCTAACTAAATATGGGTTACATTCAACAGCAAATATATATAAAAAGAAAATAGATGCTAGAATATCTTTTAGTAGTGCAATACAAACTGACCCTTGAGGCTTGATCTAATAAACATACAAAAATAACATCCTATTCCTATCAAAACTTAATGAAAGAATCAACATCCATATGTATCTTTGACCTCCAAATCCAAATCATGGTGGTTTAGACTTAGAGGTGGCAAAAGAACATATATAGCTCAAGATGGGTTATTATTACTTGTTCTGAGTGGGATTTGATCTGCTTGGAGGTATCCTTCTAAAGCTTGATTTGAGTTTCTTGAAAGATTCCTTTTTGTTTGCATGTAAACCTTTGAGTGTCTCTGAAGATGCAGAATTAGCTTTTGAAAGTAGACACCTTGAGTGAACAACAACAGGAGGACATGAAGCAAGAATTAGGAGAAAAGCTATAAAGAAAGCAGCCATTGTTTTAGAGTGAGAATCCATGGTTGAAAGATTGGATTTTTCAAGTGATGAGATGAGGTTTGTTTTGTAGTTTGGTTGTAAAGATGTGGTGATGGATCTTTGACTGTGATTAGGAGTTTGAAAAAGGGAAGATAAAGGGGGGGGGGGGGGGGGGGGGGGGGTTCACATGATAGAGCATGTGATGATGTTATTAAATTATATAGAAAATAGCAGTAGCAACACCTTCATCTGAGTTTGTGAATATAATAGTGGTTGCAGATTTAATTATATAAGCCTGAAATTGTTCCATTTGTGAAGGTGTGTTGCATTGGTAACTGGTGGATTCCTTCTTAATTTTCAAAATACATACATCCTGTGTAGGATCCAAGGTAACTTTACCTAGTTTTGTTTTCTAAAATCAAATCTCATATTGTTTATTTATTATTATTTGATAAAGGAATTAAAAATATAAGTAGCATCTAAAGGTATTACACTTAGCCAAATGTTTGTGGTCACCACCTACAAGTAACAGTCATGGGTTCCTCTTTGCATCTCTTTATATATATATATATATATTGAAATATGTAATATTTCATTAGGATTGGTATTGATTTGGAATTAAGATTTCAGTCGTGTAAAACTGAAAACATTTTAAAAAAATTGTACTTCTTGTATCTTAAAATACTTTGTATTTAGAGCATCTCCAACAGCTATACTAAACTAGAAAAAAGTGGGATTTTAGCATATTTGTTGGTCCAACAGCTATGCTATCCCTTATGTTAAACTAGAAAAATGAAGAGAGATTACAAAAATCTCTAAATTTTTATAGAAGAGAGAGAAATTATTATTTTAATAATTTTCCCACCAAAATCAAATCTAACCGGGAAAACTTTCAGTCTCCTCGTTTCCATCTCTGGGTTGGGAAAAGCAAACCCCTCCATCTCCAATTTTCAATCTCTCGCTTCAGATTTTCACCTTACCTGCAAATTACTATCACCATTTTCCAATCTTCACGATAACAGGTACGTTTCTATTCTTTGCCTCGAGACAAAAGACGTAGACGTGATATCACCAATACAGAAGATCACGTTTTAGTTTTTTCAATTGTTGTAGCTCTATTTGATTTCATCCCTCAAAAGTCCTCTACCACATGGAATCTAACCAGGTATGTGAAACATGTTAATCAAATACCGTTTTAGTTTTCTTTACTCTGTGAATTTGATGATGACTACAAACTGTTTGATGAAATGTGTGAAAGGAAAAACCATTTTACTTGTGCTTGTTGCTCAAACCATTTAACCTGAAGTCCACACATAGATACAATCGGTCCAATTCTTCTTGTACCCTGTTTGATAAGGGCTTCTGAGAGGCTGGTCAAGGGTTATAAATTCCCCCTTTTTGTTTTAACTTCAATCAATAAAATATTTGAGTTTTAAAAATAATGCGACAATGCAAGACTTGAATTCTACAGAGCAAGAGTTAGATGGGATACTATTTACGAAATTTACTCAATTTTACATCTAAAAATTGGCTGCTTGTTATTAATTGAGCATTTTCTCAATCCAGACACAACATGATTTATGGTTTACATGCTTACATGTTTAACTGTTAAACTATAGAGTTGAACAGACAGTCCCCGGCTACACACCACAGCATATACTAGGGGTGAGCATGGGACGAGTACCGTACCGAACCGGCATCGTACCGAAAATTCTCGATACCGAAAATGTGGAAAAGTCGATACCGAATACCGTACCGATTAGATCGGTACGGTACCGGTTTGGTACCGGTACCTCCGAGAGTCCATCGAATTAAGCAGGTTGCTTCCTTGCAGATGCATTCTACGCCAAATAGTTTCACGGGACTTCTCAAGGACTCTATTTTGTGACTTGGTCCAAATTCGTATGTTTGTGGTTGTTATTCATCAGATTCATATGTGGCGTGCTTTGTTTGGAGATTATTCAAATGTTATTTTAAATTATAATCATTTTTGGAAGTTATCATTTCATATGAAATTTGTTTAAAAGTTAGTTTGATTATTCGAAAGTTTGTTTAAAAAGTTGTTAGGTATTAAATATATTGAATATTTTTAATAAGATCATTAATACTAGAGTTGCTAAAATAGCATAGCTGTTGGAGTTGAATGCAAAAAGTTTTAGAGATTTTGACTTTTTTTACTCTATTTTAGAAAAAATTTAGCATAGCTGTTGGAGATGCTCTTAGCTATTAACCAATTGCCATGTGTACATTTTCATAATACAACCAAAATTATGTGGCTTAATGATATGAAAAAACTTATTCGGCAAAGTTTGTTTACGACTTAATCATTAAGTCATAACAAAAAATGGTTGAATCAAATAAGTCATAAAGAGAAGCCTATATGGATTTCTCTTATCCCCCTCTTCAGCAACGGATCTTCATCTTCATCTCCTTCATTTGGTGGATCCTGCAACAAAAACGTTGATTCTATCCCTATGTATGTTCTTTCAGGGCATCAAATCCCTTTGCTCTCTTGGACTCATCTAGGTTGTATGGTACAAGATCGAGGTGCAGTTGCATCCCGAGAAATTATTGGCAGGATTCGTCGAAGAAGTTGATGGAGAGGAATATCCTCTTCGACATCATGTTTGTCGCTCTTTCTAGTCGTGAATTAGGAAATAATGATACATAAATCTCTAGACCATCTTCTTTCCCTCTTCTCTAAGTCCCCGGATTCCATTATAAATTTCCCAGTTGTTTGTATGGGTCGTCATTCTTGCACCAACCGGGAGAATGGCAGAAAATTTTAATTATCTTTATGGAATAACTAAAACCCTTTTCTTCTATCCATTCATCATATTTGTGTTGCCATTGTTTGAACGGGGTGTCAACCTAACTAAGGGATGTAAACTATTCGTATTACATGATATATTTAGTTCAAGACAAGCTCGCCAACAACAAACAAAAGTTTTATCAAATGTTGAAAAATTGTGTGTCGAAAGGAATTACTTGAGGGGTAAAGTTGTCATTTCAATATGTTATATCTATACTATATTATAAAGATGGCATAAAAAAGTTTTAATTATAACTTACTAAGCTTTATCTACTAGTATCATTTAAAGCTATATACTTAAAATCTTTTAAAAATATCTACTAAAACCTAATGTACTACCTGTAAAACTTTTAACCCTAATTAATATATTTCATCCTTATCCACCAAAATTCTTATCTCTAATTCCTAAACCCTAAAATTATGAAATTTGAATTCTGATAAACATAATCAAAATAGGATAAACATCTCAATTTAAATATAAAAAATTTAAAATATATAAGATAATTAATGAATTTTAACAAACTACTTAAATTTTTTTTTTATGTAAAAAACATTATATTGTTAAGCTTAAATTAAACAAATTTATATATAAAAAACCATTATCACTCAATAAAAACCATCCAAAATCGTACTGTAAATCAATAAAAAACAAAAAATAAAAATAAACATTAAAATCGTGATGTATTAAGCATTATGTACTATTATTTAATGCTAATCTACTTAAAATCTCTTAAAAAACAATTAATGAATCTATATGTACTACTTTTAAATCATTTTAACCCTAATTAATAAATTTCATCCTTATCCCCCAAAATCCTTATCTCTAATCCCCAAATCCTAAAATTATGAAATTTGAATTCTGATAAACATAATCAAAACAGGATAAACATCTCAATTTAAATATAAAAAAATTAAAATATATAAGATAATTAATGAATTTTAACAAACTACTTAATTTTTTTTATATAAAAAACATTATATTGTTAAGCCTAAATTAAACAAATTTATATATAAAAAAATCATTATCACTTAATAAAAACCATCCAAAATCGTACTGTAAATCAATAAAAAACAAAAAATTAAAATTAAAATCGTAATGTATCTCGCTGCATTGCACGAGTACGCTTCTAGTTAAATACATAAAGCAAACAACAATGTATCTTAATTCATATAAATCCTTAACCTATACCGTCACAACTTAATATATTAAATTTGATTTGTATAAAAATATGAAGATGAGTATGAAGTAAACAAAAACAGTTGGTATGAATGTGTGTGAAGAATTAATTCCCTTCTATATCTATTCAACAAAACAAAAAGGAAGACCAATTTTTTCTTAACGTGGATATAGGGGCAATATCGTCTTTTCCCATCCCCCCACCTGGAATATCACTTGTCGACACAGGGCAGGGGTACAAACCAAAGGAAAGGAAGGCGTCTCAAATTTCGACGAATTCCAATTTCCTGCCAATTTTTTCAAATTGAGAACCCGACTGCTTCATAATCTTGAATCGTTAATTCATGTCATGTAAGAATCTTTCAATCTCTTCTATTTTACTTGTTTTCTCAACTTGCAGTAGATCTTGCTCTCATGCTTCCATCTTTTTTCTGCTTTTCGATCTCTATCTCCGGTTTAGGTTTAGGGTTTCTTTCTATGTATTTGTTATCATCGTTTTCTGGTGATCGTTTTGTGTTTATTCGCACTTTATAACTTTGCAATTTCATTTTTTTTTCTTAATTCCACTTGCTATTGGACTTTGTTGTGTTTCGGTTTCGATCCTGATTATTTAGGTTAAACTATGGAGAAATTTTGTAACACTGTTATGGGCGGGTTTACTGTGAGTGGTGGAATTGATTGATACATCGCGTGAAATTTCTTTAGGGTTTGTTAGCTGCCCTCTATTTGAGTTCGATGTGAGAGAATTATGCTTTACCTAGCCTACTTTGTCTTTCAATCCTAAGCACTACTGAATTGCGTACATAAGGTTGTAACAACGTGTTCATTTGGTGCTAGAATTTACACCTTCTAACATCAGGATATAAGATCATTGATAAATTGATATTTGGATTTGATAAAGTTGAAGTGTGATAAGAATCATAAAGCCCTAAGGTTACATCTGGTAAGACTGATAATTTTACTTCGAGACTCTTTTAAGTTTCCTCTAAATAAAATGGGATTGGAATAACATAACAACATAGATATAGAATTAAAAGAAGAGTTCTAGAAAAGATAAAGCTAATATCCCTATACCTTAAAACAACCCTTATAGAGTTATAGCTGTATTTTCATGTTAGAATCGTTTCATACACCAAATGTTATGCAAGTTTGAGGATTAAGTAAATGGAACGTAATTAGGTTTGTACTGTTTTGAATGTTATAGACATGTCCGTGTGATATCATTAGTAAGCTATGCAAATAGATGTTCTAGTTTACATTAAAAAAGTTTATCTTATATATGAATACTTATAAAGATCTATTTATCTATTGAACTTCTACGCAGTTACTTTCTTTTATGGAAAACTTTGAAATGCTTAGACATTTTCAATTGTTCACATGAAATGTGGATAATTATCTAGGATGGAGCAATTGTAATTATATACACGACTTGTAAAATTTGTGAGCTCTAAAAGCGGATTTGGAATTTTATTTCATCGAAATATTTGAACACTGAAATCAGACTTGATATCTTGTGTTGATGAATATTCGAGTTCTGAAAGTGGCCTTCTGGTTCTTTTATGTTGAAGGGTATAAAGTTTTACAGGAAAGCCTTGGTCCAGTCATGATTTATGAAGCCTCATCAAAGGCATTGAAAGTGACTTCTGGAGCCCTATCATGGGCGTTATTTTGACTCTGATAAACTAAGTTGTAAAAAGAACAGAAACCGTTTTGGAACTTTTGATTTACTGAGATATGACGTGTTTTTGAGTAACGTAACAACTGACGTATTATGAATCTCTGGGGTATCTATATATGAAGCTGTATTTTCAGCTAAATTGAATCGTTTTCGCTTTTATGATACCTTTTTTCTACGAATATTAAAGTTCTGAAAATCGCTTTCTGAAAATATTACTTAATCTAGCTGGATTGTCTTGTTCATACTTGGTGGCCTTTGCCGCTCATTTAGTTAAAATTTCAGATCTGTTGGCTTTCAATTAAGTTGTTGAGATTGGTAAATCTGAAGGCATCAATATTGGATCACCCTTATTACTTGGTTCCTCAGTCTTTATCAAATAAGTTGTGACGATAATTTAGGTGCAACTGTTATTGTCTTGCAAGTTTTATCAAGTAATAAATTGAGGATTATAGTATTGTTCTAACATTCCTTGTCTTTACTTAAGGCGTATTTTGCAGTGAAATAACAAATTCATATTAAATGAGAAAGTTGAATTGTATGTCATGTTAACTTTGAGGCGACTGTATAACTTGCTGCTGCAAACCATGCTTGCTTAGTAGTCGACGTTTCATGGATAAATGTTGTGTCTTTGCATGCTAATTATGTCTCCTATTCCCCAAATCAAGAGAAGGCTGCTCTCTGTATGCAATTTCATGGCAATTTATATTTTCGTGTATTAATTCTAATATTTTCTGTGGTTACCAGCCAATAGTATTTCCTTGAGGTGAATACCGAAGTAAAGGATAAACCACAACTTCTTTTCGTCCATCAGCTAAATCTGTGAGATGGCTGAGAAAGCATGTGTAATGCGTCTTCAAAAGGAATATAGAGCACTTTGTAAAGTATGCCTTCTTTTTATTCAGTCATATATTGTTGTATCCATTATATTTATATCTCAAGTTGGCATTGTTGCCCTTGTTGGTGATCCATGTATTCATACATACTCGATTCCTCGAACCTATTGCTTCACCTAAACACTATAGGTGTGTGGCACTATATTGAGCTTTTGACTGTCATTTTCTGCATGTGCTTAACAGTTAGTACAATTATTATTATTATTATTATTAATATAATATTTATTTCTTAACATGGCATTTCTTTTTCTTGACTTAACTTAATGTTAGATACTTCTCATGTATTATCAGTTATAAATATCCTAGTCCTTTCTACGTTTAAACTATTGACAGGGCATGTAATGTCAATCAATGTTGTAAAGGAAGAGGATTTTAATTTCTGAGAAAAAAATCATCTTCCATTGGCTATGCTATAGAAAAATTGATGTAAATGGTAACACATTTGACTTTGGATGCGTATAGCAAGCAGATCACATTATGTGAGATGGAAATAATCTTTTAGATTTCGAATTTCGGTAAGTACCTCTATATCAAGATTCAAGATAATATAATCTGCTGTTGGTTACAACTTGTTTTGAAACTATTATGTCAGTTGGATAGAAGGATATGGGTTTTATACCCTTATTTTTAACAGAGGCATCAAAAATATTATGATGTCTAACATCACCATTCATTGCATTATTTGCAGCTCCATGGAGCTATTGTACTTATCACCTTGCATTTTTCTAGGACATATTTAAAATCTTAAGGAGGGTTTTATTTTTCAAGTGTTGAAGGATACTACTTTCTTCTGTAATTGGGTGTAATTTGTTATCTAACCATCAACTGTGTTACATACTTCATTGATCTTATTTCTCTATTCAATTATAGGAACCTGTTTCCCATATAGTTGCTCGGCCTTCCCCAAATGACATTCTTGACTGGCGTAAGATGCTTATCCTAGCCTTTATTTTCTTTCATCGTTATTTCTTTCATCGTTATTTCTTTCAGCATCCTCATCCTTATTCTCATCAGCTCTATGTTCCTACTTCCTTTCGCATTAGTTAATGGTTTCTATGCGTTTGCGATGATGAGACCTGGCAAAGGGGTAATGAGGAGTAAATTTGTGATCATGAGAACGCCGTCAAATAATATTTTCATTACACTCTTATGAGGAGCTGTAATGATTGTCCTTACGAATTTCTTTCTTCCACTTTGAGTTTAAAATTTATAGATTTTGTGCTCAGTTATGTTGAACTTGTACTTTTGCGATTGATAGAGTGATGTTACTTTTATAACTTAGGAAGAAATATGACATTGGTGCTGACCAAATAAGAGGAATAAGAGCTAAAGTTTTCTCGTTAAGATGCAAAGTTAATTTTGGTGAACAGCATTGCCTCTTACCGAATACGAGCCTCTTCAGTAAGAGGCATTAGGAGCCAATTAAACCGCACCTTACTGTGATACTTTGATTCTCCCTTTTCACCTCATCGTTCTTTACTGCATTAGGAGCCAATTCTCTCGCGTAAGAGGCATTAGGAGCCAATTCTCTCGCGTTATACAAAAGATTATATTATACTATTTTAGTTCTGGATGTTTCTTTTTCCACACATTACGAATTAATACTTTTGATCTTCATTAATAAATCTTCTTTACTGCATTCATATATATTAATGGACCACCCTATTGCTGTTCCAAAAAAATAAAAAAAATCATCGCTCTTACCAGTAATATTCTCAGCGGTTGTAATATTTTCAATGGTCCTTGTCATCACCTTTACCGGGTAAGATTCTCATCGTTCTGTACATGTATGTGATATGACTCGTACTTCTATTTCAGATTATGTATTGGAGGGGAGCCAAGGAACGCCTTTTGCAGGTTGGTTCTTCCTATTTTGACACCAAGCAATGAATTTTAATCAAAGGGCCTTTGGCCCAACGGTATCTGGACGATCCGGTAACCCAACCTTTCTAGAGGTAGAGGGTTCCAACCTCACTAAAGGCGAGGCGTGTGTGTGAGTTTCATTTGCCGTATATAAATATTATATACTTAAAAAGATGAATTCTAGAAAATGGTGATATTGTTCAGAAATTTAAATGAAGTTGAGAGTCTTTGATTACCAGAAATCTCCCTCTCCCAATGTTTGTGTCACTGTTCTCGTGCACATGTAGCTTAAGGTTATCCTCACCTGATTCCGTTCTAATTTCACTCGTTCAAATACTTTAGGTGGATTTTACTATGGAAAAATAAAGTTTCCTCCAGAATATCCATTTAAACCTCCAGGAATCAGGTATTTAATAGACATGGCATCAAATTTCATGATTAGGTTGACTAGCTTCAATTTCTTCTTATTAACTTCATATTTTTATTTACTTTCTGTTAGCATGACCACTCCCAATGGGCGGTTTATGACACAAAAGAAGATCTGTCTGTCAATAAGTGACTGTAAGTCCTTGAAATAAATTTGAAAGAATAGAGTTACATATTTAATATCTCTACATTGAGTACTATTTTTTTCATTCTTTTCCAGTTCATCCAGAAAGTTGGAACCCGATGTGGTCGGTGTCAAGGTAGTGTAACTTTAACCAAATAAAGCAGCTGCATATCCTATGCATATGCTTATTTTCTAGTCTCTTGATATTATTATTATTATTACTATTTTGATATTATTTAAGTTTCTCTTCAACATTTTTTTTATTCTTTATTTATGCAGCATCCTGACGGGGCTTCTCTCCTTCATGGTGAGTTCAGTGGCTCATCTATCAATTATAAAGGGAAAAGTCCACAAGTGACTTCTAAGATTTTACCTTTTATGCCTAAATTTCTTTGAATGCCCATCAACTCGCTCACATTTGATAGTTTTTGTGGTATTTTTCTTTTACTTTCAACTACACTAGCTATTTTGTACTGGCTATGGCATACAGTCCTAAATTAGTGACTGCTAACGCTGACGTTCAGTAGCAAATTTTCTATACTAATGCTAACATTTTGTGCAATAGCTCTAATTGTTAAAATGTTGTGTAATAGCTTTATTTGCTATACACCTAGAAACTAGCATTATGATCATGACATACAATATAATAACTATTCCATGGCTTTCTCATGTTTTATGACTTTGAAGTTATATATGCATCAAAGTCTTTTTGATTCGAATTCTAAAACTCAAATCAGCATTGGTTCCAGAATAACAAAATTCTCTTGTTGCATGCATGTGGTTACTTTTGAGATTAATAAGCCAGCAACCTTATGGTCTTGCTAGTCTAAACCTTAGTGGTTTTCACTTCAAGAAAGCAATTTATCCTCGTAGCAGTGATATTTGCAGAATATGTGTAGAATGTTGGTGTTGGTTACATACACATTGTAACTTGTTCTAGTTATTGTTTATGCATGCAGATGGACAACAGTCCCACCACTGGTAGTGTAAATACTACTGTTGCTGAGAAGCAACGGCTTGCAAAGGCATCTCTGGCCTTCAATTGTAGAAAGTGAGTTGTTTTGTTATTATTTGAGTAGGAAATTGTTTGCAGCCAGCATTAGTAGAGTAACTGAATTTGCATATTATTTTGTTGGCAGCGCAACATTCAGGAAATTGTTCCCGGAGTATGTGAAGAAGTATGAAGAGCAGCGGGTGTGCGAGCAACCTGTTGTAGAAGCGCAAGAAAGTTCACAAGGTTTGGTAGACAAGAGAGAGGAGGTAAAGAGAGTAGAAACCCCGAAGGAGGAAATGAGACAAGCAAGGAAAGCGTCGTTCCCAACTTGGATGCTGCTGTTGCTAGTTTCGTTTGTTGGTCTTGTAATGGCTTTGCCTCTGCTGCAACTCTGATGTTCTTTCCTGGTGACAAAAACTTAAGTGGATGTGTTTTAAAATGCTCAAGTTTGGATATGTTTAAGCCTTGTATTGTTGGGATTTTGGTTGTCTATACATATATATGCAGCATTATGTTTCCTGCAGTGTTTGGAATTTATACATCAACACTGCCTTAGGGGTGAGGTGACACCATCCCCAACTAATAGATACATACTGCTTCATTCATATCTAATATATGGGGAATGTTGAAATGAGAACCAACCATAAATGTTAAGAACCTGTCGTTTAATTATTTCATGTATTATTCATTATAAATGACCATGTTATGCATTTCCATAACTCATGATATCATCTAATTTCAAGATGAATGTAATGCTTTTTTATCATTAGTATCATTTGTTTTCATTATAAATAATTTTCATCAGAAATAAAACATGAATAGTTCGTTCCTAGGTCTTCAAAATACTTACGGTCCTCATTTGAAGTTATCTTTATATAGTTGGTTGAGAAACGAGACTACCTTTGGAGAAAAGATATATGTATAGGGGTAGGCTAATTGCACCCCAATCATTGTTAAATCCATCCCTACCTAGTAATTTTCTCTTCAAACATATCAACATAAGAATCTATTTTTTTTAAATGTCTGAATTGACTTGATTCTGACATTAAATGAGGTGCAAATAGCATTGTCCTTATGTATATAGTGAATGGGGTAGGTCCTTAAATATTTGAAGATCCCAAGAACTGCTTATTCTGTGAGTATTCATTATGAATATTTTATTACGTTATTCATTATTATTCATAAAGAGTTAAAAGGTTTAAAAATGAGTATTTGTATTCAAATAATTTTGGGGGAAAGGATTAGGAGTGTTTTAGGGCTGAAGTTGCGGCGCATGAAATGCCACAACCATAATCTTTCCTCATTTAACTTCACTCACATGATGACATTGTGTAATTAATTAACTACTAATCAAATTCAATTTCTTCCCTCTATATCTTCATCTTCATCTTCCAAGCCAAGTTTGCCATAACTGGTGGTATCAAGAACAGGTACACTATATATACTCGTAAAGTAGCTTTTTTCCATTAATTACAACTTGAATTCCAGTAGGGAAACTCTTTGATTAGATGTTACTTATTATTCATGCCCACCAAACGTTTGTTGAATTGTCAACATCATTTTCTTCATATATCAAGTGGAGGATGAGAACCACTTGGTTGTGGGGCACTGGTAAAATATTTGGGGGTGTAGTGGAAGATCTCATCTATCCAGGTTCAAATTCAGGGCGCTGCCAAAGCTCTTGTGCCCATGGAGGTTCACCTGCGATGACTCCAGGCCATTCGTGGTCGCCCGGGGATTAGTCGGTGCACTTAAGCTGGCCCGAAACCACGGTTAAAAAAAAAGAGTGGAGGATGAGTCACTTCAAACTTTTTCCTTTTACACATTCATGTTTCTGCTTTTCTATCTCTCTTTGCATTTTGTTTCACCAAATTGGTTACTTGTTACTATATTTGAGGTTGATGTATCTTTTCTTCTCTTAAGTCCAGTATAAAAATGAATAATTCTCCCCCTCCTCATGCTTATGAGTATGATCCCCACTTGGAATTTGCACAGGTATTCCCAGAACCATATATAATGTTTGATGAAAAAAGATGACATAAACAAGTTTTGAAATCTGATGTTGGTTGGTTTTCATCAGTTCTTGAAGGAAGCAAAAACACATGCATGTCATCCAAAGTCTTTACATGCAACAGGAAAGGACCAGTTGAGTGGACCAACAAAGTCCAATAAGTCATGGAAAAGCTCCCTCTTTTCATGGTTAAAACCCGACAAGAAAAGTACCAAGTCAATCATCGAAGAGGAACAACCACCACCTTCAAAAAGCAACCCCGAGACAAGACGAGGCTATGTTTCTGGCCCCATAAACAGGATCATCACTGAACGACCAAAACGACCAACTTCAGGACATCTAGTATCGACTCTATTCAAGACAAGGGTAAGGGGGGAGGAGTTTCAGATGTCATATGTTTCACTTGCAAAGTCTAGTAACCCTCAGGATGTTAAACCCTATGGTCCTGTTTACATGGTAACATAATCAGACCGTAATGCAATTTCTTATCTTTTGTTTTTATTCAAGTTTGTTTTAGAGGAATATAGTCACTCAACCAAAGATGCTGCACGTAACAAAGTGACAATTACTTGCAAGCAATTCAATTCAATTACCCTTAAGATACTAATGCTTTTCGTGATTTTGACATTGGTTAAGAGGTGTCATTATCGACAAGTTTTCAAAATATCATTCAACAATGGATTCTTGATTGTATTCAAGATTGCGATAACCAAATACGAAAACAGGTGATTCTGATTCAACCTCATTTAGAGGACAACAGTTTACAATGAGTCTTGGAAGAGATTGTGATTTTGTAACAGATTGCATCCCTCTTGAAACATATGATTTCTAAGCTAAAAATATATATCCAATATAACAGCTTCTCAACGCGTTCATATACAAAATAAATGAAAGCAGGAGAGGTTCGATGTTCACAGAACTGAGCCATCATCCTCTTCACCACCATCCAACATTCAACAACAAAAAAATGAAGGGTTCTTTAATAGTCTCAAATCTTGATCAACGATGACCTCTAGGTTCGACACTAGTCGTGGCAGGACTAAAGGGGTTAATAAACCTTCTACTGCCGCTTAAAATCCTCCTTAACGATCTCATTCGAGATGAAACAGGTGTCTTTTGATCTTGATCTAGATCTTCATCAATCAACCTTGGTATGTCAATCACTAACTCTAGTCTATTTGTCTGTGATGATGTAGAAGATGAAGATGTTTCACAAGTTAAAATAGCTGCTTGATGATGGCTATTAGCTTCTTCCAATTGAGAAGTCAAAGTGCTAACTTCAGTTCCATCTCCCCAAAACAAAATATTTGTTGGGAATTCTTGTGAATCCCCACTGTTTTCTGTTGATTCCTCTTGTGTTTGACGAATTTCCAGTAGATTCTCCACTGAAATTTCAGTCTGGTGTGAAACAGGGTTTCTACAAATGGGACAAGTCGAATGTGAATAAAACCACATATCAATGCATTCCATGTGAAACCCATGATTACATTTCGGCAAAATTCGAGCTTTTTCTCCTTCACCAAGATCCGATAAACAAACTGCACATTCTAATCCTTCTTTGAAGTCTTTCGGGTCGAATAATATGACGGGTATTGTTTTCAAGAATGATGGGTCAAGGCCACGCCGGAGGACGGTGACACCGGACTGCTGTTGTTCCTGGTGGCCGGCTGTAAAATCTCCACGGCGGCGACGGCGGGTGTTGGGGGTGTTCCGGTCTTCTTCACGGCGGTAGCAGAACCACTTGGCGTAGAGGTGGACAAAGAAAACGAATACCAAAACAACGGATACTACTACGATTGAAATTATCAAGATCTTTCCGGCGAGCTCCACCATATTCGATTCATGGTAACTGCTCATCTTGGATTCAAGATTTATGTATTAACAACCAAAGGTCAAACCTTTTTACAAGAAAGTTTAGCTGGAATCTTGGAAAGATGGAGAAAACTTGAATTCCGGACTATGGGTCGCATAAAGATTCGATTTTTTGTGGAGTTTGTGTTACAAGAATTGTAAAAGGTTGAAAATTTGGGTAGAAAGAGAAGAATTGAGATGGGGATTTATAGGGTTTTTAGAAGAAGAATCAAATTTGGGGAAGAAGATAACAGCCGTGTGGGGTTTGAAAAGAGTGGCAGATTTTAAGAAGTAAGAAGATTGAAGTCTTGAAATGAAGAAAGTGACATTAAGAGGAAAATTGTGATTCAGAGGTCAGCAAGAGGAGGGCTGAAACAGTTGCAGGTGACCAAAAGACGAAGAAGGATTCCAAACCCTATCCATCCTCGTCTTCTTTGTGTTCCAACATATTACTTTTTATTTATGATAAATTTATTATTATTATTTAATTAATTAATTACCCTTTGACTGATACCCATTGTTAAAACAGGTGTGTGGTCTTATTGAAATTTGGCCTACCAGATCCTTTCCTTTGTTTGGTGTGAAGCCAAGCCGACTTGAATTTGACAATGGAACTTGAAATCTATCTTGGGTTTCGTTTGGTTTGGTTTCTTATTGGTGCTCGTGATGGGTAAATGATTAGGATATACGGTCATCTGTTACAATATGACACTGGTAATTATGGTGATAGTGATATGAACAGACCCACATCTGTTACAATATGACAATGGCTAATGTTTATTTTACTTTACATATAAAAAATTGATTAGGGTAAAAAATGAAATGGGTCTGAATTGACACAAAGTTTGAAGAAAAAAGGGGTAAATTTTGGATGTTTTGAGTTAAAATTGGGTGCCAATTAAGAGATATTGGGGCACCGAAAAGGAAAAAGTGAGGGGATTAGGGGCAAAATGATGCTTGTAGCGCTCATTACGGACCATAGCCGTGCTCCTTTTCATCATTTCCAACGCCAAAAAATGCCTTCCACTTTTATTAAGGGAAATTGACACAAATAGCCATATTTCACCTCCTAGTCATATCTCTCATGTATTTGCAGATTTGACTCTAGGTCCGCAATGGAGGACAATTAAAAGTAAAAAAAGTCGCGGATTGATGTAGGTCCGCAATGGGTCGGGTCACCCAGGTCCGCAATCCGCAATATCTCGACACGTGTCATCTCCATAACAAACATTAATGCAATTCCACAATCAGACCTAGGTCCTCCATTGCGAACCTAGGGCCAAATCTGTAAATACGGGAGAGACATAGCTAGGAGGTGAAATTGGAGGTATAATATGGCTATTTATGCCAATTTCCCTTTTATTAACCTCAAAATGGAAATTTGAGTTTCTATGCCCAATGAGGCCTTTTATGTCAAAGTTATACTCATCTCTAAACATATGATGCTTCCTCCAACGCTATCAAGCTTCATTGACGTTGAACCTTATTAAGCATATCGAACTACTATCGAGTTTCTTTCAAACATCATAAAGAAACCTTTAGTACATTTATCATCAACGCAAAATAAACTAAAGAAATGGCAGTGAGTCCATTTTCATTAATAAAAAAAGCATTTATTTAACATTCGTATATGAAATTTGAATAGATAGGGAAAGGTTGTTTCGACGAAAGGATTTGTGGTTCAAACTTTTAGATTGAGAAAAAGAAGAAATTGGCATAGAGTTTGATGGAGGGGTTTTAAACAAAGAAAAGAGGGGTATATTAGGGAGAAAGGAACTTTGAAGCATACATTTAAGAGGATGTCGAGTATAGTTTTAATATAAGAGGTCTCGTTAAGCTTAGGAACTCAAATATCCCTTTTAAAATACTAACATAGGACCGTTTGAATCAATAATACACAAATATTTTGAATAAATGTTATTAATTCATTTGTTAATAAATAATTCTATTGTAGTCAACTTTTCAGTATACCAACAAATAACTACTACATCTAACAAGTCATTTTTCTTATTTTATTTTCAAAATACGATTTAATAAAAGTGTTATTCACCCTAATTAACCAATAAAAAATAATACAAAATAAGATTAGTTATCATTTAAATTATTTAAAAGAGTGTATGATTTAATTCAACGTATCACAAAAATAATTATAAAATAATATTGATTGGTAATCTACCAATCAACCATAATCTATAGACGAAATAAAAAACTCTTAATTACTACTTATAAAACATAAGCTACTACCATTTTATGCATACATTTCAAAAATTTCTTAATTCACAACTTAGTATGCATAAAGTACAACTCATTTGAAAAAAATTCAAACTTTACTTTTTCACTACCTTCCATATTCAAGTTTTTTCCCTTCCATTTGGGGTTTCTCCAAAAACGCACCAATGCTCTTCAATTTTTGAATTCACATTGTCTAATAAAATATTCAAAATTAATTAAATAATGGGTGGACAACAAGCACTAAAGTTTCTTTTTAAAGTAAATCACATTTTTGGTCCATGTAATTGATAGCCACCGTTAAATTCAGTCTCTATTTTAAATTAATTACATTTTTAATCATTATAGTTGTTACTTTGTTCTGTCGTTGGTCTATATGGCTAACAGTGTTAACAAGATCCGTTAACTCTAAACATTGTGCTATTTTTTTCATTTATTGATTTTTAGATTAGAAAATTAATTTCATTTATTTAATATATTTTTTTTTTATTTTTCATTGAATTATATATTAAAAAATTAAATAAAAATATTACATATTACGTATACTCACCCCACCCATTTCCTTCTTCAACCGTAGATCTTGTCGACCACCATGGGTCCGACAGTTCCTTCATTTGCTCATCCCATTCACCGACCCTTCTACAACTCCGGCCTCCTCCCTAGACATGAGTTTTTTCATAATCAAACAACATTATTGGCTCCCCTTTCTCCTTAATATAATAATGTTTGTGTTTAATTTTCTAATATAAAATTAAATTAATGAAAAAATAGCAAAATGCCTTGAAGTTAACGTACCTTGTTAACACTGTTAGCCATAAGGACCAAAAAGAAAATAAAATGACAGCCACAATGATAAAAAATGTAACTAATTTAAAATAGAGACTAGACTTGATAGTGAGTGAAAACTATAAGGATTAAAAGTGTAATTTACTCTTTATTCTTTCTAAAAAGTCCTTGTTTTTTGGCTGCCTAGTCTCTATCTTTCAAAAGATTTTTTCCCCATAATTAAAATAAAATAAATCATTACCGAGTGTTTACTTTATTTGGTCTAGTTTCATCTTTAAATAATGTTGAGAGAAATTGATTTGGTGTTCAAGATCTAAATTTTTGAAAGGTTTAAGTCTTCTTTTTTGTTATATATGTTTTGCATGAGGCTTTTATCTTTTTAGTGTGTTACAATTTATGAGGAATGTTCAAACGAGAACACTAACTATTTAAGAAAACACAAAAACAATAGTTCACGTACAAAATCACATGTGATTTTGCACTACTCGATAAATTCGGGACGCGGGCGATGTGCAGCGCGACTCACAGGTCCCGTGAATCACATGTGATTTTGTATGTACTCGATTGTTTTCGTATTTTCTTATATAAATGTTCTCTTATGAACCTACCTCTACAATTTATATATACAAAAAGCTTGGTGAGTGGTGACAAACTTTAGTTCATTTGTAGTACTTGCTCTATCAATGGCAGTTTGTAATACAAGTTTTTTCTTTTTTAATTAAATATTAAGGAATAGGATGAGTATAATCATTCTTATTGTGTTTTTCATTAATATTATATATAGCAATCATCATTTTATTTTAATAATTGTTAATTGTAGTTTTTTCATTCGTTTGTTGTTTCATGTCAATATTCATAAAGCAAGAATGTAGATTATTATAATTTAAAATTTTAAGTTTGTTTTTTTAAAATCAATATAAAAAAGCCAAAAAAACACAAGTAATTATTAATTGGTAATAGAGATATTTCCACGAATCAATTTTTAGTTTGTCATTTGTCGATATGGCATACAACGTACTTATCTATCAGAAATAATACAACAATATCATAAATTAAAATGGCATCCATCCACATATACATTCTTAATGCATTATAAATATTAGTCGATCAATTTTATGTCACTTAAGTTCTTTTTTATAAATTATTTTTATTGATTATAATATAATACGTTATTTGTATTTTAGAAATATGATGAAAATTAATACTATAATTGTATCAACTTCAATGCATTACCTCATTAATCATGACAAACATATTATAATCTATAAGTATAAATGAATATATAAATTTAGACCTCACATATTTTTATATATATTTCAGTAAATTTTCTTTACACACTAATATTCATTGGTTAACCTTAACGAATTTTATTTTTTCTTAATTAATTTGTTCAAATTAAAGAAGATTTTATTTATAATCAAAACAAATTTATAATTGAAATTATAATATGACAAAATTGGGGTGGGCTACCTTTTCCCCGTTATCTTATCCATGTCGATCATCAATTTAAGTGACGTGTGATACTCGTGACTTTAACTTTGATTTGTTTGATGTTCAAATTAAAAAAAAAAAATCAACATTTTATTTATTAATAAAAAAAATAATAAATCATTTGAAAATTAAATGGTTGACTTTTTTTTTTCATGATTTTTGAATACAAAATGTTTGTATTTTAACTTTTAAAATTCTTTTTTTTTTATCATCAGAATATAGTTTTCCTTTTTGTTATTTAACTTTGTATTAATTATAAATATGTATTTTAGGATGTAGATATTTTTATATCAAACGATAAGTCGATAACTTAGCCACGATCGAATCGTCTAAGTCACCTCATAAGTCGATCTAACGTTGACATCATAAAAAGGAAGAGAAGAGTGGCTGGTGGGGTCCTTTCACTTCTTTGTTGGTCGACTTCTCATCTATGTATGTCAATCATGATTCAAAGGTTGACCACCTACAACCCTTGCTAATAAATCACGATTACAAATTACTTTTCTTACAGTTTTCTTTTTAACAACTCAAATTATATATAATAAATGAGAAAAACAGTTAGTTAAAAAAATAAATACACATGGTTAATGGTTTAAAAGTCACGAGAATCTCCAATAGAGGTAGCTACGTTATCTAAGGTAGAGTTGCAGTAGTGGATGACATCTTGAAGAAGCTGTTGAGAGATGTACGTATGTAGGCATCGGAACAACGGACGGGGGACGTGGGCTCTACACATTGGACAACTCGAATGGTGTTTCAGCCATGTATTAATGCAGTGAGCATGGAACTGGACGCCATGATCGCAGTTTGGAAGGTTTCTATACTCATCCACTTCACAAAGACACACTATGCAATCAAACCTTTCTTTCTCTACTGCTATTGCCATGGTTTTGTCCACCAACTTTAACTGCAACCCACCTTGCCACTGCCATTGCCATATTGATGGTACAGGTATTGTTACTTGTTGTCGCCAAAGCAACAAAAAAGCCACCACAAAAGTGGACGTGCCACCAACAAATGCCACCCTCATCTCCGTCGTGTCCATGATTCTCAATACTTGATCCATTGTTGGGAGTTAGGGAATTAAATGAGTTGTTTTAATTTGGATTAAATAAGGAAGGTGCATGTATTTATATGTGTATTAATATTATGAACGAGGTAGTAAATATGAGTAATAAGATGATCAAAAGACCGTTTCAAATGGTTTATTTAGTTGGAAAAAAGAAAGAGATTGAAGTAAAGGTCAATGGGTAAATTACAAAACATGGGTAAAGTTTATTCAGATCGTTCAAAGTTTGACCGACATTTGATTAATTAATAATTACGTGTCACCAAAACCCTTTCCCAAGCAAGCAACTACACGTCTCATTTCTTTTTTCTCTTTTCTATCATTGTTTTTTAGGAATATGACTCAGTCATTAAAGAATGAAACTATATTGTAAATTAAATTTATTGTATACAAAAGTTTAAAAATACTAAAACTATATAATTATGTGACCACTATGGTACATCGTTCCCGACATTTTTTAGGTCCTGGACAAGATATAAAAATTGGTCCTCGATGACTACGAAATTATTTTCAATATATTGTTTATATCATCAAAAATAATATTGAATTTAAGAAATACTGATAATTCATATAAAATCGTTTTTCCCGGTATTCCTAGCCCAAGATCAATCAATAATTATTTCTAAATTAATATTATATACCATATCATTTTTACATAACATCGTCAATCAATTCACCATCAAAGGCATCTTATGATATACCTTTAATATATAGATTGAAATCATTTGACGTCACTATGTTGACCATTCAGAGTAACACTTTAAGTAAATCAACATAAATCAGTTGATATTCCACATGTTACCTGATGTTAAATTTTTTCATCATCAGTTTAAACTTTTAGGGTTAGATTTTTTTTTTAAAGAACCATCAATATTAGAATCAAAATTCATATTGGTTATAGTTTGAAATCTTATTCTTGTTTTAGATATATGAGAGTACTTAAGATTCATGCACCCAATATTAGATAATAAGGATTCAATAATGTATGAAAAAGGAAGACTTTGAAATCCTAAATATAGATATATGTTGAGTCATCTCATATAGTTTGGAAATTGTTTTCAAAAGCTAAGAGTTTTCTTAGTTAATAAAAATAAACATACTATATTCTAACACAATAATAAAATTCATGCGGATGGAATAATGAAAAAAATATGTGGAAGATGAGTAGTATATGTAGTATATATCAAAGATTATAGGCAAAAATAGTTTTAGATATTAGTACTAGATAAAAAAAATTAAAGAAACAATAAACAATGCTATAAAATGAAAAATTAAATAACTTTTTACAAATTTGCTTGTCCAATGTTATTTATTAATACATGTTTGGACCCTTAATATAATATTAAATTCTTTTTGGGTCCTATTATATACTAAAATCTTTTGGGTCTTATTATATACTAAATTTTTTTAACTACTAGTAATATATAATATATACTAAAAAAATTTGGGCCCCTATTTTCTTTGGGCCTTGGGCATATGCCCGGCCCACCCTCCCAGGGACGGCCCTGCATATGCATAAACTTAATTAATGATGATAAAAAAATAATAAACAATTTAGACCACCTTTGAAAATAAGGGGTTTTGACCCAGTTTGACCAAAGAGGTCCTACTATTTTAATTAAGTTTTTATTTACAAAATATATCATTTTTATTTATATCTTTTTCTTTTTAATACCATATCATATTTTATAATAAATTTACCTATTGTAAATATAACTAAATTTTATATTTTTTTTTAACATTATTTCAATATTAAACAATAATTAATTTAAATGGTTTATCTTCGGGGAAGGAAGAACTCCATCAAACTTGTGTAAAATGAATTGGGCTTTGTTTTGGTGTGGAGAACCTTGGATTGTATGGGTTGGGCCGAGTATGGAGTGAAGTGAGCATCAGCCTTTGGGCTCTATTATAACCAGATCCTACTTAAATTTATTATGGCCAAGTATTGGGCCAAAAAGATGGATTAAGAAGATATTGTTGGTTGAATAAATTGGTTGGGTATTATTTTTAGATCAACAAATAATTTGTGGTTAGGAAATTCATGTGGTATTAATTTAATAGAATTTGAGTTGACAGTGAAATATGTAAGTGTAACCATCGCTTTTAGATTCAAATTAAATGCTAGGTTGAAACTTGGTCAGATTGAACTTGGGAAGTCAACTAATAGTCTAGATGTGTTATAAAATGCATGTTTGGTGTTGTTAATATAGAATACCATAAACTTGTTATCTGATTCGTGTTGAAAAACTTAAATCAGATAAGTTTTATTGATGTTGTGCAACTCACCAAGCACTATGTACAAGTTCTTGAAACATAGATATGTGGATTAATATGAACCACATATCTTGGAAGACTTGCATGGGAAATATGGATGACAACTTGCATCCATATGACATCATCCATATGTCATCCTCCATTTTTCCCCTATAAATACTTGCATCCATTCCATTCTAAAACACACCAACAAGAAGTTAGAAGTCTTCTTTCTAACTTTCTTCTTCTTCTTCTTACTTGTTCCCTTTTGTTGATATATATATATATATATATATATATATATATATATATATATATATATATTGTTTTGGGGGAACATTTGGTTAGCTGATTTGTTGATCCAAGGATCTCGTAAACACGTTGTAATTTCTCCCGGTTGGTAATATAAAGATCTCTCTCTCCCTGTGGATGTACACTATCACACTGATAGTGGAACCACGTTAAATATTGCTGTCTCGATTTACTTGTTGTTTTCGTTATATTTTATCGTATATTCGATAACTGCTATATTTACGCTTGTGGATCGGTATGAATCAATAGACCAAAATATACAATATTTAGATCTCGTTATTCCGCATTTGTTGTAATGGGTCAGTTGCACGTGATTTATTGTTATCATTTTTTGGGACCATAAATCACTTGAAATACGATTTTGTAACTGCCACCGACCCTTACAATTCGCACCCCGGGAGTGTAATTATATTGTGAGAATGATTATTTAAAGATGAGAACTTCAGGTGAATTTTATGCGAATTATTTACGAGTTACATGCAATTGTTTTGCTAGGATTAATAAATGTCCATACTGTATGTTAAAGGTTATTGTGAATGATTTGAAGTATGCAAGTAATCGTTTTATGCTTGAAAATGCATGAACAGTTATTTATTGTAGATTGTGATATGTATGGCTTGCCATTCACTTGCATAATGGGAGCAAGGGATAGCTGTAAGGACAGGCAAATGGACCAGCATACATTTTATAGCTGGAAATCCCAACAGCTATAAGTTCATTTGAGGGCGAAACCGGTAGTTAAGACTTAAGAGGAAGAAGTTCACAGCTGGCAAACAGTGGCGACACGCGGGATTTTGGACGCAAGAAATTGTAGTAATGAGAGGGTTCGATTGAGGGAGTTTGTGACTGCAACTTGGCAACCACAACTAGGTTTTTAAGGGGCTTTTGAAAATAGAAACAAAGAGGGTTGTTAGGGGTTCTATTTTTGGTTCTACGTCATGGTAAACATCGCTACTTTGAAAGGCTCTTGTTCACCGTTCTACATAACAACAACTATTGAGAGAAAACCAACAACATTAACTTTTTTTAGAAGTTATAACATTATTCTTCTGAATTTGCGTATTGAGAGCACCTTTAAAAAATATTATAAATAGAAAATGTTAGATGATGATGATGAAAGTGACGATGAATATGCTGAAGGCTTGAGACTTCGATATATTGATTGAGAGAATAAACTTACAATATGACAAAGTAATAATGAGAAAAGTTAACCTAGACTAGAAGATACAAGGGGCTTAAATACAGAGAATATATGGGCCCATGGGTCTTGGCCTTATACACATATATACACTAACATCCCCCCTCAAACTCAAGCGGGAGAAGAATGAGCCAGATGGAGTTTGGAAACTAGATCACGAAACCGTCCTGGTAGATGAGCTTTAGTGAAAATGTCGGCCGGTTGATCAATAGTTGAAATAAGAAGAAGTTGGATAGTCTGACGAGTCAAGTGTTGACGAACAAAGTGACAGTCAATTTCAATATGCTTCGTTCGCTCGTGAAAGACATCATTGTGAGCGATCTGAATCGCACTGTTGTTGTCGCACCACAATGGAGTTGGAGAATGTTGAGGAGCCCCAATGTCAGAGAGCAGCCAGCGTAACCACACAAGTTCTTGAGCCGTGTCAGCTAGTGCTCGATACTCAGCTTCAGTACTGGATCGAGCTGTAAGAGATTGTTTCTTGCTCCTCCAAGATATGAGTGAGTCTCCAAGAAAGAAACAGTAGCCGGTAGTGGAGCGATGATCAGTCATGTCACTGTCCCAATCAACATCAGAAAATCCTCGCAAGGTCAATGATGATGTGGATGTAAAGTGAAGATTGTGAAACATGGTCCCTTTTAAATATCGAATGATGCGTAGGACAGCAGCATAGTGATCGGAACAGGGTGTAGACATGAACTGACTGACGGGATGAACAGCATAGGCAATGTCAGGGCGAGCCACTGTCAGGTAAACAAGTGACCCCACTAACTGTCGATACAAAGTAGGATCACGCAGAGGAGGTCCAACATTCGGAGCTAAATGAAGGTTGTGCTCAAGAGGAGTGGATGCAGTTTTGTTGTCAGTAAGCCCAGCTTTTGACAAAAGATCTGAGGTGTATTTGGCTTGACAAAGATAAATTCCCGATGGATCTGAGAGCACCTCAAGACCAAGAAAATAGTGTAAAGAGCCAAGGTCCTTCATCTCAAAACAGGAGCTGAGAGATGACTTGAGATGAGTTATGCCTATAGAGTCACTGCCAGTATGTAACACCCTCAAATCCAGAAATAACAACTAATTTAAAATTTTCTAAATACACCGATAAAAGAATTATCTACAACCATAAATTAAGATTTAACCTCAATACAAACATTCATTCTATACAAAAGTCTATGATAAGAACGGGTGCTACTAAAACCCCATAATAGTCACTATCTCCAAAATTGCGGAAGACTTCACCAACTACTTACATTTACACAAAGCTAAGGCACAACTCTTCATAGCTGCTAGAACCAAACCCCAACTGGAACCTGATGCACATGCCGACAAATAAAAAGGTTAGGCTTAACGCCTAGTGAGCTCGAGAGTTTTTCAACATATATGAAATAATAGTTTAAAAGAAAGAATGCGGTTAAAAGTTATAGTCCTTCAATATGATACGTCTTACATGTGAAAACGACTCATTTCCAACAATATGCATTTTAGACAAAGAACACCAATTTGGACATTTTCCAAACCAAACTACTACAAAGATGATGATATCAATGTAAACCACCCATTCATAAATTAGCTTTAACCCAAAACTCACTCAAAGCGTAAATACAAATTGAACTCTCCATTTATGAAGATACGGTTAAACCTTATATCCCAAAACACCCAAAACACGGGCGGGGCATAATACTCAACCCATAAATCAAGGGTAAAACCCAATTATACAAAACGTCACCGAAAACTGGGATAATAAAACTCAATACCCAAAAACAATACCTTTCGGTGACGGGGGATTCCCGATTCCATAAAATGTGACGGTCCACAAAGTAAACCCATTTTATGTTGTTATGACTAGTCATATAAACAAAAGTACACGCAAAGGATGTCAGGCTCAGTGGCTTTAAACATACACCCACGGAAACTCGAGTTCAACCCCGTCGGGTTCCTACGTCCAGCTCCTCATCCAATATCGTAATACTTGAGCACGAAGGACTTATACCTCATCCGGTACCTTAACGTGCAGCACGAAGGACTTATATCTCATCCGATACCTAACGTGCCTCGACGTGGAAAACTAGTCGTCCCACGCCGGAACAATAAATACAAGCGCAAGGGATGTCAGGCTCAGTGGATTTAAACGTACACCCACGGGATTTCGAGTTCAACCGCGAACGGTCCTTATGTCGAGTCCCTCATCCAATATCACCACCAAGGCTCGAAGTCGAGCTACCAAAACTGGACAATTGTCCTAAACCCCAATCGAAATAAAAATACCAAGCTGCTGGCTTAGCAACCCATTGACTCATTGGTAAATGAAATAAAAATACAATAAAACGCACTCGACCAACGGATATGCAAACACCACGACTAAAGTAAGATTAGTTCAAAACTCAACATTAGTTGAAGTACCAATTTTCCAAATGAACTTATACTCTTATATCTTCCAAATGCTTCATAACATAGAATATGCAATTTCCTGCGCACGGGTCGTGCGCATGAAACAGTGTGCGGGTCAGTAGAGAACGCACGGGCCGTGCGCCCTCCCCTTTGAAAAACGCACGGGTCGTGCGCTGTGTTGGGAGGTGTGCAAAGCCTTGGCTAAATATCTCTTTTGGTTGAGATTTTCTAAAATCTCAGGGTTCTCTTTCTCTCTCTTCTTTTCTCTCTTTTTCTTATCCGGTCTTCAAGGCTCGTTCGGTTGCTAGTTTTCGGTGTTTCTAGCGAGGGGTCGGTGGTTTAAGCTTCACCTCTACGTCGTGGTCATTATCTGATTTTCCGGGTTTTATTCTGAAAACCTACCGGTGAGTTCCTACTATCATTTTACAAACTTTATACATGTCAAAACTCTTATTTGCGAAATCTGAAGTATTTCTACGGTATGATTTCATGTTCTATACATTTTGATATAAATGAGGTTTTGGTGATTTTCGGGGTTCCCGATCAGTTTTGACTAAAATGACGGGTTCCGCCTTATTAGAAGTAAAATGATGTTTACTTGCCCATGTTTGTGGCTTATTGAAAGAATGTATATAAACTGGTGTTATGATTTCTTTCTTACCAGCAGTTGGTCTGGAAAAAATGGCATTTTGAAATATAAATGTGTTGAAAGTTGTTTATCTAGCTTTGTTGGTCACATGGAATATTGTGACAAGTCATGACTATACTAGTGGATCCCTAGGTATCGAGTCGGCTTATGGCTGGGAAGGATATGCCCCTTCCGTTGTTATGACTGGGAAGGATATGCCCCTTCCGTTGTAGTTAGCTACATTTGATCCTCGGGGGCAACTTAGGTACGGTTATGTGAGACCCGATCCTAGCCATGGTTCAGATGTAGTCTAATGAACGAGTATGACATGGTTCCTTGGGGGCCCTCCCTCACATCGTAGTACGGACTGAAGAGTTCGTGGCCATGGTTCCATGTATTTAGCTCATAACTAGGATTTGGTGGTCTACTTTGTGTTACACCACAATCCTTGGTAAAATGGTCCGTTTGTCATTATTTAAACGAGTTTTGGACCGAAGAGGCCCGGTTGTGGCGAGATGTTATCTTTACGAACTAAATCTTTATGAAAAGATTCTTCATGATACTGATGTTTATATCTTTTGAGCTTTATAAACTGTATGTTCTCACCAGGCTTTATAGTCTGACACTTTTTCTCAAATGATGTGTATAACAGGTTTCCATTAGCGGTGGGTGCCGGGGGTTTTGGAGAGACGAGTTTTGAGTCTCGGGGCTTTGAAGTTGTTTAGTATTGTTGTTGGGCATTGTTAAGTCCCATTCTTTTGATGAAATCCTTGTATAGGATTGTATAGTCTTAATGACTGGTTCTGTTTATGGAAAGTTTATAGATTTACTTTCGTTATATTGTCAGGTTTCCAGGTTTTAATTTACTCTGATTTTTGAGGTGTTACAACAACTGCTTGTAATCTTATTTCTTGTTCTAGAATTTAGATTAAAAGGTTGTTATCTCTCTTTGGTCGTTGTTACAAACTTGTAATTAACTGGCATTTGTTATTCCCTTTTTGGGACGAGCTCGTGCTTTGGCATAGTCTTTATACCATATTTCTTTCGGAAATTTTTGTTAGTCTCAATTTTTGGGGTGTTACAGATCCTGTACAACACAACCAGAAGAATGAAATAAAATGATCAGATTAGATTCTAGAAGTTGCGCAATCGAAACTAAGCTCAGATATAGTTTCGGAACATTTAGAACATCCGGTAATTGTATATGAGGAGTGGAGACATTTCCACTAAAAGATATCGGTAGGCCAGTGTTGTCAGTAGTTCGTACTGACGTAAAATGCTAAGGTGGTTTCTTAGAAACAAAACCATCAGTGCAGGGAGTCATATGATTGCAATACCCAGAGTCAAAAAGCCATGAGTTACATGATGCAGTTGAGTGTTGAGAATTCATACCCATAGCACCAGACATGATCTACTCCATGAGCTCCTGATTGCGACACATCAGTTCCATGAGGTCAGGTGAGGAGACTGGAGAGACCTCGTTATCAGCGAGAGTAGACCCAGCAACAGCGTGAGTCCGGTTCTGAGGGCTAGAGTTCTTAGGGCAGTCAGACTCATAATGGCGTAGATGAGTGATACCACACCGACGTCACTTGCGAATAGGACAATCAAGGAGAAGATGAGCAGTAGAATGGCAAAAGGCATACTCAGATGTGTTCGTCTTTCCCACATATTTGGAATGGTTGTTGTTGGTCCATTTACCTTTGGACTTGGGATGAGACGTGTAGAGAACGCTATCAGTAGTGGGCATCTTTGAGCGCATGTGAAGACGAGTTTCTTCACTTAACAATTCTGATATGGCTTCTTCAAGAGTAGGTAGCGGCTGCCTATGAAGAAGAGAAGCACGAACATTCTCAAATTTATCAGTAAGACCCATCAGAATGGTTATCAAATGTAGCTGGTTGAAGTAGGTTGTGAATTGTTGAGTGGTTTCATCAAAAACTTGTGGTGCTCCAAAACTTATATGATCTCTGAGATACTGCATTTCAGAGATATAAGAGTTTACGGATTGATCAGGAAGCTGACGTTTATTCTGAAAGGTGGTCCACTGATAGAAATTTACCCTATTTTTTATCCACTTTTTGACAATTTTGAACTACTTCTCTTTTGCCATTGCGTCCTTTAGTTTATTTTCACAGTTTTTATCGTATAACTTTATTTTTATCACTTACGGCTAATAAATCCATCTTGTAGTGCAAATGCGGCAAAAATCTTATGTATTTATATATATATATATATATATATATATATATATATATATATATATGCGTATTTTAGGATCAAGATACGGCCGATTGGAGTCCAACATAACCGACGTGCGGATTTTACGAGCTTACAAACGCGGGCTTCAATACTTTTGATGGGCCGAAATTTTGAAGACGTTGGGCTAATTTTTTGGGATTCTACCACTACACACTTGGCCCATGTGATGCTAATTTGTTGATGACAATTTTGGGCTAACTTTTGTATTAGGTTAAATAATTATGTAGGCCAAATTGTGATGAGCCCAAGTATTTTTGAAGAAAGCCCATGACCCTTCTCCTAATCTTAGCCTATAAATAAGAGGCTTTGGCTTAGTATTTTGATCATCCCTTTTTCTCCTAGTAGTTGGTTGCTAGAGAAATCATCCATCCATCCTCTTGGTAAGTTATTTGCTACAAGTAACTTAAGCCATATTTTTCTCCCTTAGTTAGCATTAAGCAAAGTCTAGAGAAGTTTGAGAGGGTGAGCCATGAGCTCATGGTTGTAATCCTAGGCTCACAAGTTCAAACTCCCATCTTTTGGTAAGAATTAATATATGGTTACCTTGTCATTTTAAGTGTAGTATGATAGTTTTTCGTTACATTCTCGCAATTTTTACTCATCTCATCCGGTTCGATTGATCTTGGTTTTTATTTGGTTTTCACTACAATTTTAGTTCTATTACAAACCGGAAGTCCGATCAATCATTTCGGATTCCCAACCCCGTTTGGTTCACGGTTTGTAGTAGTATTAAAATTGTTCCGTGTTTTCAAAGTCTTAAAAACCATCCCGCTTATTACGTTAATTAAAGTAACAAATACCAAGGACTCTTGACATAACTTAAGGACTAAAGACACATTTAAAACAAGACTTTCTTTAACTAATGGTAAATTAGTTGGTAAATCGCAATTATATAATATTATTCTAACGCCGTGTAGTTAACTAGATTTAATTTCCTATAATTGTAGTATTTGTAGTTTAATATTGTCATTGTTCTCAAGTAAGTTAATTTTTCTAGTTCAAGTAGGGATTTTAGTTACATGCATAGTTGATAAATCATTTCTTTTAAGGTTAATTAACAAGTAGTTGACGTAATTCTCATTTTCTGTAATTGCTTTTACAATCTTTAAAATTAGGATTTAAAATGATGATAGGCTAACCGTCTCAGTTCGGGGTAAAAAGTAAAGTTGGGACCGAGACCGATAAGAGAATAAAAGGTGTATCGTATCGCATGATTGTCCAAAGTTATTTAAATCATAGTTATATTTTATGTCAAAATACAACTGATCAACTGACAATTGGTTCGTTTTATGACGGCTTTTTTAAGTTACATAAAATATCAACTCTGAGATAACAAAGGAATGCGATCTCGTCTTTTATTTAATTATTAAATTCGTCCCAACGGATCTTTATACCCTGCACTCTTTTTAAATTAATTTCTCAGTAGTTGTTACTCAAAACCCCCAACCAAAATATTGTTTTCGAATTCGCCATCTGAGACTCGCTTTTACAGACCCGACTTTCAAGAAGAACTTTTTCACGCTTTTCCTGTGGGATCAATATTCGGTACTTTGTACCATTATTACTTGTTAAAAACGGTAGTAGATTGAGATGTATACGTGCGTCAAGATCTACTTATTTGCATTTTAAAAAGGCGTGAACACGAAATACCGCAACAAGTTTTTGGCGCCGTTGCCGGGGAAGCACGCTAGAAGTTTTTCTTTTTAAGTAAGGTTTTTAAAAGTGAGTTTTTTATTCCATCTATTTTGAAAAGAAAAGAAAGAGAATAGAATATATATATATATAACTCAAAAAAAAAAGTTCATGCCAAGATTGTCTCACGGTGAAATTTTCCAATTTGATCCCGATATTGAACGAACATTTAGACAACGAAGATGAATCCAAAAGGCTAATTTAGTCTTAAATTCATTCCGAAATGTCTGAACATGAATATATGACGGATGAAGAACCAATCCCCGAGGTAAATCTAAATGGGCATCAAAACAATCAAGAAAATAATAATAACCGGAGAAATCGAGATAGAGAAATTCCCAATAATCACGAAGATTTTAATAATCATGATGATCCAAATGAACCGCCATTAATAAATACTGATGATGAGGAACAAAACATTTTTCGGTTAGCAAATTCTAAAGATGGTGGGATTATGTCTTACGTTGTTCCTGTTTTAACCCAGTTACATTCAGGAATTCTTAAACCAACTTTGCAAACCCACCATTTTGAACTAAAACCGATAATGTTTCAGATGTTGCAAACTAACGGCCAGTACGCTGGTTTGCCAGCTGAAGATCCCCATTCTCATCTTCAGTCTTTCATGGAAATTACAGACTCTTTTAAATTGCCTGGTGTACAAGACGATGCTCTAAAACTAAAACTTTTTCCATACTCTCTAAGAGATAGGGCACGGTCTTGGTACAACTCGTTGAAACCAGATTCTATAATTACATGGACCCAAATGGCAGAAAAGTTTTTAAAAAAATATTTTCCACCCACGAGGAATGCTAAGTCCAGAAATGAAATTTGCACTTTTAGACAAATGGACGATGAAGCAGTTCCTGATGCATGGGATAGGTACAAGGAGCTATTGAGAAAATGCCCTCATCATGGCATTCCGTACTGCATTCAGCTAGAGACGTTTTACAGTGGTTTAAATACTGCTGCTAAACAAATGCTCGATGCTACTGCACACGGAGCTTTCACAGCTTGTACCTACAATGAAGGATATGAAATCCTTAAAAGAATTTCAAACAACAATGGTCAATGGGATGATCCACGTGCATTACCTAGAAAAGCAACAGGGGTACAAGACACAGATGCTTATGCATTATTATCTTCACAGCTGGCCGACATGGCATCTTTAATCAAAAACCTTAATGTTGTGCAAGTTAATATTGTGGCACCTACCTCTACTGTACAGTCTATGCAGTGCACCTACTGTGGAGAGGGTCATCATTTTGAACATTGTCCTGGAAATCCCGAGAGAGTCAATTATGTCAACAGTAACAACAAGGGTGGACATTTTTCTCAAACTTATAATCCTGAGTGGAGAAACCATCCAAATTTTTCTTGGCACAGTCCTGCTCAAAATCCACCACCACCAAAGTTGCAAGGACAGACAAATTTTCACCAACAGTCTCATCACAGACCTAACCAACATGTGAATTTTCAGAATAATCAATCTGGTTATCAACAAAAGTCAAACTGGCATGCTGACTCATCTACTTCTTTGGAAGCAATGATGAAAGCATTCATGACCCAAACACAGGCATCAATTAAAAACCTGGAGACCCAGGTGGGTCAAATGGCTTTGGAAATAAGGAAACGTTCTTCAGGTTGTGACATTGAGAAATGGACAGGACTTACCAGAAAATATACAAAGAGAAATAAAAAAGATAGACAAAGAAGGACCTGAAAAGAAAAACACAGTTTTGGATGCTGCTCAACCCTGTGTGAGCACGGGCCCTGGAAACACTGTAGGGCCCAGTGAAACTCCACCCCTTCCAAAGAAGTCAGACTATCCAACATTGTTCCCAAATGAACCCAAGGCAGATCAAAAAGAAAATAAACAGACCGTTTTGGATGTGTCACAATCTGGTGACAGTCCCAAAATTCCTTGTGATAACAGACCTGTAGAACCAATTACAATTACACCATCCACTAAGGTAGACAAGTTCTCACTGACTGTCCCAGCACCTACCCCTCAAAAGACTACATCTCCTACTCCGGTTCCTCTCTATATTCCTTATCCCCAGAGATTAAGGAATCAAAGGGATGAACTGCAATTCAAAAAGTTTTTAGACGTTTTTAAACAGTTGCATATCAATATACCTTTGGTGGAAGCCATTGAACAAATGCCAAATTATGCAAAGTTTTTAAAGGACATTTTAAGCAAAAAGAAAAAGTTGAATGAGTATGAGACTGTAGCTCTGACTGAGGAGTGCAGTGCTATGTTGTCTAGTAAAATTCCTCCAAAGTTAAAAGATCCAGGAACTTTCACCATCCCCTGTTCCATAGGAGGCAAAGAAGTAGGAAAAGCTCTATGTGACTTAAATGCCAACATAAACCTAATGCCTTTATCTATTTTCAACACTTTGGGCATAGGAGACGCTAGACCTACCACTGTTTCACTCTTATTAGCAGATAAGTCCATAGCTTGGCCTAAGGGTAAGATTGAGGATGTCCTTGTCCAGGTTGATAAATTTATTTTTCCTGCAGACTTTATCATCTTAGATTTTGAAGCCGACAAAGACATTTCCATTATCATAGGAAGACCATTCCTAGCAACAGGCAGAACTCTGATAGATGTCCAAAAAGGCGAACTCACCATGAGAGTTCAAGACCAACAAGTGACCTTTAATGTTTTGGACTCCCTCAAATTTCCTGAAGAAAGGGAAGAATGTTCTACCTTAAGTTTGATTGAATCTTGGTGTCAAGACCAAAGTTTTGGGGAGGTTTTGGGAATGGAGGAATCTGATAGTGAAGAAGACACAGTCACACAGCAGAGTTTGAGGAATTAGAAGACATTCAGGTTACATCTGCTATTGAAATTTTACATAGCGAGGATCGGAAAACACTTGTTCCTTCCATAGAATGTGCTCCAGACTTAGAACTGAAACAACTTCCCTCACATTTGAAATATGCCTTTTTAGGAGAACCAGGGAAGTTTCCAGTCATTATTTCATCATCATTAGAGTATGATCAAGAAGAAAAGCTGATTGCCATGTTAAAACTACACACCAAGGCCATAGGATGGACAATTGCTGATTTAAAGGGCATAAGCCCAACCATTTGTCAGCATAAAGTCATTTTGGAAAACAAAGACTTCACCTCTATTGAGCCTCAAAGAAGACTCAATCCAATGATGAAAGAAGTGGTTAAAAAGGAAATTTTGAAATGGCTTGATGTTGGCATAATTTATCCTATTGCCAGTAGTACATGCGTCAGTCCTGTACAGTGTGTACCAAAGAAAGGTGGAGTTACTGTGGTAACCAATGAAAAAAATGAATTAATACCCACTAGGATTGTATCAGGTTGGAGGATATGTATGGACTACCGGAAGCTTATCCAAGCTACCCAAAAAGACCATTTTCCATTACCCTTCATTGACCAGATGTTGGACAGACTAGCGGGGAAGGAATTTTATTGTTTCTTGGATGGTTACTCTGGTTACAATCAAATTGCCATTGCACCGGAAGATCAGGAGAAAACAACCTTTACTTGTCCTTATGGGACCTTTGCATTTAGAAGAATGCCCTTTGGACTTTGTAATGCCCCTGCCACTTTCCAAAGATGTATGATGTCCATTTTTTCTGACATGCTTGAACAATCCATGGAAATTTTCATGGATGATTTTTCTGTATATGGGACATCATATGATATGTGTTTACAAAACCTTGAAAAAAGTCTTAAAAGATGTGAAGAAACAGATTTGGTTTTGAAATGGGAAAAATGTCACTTTATGGTTAAAGAGGGCATAGTGTTAGGGCATCTCATTTCCAATAGAGGTATTGAGGTTGATAAGGCAAAGATGGAAGTAATTGCAAAGTTTCCTGAACCAACCACTGTAAAAGGAATCAGAAGTTTTCTCGGACATGCAGGTTTTTACCGGAGGTTCATAAAAGATTTTTCCAAAATATCCAAACCTCTGTGTTCACTATTACAACATGACCATGCCTTTAATTTTGATGAAGATTGTAAAAAGGCTTTTAAAATTTTGAAAGATGCATTGGTCACTGCACCTGTAATAGTGACACCTGATTGGTCCTTACCTTTTGAAATAATGAGTGATGCAAGTGACTGGACAGTTGGAGCAGTTCTGGGACAAAGAAAAGATAACGTCTTTCATTCCTTTTATTATGCTAGTAAAACCCTCAATGAAGCCCAAATCAATTACACTACCACTGAAAATGAGTTATTAGCTGTGGTTTTTGCTTTTGAAAAATTTAGATCATACTTGATGGATGCCAAGGTAATTGTACATACAGATCATGCTGCCATCAAGTATCTTATTTCCAAAAAAGATGCAAAACCTAGGCTAATCAGGTGGGTCTTGCTTTTGTAAGAATTTGATTTGGAAATCATTGATAGAAAGGGTATAAATAATCAAGTGGCTGACCACTTGTCAAGACTGGAAAAACAAGATGAAAAGGCACCTAGTGATGGCATATGTGAGGTTTTCCCCGATGAAAGAATTTTGGCCATACAAACTGCAACACCTTGGTTTGCAGACATTGTGAATTATTTGGCATGTGAGATCATTCCTAAAGAATTTAACAAGCATCAAAGAAAGAAACTGATTTTTGACTCCAAAAAGTTTTTGTGGGATGATCCATTTCTCTTTAAAATCTGTGTTGATCAAGTAATAAGAAGATGTATTCCAAAAGAGGAAGTAACATCTGTTTTACATCATTGCCATAGTGGACCATGTGGTGGACACTTTGGTGGAGATAGGACAGCAGCAAAAGTTTTGCAATCAGGCCTATACTGGCCTACTTTAAATAATGATGCTCATTACTTTGCAAAAAGTTGCAATGAGTGTCAGCGGAGTGGAAATATATCTCAGAGGAATGAAATGCCTTTAAACGGAATTTTAGAAGTAGAATTATTTAACGTTTGGGGCATTGACTTTATGGGACCATTTCCACTCTCCAATAACTGTGCCTATATCCTGGTTGCTGTAGACTACGTGCCAACATGGGTGGAGGCTATGGCTTGCCACTCAAATGATGCTAAAATAGTTGTTAAGTTCCTGCAAAAACATGTATTCACTAGATTTGGCACGCCTCGTGCCTTGATTAGTGATGAAGGCACACACTTCATAAATAAAGTATTAGAGGATGTACTTGAGAAATACAACATTCAGCATAGGGTGGCAACTGCTTACCACCCGCAAACGAATGATTTAGCTGAATTGTCCAATAGGGAGATAAAAGGAATATTAACTAAGGTAGTTAAACCACACCGAAAGGACTGGGCCTCCAAACTGTATGATGCCTTGTGGGCCTACCGGACTGCTTACAAAACCCCTATTGGCATGTCCCCTTACAAGCTGGTTTTTGGGAAAGCTTGTCACTTACCTCTCGAGTTAGAGCACAAAGCCTATTGGGCTATCAAGGAACTTAACATGGGTCTGGACGACACAAGAAATAAAAGATCTTTACAGTTGTGTGAATTAGAGGAACACATAAATTTTTCTTATGAAAGTGCTAAATTATATAAAGAAAACACAAAGAAATGGCATGATAAGAAAATTTTACCAAAAGAATTCACTGAAGGTCAGCAGGTCCTGCTTTTTAATTCCAGACTCAAGTTGTTCTCTGGCAAGTTGAACTCTCGATGGACCGGGCCTTACACAGTTTTTAAAGTATACCCTTATGGCGTAATCGAGTTAATTGATCCAGACAGGGGTACCACTTTTAAGGTGAACGGGCAAAGAGTAAAACCTTTTATCGAACCCTCAGTATTCATGCAACAACCCCTTGAGGTTGTCCACCTTCGAGAATAAAGAATTGTGTGAATTCTTGGATTTTTTTTTAGATCAAAAAATGTGTAAATATCTTTTTATAAAAGAAAATAAAATACAGCTTTCGAAAAGTTTCATGGTGTTGATTTAAAAAAAATAGAAAAAAGTAAAAAAAAAAAAGTAAATATATTTTTGAGAAATCACGCGATGATGCAAATCGTGCGATGTTGGCAAAGGAACATCCGGAGATCGTTTCACGCACCGCACCATTCCCACTCCATCTTTTATGGGAACCAACGGAGCGCCCACCTACTCATCATGAGTAGGGCAGGTTCAATTTTCTTATCGCATGCCCTTTACTTTTTAGAATAATTTCGCTTTTTCTTTATCATGCAAGTGTCGGGATTAATTTGTTTGTGATACGATGTGAATTTTTTTCTTACAATCATTTTGCACACCATTCACATGCTTTTCATACTTGTTTCATTTTATGGTGTGATAGCCATAACAAGAGGCACGTCTCTCACAACGATTTTTTTTATCACTAGAACTAGCCCCATCATTTTTTGCTCTCATCCTTTTTGTTAGAATCCATGCAACTCATACACGTTCTTCACCTTTCGTGGGTTTGTGATTACATCTTTATTCAAATTCAACGAGAACGTTGAATCATTCAAAGTTTTTTTTGGGGGGGGGAGAGGGATGATATGGATACACATTCACATTTTTACCCATATCATTCCCTATACACAATTCTCTTTGAAAATGTGTGTCAAATGCACACAAAAAAAATCAAAAAAAAATCATGCAAAAAGAAGCAAAGCTTCGCAATTGATTTTTGGTGCACCCAAAAGTGTCAAAGACACTAAAGTGACCAATGTGCCCAAACCAGCAACTCGAAAAAAAATGGAAATAAAAATGGCTAAAGTTTGGGCCATATGAGCGAAAGAAAGTGATTAACATGACATGAGAAACATGAGAGAGCCAATCTCATTGTTGCATTATGGATTCTAATTTGGCAAGAAATCATGTGGCTAGCTTATGGATTGGTATTTATTAGAATCAAGTAAGAGAAGGCGTTTTGTGAAGGGCTATCAATACTCATGATGCAGACTTGTTGAAACAAAATGTGGTTGTGTGTACAATGGTTTGGAAGGAATTATGCTCATTTTTTTTATCAAAGAAATGTTTAGCTCAAAAATTGTTTTTAATAAAGTTGCTCGAGGACGAGCAACAGTTCGAATTTGGGGTTGTGATAGGGTAAATTTATTTACCATATTTTTTATCTACCTTTTGACAATTTTGAGCTACTTCTCTTTTCCCATTGTGTCCTTTAGTTTATTTTTGCAGTTTTTATCGTATAACTTTATTTTTATCAATTACGGCTAATAAATTCATCTTGTAGTGCAAATGCGGCAAAAATCTTATGTATTTATATATATATATATATATATATATATATGCGTATTTTAGGATCAAGATACGGCCGATTGGAGTCCAACATAACCGACATGTGAATTTTACGAGCTTACAAACGCGGGCTTCAATATTTTTGATGGGCCGAAATTTTGAAGACGTTGGGCTAATTTTTTGGGATTCTACCACTACACACTTGGGTCATGTGATGCTAATTTGTTGATGACAATTTTGGGCTAACTTTTGTATTAGGTTAAATAATTATGTAGGCCAAATTGTGATGAGCCCAAGTATTTTTGAAGAAAGCCCATGGCCCTTCTCCTAATCTTAGCCTATAAATAAGAGGCTTTGGCTTAGTATTTTGATCATCCTTTTTTCTCCTAGTAGTTGGTTGCTAGAGAAATCATCCATCCATCCTCTTGGTAAGTTACTTGCTACAAGTAACTTAAGCCATATTTTTCTCCCTTAGTTAGCATTAGGCAAAGTCTAGAGAAGTTTGAGAGGGTGAGCCATGAGCTCATGGTTGTAATCCTAGGCTCACAAGTTCAAACTCCCATCTTTTGGTAAGAATTAATATATGGTTACCTTGTCATTTTAAGTGTAGTGTGATAGTTTTTCGTTACATTCTCGCAATTTTTACTCATCTCATCCGGTTCGATTGATCTTGATTTTTATTTGGTTTTCACTACAATTTTAGTTCTATTACAAACCGGAAGTCCGATCAATCATTTCGGATTCCCAACCCCGTTTGGTTCACGGTTTGTAATAGTATTAAAATTGTTCCGTGTTTCCAAAGTCTTAAAAACCATCCCGCTTATTACGTTAATTAAATTAACAAATACCAAGGACTCTTGACATAACTTAAGGACTAAAGACACATTTAAAACAAGACTTTCTTTAACTAATGGTAAATTAGTTGGTAAATCGCAATTATATAATATTATTCTAACGCTGTGTAGTTAACTGAATTTAATTTCCTATAATTGTAGTATTTGTAGTTTAATATTGTCATTGTTCTCAAGTAAGTTAATTTTTCTAGTTTAAGTAGGGATTTTAGTTACATGCATAGTTGATAAATCATTTCTTTTAAGGTTAATTAACAAGTAGTTGACGTAATTCTCATTTTCTGTAATTGCTTTTACAATCTTTAAAATTAGGATTTAAAATGATGATGGGCTAACCGTCTCAGTTCGGGGTAAAAAGTAAAGTTGGGACTGAGACCGATAAGAGAATAAAAGGTGTATCGTATCGCATGATTGTCCAAAGTTATTTAAATCATAGTTATATTTTATGTCGAAATACAACTGATCAACTGGCAACTGGTTCGTTGTGTGACGACTTCTTTAAGTTACATAAAATATCAACTCTGAGATAACAAAGGAATGCGATCTCGTCTTTTATTTAATTATTAAATTCGTCCCAACGGATCTTAATACCCTGCACTCTTTTTAAATTAATTTCTCAGTAGTTGTTACTCAAAACCCCCAAACAAAATATTGTTTTCGAATTCGCCATCTGAGACTCGCTTTTACAGACCCAACTTTCAAGAAGAACTTTTTCACGCTTTTCCTGTGGGATCGATATTCGGTACTTTGTACCATTATTACTTGTTAAAAACGGTAGTAGATTGAGATGTATACGTGCGTCAAGATCTACTTATTTGCATTTTAAAAAGGTGTGAACACGAAATACCGCAACATCCACAGTTGATACTGATGAGATTTTCCCGATGACGTGTACCGCTTGGCGAGAAAATCCCAGAGACTTTTGGCGGTGACATAGCCAAGAAACTGTTGGTTGATCTCAGGAGTAGTGGAGGCATTTATGAAACCCAGAATACGAGCATTATTGATGTCCCACTCATTCATGCGTTTTGCAAAATCAATAGCATTCTCAGTTGCTGCCTGAACTGGAAGTTTGGATGCACCAGTAACATAGGTGTAAAGCCCATGAGATTTTAGCAGAATTGTCATATGGTGATGCCACAGGATGTAGTTGCTACCATTGAAAACAACCGAGATGGAATTTGAGTGACTAAGATTGGCAGCCATGGATGCGACGAGAAATAGTTCAGATTTGCACTAGAGTGACCGGTATGGTGTTGCGACCGGTATGGACCGGTGTGAGGTTGCGACCGGTATGGACCGGTGTGAGGTTGCGACCGGTATGGACCGGTATGAGGTTGCGACCGGTATGGAGTGGACCGGTATGAAGTGACAGGTGTCCGTCGACCAGTGTTGAAAAGGACCGGTATCGACCGATATGGAGTTTGCGACCGGAGTTCTTCCGGTCTGCGACTAGGGTTTCGATTGTCGGCTTGATTCGAAGATGGGAAACAAAGAGGACTGTAACATCCGTAAAATGTGGGCACAAATTTATTTATTCTATATGTCAAAGTTTGTGGAGAAAATAAGAAAACAGAGGGGCCCAAGGTGTAAGATTATCAAAATGTGCCTAAAAAGGGACCTAAAACCCTATGTCCTCTTCATTTTCTTGTTCCTGGAGAAGGGAGATAACTTGTGTGGGTATTCTGTGTGTGTATGCGGCGAACCAAAGGAAGAAGAGAGGACCGATCGGAGTCGAGACTTGGAGCTCAAGATCTAAAATCACGTGGGGTTTATCATTTGGAGGTAAGTATCAAATTAAAATCCTTGTTTTCTTCCTATCGTTTTGTGTTAAGAGGATTTGGGTGATTTGGGATTTGGTTCGACACTGGATTTGATTTAAGGGTTTAGAGTGTGGCTAAAGACTTAATGTATCTATGTAAATGTAAAATAGATGGATAGAAATCGATTGATGTTTGGGTTTTATGGGATTAATGAATCGATAAAGGTAGGAAGAATAAAGATTTTAAGATGGAAAAGAGGGATCGAAGATTTACCTGTTAATCGCCGTCGCTGTTGTTGTATGGACCTCGACCGGACTCATCGACCGGGGTGCCCACCGACCGGACCCATCGACCGGGGTGCCCACCGCCCGGTGCCCCCATTGATCGGGGTGTCCACTTGACCGGGGTCGATCGGTGTCCTCTTGACCGGTGTCTTAGCGACCGGTGTCTTCTTGACCGGTTTTGTCCAGTATGACCTCAACCGTAGTTTATTCTCCCTTAGTCGATATTTGGTCTTGAAACTACTAAGTTTAAGATAGGATTTATAACGACCTTACTATACGGATTGTAGGGGTTCGAATTGTGCAAGGTTGAAGTGCGATCTGTGTGGAATTATTCTTCATAAGGTGAGTTCCCTAATTCTTTTTCAAACTGTGACTTATCTAAGTACTGGAAGTGGGTTATATTTCGTTGTTTATTATGATCACCTCTTCTATTGATCAAACAAAACTTTGATGTCGATTTAAGGTGGTTGCTTGTACTTCATGTGTACACGAGTTTTAATGTAGCAGGTTATTCGTTCATGTTATGACTAAACCTATACGCGTGTAACCATCGGGGATGGTTGAGTTGTGTGTATGAAATTTGTTTCCTTATATACGGATACGACATCGACATGGGGGGCGTATGGGGATCGACATGGGGGGCCCCGAGGACGAGTTGTCCTATACTTGCGAAAGATCTGTGGCACTTTGTGGTGAAATGTTATTTTTATCTACTTAATTGATTCTGTTGAATATTCTTATAAAAAGGACGAGGTTGGGAATTCACTAGACCTCTCGGTCTAATCCTCGTTTCTATTTTTTCCTTAAAACTCCATTTTCAGGTATCAGGATTTCTCCAGGGTCTTCTAAAGGAAAGGAGAAATGCTAGGAGTTAGCACGTTGGAGAGTTGGCCTTAGTAGCGGCATAGATGCTTTTATTATAGTTCTCGGTTGTAATAGACTTATTATCAGACTATGTAAATCCTTAATGATCAGATTTTGTATTGGAACCCGAGTTTGGGCATTTCACACATATTTTATTGTTGTAGATATTTTGGGTTGTTACATTTGGTATCAGAGCCATAGTTTAAGGGATTTAGGCGACCTATAGGGCCCTAAACTTAAACTTTAGAAAATGGGACACAACCGAGAAACTAGGATGCCCTAGGGGTACCGCTATAGGAACGTGTGTCTTGAGAGGTGGGGACTAACATGTAAGGTAAATTTGGAATTACATCTGGCCAATGTAATTGCGAATTTACAGGTTCATGTATGTGCTCGAAATACCACTCTATGCGTAGAGGTCAATAGAACGTTGGGTATGCGGGGATAGTTTAGCTTTCGCCGCGATCGGAAGGTTGTTTTGGTGGGGTTAACCTATGTAAGGGGTATTGAGATGGAAAAAATTTATAGTCATGTGTTGTTGACAATAGTTTGATGCGGTGCGTGAGATTGCTTACGTGAGGTTGATGATACACTTTAGGCGGAGCATTATCAAGGCAATGACAAACTAACCAAGGTGGAGCGACTTGTGCTCGAATTGGGTGAGGGTTTGATTAAAGGGAACTTTCAGTGTCAAGTAAGTTCCCATGATGGTAGTTGATGTGTTGATTTGTTCGGAAAGAAAATAAATAAAAGGTTTGGGTTAAGATTCTGAAAGGTTTAAATCCAAGGTTGGGAGAAAGTGGAATCTCATGATCTCCCATCCGTGATTGAATTAAACTATTAGTGGAACTGAATGAGGAGAAAATGTGATTGATTTATGGAACCATTGGGAATCAAAGACTGAAATCGTATAAATTATACACCAGGGCTCAAAGAGAGAACTTGGTGGGGGAATCTGTTAGATAGGGTGTGAAACATCAAAATTACAAGTTGTGGCCAGAACGAGAAAATGATCGCTAGCTAAAGTGTGGATGCCAGGATAAGCGGGTGAATGTAACAGTTGACCTCAAATGAGTGATTAGCCTACAATTACAAGTGAGTTCATGTTGAATGTGTATGAAGATGTCTCGAGAGTCTCTTCAAGATTTAAAGTGGATGCATGCAAATCAAACTCCATACTCTGGGAACTAACTTAATGAGTGCAAGTGGTGTTTAATCCTGAAAGGCAAACCTATATTTTTTTTTCTCCATTGGATAATAAAGTTTTGAACTTATTGATTTATGAATTATAGTATTTTCTTCAAGACAAATTAAACTTCATTGCGAAAAATCACGAAAATAGTTGGCTGCAAGTTGTGCAATCGAAATGGTTTGACACGTGATATCTTATAACCGCATGCGAGAACCAACTGTTTTAAACTCGGGCAAACGATTTCGTTCAAAACTTTCCTAGTGTATAGGGAAGATTTCTTTCCGTAGCGCGATTGTCACGACACTGTCTTATTTGGTCAAAATGGTATTTTATCGGAAGTTACATGCAAATTATGCTCGAGATCGTGATGCATAACCTGGAGTTATGAGAGTGTTGAGTCATTTGTGCTTAAAAATGATTTCAAGTATTACGCCTTTTGAACTTTCAATATGATAAATAATTTTCAATTATAAAAATGTCATGCATGAAGGCTATGAACTCAGAGGGTCGAGTGAGTTAGTGGTTTGAAGTACAAAAAAAGAGCCGAGAGAAGGGAATGTGTCGGTCAAGCCAGTGATGGGCTATTTATACTTTTGTTATTTATTGAGGAAAAGAGGGAAGATCGGTAATGTCGGAAAAAGGGGATATTGGCATCAATGGCACTAAGGTAGATGGAGCCTTGCTCAAAAGTTCATCTTGTGGTTATCAGTATTTGTCGAAATTGAAGCACAGTTTAAACGGGGTTGAGCCTGAGTTTGAATTATTAGAATGATTTCGTAAGTTAGATCTCGCTCCAAGTAAACTATGAACCTCTTTCAAGTGGAGACGGCGAAGTGTTAAGCTAAGCACGATCCATTGATCAAGGTAAGGTCCGTTAGAACATCTGGAGGTTTGGGGGTGGGCACTATGGGAGCATCGTCTTGTCGTTTTTCTTCACAGATCAAGGTTGGCAACTGTTTGAGATGTTGCCGAAGGAGTGGAAGGACAGACATTTAGAGAAGGTGGATATTGTCGGAGGTGAGGTAACCATGTCGTAATGTTATGGTAATAGAAAATGGTTGCTTGGGAGGGGAGTTGTTATTTGTGAAAAAATTTCAAGACCGAAGGGGAGAAGTGTTTAGCACCATTAAACTGAGTGCATGGGTTATATCGGGATAATGGGAGATGTGATACATTTGGATGAGAGAAGAGATGAGGCCAGGGGATGGGACTGGGTCTTGCATGCGAATAGGTAGTTATGAAGGCAAGTCTGGTTATGTGTGTGCATGATCATGAGGACTTGGTCTCGTCTCCTAACAAATTCAAGTGTAACAGTGTCAAGTGGTGTGAAGAAGGGGTGACTAGGTTTTATGAAAAGGGTTGCAAATGACGTATTGCGGGTATGATCAAATGGTTGATACTTTATGCCAGATTAAATGTGTAGTGGATTGTCGTTATACGGGGTGAATCATTTTGGGTCGTAATGTTGGATAAAGGTAAGCATAAATCCCGGTTGGAAATTTGAAAAGGGACCCTAATGCGACAAATGGGTTGGGTGATAAATGGCGACTATCTAGAAGAAGAACTCGTGTTTTCCTCGATTGCGGTGAACTGTGGGTTGGTTCATCGAATTCCAACAGAACGTTAATGGGAGTGTTTTATGAGATAAGTAGATCCCGATTGTTAGATTGAAGTCTGGAAGTTGAGAAAATGAGGCTAGTAAGTCGCCATAAGGGAGTAAACTGAAACTGAGAAGTTCGCCCGGTGGGACAGAAGAATGTAGAGTATGACTATGAGAGCCATCATTGCGAGTATTTGAACGTCACGCAAAATTATGAGGAAGTTACGGTTATGGGTTAGTAATAATCTGTGTGTGTCTGGTCGAAAACTTGTAATCCTTAGTAAGCCTTTCTCTGAAAGTAGTGGTCTATGTTTTCTTAGAATCAATGTAAAGTGGTTTATCGAGATGCTCGAAAGGGATAGATCGAAGAATGTAAGTAAGTATTAGTGTGATATGCATTTTGAGTGAGCATTAAGGTTGTTGTCGGGCAAGTTAAACTTGTAATGTGAGAAAGTATTGCTCATCTTGTATGGCAAGGGAAACCGAAATAAAATCTAGGGAAGTTATGGGCTATAGATGGGTTAGTGGTATTCGGTTATGTGTTTGGGGCGAGCTAAACTCTTCGACGGATTATCCGGGCACTGAATATGTGGGAAGTTTACGTTCGCAAGTATTTATGCAAATGTGCAAAGAGATATGTGGGGATGATATTTAGGTTGAGATATGCATGGTATGGACATATTGGTATTTATGGTTACGTGTAAAATGGGTATTATCAAGTAGTAGTAATCGACGTGGGGATGGGAGTAAGTATTACGGCAATGTGTATGGCCAGTGTGTTTTGATGTTGTGTAAATCGGGATTTTGTTACATGGGACTGTGTCGCAGTACGTTGGAAAGAAATGGACACTGATGTGATTATGGAATTTAGGAGAATAATGGATTTGGTGGTGTTCGGCCTTGCGCCTTTGGGTTTAACCCAATTCGACGAGGGAATAATTGGGCAAAAGAACGAAGGATGGTACATGGTTAGATATAAATATATGGATATCCAAAGGATTAAATATGGATGATGTGTCGGATAATGCTTGTCTTGCGGGGTGAAACTGTGGGCCATCAAAGATCTAGTGATCAGTGTTGTGTCATTACGGTTGGGTGTAATCATAGATGGCTTTACCAAGAATCGTATTGTTGAATGAAAGGAATCGGTACCTGTAACCTTGAAGTTAATGTGTAAGGGTGACACCGCGTCAAGATGGTGTTTTGGGGGGCTTTCTTTTGTGGGCGTGTTCAGAAAAGGGATGAAGGGCAAAGGGCAAAGGACATCAAAACTCAAGTTGGGGACAGTGTAATGTGGGTATTATCGCCATAGAGAGGAGTGGTCCGCTTTTGAAAGGAAAGGAAGTTAAACCAACGTTATCTTGGTCCTTTCAAAGTCATTGAGTGAGTTAGAGTGGCGTTCAAGTTGGAATTACCCTAAGAGTTGAAGGGTATTCACAACACTTTCCACATCTCAAATTGAGAAAGTGTCTCGCAGATGTGGATATGGTTATATCGCTGCAAGACATACGAGTGGATGAGAAGTTTAACTTCGCCGAAGAACATGAGTCTATCGTGGATCATAAGGTTAAGTGACTAAGGACAAAGGATATTAACTTGGTGAAAATTCAGTGGAAGTTTCACATAGGGCGAGAAGCTACATGGGAGTTAGAGTCGGAAATGGAAATTAAATATCCGCATCTCTTTGCCAAAGAAAATTCTGAGGACGGAATTCTTTTAAGGGAGGGAGAGTTGTAACATCCGTAAAATGTGGGCACAAATTTATTTATTCTAGATGTCAAAGTTTGTGGAGAAAATAAGAAAATAGAGGGGCCCAAGGTGTAAGATTATCAAAATGGGCCTAAAAGGGGGCCTAAAACCTGATGTCCTCTTCATTTTCTTGTTCCTGGAGAAGGGAGATAACTTGTGTGGGTATTCTGTGTGTGTGTGGCGAACCAAAGGAAGAAGAGAGGGCCGATCGGAGTCGAGACTTGGAGCTCAAGATCTAAAATCGCGTGGGGATTATCATTTGGAGGTAAGTATCAAATTAAAATCCTTGTTTTCTTCCTATCGTTTTGTGTTAAGAGGATTTGGGAGATTTGGGATTTGGTTCGACACTGGATTTGATTTAAGGGTTTAGAGTGTGGCTAAAGACTTAATGTATCTATGTAAATGTAAAATAGATGGATAGAAATCGATTGATGTTTGGGTTTTATGGGATTAATGAATCGATAAAGGTAGGAAGAATAAAAATTTTAAGATGGAAAAGAGGATCGAAGATATACCTGTTAATCACCGCCGATGTTGTTGTATGGCCCTCGACCGGACTCATTGACCAGGGTGCCCATCGACCGGACCCATCGACCGGGGTGCCCACCGCCCGGTGCCCCTATTGACCGGGGTGTCCACTTGACCGGGGCCGACCGGTGTCCTCTTGACCGGGGCCGACCGGTGTCTTAGCGACCGGGGTTGCCCGGTGACTTCTTGACCGGGTTTGTCCAGTATGGCCTCGACCGCAGTTTATTCTCCCTTAGTCGATCTTTGGTCTTGAAACTACTAAGTTTAAGATAGGATTTATAACGACCTTACTATACGGATTGTAGGGGTTCGAATTGTGCAAGGTTGAAGTGCGATCTGTGTGGAATTATTCTTCATAAGGTGAGTTCCCTAATTCTTTTTCAAACTGTGACTTATCTAAGTACTGGAAGTGGGTTATATTTCGTTGTTTATTATGATCACCTCTTCTATTGATCAAACAAAACTTTGATGTCGATTTAAGGTGGTTGCTTGTACTTCATGTGTACACGATTATCTTCTACTTCATGTCGATTCTGTTGAATATTCTTATAAAAAGGACGAGGTTGGGAATTCACTAGACCTCTCGCTCTAATCCTCGTTTCTATTTTTTCCTTAAAACCCCATTTTCAGGTATCAGGATTTCTCCAGGATCTTCTAAAGGAAAGGAGAAATGCTAGGAGTTAGCACGTTGGAGAGCGGGCCTTAGTAGCGGCATAGATGCTTTTATTATAGTTCTCGGTTGTAATAGACTTATTATCAGACTATGTAAATCCTTAATGATCAGATATTGTATTGGAACCCGAGTTTGTGCATTTCACGCATATTTTATTGTTGTAGATATTTTGGGTTGTTACATTTGGTATCAGAGCCATAGTTTAAGGGATTTAGGCGACCTATAGGGCCCTAAACTTAAACTTTAGAAAATGGGACACAACCGAGAAACTAGGATGCCCTAGGGGTACCGCTATAGGAACGTGTATCTTGAGAGGTGGGGACTAACATGTATGGTAAATTTGGAATTACATCTGGCCAATGTAAAACTATATCTTATTTATTTAGATCGAATAAAATAAAATATGGTTTTATGATTTGATTTATTGAATTAAAATTTTAATTAAGTTAGAGACGATTTAATTATATTGTTCTTTTAATATCATTGCAACAAACAAACTTATTGTTGATATTTTAACACAAAAAATGATTGAAAACCGTTGAGAAATGAACTATAATTTTATAATCTTAAAATTAGAAGCTTCAATTTTCATATTGTTTTTCAGTCAAAAACTCAAAATCAATTTTCATATTGTTATATATATATATATATATATATATATTTTTTTTTATTTATATACATGTGTGTGCATGTGTATAAAAATATTGTTTATATTTTTCTTATCAAAAAAGGACAAAAAATAGTCAAAATAACTAAAATGGTCCTTGATTTAACAAAGTTAATGAAATTGTTAGTCAGAAGAACCATGACCAAAATAAATTGAATACCACAAGAACCAAATCCACAATAAACATAGAATGAGAATCATGATCAAAAAAATCACTAAACCACATCGACCAAATCCACAATTCACACTCTAATATAAAAATATGTGGAAGATATTTAGCAACGTTTATTTGATGAAGCCCGTGCGGGCGTGTATTCATTCACTTAATGAGTGGCTGCGCCCATTCACATTTTCGTCGTTGACTATCATTTCCTTTCCTCTTTTGTTTTCATCTTCCTTTTTTCCAAATGGATCAATATAATATTATATATATATATATATATATATATATAAAAGATTGGATTCTCAATGAGATGTAAGTTATGAAGAAAAAAAAAAGTGTAAGAAAGGATCTCCACTTTTAATATAAAATATGTCGAAATAAAATGTATCGGATCAAACCCCATATCAAACGCGATTTATGGATGAGTTAGAGATTAAAGGTGATCATCAAGATCCCCCTTACATTCTCACATTAAGGGGTTGTTTGTTTTTTTTAAAATTCTCTTAATGACTCTTAAGTCTGAATCATTCATACATTTTTATACACCACCTCTTATTAATCATAACTAAAATATGACTTCAGACTTTAGACCTCTTAAAAAACAAACGACACCTAACTCTCTTTCACACTCTATATATATATAAGTGGTAATATCCAAACAAATATGTCTGCATCCTTAACCCATTTCTAAGTAAATAAATAAATAAATAAGATGAAAAAGGAAGCCATTTGTTTAATTTCATCATCACAAATTAAGAAACATGCCTTTGTATAAGAAAAAAAAGTATATATATATATATATTCTATTTCACATATGAAATATCTTACAAAATACTTAAAATTACATGTTTCTTCAACAATCAACAAAAAATCTTGAGTGTAAGTATACATGGTGTATATATGTATGTGTATATGTTGTCAGTTGTTTCATAGATGAATGATATCACAAGTAATTGCAACTCTCCGAAAGAGTGGACTGAAGACCCTGAGTAAAGGAATTGGTGAGCCAACCGGCCACGACCTTGAGAGCACCGGTGCCATAACAAGTCACGATATCGTAAAATTTCTTCAAGTAAAGGCTCTGGTTACGGGTGGTGTCTTGATCGGAACCAGAGACAGGGGTTCTACAGAGTGGGCAGTTTGGGTGGTCTTTCAACCATGCTTCTAGGCACTCGACATGGTATCCATGCCCGCACCTTTCGAGCATCGCCAACCTTTCTCCTGAGACCACCTCGGACAAGCACACGATGCAGTCGACTCGAGCGCAGTTAACGGTGAGCTCCTTGATTGTGATGTTGGGTGGGGTGTTGTGGTGGTCATGAGGAGGAGTTGAGGAGTGTTTTTGGAACCAAGACTTGATTGGTGTGGTTATGGAGTTGACATAGGCAGCTATCATAATCATCATCATCATCATCTTGATCTTTGATTCTTGATGAATGAATAATGAAAAGTATTAGTTTTTGTGAATTTGTTAAGAGATGTGGATCAGGGGAGAAGGTGTTTTGGTTTGGTGGGAGAAGTGGATGGTGTGCCTAATTTATAGTCACGGCCCCCATTCATCAAGATACTTTGGCTGATATTTGGGAAAAAAAAAAAAAAAAAAAAAAAACTTAATTAAGATTTGAATAGCTAGCATTAAATGAAAGGTGTGCTACATGTTATTTCTACATGAGGTTGCTGATACCGTGTTATGTTATAGTAGGCCAAGTGGGCAAAGGTCGGAAATCAATCATTAATTGCTCTTAACTAATTTTATCTTTGAATATAAGCAAATTAGCCTCTTTTTCTCTCTTCTTCAAACTCTAAGATAATTGTATTAGATGTTTACAAATATCATACATATTTTATACTATTAATTTATTGATAATTAACACCAATTAAAGACTTGATTGTTTTTTTCATTATATATACTAATAGTGATAGAAATGAATTAATTAAGGATGTGGATTTGTGAGGGAAGATGCATATATATGAAATTAAAGAGATGGATCGGAGAGCGTAGAATAAAATCCAATTGGTCAACTTGAAGGAGTCGGAGTCCATATTTATGAATATGTGGGGCTAGTTTCCAGAAATCTTCCGCTTTTTGAGTGCTGTTTCAAACTAGCTCAGCTCACAACATAAACGTTCCTTTACATATATATAGCTTTGACTTTTGAAAAAGTCAACAAAATCCTAACTAGCTAGTCAAACATGGATTTGTAATTAAGAATAGGATAAGAATGGAATAGGATGAATTCAGCTCAAACTTAACTAACCATATATCCATGTCAAGAGCTTGAAAGGATTAATTAGATCAAATTGTGTAATTAATTAAGGATTAGATATATAAAAGTGAGTACGTCATCTTAAAGTCTGAAATCTTAATTTAGTTATGATTAATAAGAGGTGGTGTATAAAAATGTCTGAACGATTTAAACTTAAGAGGGATTAAGAGATTTTTTTATAAAAACAAACAACCCCTAACTAATTCACGAGCTAGACAGAGATTCCGGTGATTCGGAGACGACGTTATCGGAGTTCTTCAGTTGGGAGTCAACTTTTTCTTCCACTTCCTTCCTTCTCTTCCCTTGTTCTTCTTTTGTTTTCTCAATCTCTTCTTCAATCCTTTCCCTCTGCATGCCAAAAATGAGATTAATTAAATATAAATTAATTAGTAATTAATCTTTTTGATGAAAAATTAAAAATACTAGTAATTAATAATAAGATTAGGGCGATATGTATATATGTATGGAATGGACGACGGACATCCTGTAGAGTATGGGTAGGTGGCTGCTTAACACCGTGAACGGAAGCGCGGTCGGAGGACTTAGCTGCAAACAGCCGACTCCACCTTACTTCAGCTGTACCCAACGTTCTGAGACTCTTGATCATCATCCTCCTGATTTTCCTAATAATTAATAATAAGTAATATTTTGTTGATTAAATTTCATGTGGGGTTTAAATTTAAAGACGATGATGATCCACAAGGAGGGTTCTGACAGATGGAGAATATGCAATACTACCACGTGGAGTTGGAGCTACGTACGTGTCCCTTTGATTAACTTAATAATTTCTCATACTTATCCTGCTTCAATTCGATCTGCATGTGTGTATATATGTGACGATGCATATATCTAGAATTAGAATTAGTGAACCTTTGAAAGGGTAATATATAGAGAATTAGAGATCAAAGGAAAATGGAAGTGGAAGGCAACAAAGAGAGAAGAAAGGTGGAGGTGGAGGTGGAGGAGAAGAAGAAAAAGAAGAAGAAGGAATGGGTAGATCCGATGGAGAAGGCTAGAGAGGTGATACGAGAAACCATCATCAGCAGCAGTAGTAAAGAGGTAGCAGATGACATTCTGGTTTTCTCTCGATCCGTTCAGAAGGTTGATTCCTCTCTCGAGTGATGATGAGGCGAATATATATATATATATATATATATATAATTCTCCATCGATCTGTAACTAATTAATGGTGTTAACTTAATTTACATGCAGTTTCAATTCCTTGTTTAATTTCTTTGAATTGAAAATGATGCAAAAGAGCTACAGCTTTAATTTTGGGTTTTAATTAAAATCAGGTTTCTGATGAGTTTCAATTCTGGTGCAAGAAAAGAACATGAACTCCTCTTTGATCGATGTCGATTTTCAAAACCTAAAATCCCCGTCAAGCACTCCATCCAAACCTTCTTAACGGATTACGCAAACTTAATAATCGCCATCGATCAAAGAGGAGTTCATCCAAAATTACGCAAACTTAATAATCGCCTTTGATCGATTAGTTTAAACGGTTCGAGCTTTTAACAAGCTCTAGTTTAATAATTATCAAGCTCGAGTTGATGTCAACTCGATATAAAATTTGTTTAACTTAACGAGCAGAACAGAGCCTCCATAGCCCAACTAGGCTCATTCGAGAAACTGATTAGATTTTTTTCAAGGCAAACATTCATATATATATATATATATATATATATATATATATATATATATATATATATATATTCATAAATCATACAATAAAAATATATATAAAATAATCGAGTTAGGCCAATAAACAAAACAATCGATTGCTAGCTTGGGTCCATTGATAATCTAAAAAAATATTAAAGCTCGAGCACTATATTAAAAAAGTTATTCGAGCTCGAGTTTGGTATAATTTGTTGGAACGGAGCACGAATAATCTACTATTGGGATCGGTTAATTTAGGCTCCTACTTGTCCCTGTCGAATTTGGAATATGGGCTTATGCTTGGTCCATTCCCAACAAATACACGTTTAATTAAATATAATATGGTTTATAAACTTTGTCGGACAATCATTTATAGATTTACGAAGAAATTCAATTAATTCATTAATCTAAATAAGTTTATTGTTAATGTACTATACTTTAATTTATAAAAATTTGAATAAATAATTAACATGTTTAGTTAATTAGGGTGTATTTCATTTGTAAAACAAACAATTCTAATAAAATATATAAATCAACCGTAGTCGTTAATCAAATCTAATAAATATCTGACTTTATATGTTTCCTAAATTAAAGTCATGATCATAATGAATGAAATTTATCATCTTTCATATATATCTCAAATCATAATAATTATCTATAAATTTACCTATTGTTTTCTAATATAGTTGTTTGTATATAGGATCTATAAATTTTTTCATACGGTTGCACCATATAATATAGACAAAAGATAATTACAAAAAATATCGACGTGTCTTCATCTTTTTACCAACATTTAAGATTGTCTGATGTGTTTTTAGCCTAATTCCACCGTTTCAAAAAGATTTTCAAAGTTTTTTGTTTGATTTCTACGGATTTTTAAGTTTTTCTTATCGATTTCGATGGATTTTTTTTCCCAGTTTTTTTTGTTGATTTCAAGAGTTAATTTTGGTTTTTTAATTGCTTACGAGGTACGGTTGCACCTTCTTGGAGCTTCCAAAATAATACGGTAGCACATTCTAAAACGATACGGTTGTACCATTCATGAGTCTAAATTTTTTTACCTTTCACCAGAAAAATAATACGGTGGCACGTGCCACCATAACCTACACACTAGGTCCGTCCATGTTTCTATAGTTTGTTAGAATTGCTTGATTTATAAATGAAACGCATCCTAGTTAACTATATACATTGCTGAGCATGTTTCAAATCAATAACGATTAAATTCTATATCTATTCTTTTTGAAAATATTGTACTATTATATAAGCTAATTCTATCTTAAACATATTTAATTTGTTTAAAAGTTCCAGTCATATATATGATTACAATGCAATAATTCAAGCTATAGCTACTTAAACTTTGATAACAATAGTATGGATTCTCATTTAGTCTGTCATTTGTGTTTTTTTGACATCCATAAAATCAGTTTTGTTGGGATCGTGACAGATCGATGTCCATGATCTGATGGATCTTTTTTAAAAGTAAAAAAGGTTAAAATAGCTACCATCCTCTGATGAGGGAGTGAATGAGAGGTTTAAGGAATTGACAAAATCAATAGCTAATGAAAGCAACACAAAGAGAGATAAAGAAACTGCAAATCGTGTGACATGACAAATACATCAAAATTCCTTACGACATCCTTCTTGTGTAACACCCCGAATTTCGTTTAGCCGTTATGCGAGGTTGTTTGGAGGAAAAAGGAAGTTTTGGGGTTGTCTATAGGACGCACGGGTCGTGCGCCCTCCTTCAGAGAAAACGCACGGGTCGTGCGTAGGATCCAGAGCCGAGGCACAGTGCTAGCGCACGGGTCGTGCGCATTTCCTTCTTTGAGGGCGCACGGGTCGTGCGCCCTGTCAGAATGCTTTTTGAGTTTGGCTTAAATATCTTTTTGAGAGATATTTCTTAAAAATATCTCATTTTCTCAAATTCTCTCTCTCTCTCATCTGGTTCTTCTCTCTTTTTCTTCTTCGATCTTCAAGGCTCGTTTGGTTGCTAGTTTTCGGTGTTTCTAGCGAGGGGTCGGTGTTTTAAGCTTCACCTCTACGTCGTGATCGATATCTGGTTTTCCGGGTTTTATTCTAAAAACCCACCGGTGAGTTCCTACTACCATTTTACAAACTTTATACATGTCAAAACTCTTATTTGCGAAATCTGAAGTATTTCTACGGTATGATTTTATGATCTCTACATTTTGTTATAAATGAAGTTTTTGGTGAATCTCGGGGTTCCCGATCAGATTTGACCAAAATGACGGGTTCCGCCTTATTGAAGTAAAATGATATTTTACTTGCACATTATGTGTGGTCGTTTGAAAAGGATGATTATGAACTCATTTTAATGATTTTCATTCTTACCAGAAGTTGAACTGGGAGTAGCATTTTGTTTATAAAATGTACTTGTAACCATATATTTATTTATGGTTGGTCACATATGTTGTTGTGACGAGTCCGTACCATTGCTAGTGGATCCCTAGGTTTTGGAGTAGACTGTTTTGTTGGGAGGCTATATTCCCCAAATTGTAGCTATGGGTCACATGTTCCATGATGAGTTTATGGTACGGTTATGTGAGGCCGGTTACTAGCCATGGTTCATGGTGATCCTAGTGAAGGAGTATACATTGGTTTCCCTTGGGAGCGCGATCTCACCTCGTAGCACGGACTCTGGGTTCATTGCTGAGGACTCCAAGTGTTTAGCTCATAACTCGGATTTGTGGTCTACTTTGTGTTACACCACTCTCCTTGGTAAAATGGTCCTTTTATCACCGCTTAAGAGTTTTGGACCGAAGAGGCCCGGTTGTGGCGAAATGTTATCTTTACGAACTAAACCCTTATGAAAAGATTTCTTTATGATACTGATGTTTATATCTTTCGAGCTTTATAAACTGTATGTTCTCACCAGGCTTTAAAGTCTGACACTTTTTCTCAAATGATATGTATAACAGGTTTCCCTTAGCGGTGGGTTGCACAGGGTCTTTGAGAGTCGAGCGTGGACTCGAGGCATATTTTGAGATGTCTAGTATTTTGGTGTTGGGCATTGTTTAAGTCCCATCTTTTAGTGAATTCTGGTTCATCAAGTGTTGTAGTCTAGACGGTTATGTTTAGATTAGTATTGTTGATAAATTCTATATCCGTATGAGTTTTGTATAGTCTTAAGGACTGATCCCCTTTATGGGAGGTTTATACCAATTCGAATGTCTCGTTGCCTTTATTTCCGCAGTTTTATTTCACTATGAATTTTAGGATGTTACAAGTTGGTATCAGAGCTCTAGTTTAAGCGAACTAGGCATGAATGTAAGATGTCTAGACTTAGACTGAGTTTGATAGGCATTGATTGTGAGATTTGGGTAGAACTTCTAAGATGGGTTAGTCTTAGAATCGACGGAGGTTATGTTAATCAAACGTTGTGATGATGGTAACAAGAACCCTTATGTGTTATATGTTCATAATCTCACTTAGCTAATGTGATTATGAAGATATTTTACGTGAGTGTAATTGGGTTGCTAATGTTATGACAATTGGTAGACGTAACGGTACGTTTCTTTCATGCGTATTTCAGTTAAACTCTTCCTTACCCTTTCTCGTGCTTGTGTTTGTCTACTCTACCTTAGTATGTTGACCGTTAGAGTAGTGCGAAAGTTTCTAAGCGAGTAAGCTAAGGAATGATTGTTGTTTATAGCAATGTCTCTTCGGGATAATAGTAAGTGCGTAGAACGCATTAAGTTAATCATCTTGAGCCAGATTCGTTGGTGGAATTGGAGCTGTACCTTGTTATATCGATTCTATTTCGAGGAGATTTGTAAGTTAATAAATGGGATGGTTGCCCTATGATGCCTAAGGCATCCGGTTGATTATAGAACGTCGGAATATTGGGAAGCGTAGTATTAAGATGTGAGTGCCGACCGAATTCATGCATTTAGTTTATTTCTAAAATAAGGTTGCCTGAATTGCTTTTCATGAGCGTCAACCATGAAGTAAATTACATTATAACGTTTTGGCAAGACATTTAGCACTCATCATATTTTAAACTATGAGCATAAGCATGCTTAAATTGGTTTTGTTGCACCTGATTTCAAATTATTATCAAAACTCTCTTTATTCAAGTCTAGTATTAAATGCTATTTTTGGATGTCGAAATAATTGTGTTTTAACGCTTGTTGAGTTAATGGGCAAATAGCTGTGGAATTTTGACCTTGACATTGGAGCTTTTCCACGTATGTCAATGGTTTAAAGGAAAAGTTATCCCCATACTTTTGAGTCGGAGTTCTTGGAAATTTTGGTTTGTGTGAGTCTTGTTGAATTGCATGGAGTATTGTTTTACGAATTCTTTTAACGCGTGAGTATATTTTGAGATGCGTAAGTTAATTTTAAATTGTGTGCAGTTTATGAGTTCTTTGGGAATCGTGTCTCATCAGAATATTGTCTGAATGGTCACCTTACCTTATATTGAAAAATAGAAATTTTGACACCACTTGATTGTTAGCGTAAATGAGTTTTATAAAATCCAGTTGGATTATGGTGTCTCATCTTACGACTTTTGCGTCGCGTAAATAATTTTGAGAGGCATGTGCGTGTGCATCATTATGTGTGTTAATCTCGGGGTTTTATTATCAGGTATCATATGTCGTGTACTATGTGCATTGAATTTAAGTATAACGTTGGTGCGAATGATTGCATAAACGATTTATGTTATTTTAAAAATAGGACTTTCGTTCTGATCATATTCCATCATTAACTCTTACTGTTAAAATTTCCGCAAAGCATTTAGCGAATTAGCGGTATTTTTGTCATTGTAGTTTTTATTCTGTCAAATGTGTTTATCTTTACAACGTGAAGCTTTAAACTCGATTTGAAATTTTATTTGCATCCCCGTTATTTTACCGCCCTTTGGGGAATAAATTGTTGCATATGGGGTGAGTTGAAAATCCTTTTGTTGCAACGCCTCTTGGTTATAGAGGAGAAGTTTTAAAGATAAAACTGTGATTTTCCCTTTGGAGTTGTACAAACCATTGTTGCACATGATAAAGTGCAAGAATCTATTTTCACGTTCATAGTATAAATTGTTGCGTATGTTTTACTCGGTATTTCGCAAGGTGCGAGTATTTTGTTAAGTTTTCGTATTCGGTAACTTGGATTGTTTTAAACAGCATAAATTACTCATGTCGAGCTTGAATATTTCAACAAGTAAATAGTGTGATTTGCATATTCTGGGTGATTTTGTACACGTAAAATCTACATTATGATTTATGCATCTTTGATGATTTTGTGCATCTTAGTATAATTGCATTCATAAACTTTTGGAAAATCTTTTGTCTCAATACGTGTTGAGTTTTGGAAAATCATGTCCTAGTGGTGTGTATTTTTATAATCATTATTTAAAGACATTTCATTATTTGGGGAAAACCGTTAAATGTTGGTTAAATGTGTTTTAAGGTATATGAGGCTTTCGTTGGAAATTTATGTAAAGTGTCGAGCCTTTGGCTCGGGTTTTGACTGAATGAGTCGTGTGGACATTTGTCCGGATTTATAACCGCAATGAAAGATTTTCGTATGATGGATTGTGTTTTTGGTGAGTTAAAGTTGATTTATGAAAAAGGAGTTCCTGCCAAAATGTTTATTTTAAAGTATTGGTGTTTTACACTAAATTTCTAACTGCTGATAAGTTTTGGTCATTTTGAAATGTTAGTTTTATGAACATGTGAGACACCCATTTCGGGATCTTTGGTTATTTTGGTAAATAAATCATGTTGAAGTGTTTCTTTAATGATTTTACATATATATTTGGAGTTCAATTGACGTAAGTGTCATTTGGTGTATTTGATCTTGTAAACCTTTTTAGGAAATGCATATTATTGTGTTATGAGACCTTTTGAAAACATAAGGGTATAAGTTCATTTGGAAAACAGTTTGTTTCAACCAACGATGAAATTTGAGTTAATTATACTTTTGGTCGTGTTTGCATAATGGTTGGTCAAACGTGTTTCAATACTTATATCGACTTTCATTTGGGTATTTACGTAAACCGTTGGGTCGTTGGCTCAAATTTGACTAAATGGAGTCTTGAGGACATTTGTACGGTTTAAAAACAGTTGTGGAATTTTGGAGTATGATGGCGATTATTCTATGCCATTAGGAGTCACATGTTTTGGGAGCTTTGGTTTTCAGTTGGAGTCATGTAATGTTAGACAGTCTGTCTGTTTTGTAAAGCCTGAGGTTTTGGGTTGCACTTAGTGACCGCTCGGGTTGGCTAGCGAGTAGACAATAGGTGGCACGAGCTGCTGAGTTGGAACTCGTCTGGATTGGATAGGCACCCGTGTCCGTAAGACCTTGGAGTGGAACTCGACGGAGTATGGCTAGAGGCAATAAACGGTTTGAAGTTGTGATGTCTGGTATGGCATGGGAACTAAGATCGGGATACGTGGTGAAATCCAATAACATCACGGGTGGCCCCATTCATTTGTTCTCGCCACCCAAGATGGAAACGTTTAGAGGTCATGCGAGGAAGTTGTATGGGCGGCCTACTTGCGTGTCCTTCTATTCTCTTTGTGCACGGGTCTCTCCGTCGTAGACCCGAGGTATTTTTAAAAACTAATGTCATATTTTTACCTGCTTTGGTTATGTGGAGTCGACGGTAAATGATGGCTTTAATATTGGGTTTTCCCCACGTATATTAAGGTTTGAATGAAATGTGTTATTCGTGCATGTTGATATTTAGTTTTCTTTTGTTTTTGGTCGTGTGAGTATTGGGCCTAGTGTCCATGTTTTCGGACGTACGATTTGGATAGTGTTACTAATATTTCATACTTCGAGTTATACAAATTGTGTCAATTTATAAAACTTATTTGCAATGAAGTATCCGTCTTTGAAAGTGCATGACTTTAAAAAGGAGTTGTTTCTATGTTTTAAGGTTCATCATTTGAAAGATTCTGATTTAAAGAGAAGTTCATCAATTTAAATGCTTTTACTTATGTAAAACTCTTGAGCTCTCTAGGCGTTAAGCTTAAACTTTTATTTATTTATTTATCTTCATGTGCATCATTTCCTGTTGGTAGTTCGGTTCTAGCAGTGCTTTGAGGAGTTGGGCCTTAGCCTTGAGCTAGAGTAAGTTGTTGGTAAAGTCTTCCACAGGTTGGAGTTAGCCTACGCATGGGTTTCTGTAGCGCCCGTCCTTTATAAGTCCGAATGTATAGATTGGTGGTATGTTTAGAAGTTAATCTTTATAATGTGGTTGTAGACGGAGTATTTATGGAAGTATTAAGAATTTCGAATAAAGGCTATTTCCAGATTTGGGGTCGGATCGGAGTTGAGTGATAGCAGAATCTGTGTTAACTGATTTCCGGAAAGACGCTTTAGTGCGCCTTGTAAGAATATCTTTATCGATATTAGGAATGAATCAGTGAAATCTGAGAGTTTTGGGAAGATTAGCGTCGACCGTTGGCTTGGAGTTCGGAACCGTGCAGTTTGAAAGAGATTGGTAGATGGAAAGTTGAGGTCGCTAATTTCCTGGAGGTAGTACTTGTCACCTAAGGTTGGGAGGCAACCGTAACCTTGGGAGTAAAGGTTACTTTGAAGTGTTGAGTGTTCGCTCGGTTAGGAATGGTTTATGCCCAAGAAGGGTAGCTAATGTGGATGTCGGTATTAAGATCTCGTTATTGATTCTGGCTTTTGGGTTTGAGTCGATCTTCTCTGCGGACAGTGTTCCATTGAGGAGAGTAGATTTCGAGGACGAAATCATTCTAAGGTTGGGAGTATTGTAACACCCCGAATTTCGTTTAGCCGTTATGCGAGGTTGTTTGGAGGAAAAAGGAAGTTTTGGGGCTGTCTATAGGACGCACGGGTCGTGCGCCCTCCTTCAGAGAAAACGCACGGGTCGTGCGTAGGATCCAGAGCCGAGGCACAGTGCTAGCGCACGGGTCGTGCACATTTCCTTCTTTGGCTTTTTGAGTTTGGCTTAAATATCTTTTTGAGAGATATTTCTTAAAAATATCTCATTTTCTCAAATTCTCTCTCTCTCTCATCTGGTTCTTCTCTCTTTTTCTTCTTCGATCTTCAAGGCTCGTTTGGTTGCTAGTTTTCGGTGTTTCTAGCGAGGGGTCGGTGTTTTAAGCTTCACCTCTACGTCGTGATCGATATCTGGTTTTCCGGGTTTTATTCTAAAAACCCACCGGTGAGTTCCTACTACCATTTTACAAACTTTATACATGTCAAAACTCTTATTTGCGAAATCTGAAGTATTTCTACGGTATGATTTTATGATCTCTACATTTTGTTATAAATGAAGTTTTTGGTGAATCTCGGGGTTCCCGATCAGATTTGACCAAAATGACGGGTTCCGCCTTATTGAAGTAAAATGATATTTTACTTGCACATTATGTGTGGTCGTTTGAAAAGGATGATTATGAACTCATTTTAATGATTTTCATTCTTACCAGAAGTTGAACTGGGAGTAGCATTTTGTTTATAAAATGTACTTGTAACCATATATTTATTTATGGTTGGTCACATATGTTGTTGTGACGAGTCCGTACCATTGCTAGTGGATCCCTAGGTTTTGGAGTAGACTGTTTTGTTGGGAGGCTATATTCCCCAAATTGTAGCTATGGGTCACATGTTCCATGATGAGTTTATGGTACGGTTATGTGAGGCCGGTTACTAGCCATGGTTCATGGTGATCCTAGTGAAGGAGTATACATTGGTTTCCCTTGGGAGCGCGATCTCACCTCGTAGCACGGACTCTGGGTTCATTGCTGAGGACTCCAAGTGTTTAGCTCATAACTCGGATTTGTGGTCTACTTTGTGTTACACCACTCTCCTTGGTAAAATGGTCCTTTTATCACCGCTTAAGAGTTTTGGACCGAAGAGGCCCGGTTGTGGCGAAATGTTATCTTTACGAACTAAACCCTTATGAAAAGATTTCTTTATGATACTGATGTTTATATCTTTCGAGCTTTATAAACTGTATGTTCTCACCAGGCTTTAAAGTCTGACACTTTTTCTCAAATGATATGTATAACAGGTTTCCCTTAGCGGTGGGTTGCACAGGGTCTTTGAGAGTCGAGCGTGGACTCGAGGCATATTTTGAGATGTCTAGTATTTTGGTGTTGGGCATTGTTTAAGTCCCATCTTTTAGTGAATTCTGGTTCATCAAGTGTTGTAGTCTAGACGGTTATGTTTAGATTAGTATTGTTGATAAATTCTATATCCGTATGAGTTTTGTATAGTCTTAAGGACTGATCCCCTTTATGGGAGGTTTATACCAATTCGAATGTCTCGTTGCCTTTATTTCCGCAGTTTTATTTCACTCTGAATTTTAGGATGTTACATCTTGGTTTAGTAGATAGACTTTTATTACAGTCGTATGATAGAAGCCACCAAAAGAATGAGATTGATACTCACGAGAGGGTGGCAAATACTCCAATCCCCATCCCTAATGGGTAAAAACACTGAATCCCCAACCCCGACTACGGAGGAATCCATGTTCTTGGTTAGGTCAAGTGAGTCGGGTATCCTATCGAGATCGAGTCAAGCCATCATCCCTAGGGTTTCGTGAGCTAATTACTTTGGAGAGAAAAGTTTTGTAAATGTAATAAAAAAAATAGCTTTTTCATGGTTGTCCTTAATATCAGCTAAAGGAGTTCGAAAGATGAAAACAAAGGAAATTATTTTGTTTTGTAATAGTCTTGGAGTGTTTACTTTAGCTATTAGTATCCTTTTATGATTTAAAAAAAACATTTTGAAAAAGAATATATGACATTTACGCTGTGTTCTCGAAACTCATTTAACGAAGGAAAGGAAAGGAAAGTGAAAAACCTCATGTTCTCGAAACTTTTTTAGGAGAAAAAGAAAAGGAAACGGAAAAAAAGAATTGATAACTTTACTCCCAAACATTTCCTCCCAAATGTGGGAGGAAAGGGAAGGAAAGGAAAGAAAAAAAATTAAAACCATTTTAAAAAAATTACTGAAATTATTAAAATTACAAAACAACTCAATCTTTCATTGTAAGAATATATTTTTACAAGAGTATATTTGTAAAATTGACATCTTTCTTTTCCTTTATCTCTTGTTCAAGAACATGAAAAATTATTTTCTTTCATTTCCTTTCTTTTCCTTCTATTTCGAGAACACAAATGAAAAAATTATTTTCATTTTCTTTCTCTTCTCTCCCTTTCCTTTCCTTTCCATCCATTTCTTTTCTTTTCTTTTTTCTCCAGATTAGATAACACAGTGTTAACATATCTACGAAATATGGGACAAACGAAGAATCGTGTGAGAAGTTGAGTTAATAGTGAGAAGCGTGAGAGTGGATCTAAACCGTTGATCTCTTTTAATCTCAAGTCCTCCCATGAATTGCGGATTAAAAGAGAATTGATCTAGTGCATCTTATGTTAGTGCATCTCATCCTAATATGCGTTCATTTCTCATCAACAGTCGATAACCACTCCTCAGTTCTCATAATTAACTCAAATTTTCACCGAAACCCAACACACATTGACAATATCAAGCATAAAAAAATGAAAAAAATAAAAGTCCGTTACCTAATAAGTTTCTTGATTTACACCCTTTATTTTCTTTTCTAGTAACGATGATGTGTATCAACTCAACCGCTGCTTCACAAGATCTCACCTTTTTAACCAATTCCCTTCGCCACCACCACCGCCACCGCTACCACCACCGCCACTGCCACTGCCACTGTGACACTCACTCTCAGTCTCACCTGCTCCCGTCACAGCCATAATGGACAGAGAATCTTCCGACGATGAAGAAGATCGCCGCCATTTAATTCATCAAAACGACACAATCCCTAAATCTCCTCATCGTTCTACCTTCCAGATCGACGAAGACGAACACAACCAGTTCAAGAGCCCTCGTCACTCCTCCTATGCTAATAATCTTCGCAATTTCACCTTCAATAAGAGGTACCTATTTGCTATCACTCTCCCTCTCATCATCATCTTCATTTATTTCACCGCCGATTTCAAAGCCCTATTCCGTACAAATCTATCTTCCGATTATTGTCAAGACGGCGCGGTTGCTTCTAGTTTGATGCGTGAGTCTGAATTGCGAGCTTTATACTTGTTAAAACAGCAGCAATCACGTCTTCTCGATGTATGGAACCGTACTGCAATGCCCAGTGTAAAGTCCAATTCCACTGACTCCAATTCATTTCAAGATCTTAGATCTGTTCTTATTGATCAAATTTCTCTGAATAAGAAAATTCAGCAAGCTTTATTGTCGACTCATCAATTGGGGAATTGGTTGGATTCTGGAGAACATAATGTTACGGACCCTAGTCTTACTGGTTTAACTGCTTGCCAAAAAGTAGACCAGAAATTATCTGAAAGGAGAACAATAGATTGGAAGCCGAAACAAGATAAGTATCTATTCGCCATTTGCACATCGGGCCAAATGTCCAATCACTTGATTTGCTTAGAGAAACACATGTTCTTTGCTGCTGTACTGAACCGTGTGTTGGTTATTCCCAGTGCTAAGGTTGATTATGAGTTTAGCCGTGTGCTAGATATTGATCACATTAACAAGTGCTTGCGCAGAGAAGTTGTGGTCACGTTTGAAGAGTTTGCTGAACGTAAAAAAAATCATGTGCACATAGACAAAGTTTTATGTTATTTCTCATTGCCCCAGCCTTGTTATGTCGATGATGATCATGTAAAGAAGTTGAAGGCTTTGGGTGTTTCGCTGAACGAGCTTAAGACTGTATGGACTGAGGATGTGAAGAAGCCAACAGACAGAACGATCCAGGAGGTAACTGAAAAGTTCTCGTCCAATGATGATGTTCTTGCCATTGGAGATGTCTTCTTTGCAGATGTGGAGAAAGATTGGGTGATGCAGCCAGGTGGTCCTATTGCTCATAAATGTAAGACCTTGATCGAACCAAGCCGTCTAATCTTGCTAACCGCCCAACGCTTCATCCAAACCTTTTTAGGAGAAAATTTTGTGGCTCTTCACTTCCGGCGCCATGGCTTTTTAAAGTTTTGGTATGTATGTCCTTTGTTCTGCAAAATTATCATTTCATGAATCACCCATTGCAGAATGTTAGATCTGAATCTCTTACAATTTACATGCAATTGTTAATTCCCATTGGCTCTGATTTTCATAGCTATATCAATATGAATATACTGATGGTGCAGACACATAAATGATTAAATGTTGATACTTATTTCGTTGATAATCTCTATAGCTCCTAATGAATAAATCCATGACCACAGTGATTTGAAATTTTGCAGACTTTGCAAAATTGATATAAAATTTGTTGTTTATATGCATAACCCCAAATCAACAGATCATTCATCATTCTTCACTTCAAAATGAACGGAATCATGGTGACAGATTAATGGTTTGCATAATCCACCCCTGCATACTGTATAGGCTACAACATTGCATCCCTTGTGCCTTGGGTGTGGTTTCTCCGAGTCTTTCTGAAAACTGATCATCTGCCTGCATTGCCCTAAGTTCAATTACTATATGGCCTCATCACCGAATTCTACGATTGACAAAAGAATATTTTTAAATGACAGCTCTAGAATACTTCTTACATGTTTTGGCTTCTTTTTTCTTCCTATTTGGTTGTAAATATGTAGAGCCAAAATACAATTCGCACTTGTACCAACCAAAATTGATTTTCGTAAAAAAAATGGCTTCATGCCATGGAGGCCCTGTATTGGAGTTGGGATGCTTCTCTATCAGAAACACCCATCAAAGTCAATCGTCTCTATTGGAATTGGGATTATCAGAAACACCCATCAAAGTCAATCGACTTGTCATCTTTTTACCATGACAAGTTTCTAAAATACTAACCCTCCAACAAGAGACACAAATTCTCTAGAAGATGTGCACTGGAAGTACCATACATCTTTGGTCAATTATAAGGATCTTTAAGTTTTACTTGCACACAAAGGAAATGGTTGAGTACTCAGTTTTCCAATTATTTTTGTAATGCCTAGAATGCCTTATGTATCATATGATTTTGTAGGCAAGAAAGTAGTTCATGAATCAGCCATCCGTGACAGAATGACTCACTGATAATATAATGTGTGCATGCAGAAGCACTATTATAATAGAAAGAAAACCTTTTGAGTTTATCCTTTAAAGTTTGAACACACTCTGCATGATGCTGACAATGCCCTTATGCTTGCTTTAATTTTTATGAGATGGTGTGGTACTGTACAAAAGTAAAGTAAATTAATCTACTGCATATAGAAAAGAATTCCAATACTTATTTGGACCATTATGCTCTGAACCATGCTGGAAATTTGAGGGGTGAAACTCTTAGGGCTTAACGGTGCTACTTGAAGAAGAAAGACATTGATTCCCAGGGATTTGTTTGTGCTTAGTATCAGAGAAAAATATACTTTTGCAATAATTTTGTATCAATACCTTGACATATTTCTTTCAGCAATGCCAAGAATCCAAGCTGCTTCTTCCCAATTCCTCAAGCTGCGGAATGCATTACCCGTCTTGTTGAAAGAGCCAATATGCCAGTGATATATCTTTCTACAGATGCTGCAGAGAGTGAAACTGGTTTATTGCAATCACTCGTTATGCTGAATGGGAAGACTGTGCCACTCATTACACGGCCAGCTCGTAATTCAGCCGAAAAGTGGGATGCATTGTTGTATAGAAAAAAACTTGATGGAGATCCTCAGGTCAGTTTATCAACCCATTTCTCTTTATACTGTCCATCTTGTGTCATTTTACTCGCCAAAATGATGGCTCGAAAGCATTGCCTTGTATTTGCATTGAGTTGTCTAGTTGCATGGTAGTTTTTTTACCACCTAAAAGAACAGTTATATACACTTTGTGCTGATAACGATGTTCATCTTCATAATATATGTTTCCTACTTCACAATTTGAGTCGAAGAATCATTTAGAGTTGAAATGTTGATTTGTGGTAGTGTACTTATTCATGGTTGATTTTGAAGGTGGAGGCGATGCTTGATAAGACTATTTCTGCGTTGTCTGGTGTGTTCATTGGAGCTCCGGGTTCAACCTTTACAGAGGACATTCTTCGGTTACGCAGAGGCTGGGGAACAGCATCAACATGCGATGAGTATCTGTGTCAGGGTGAGGTGCCAAATTTCATTGCAGGAGATGAATGAATGCATTTGTATGCCCCTGCCCCATGTAGGGTATATATACAGTGCTTATCTTGAAGGTTAAATTTGTAATTGTAACATGTTATATGATAGTAGCATTAGAATTAGAACAATTTTTTGATTCAAATTAAGAGCTTGGCTGAGTGTTTTTGTTGTGCTTTCTGGATTCTATATTTTACTCCACTTTCTTGTAAACAATAAAAACGGAAGTTTAAAGGGTTTTTGAAATTCATATTAAATATTCTACGAGAATGGATCAAGTTTTGGAGACCTACGGTCTACAACAATCTCAATTCTAACTAATTCTCTTTAATTTGAAATCCATATTATACTCGTTTTTTTAATTGGGCTTTTAAAATTTCAATTACAAGTGTATTTGCATGGGAATATATTTATATAATACTTTTACTATGTTATACAATATTTACGGTTTATTATTACATAAGTATAGTTTATTAATTCAATATAGACTTTATAAAACCAACTCATAACAACTAATAAATATGTTTAAATACAAGATATATGTAGAGTTTTACTAACGGGACAAAATACTCCATAAATTGATAACTATAAGAAGATAGATCATTATTTCAAAATCATATAAATTTATAATTATAAATTTGAAAGAACGAAATAGAAATACAGCACCCTCCATAACAAGTACATTGGTCATTTTTATGCCAAACAAAAAAATATAATGATTCAAAATGTAATTATGCTACTACGGAATATGGCATTAAGTTGGGGGTATAAACAGCAAGAAGTTGAAGAGTAGAGGGTGAGATTGGGAAAAAAATGGAATTGAAGGGACTATACATGCAACTTTTTCTAATTATAAATCAAGAATAAACATATACGATGCTTCAATCAAACCCCCTTCTCCGTCTCAGTTTATTTGTTCCGCAAGACAACTTCTTGTTGCCGGAGATTGAGAAAAACAGCCACCGAGAAAGAACAGAAGAGATGCCGACGGACATAGAAGACGAGATCAAGGACGAGAAGAACCCTCGACCTCTTGATGAAGACGACATAGCTCTTCTCAAGACTTATGTCAGTAAAACCTCCTTTCTTTTAAAGACAAGACCTAGTTTTTCTTTGATGTCATACACTGACGGATCATTGTCTAATTTCGTGCTTGATTGCTCTTATTTTTACTTTTCCACCAATATTACATATTTGATGCCAGAAATTCTGCTGTTAGGGATTTGAAATTTCTTTACACAAGTACTCCAAGTATAATATATCGTTGGTTTTTGATTTATATGTGTAATGACATTCTACTAGGAATCAAGAAGATAATCTTTTATTAGTCATCTTATAAAGAATATAATAGATTGGATGGACAATTACTTCATTAATGGATTGCTGCAATCTTATATTTAAAGACACGAGTACCTAGTATTAGCAATTAGCCAATTACATGAACTTAATTTCAAGTTAAGGATTGTTTCGTTTTTTCCCCGTTTTTTGATGAATTTTCATGGGTATATGTGTGTATATGACCTTCCATTATTAAGAGATTTTTCCAATAGCAGAGGGGTTCGTAGTCCTCCACCATGGTAATTTCTCAGTAGAATGTACTTGTTGCATAGATTATAGACTTACTTTTTATTCTGTAAGAAATATAAGTCCTTGTGAGTCACCTTGTGGTTTGGGGTTGCCTTCATTCATGTACCATCATCTAAAATTGATTTCAAATTGGATTGTCGTGTACTCGTGTTTTTTCAACTACAGCTTAGGGCCATAATGATTTGTGATATAGCTACATTAGGAACTCCTGAGCCAATAGTTCTTGTATAAAATGTGAAAAGATCCCCCCCCCCCCCCCCCCCTCTTGTAGGCTTTAGATATAGTTTCCTTTTCTCATACTGTTGATTTACCTTGTTCTACTTTATGGGACGGACCTAGTCAAATCTAGAAATCTTTTGGGGATCTTTGGAAATAGTGCTTTTTTTGGCCATTTGCTCATTTGCCCATCTCACGATTTCAAATTTTTCAATGGTTCAATTAATAATGTAATATTTGGTTAAGCTTCTTATTCACACATTCTGAAGTGTTCAGGACCGTGTTCACTTTTTGACACACTAGATTAATTGAATGGTGTTGATTGCAGTTCCCATTTAGAGCTAACTTGTGACTAATATTTTTCTGACCGGAAGGTCATGCTTGCATATCATAGAGACAGTCTCTTTACAAATAATCTAGGGTAAGGATGCTTACACAGGTTTCCTCTCCAGTCCTCACGAAGCTGAGGATTCTTGGTGCATCTGGGTCTCCCTTTTCTATTTACTATTGTTGAAGTATTTAAAACACAATAACAAGCTTTGGCAATGAGTTTTTATGCACAATGGCTTTGTTTATGAAGCTTTAACTTTTGACCAGAGGAATTTATTAGCTATAGATTGATAATGTGCTCTTGTTGGTTACCGTGCTAACTAGCTCTACTTGTTCTCCTTTCCCATGAATCTCCTCTTCAAAACTTCATTCTGTGGAACTCTTAAAGTTTGTTTCTTTTCTTTTTCGCAAAAAGTTTTCTGCAGAGTCTTTAAGCAAGCCCGGGGACTTCATGTAAACAATTGTTCTACTCCTTGGGGTAGAGGTATAGCCTGTATACATTCTACCCCCTTGACCCTGCTCAGGGTGGGATTTTGTGGGTGTGTTTGGTGACATGCATTTTGTTTTTCCCCATGGGTTTTATCTATTTGTTGGTTAAAGATATCCAGAGAAACTTAGCTTTTCATTGTAATGTCACTGAGAAATGCTCATTCAGGGACTTGGGCCTTACTCCACAAGCATCAAGAAGGCAGAAAAGGATGTGAAAGAAATGTCCAAAAGGATTAATGATTTATGTGGTATGTTTTTTACAACGTTTCTGATACAACTGAGCTTTATTTTATAAGCTATATGAGTTAGTATTGTCTTGTATTTGAGTTTCAGTAAAGAGTTATTTGCTTCCTTTCTAATGAGTTCTATTTTTGCTACTTTAATCTTCTAGTTATATTTTGAATTTTATGTAATTGCTCAAGGGATTCCATGTTGTAGCTGCCACAGAGTAGAAGCTGTGCCGCCATGTGAACAACAGTACAACACCCATTGTCCCAAAACAAGAAAAAAAAAAGTCAACACCTTGCTCTCAATCGGGCCTCTCTCACTATACATACTCCGCATAAAGTCGCACACATTTATTTCCACTGTTTACCAATCTGAGCTCTTGACCCTGTGGTTGACCATAGCCCACCTTTGTCCTGTAGTCGTCTATATTTAAATGTGCTGGTGAGAGTTTTCCGACAAAAACCCTGAATGAGCAATCTAGATTTAAATACTCCGCGAGTCTACTTATTTCTTCAAAATCATCCCCGGTTGAAATTATGTCGCCAACATAGACAAATATGGCCTTCTTTGAGCGTCCATGTTTAACAAACATGGTGTCATGTCATTTGCTTGACGTTGCTGAGAACCAAATCTTTTTACTGCTCTGGTGAACCTGTCAACCAGGCCCTTGGGGATTGCTTTATACCATACAATGACATTTCTAGTTTACATGTCATTTACAGGGTGGAACTCCTTGTTCAAAACCTGGTGGTATTTCTCTAAAAACCTCTTTTTTTTCTGAGGACCCATTGAGAAATGGGTTTTTGACATCTAGCTGATACAAAGATCAATCTAGATTTGCTGCAAGAGAGGAGTCCCTGAATAGTGTCAACTGTTAAGCTTAGCCACATGTGCGTATATCTTTTGATAATCTATTCCATAGGATTGAGTGAAACCTTTTGCAAATAACCTGGCCTTAAATTGTCTATGCTTCCATTTGGTAATTCCTCATCTCCCAAGTTCCATTATTTGTGCATCTTCTCCATAGTCCATACACAACAACTTTCCACTTGGATGACTGAAGGGCCTTCTAAATTTCTTTACACATGGATGTTGTATAAAAAGGCATGTGACTAGAGTACAGATTTTTGTAGTAGATATAATTGTGATTGGATGTTCAGTATAAAGCCCTTTCCCCCTTTTCTCATATCAATTGATTTTACATGCCAAAGTCGATGAAATTCCCCACTTCCTTGTTGAAGTTCTCTTTGCCAGCAGGCTCTCACTTGCTCGTTCCAGGCTTTCTGGCCTATAATCTAGATTGATCTCTTTAGATTGAGGAAACACCAAGTCAGAAAATGCATCAGCTTGTTTTCTGATAGCATGATGAATATCTTCACTCTTTTACAGGAACTTCCATCTATTGTACATTCTAGCACATCATTTAGAATAGGTGTACTGAGATTAAGTTAAGTGTTGGGATCTGCTTTGACCTGTGCCTTACTTGGTTGCTGGTAACATCCCTTGCTAGGATAGGAAAAGCCATTTTACCTTTAGATATGACTGGCTAAATCTTGTTGCTAAATTTGTCCTAAACTGTAATCTTCTTTCTTTAACTGTGATAGGTATTAAGGAATCTGACACTGGGTTAGCTGCACCTAGCCAATGGGATCTTGTTTCTGATAAACAAATGATGCAAGAAGAGCAACCTCTTCAGGTTCGACTGTTTGAGAATTTCATTTCGTCATCTTCTTAGTTCACTTGATAACGATAGCTCTGTCTTGTTGCAAGCAGGTAGCAAGATGCACAAAGATAATTAACCCAAACACTGAAGATGCCAAATATGTTATCAATGTCAAGCAGATTGCAAAGGTTTGGGATCTATGCACTCTCTCTCTCTCTCTCTCATGGTGTCACTGTTGGTGTGGATAGTTACCGTTTCTTTAGATATGAAGTTGCAAATATACCCTATTTTTTAAAGGTCAAATGAATTGTGAAAGATAAACAAAAATGCGAGTTGAATGATCAGCTGGTCGTGTTTGACCGTCATTTATTGGTGTATATCTCTATTTTGGTTGAATTCTTAAAATCTGCTCGTAGCAGCTTCTCTTCATGCATCTTTAGTTGTATGCTATGTGTTTTTAGCAGCAGCAAAACTTGTGATGATTCTTTGTGATGTCTGATTGCTTAGTTATGTTAATACCTTAAGATTGTGCAGGAGATTTGATTTGAACATCTGCATGCACTACTGTACATGCTTTTCCCTCTATACTAGTAATTCGAGATTTTGGGTAGAATGATGATTGAGCCAATTCATCTGACGTTCTATTTCTACAAATCTACAGTTTGTTGTCGGGTTGGGAGACAAAGTTTCACCTACTGATATTGAAGAAGGCATGCGCGTTGGGTATGTTCTATCCATCCGATGATTCTCGCCACTTAAGTTTCACATGCTATTTTCCATGCTCACAAGTCAACAATTTCTTCTAGCATAAGAAATGAACAAAAATGTTGAATTGCTATTGTATTGGATGAAATTGCATTACATCAGCATAACTGGGCTTGCTGTGTTCTTGTTTTTTGGAAATTTCGAGTTGTTGATCTCCATTCTCAATTGCAGTGTTGATCGCAACAAATATCAGATTCAGATTCCCTTGCCTCCCAAGATTGACCCAAGTGTAACCATGATGACGGTTGAGGAGAAGCCAGATGTGACATATAATGATGTCGGTGGATGTAAAGAACAGATTGAGAAAATGAGAGAGGTGTGTAATAGTATGCTAGAGTCACACAGCTATATTTTGTTGTTTTTTCTTTCATTTTGTGCAAATTCTTATCTTTGATTGTGGAGTGTAGGTTGTTGAGCTACCCATGCTCCATCCTGAGAAATTTGTAAAGCTTGGAATTGATCCTCCCAAAGGTGTACTCTGCTACGGTCCTCCTGGAACTGGCAAAACACTTCTAGCAAGAGCAGTTGCTAATAGGACTGATGCATGCTTTATTCGTGTAATTGGAAGTGAGCTTGTTCAGAAGTATGTTGGCGAGGGAGCTCGTATGGTTCGCGAACTATTTCAGGTTATAAGCAATTCCAAGTTATAATATGTTTTTGGGAGCATTGGTGCGATGACAACAATCATCTAACTGTTACGCTTTGGCAGATGGCACGCTCAAAGAAGGCTTGCATTGTTTTCTTTGATGAAGTTGATGCAATCGGGGGTGCACGGTTTGATGATGGTGTAGGTGGGGATAACGAGGTTCAGCGAACCATGCTTGAAATTGTGAATCAACTGGATGGGTTTGATGCTCGTGGTAACATTAAAGTTCTGATGGCTACAAATAGGTATGTCCATGGTTCATAAATCATCTTGTGTGTGCTTGTGGGCAAGAATGGTAGTATGCAGATGGTGATATTTTTGTGTTATGCAGACCTGATACATTGGATCCAGCACTGTTACGTCCTGGAAGATTGGATCGCAAAGTGGAGTTTGGACTTCCAGATATGGAGAGCAGGACACAAATATTCAAGATCCATACACGAACAATGAACTGTGAAAGGGATGTCCGTTTTGAACTTCTTGCTCGCCTTTGCCCAAATTCTACAGGTACATCATTATCATCATATCTTACTCTTCAACTTGATGATAATTTAGTATTTAGTGATTGACGAGTGAAAATGGCATATGCAGGAGCTGACATAAGAAGCGTGTGCACCGAGGCTGGAATGTATGCCATACGAGCACGGAGGAAGACGGTGACAGAGAAAGATTTCCTGGATGCAGTGAACAAAGTGATCAAGGGTTATCAGAAGTTTAGTGCCACACCCAAATACATGGTCTACAACTGATTTTCATGTTGCTATGGACACCCATTTGTGTGTTTTCATGTTATTCACAAAATCATGATGCTATCAAACCTTTTCTTGATTTTAATTATATATTTGTTTTGCTCAACTCAAATCTGAATATGCAAATTAGTTGCAATCTAAATGCTTGTGCTCAAACTGATATCTTTTGCTTCTTAAAATAACAACTCCTTATCAGATACAAGATTTTAAAATGAAGGTAACTAGTTATGACCAACTTCTTAAAACATTATATGTATTCGGTTAAAATAAATGTGGCCTTGATGATATTAGTTACGCATTTTAAGCTAGAGACTGGTTAATGGACCAAGGCAGTAACCAATTACGGTCATAACCAGAGTTTGATGAATAAAAACATCCATAATATCGAATAGCACATTATTATGTGAAAGTAATTGAAGGGTTGAGATAAAAACACAGCAAATTCAGGGTATATAAACAGTTTCCAACTTCAAAAGGTGTCTCTTTTGTTTTCTATTTTACAAAGGATTACGCCAATATAAATAAATACAAGAAAGAAAGAAAGAAAGAAAGAAACAACCAACAATTCATATTATTAATTAAATTTTGTTTTCAATGCTCCTCGTACTCCTCAGGCCTCAAAGATGAAGCTAGATCGTTACCAACAGTTCTCTTGCTCATGTTTGCCCTCTGCACAAGTCGAACCAATGCCTGCACCACTTCCGACATCGGTGGCCGAAACTCAGGCTCAGGCTGACATCATCAAAAACCCATCATCATCATCATCATAAGAATAACATATGCTACAATATCAAAACTAACAAGTTTTACCCACCTGTACACATAGAGCAATTACATCCGCAAATCGAGACAGAGATTTAACTGGATACAGTCCTTTCAGTGCCGGATCAACCATCTTCGCAAGGGCATCAATGTCATGAAGCTGAGGCGTCGCCCATCGCACTAAAGACTGCTCAGATCTTGTCCTTGAGCTGTTCATAATTATACATACATATATTCAAGACAAAACTATTATTAATATGCTATAAATAAAATTTACGAAATCAAAAAAGAGATATATATATATATATATATATATAACTTCACCTATCAAACGGTTTTCTTCCCGTCAGCAGTTCCAACATGGTGACACCGAAACCATAGACATCACTTTTTATTGTGTACTGACCCGACATCGAAACCTCTGGGGCACTATACCCCGAACCACCATTGTTGTCCAATTCCTGCAGAACAAGGGAAAAAGGCAAATTATATAACAATGGACTTTTTTTAGCTTTTTTTACCTCTTAACAGACCCAATATCTACCTGATCTGCATCTGGAACAAGGCTTGCTAAACCACAGTCAGAAAGGTGAGGATTCAACTCCGAGTCCAGCAAAATGTTGGCGGATTTAATGTTCTTATGAACTACGGATGGTGAGCATACTTCGTGTAGATATCTGGAGAAAACGATGTGAGCACCGCATAGTGAACATGCACCATTTATATTTAAACAAGGAATACCAACTTACTCCAATGCGCGTGCTGCCCCTAAAGCAATCTTGACACGGCTATTCCATGTTAATGGCTTGCTGTATTCATCTGTGAGGTGCAGGAAATCATAGAGAGAACCATTTTTAAGGAACTCAAAAACTAGGAGGTGCTGCCCGTGCTCAGCGCAATACCCAACCAGCTCTGTCACGTTTGGATGGCGTAACCTTGATACATCCGAAACTATATCGATGAAATCTTCCGACAAGCGACCAGGGAGAGCAGATGAATTTATCTTCTTAACAGCAACGACCTTACCATCTTCAAATTGAGCACGGAAAACACGTCCAGTAGACCCCTCACCGACAAGGTTATCAGCGCTAAAGCTATCTGTAGCTATTTGAAGATCCGCTATTGAGTATGAAATGGCATTTGTTGGAGCTACACTTACTTTCTTGGGAACCACGGGTTTTGCTGAGAAATCATCGTCATCAAATGATTTGTGGCGGTCCATGGGTGGCGGTTTAAGATTTATTGCAGACGGAATTTCGAATGCTTTTGTGTTGGCCATTGAGGAAGCTTGAACAGACTTCATTTCTACAAGAAGAAAGTAATATGACATAACAGCATGCACAAATATCAAGAGAAAATAATTAATATCGAACATCGTATCAGAGGCAAGTATCATAACACCATTCTATATCATCGTGTAATGTCTTTTTTGAGTTCATCCATGGCTAAACTTAAGACGTGATAAATGAACCAAAAAGTGTAGTGGTGGTACCTTGAACTCCCTGTGGCTGTGACGCAAGAGGAGCAAAAGGCTGGTTGTCGGTCTTTTCAATGTCGGCAGGCGCTTTTTTGGATCGTTTCTTTAATAAAAAGAATGCAATGACTGCACCAACAACCAAAACAGATATCACAATTCCTGCTATAGCTCCGCCGCTGACTCCGGATTTCTTCCCACCATCATTAGAATTCTCTGTAGATGGGCTCCTATTACCACTCGGTTGGCGATTCTGACTGCCCCCTCCACCTGCAGGTGTACCAGGTGGAGGTGGGGGCGCAGGCCCCGAGTTCCAGGAGTTACCGTCCTTTCTGTCAAGCAAATTATTGATTTAACATTTGGATAAAAAGATCTAGCATTTAAAATCAGATACTTACTGCAGATTTATGTTTTTTAACCGACTAGGAACCCAACCAGTAAATTTGTTATTGGCAACATTCCTGAGACAAACAAAATTGAAAACCACGTTAATAATAGCCAAGTAATATGTTTGTTCTACATAAACCATACGATATGTTTCCAAATTGGATTATAATAAAGGATAATACTCACAAGTTCTTAAGGGGAAGATCAGCAAGGACATCGATGGTTCCTGTAAACTGGTTGTTTTGCAAATACCTGCATCAAAAGAAGTATGAATGAGAATTGGAGCAATTTCTAAATAATAACAGCGTATATATAACAGACTGTGGTACTTACATATCGCTCGTACTTGAAAGCGAGCTTAAACTCTCAGGAAGATCACCCGTAAATGAATTGAAAGATAGATCCCTGATGCATATGAAAAGTGTTAATTAACAACAACAGTTTAGAAGTCCTTAGATAAATAGCCAAGAAAAAGTAAAAAGGATCGAGCTTGGGATGTGGAAGCTTTACAATGTCGAAAGAGATGAAAGTTTTCCAAACATGTCGGTCAATTCGCCATTAATTTGATTGTGAGCAGCATTTCTGGTCAAAATAAGAAGAAAGATAAATATGAATCATTGTTCAACCAATACAAGAGTGGGAAAATGTAGACGTCAACTCACAAGTATTTTAGAGAAGTCATTAGTGATATGGAATATGGAAGAGTGCCACTGAAACCACATCCAGCAATATTTCTGCGTTACAAGACAGGTCATATGAGAATCGCAACAAAAAGTTAATGATGAAAAGTGGAAGGGATAAGATGTAAATAAGCGCATACAATCTCTGCAAGTTTGGAGGAAGGTTATAAGGTATTTGATTGCCAAGATTGTTGTTGCTTATATCGCTGCAGTACCACATAACACAATATCAAAGGTTTATAAATTTATGCTACTACCAAAAGAATCCATTAAAAGATTGAACAACACTTCGTTTAGTATAAAGTAATCATTCTTACAAGGTGGTTAATGATGTCAAACTCGTAAGCTGGTATCCTATTCCACCAGATAGCCCAAGGCTGGATAAGTTGCTGAAACGATACAAAAAGAACAAGTTAAAGATTTTGTAACATGTAAAACTGAAACACATGAATGTGAACATATGGTTGAATGCAAATGCAGCATACATTTCTGTGACTCTTGAACCTGAACAGGTAACACCTTTCCAGTTCTCTCCACAGGGATCGCCAGCATTCGAGCTCCATTTGGTCAACTGTCCTGGGGAATTCAAACTTTGATACATGACCCTCAGAGCAGAGGCTGCACATAGAAAGTCAAACATAAGATCACAATCTAAACCAGAGCTGAAAAATATGAAAAAACTATTTGATTAATGGTCAAGTTTGTTGTTTGTCAATGTTTCTGGAAGCTAAAGATAGAATTGGAACATGAATTAAAGCAGACTTGCATTTCAAAATTTCATATTGCAAAAAGATAAGAGAGACCATACATCCACATAACATAGGATCAAGATCAATACCATTAGCCTCCATTACATATGAAGCATACATAATCACAGAAATAGCATGCTAGCAAAGAAACCATAAAACATCATGAAAGATAAGCCCTCTTAGAAAGATGATAAATACCAACTGCTATATAAAGTTGAACAGGGATTTTTAGGATCATCTCATAATCACACATCTGGAAAAAACTTGGATGGTGATCTAGAAAAGCATCTGCCTTTCAACTGAAATATTAATCTTGCATACACCACTACCTGATCTTTCACAAAATTCCAAATAATTTGTAAGTTGGTAACTGGAATCTTTAAAAAGTATCATCGGATTCAAACCACATTTGTTAGATGATTAGAAAGAAATCCATCAAGTGTATGCAAGATGAGTTCATTGCAAATACCTATTTTGGTACAGTAAATCAGATAGCTTGGTACAATAATGTCTTGAAGAATGAAAAACCTAAACAAAGGCAGAAGAAAATAAAGAAAAAGAAACAAACCATCTGCTGGATCTGTGTCGCCATTGATGGAGGTTGAAGCCAAGAGAAGAAAGATGAAGAACAATGGTGTTACCTCCCTCATCTGTAGGCTGTGTATCTTTGGTTCAGAAAACACCAAAAACTTATCAAAGCGAGTGCTTTTGTAATGGCTTCTGGGTTTGTTTTTTACTTTTTGTTCTGGAAATCTTGTAAAAGTAAGTGATTTAGAGAGAAAAATTGAAAGAAAGATGGGTGATGAGTATAATAATAATATTCTAGTGGTAAAAGATGAAGGTAGCCATTGTTGGGAAAATTTGGGATTTTGTTAAGAATCCAAAGCAACAGAAATCTAGCCTCCTGTGTGGATCTAGATATGATATATTGCTTCTTCTTCTTCTTCAAAAATCAAAATAAAAAGGAAGAAGATGGAAAATTAGTGATGGTTTTAGTAATAAAATAAGCAGGGTAGGTCTGTTCCCCAAGTATCATCTAAAAATAAAAATATATAATAATAATATTATTATAGGTTATGCAGTCCAAAAATTCACTGCAGCTCACGGGAATCCATCCATCCATCCATACATACATATAGTGGTTTTTTTGTTTGACTGTGTGAAAAAAGGACGAATATGCCCCTTCCTTTTTTTCTTCTTTTGCTATTATTCACCATTGACAATCCCACACCGACACTTTCCTCCTGCTAGGAAGGAATGGGACTAGGAAAAATATTAATCTTATTTCCAAATTGTTTAATTATGCTAATGACATCCTTATTAATATTAAAATCAGGTTAATTGATACATTGGAAATGTAAAAATCAGGTTTTGATGTTGATATGTGTGAAGAGAAAATCATTTATAAGGATATTATTATACTTTTATAAATATTAACATTCTTTTTTGTAAAGCAATCATTGTATATATAACAATGATTTGATTTAAAAATTCTTTCCTTATTAACAAAATTCCATTAATAACTAAATATTTTATTAAACTTTATATGTTATGTTAAATAATACTAACTACTTTTTTTTATTTATAATGATTTAAATGAAACTATTTTTCATCAAACCAAAAAATAATTAAAGAAATTATTAATGATGGATGAATTTCTATTAAATTTTTACTAGAAACAAAAATGATTCCATTTTTTGTAAGACAATTACCATAATTATTGTATTATATATCATGAGAAAAGATAAACAGATCATTTGTTTGTCTTATCTTTAAAATATTTGATAATTTTATATTCAAAAATGAAGTTATAGGTCTCTAATGTATTTTCACCAAATATTTCCCTATTTTTTATGTAATAATCTTAAAAATATATAATTTACTTCAAAAAGAAAATCTTTAAAAAAATATATATATAATATTAATAAAGGGATGAAAATGCGAATAAATTTCAACGTCGCTTGAATTAAATATCCTCCCTTTCCTTAATTTTGATGAAAGAAAAGAAAAGGTCAAGGTTTTTGATTAATAATAAAAATAAATTAATTTTATTTTGCAGGTGTACCAAACAGCTGGAATATATGGAAAATGTCCATCTTCAAATGTTTATACATTTGCCACGTTGTCGCCTCTCTGCATTATTAAACCACCCCTAAAAACAGATTATTATTATTATTATTATTACTAGAAGCGTACTCGTGCAATGCAGCGAGATACATCACGATTTTAATGTTTATTTTTATTTTTTGTTTTTTTATTGATTTACTGTACGATTTTGGATGGTTTTTATTGAGTGATAATGGTTTTTTTATATATAAATTTGTTTAATTTAGGCTTAACAATATAATATTTTTTATATAAAAAAAATTAAGTAGTTTGTTAAAACTCATTAATTATCTTATATATTTTAAATTTTTTATATTTAAATTGAGATGTTTATCCTGTTTTGATTATGTTTATCAGAATTCAAATTTCATAATTTTAGGGTTTGGGGATTAGAGATAAAGATTTTGGAGGATAAGAATGAAATATATTAATTAGGGTTAAAAGCTTTACAGGTAGTACATTAGGCTTTAGTACTTATTTTTAAGAGATTTTAAGTAGATAGCTTTAAATGATAGTACATAAAGCTTAGTGAGTTGTAATTAAAAGTTTTTTATGTCATCTTTATAATATAGTATAGATTATTATTTTAAAATGCAAGTCTAAACTCCAACATTTCCCTTTTCTTTTAAGATTTTTCACAAAGTTTTACATTATAACTAAAATTTATACTATATTATAAAACATTTAAAATTTTAATTTTTTTAAAAATCTTAGTTTTTCAAAAGTAAAGATGTTAAAACATTATATACAAACTCACAATACATATAAAATATTTTTAACTTTTATAATATTTTTATTTTACTCATTTTATCTCGATTTAAAAATATATAATTTATGTTAAATATAATTAATTTTAATTAAACATAATTATATTAAAATGGGTATTTTATTTTTTTTATTTAATAATATATATCCAGTATCTTTAATTTGGTTTACAAAATTTCAATCACTAATACATTCATAAAATACTTTTACTAAATCATAAGAGTTGTAGCATGGTGAATAAGGATAAAGGGATGATAATCTCATCTATATATGTGTTTATGGCCATTGGGAAATTTATCTCAAGGATGTAGCCGAAGTCTACAGTTACAACTTGTCATGAGCTGATGGCAAAAATGCACACGTGTAAAATGTGTCACAATAATGGCGCAAATATACACCACGTATTGCGTTCGCTTCTCAAGTAATATAATGGTAAGGACCAAATATCGTATCCACAGGGATTGAACTTAACTAAGAATAAGAGATTTTCACGAACTTCCGGTGCAAAGTTAAGGATTTATAAAAATTGATTGGTTGGTTTAGAGCGAAATATTAAATATTGAATTTAACAAATGATAAAAAGCGGATACGGGTGTAAGTTTTCCCCCGAGAGTATTTTTTTATAACTTAAATGGTTAACAAGACCGGTCACAATGAAGTCCCACACGATTTCCTCCTCTCGAAGCTACGTCGTATAGGTTGTGATAACGGTATTATTATAAAATTACCACACTAGCTAACTTTCGGTTCACCAATCTCACTAAGTAGAACTCGAAGATCTTAGCCCCGTTAGTATGGAGAGATGCGCATATCTCTATGACACACCCACTCGACCAACATTTCGGACATTAGTTCGATTATGCAAAAATCCATATCTCTATGTGATTATTAAAGATTTTCTCAAACCTTCTTGCATCACCCAAGCCGTATTCGGGTCCGCCCCTCTCGGGATCTAAGACCTAATATTAACACACACAAGTGATCGGCTTGTCCGCGTTGAGATGAAGATTCAACTTGGATAACCAAACCGAGAAGCTAGCCAAATGCGGTAACACCCAAGTGTTACATTTTAACCTCTCGGGTTTGGCTTACACCCGCACCCAAAGGGGGTTTTAGCTACTGGACATAATTAAATACATAATAGAAGAAAAGAAGTGCTGTAAATTAAACTGCATTAAACTGAAAAACTGTCACTGTGGTCACAGACTTACCACAGTGGCGACGAAATGTAAACTGCAGAATTAAAATCTAAATAACAATACAAGAACAACTAGCTAAGAACTTAAAAATTAAAGACTTGGAGAATCTCAGGGAGCTCCAAGGGAGTGATTTGTAAAACTTGAGTATTGAATGATATCCCTTCAATGTCAACCCAAAACCCCTTTTTATAGTCAAAAAGGTGAATAGTGTTTAAAAGGATGAATAGTGTTTAAAAGGATGAATAGTGGCTTTTCTTGAACATGCTTCCTTTTTTTTGTCTTCATCCTCTTCTATTCCATGCAAGACTTCAACCTTGACTCTTTTTCAACCTGCAATTCTCTTTCACAAACTGAGAAATAAAATCTGCAGAAAATTTTCCAGTTGCTGCACTGCTGTGGTGACTCGCCACAACGGTCCTAAACGTCTAGAACTTGATTTTTAAACTATTTCATGACTTTTGGGGTACTTTGGAGTTTGGACCAAAGAAAGAGAAAAGACTCAAAAGGTTCTTTTGGGATGATAGAAATAAGGGAAAAAGTAAGGAAAAGAAAGACAAATAACCCTAAGATATGAGGGTTATCACAACCCAAAATTTAAGATATTACTTGTCCTCAGGTAATGAAAAAAAGAAAAGAAAAGAAAGGACACGAAACAAAATGAACGAACCGGCTATTTAACACGAAAGAGAGTGACAGATTACCTTTGTAACAATGCGGTGTATGATTCTCCTTTGCTCGTATGATCTTTGGTTTGATCGGTAGGTCTTGTAGGGGTGCGAGTTTGTGGGTTGGATCATTTTTGCGGGTTCCTTTCTTTAATTACCCCAAACTTATTTGTTTTTATGGGAAAGGGATATGGTATGGGTTTTACATGTATACGGTTCCTTTTTCCCATTTTCTTTCTGGCGAAACACATTTTTTTTTCTTTGAATCATTTTTCAAAAGGCCGAATGGAAGTGGATTGGTGGCTTTTCTTTTTGAAAAAAAAAATTCGACAGCTTTGCGCAATGTTTCCCGAGATTTGATACAACTACAACAACCCCTCCCCCAAACTTTTAAAATGGACAACGTCCTCGTTGCATGGGAGAGAGAAAAGGTGGCTAAAAATGGATGCAAAGGTCGTGTATGGGCCGATTGTATCAAAAGAGGGCCTATGTCCTCTCAAACCAACAAACCATATGAACAAACGAAAATATACACCTGCACAAGATAAGCATCAAAAAGCATCGGGTAATAATATATGTCACAAAAAAAATAATAACAAGGTACGATCGCAAAAAAGCAACACATCCCAAAGTGAGACCCGACAGAAGTTATAACGACAGATATCACAAAAGACAGAATTAGCAACCAAAAGTCATTAAAATACCCCAAAAATCAAGCGGACGAGGCTGGGTCCCGATGGCGAGGTGGAGATGGGTTGCCAAAAGCGTTGGACGAACGGTGAACGATGGCTCTCGTCGGTGGATGATGCGACAGGGTGAGTTGGGCCGGATGTGAGGCTTTTTTCCTGAGCCATGGAGAGGAGAGAGTATGGGTTTGGGTGAGGTTTTTGATTTCCCAACTTAAGGTTTCTTGGAAGATGGAAAAAAATGCGGGTGTGAGGGGGAAAAGAAAGGTGATAGATTAGGTGAGAAAAGAAGGGTGATGAGTTAAGAGAGATAGGTTGGTTGGTTCAAAAAGAAAAGAAAAAGGAATGAGAGGGGGGTAGGGAGAAAAAGTTGATGGGATTGGGTGTTAGGGTGGCTATGGGGAAATGGTGAGGGAAGTTTTTTTTTTTTAGAGAAAAATAAAAGAAAAGAAGAGGGAGTAGGCATACGGCCAACAAGGACCAAAAGGATGAAAGTCCACTTTTTGTCATAGAAAAACACTTGAAAGAAAATGCCCAAAATGGATGTTGTCCTAAAACTTGTCTTTGCACTACTTTTGAGATACCAAGGTCAAATATCCCTTGGGTCAGGTGTGGGGCTCCTCCATAATATCCAGTGCATTCTTTTATCCACCAGATTAGAACATCTTATCTTCTTTTTTGAAATTTCTCCCTGCAGTCCTGTCACCACAGTGGTGACAACCTCGCCACACCTCCAGACATAAAACCTACAAAATGGCAAACAAAAATGAATTAAAATCTACTATGTACAAGGGTTATTTCTAACCCCTAACTATGCACACCCTAAAAGAATCTTTTTCTTGTGTTGATGGTGTCCCAAGTTTTCTTTTTTTACACTTGGTTTCACTCTTGCATGTGCTTTCATTTTCTCAAACTCAAGTTCATCCTCACTTTTTTCTTCAAAGCGCTCACCACCAAGGACACACTCTTCAATATTCAAACATAAGTCTTCACTCAACATATTAAAGTATGAACAATCTTCCATCTCACCAGGAGACTTTAGAGACTTAAGGACATTAAAGGTCACTTGTTGGTCATTAACTCTCATCGTGAGCTCACCTTTTTGAACATCAATTAAGGTTCTTCCCGTTGCGAGAAAAGGTCGTCCCAAAATAATTGGGACGTTTTTATCAGCTTCATAATCTAGAATCAGAAAATCGGTCGGGAATATGAATTTATCAACCTTAACCAATATGTCCTCAATCTTTCCCCTTGGATAGGCTATGGATCTATCCGCTAATTGTAAAGTCACGGTGGTAGGCGGACTTCTCCTATCCCTAACTTGTTAAAAATGGACAAAGGCATGAGATTAATACTCGCCCCTAAGTCACACAACGCATGTCCTACCTCTTGGCCTCCTATAGAGCATGGGATGGTGAAGCTACCCGGGTCTTTAAGTTTAGGTGGGATTTTACATGTGAGGAGGGCACTAGACTCTTTTGTCAAAGCCACCGTTTAAAATTCACTCAACCTTCTTTTCTTACTTAGGATGTCCTTAAGAAACTTAACATAGTTTGGCATTTGCTCGAGAGCCTCTACTAAAGGTATGTTAATGCGGAGTTGTTTAAAGATGTCCAAGAACTTCTTAAAATGAGCATCCACATTTTTTTGTTTCATCCTACCAGGAAAAGGAAGGTCTCTAAGGTCAAGTTCTATGTGTTTCTAAGGCGTGGATTTCTTTTCTCGCGTTGTGGTGACAGTGTCACCACTGTGGCGAGCAGTGGCCTGTGGGAGCTCAGGATGTGCAGGTGCTTCTGGGGTGTTATGCTCGACTACAACAGGGGTAAGTTGAGCTGGTGGGGTCGCTGAAGTTGAAGGGAATAACTCGGGAAAATTTTGTGTTGTCAAATTTGTGAGTTATTTCTCCCTCTTCTTGCATGATTGGGATGTCCACTAGGTCCTTGTTGCTCCTAAGCGTGACGGCTTTCACATGCTCTTTGGGTAGGATCTTAGGAGTCTCCGTGTCACTAGGTAATGTGCCTTGTTGTCGACCCCTCAACTCGGATGCAATTTACCCGAGTTGAGTTTCGAACCCTCTCATGGTGGCGTTGGTTTGACTAACAAAACCATTGGTCTGATTGATGAAGTTTTTCAGCAAAGACTCCAAAGAACCAAGGCCCATAGAGCTTTGTTGCCTGGGCGCTTGAGAATGTGAGTTGTGGTTACTGTTGTGAGATTGTGGTGACTGTCCACTGTGATTAAATCCCGGAGGATTTTGGGTTCGGTTCTGTCCAGGACTTACCCCAAGGGTTGTAGTCCCTGATTTCCTGACCAAGAAAAGTTTGGGTGGTTCCGCCAATTCGGATTGTAAGTCTGAGAATAGGGACTATTCCTAGAGTGATTTCGAACATAGTTAACCGAGATAGGATTACCTGGACAATTCTCATAAGCATGATTTTCATCACAAAATGCACAAGTTTCGTTTGATAAATTAGTGTTCATTGCATGCACTTGGTTCTTCTCTCCTATGTTCAAATTATTTTTTACCAAGTTTGTTAAAGCGACTATTTGAGCATTTAAAGCGGTGATGGCGTCCACTTCACGAACTCCCGATGCAGTTTTTGGAGGAAGTGCACGGGGGTTCGACCACTCAGTATTATTGTTGGCAACCTTCTCTAGGATGTCATACCCTTCATTATATGTCTTGGCGGTAAACGCACCACCCGCTGTCGCATCAAGGACAATTTTAGCAGCGTTGGAAAGTCCATTATAAAATGTTTCCAATTGGATGCAATGGGGGATTCCATGGTGAGGGCATTTCCTAAGAAGTTCTTTAAACCTCTCCCATGCATCTGACACTGTCTCATCTTCTCCTTGTTGAAACAACAAAATTTCATTTCTGAGTTTTACATTCCTCGTCGGAGGAAAATATTTTTTCAGAAATTTTTCCGCAAGGTCCGCCCACGTAGAAATGGAGTTAGGCGGTTGAGAATTTAGCCAAGCTTTTGCTCTATCTCTTAGTGAAAAAGTGAAGAGTATTAGCCTTAAGGCATCTTGAGGTACTCCTTGAACTTTAAAAGCGTCCGCAATTTCTAAAAATGATTTTAAATGTAAGTGCGGATCTTCCGACGGTAATCCCCCAAACTGACCCATTGTTTGGATCATTTGGAACATTAGCGGTTTTAGTTCAAAATTTGCGGCAGCAATGTCGGGTCTAAGAATTCCCGAATTTAATTGAGCAAATTCGGGGGTAGCATAGTCCCTTATTCCACGGTCTTTGTCATCGGCAATCTTTACTGTACTTTCGACATTAGGTGGAGGTGGTGGATTATTAAATCCTCCTCCATACCCGTATTGTAGCCGTGGCATACAACACGGGAAAACGAAAAGAAAAACTCGCGACTCGGGCTCGAGTGAAAATCAATATCTTAGGATGTAAAATCTTGCCAATCCCCGGCAACGGCGCCAAAAACTTGATGGCAAAAATGCACACGTGTAAAATGTGTCACAATAATGGCGCAACTATACACCACGTATTGCGTTTGCTTCTCAAGTAATATAATGGTAAGGACCAAATATCGTATCCACAGGGATTGTACTTAACTAAGAATCAGAGATTTTCACGAACTTTCGGTGCAAAGTTAAGGATTTATAAAAATTGATTGGTTGGTTTAGAGTGAAATATTAAATATTGAATTTAATAAATGATAAAAAGCGGGTACGGGTGTAAGTTTTCCCCCGAAAGTATTTTTTTATAACTTAAATGGTTAACAAGACCGGTCACAATGAAGTCCCACACGATTTCCTCCTCTCGAAGCTACGTCGTATAGGTTGTGATAACGATATTATTATAAAATTACCACACTAGCTAACTTTCGGTTCACCAATCTCACTAAGTAGATCTCGAAGATCTTAGCCCCGTTAGTATGGAGAGATGCACATATCTCTATGACACACCCACTCGACCAACATTTCGGACATTAGTTCGATTATGCAAAAATCCATATCTCTATGTGATTATTAAAGATTTTCTCAAACCTTCTTGCATCACCCAAACCGTATTCGGGTCCGCCCCTCTCGGGATCTAAGACCTAATATTAACACACACAAGTGATCGGCTTGTCCGCATTGAGATGAAGATTCAACTTGGATGACCAAACCGAGAAGCTAGCCAAATGCGGTAACACCCAAGTGTTACATTTTAACCTCTCGGGTTTGGCTTACACCCGCACCCAAAGGGGGGTTTAGCTACTGGACATAATTAAATACATAATAGAAGAAAAGAAGTGCTGTAAATTAAACTGCATTAAACTGAAAAACTGTCACTGTGGTCACAGACTTACCACAGTAGCGACGAAATGTAAACTGCAGAAATCTAAATAACAATACAAGAACAACTAGCTAAGAACTTAAAAATTAAAGACTTGGAGAATCTCAGGGAGCTCCAAGGGAGTGATTTGTAAAACTTGAGTATTGAATGATATCCCTTCAATGTCAACCCAAAACCCCTTTTTATAGTAAAAAAAGTGAATAGTGTTTAAAAGGATGAATAGTGTTTAAAATGATGAATAGTGACTTTTCTTGAACATGCTTCCTTTTTTTTGTCTTCATCCTCTTCTATTCCATGCAAGATTTCAGCTTTGACTCTTTTTCAACCTGCAATTCTCTTTCACAAACTGAGAAATAAAATCTGCAGAAAAGTTTCCAGCTGCTGCACTGCTGTGGTGACTCGCCACAACGGTCCTAAACGTCCAGAACTTGATTTTTAAACTATTTCATGACTTTTTGGATACTTTGGACCAAAGAAAGAGAAAAGGCTCAAAAGGTTCTTTTGGGATGATAGAAATAAGGGAAAAAGTAAGGAAAAGAAAGACAAACAACCCTTTCTCAAATACATATAATCCGGGTTGGAGGAATCACCCTAACTTCTCTTGGTCAAATCAACAAAACCAAGGGGATCAATCTAGGGGTGATATGGGTTGGTCACAACAACATCAAAATCAATCACAACAAGCCCAAGCCCAACATCAATTTTCTTCTTCATCCCGGAATTTCAAACCCCCCGGTTTCCATCATCAAGGAAACCAAAACATGAGAAACGATGGGGAGGGATCTTCAAGCGAAAAGAAATCGGGGTTGGAGGAGATGATGATGAAATATTTATGAAAGATGGATACTGTGATCGGTGAACAAGGTGCAACTATCAAGGCGGTCATACAAGGTAATGATCAAAATGCGGCCACAATTAAAGCGGTTGTACAAAGCAATGAACAAAATACCATTGCCATTCGGAATCTCGTAAGGCAATTTGGTCAATTCGCGGATGCACACTCTTCAAGGAACCATGGCAATTTGCGTAGTCAAACCGAGCCAAATCCACGAGAACATTGCAAGGCCGTTACTCTTAGAAGTGGGAAGCCGTTGATTAAGGATCCAACTAGAGATGACATGGATTCCGAGGAGAAAGAAGCACCAATCACTCAAGAGCCGGAACTTATTGAAGTTGAGGTTGAAGATGTTGTAGAAATACCCAAGAAGGCACAAGAGGCACCGTCGTCATCCAAACCGATCGTGAAAGCATACAAACCATCAATACCAATTCCCAACCGACTTAAGGAATACAAGGACCAACAACAATTCGCTAAATTCCTGGAGGTCTTTAAAAAGTTACAAATCAATATTTCTTTCGTGGATGCATTAGCTCAAATGCCCTCTTATGCAAAGTTCTTGAAGGACATTTTGTCCAACAAGAGAAAGATTGAAGAGCATGCCACTGTTGCACTAACGGAAGAATGTAGTGCCATCATCCAAAACAAGCTTCCACCCAAGCTTAAGGATCCAGGAAGTTTTACTATTCCTATTCATATTGGTGATTTTGAGTTTGGTAAAGCTTTATGTGATTTAGGTGCAAGTATTAATCTTATGCCTTTATCTATTTTCAGGAAACTTGGTCTTGGTGAGATCAAGTCGACAAGGGTCACATTACAATTGGCGGACCGTTCCATCAAACACCCGCATGGTATCATTGAAGATGTCCTAACCAAAGTCGGGAAATTCTACTTTCCCGTTGACTTTGTTGTTTTGGATATGGAAGAGGACGTCGATGTACCTCTAATTCTTGGAAGGCCCTTCTTAGCAATCGGAGGCGCATTGATTGACGTCCAAGGTGGGAAATTGACCTTGCGGGTGGGAGATGAAGAGGCCGTTTTCAATGTATTCAATTGTACCCGAAGCAAAAATGATGTGAACGCTTGTTTTAGCGTGGACGTTGTTGACCGAGTGGTACAAGAGGCATTTGACAGAAAAGCGACTGATGATGAAATAGGAAAATGTGTTAGTGAATGGTTGTTATGTAAGAGAAAGCGATGAAGATGAGGGTGTAGAATGCATGATGCAATTGGAAGCCACCCCTTTCCGAAAATTCTCAAGGCATCAACAGTTTGAAGAGTTGGGATCTCAAAATGTCAAACCCCAACCGTCGGCAGAAGTGCTTCCGCAACTAGAGCTCAAGCCATTACCGTCTCATTTAGAGTACGCTTACTTAGGGGAAAATTCTACATTGCCTGTGATCATTTCATCACAACTAAGTAAGTTGGAAAAAGAAAAGTTGCTTCGGGTTTTAAGGGAGCACCAATCTGCCATCGGGTGGACAATTGCCGATTTGAAGGGGTTGAACCCTTCCTTTTGCATGCACCGGATAAAGATGGAGGATGGATATAGACCATCCGTTGAGCACTAACGAAGATTGAACCCTAATATGAAAGAGGTGGTGAGGAAGGAGGTGATGAAGCTTCTTGATGCAGGGATTATATACTCAATTTCTGATAGTCCTTGGACTAGCCCCGTTCAAGTTGTTCCAGAGAAAGGTGGGGTAACCGTCGTGAAGAACGACAATAATGAATTGATCCCGACGAGAACGGTTACCGGTTGGAGAGTTTGCATTGACTACCGCAAACTCAACAACGCCACAAGGAAAGATCACTTCCCTTTACCGTTTATTGACCAAATGTTGGAGAGATTGTCCGGGCTCGCTTATTATTGCTTTCTTGATGGGTATTCGGGTTATAACCAAATCTTGATTGCCCCCGAAGATCAAGAAAATACGACGTTTACATGCCCATACGGTACTTTTGCCTATCGTCGTATGCCCTTCGGATTATGCAACGCACCTGCCACATTTCAACGTTGCATGATGGCTATCTTCTCCGACATGATAGAAAAGACGATGGAGATATTCATGGATGACTTCTCTATTTTTGGGTACTCTTACGACGCTTGTCTAGAAAATCTCAAGATGGTCCTCAAAAGATGTCAAGACACCGACTTGGTCTTGAATTGGGAGAAATGTCACTTCATGGTGACAGAAGAAATTGTATTGGGCCACAAAGTGTCCGCCATGGGTATCGAAGTCGATAAGGCAAAGATTGAAGTGATTGATAAACTTCCATATCCGACTTCTGTAAAAGGGATTCGTAGCTTCTTGGGTCATGCGGGGTTCTATCGTCGTTTCATCAAAGATTTTTCTAAGATTGCCAAGCCCCTCTCCGAGTTACTCTTCAAGGATGCAAAGTTGTGAAGTAGCCTACGATAGGCTCAAGAAAGAACTCACATCCGCACCAATTCTCACCGCGCCAGATTGGACCTTACCCTTCGAAGTCATGTGTGATGCTAGTGACTTAGCCGTAGGGGCTGTTTTGGGTCAACGGAAGGATAAGAAACTCCATGAAATATATTATGCTAGCAAAACCTTGGACGCGACACAAGTCAATTATGCCACCACTGAAAAGGAATTGCTAGCCGTAGTGTTTGCATGTGAAAATTTTAGATCATATCTTGTTGGGTCTAAAATCATTATTTACACTGATCATTCCGCTTTAAAATATCTTATGTCAAAGAAAGATGCAAAACCAAGATTAATCCGTTGGATTTTACTTTTACAGGAATTTGACATTGAGATAGTGGACAAGAAGGGGACGGAAATCTTGTCGCAGATCATTTGTCAAGGTTGGAGGGATTAGAGAGAGAAGTCGTGGTTCCTATAAATGAATACTTTCCAGATGAGCGTCTGTATGCCATTCGGGTGTCCGACCCATGGTATGAGGACGTGGTGAACTTTTTGGCGAGCGGTGTAGCTCCTCACTGCTTAAGCTCACATCAAAGGCGTAAATTCTTTTCTGATGTGAAGCATTTTTTTTGGGAGGAGCCATATCTATACAAACATTGAGGATATGGTATGATTAGACGTTGTGTGCCAGACGAAGAAAAACTTAATGTGCTTAAGCATTGTCACTCTCTCGAGTGTGGAGGTCACTTCAGCACCGATTGCACCGCGTCTAAAATCTTACAATCCGGATTCTATTGGCCCTCTTTGTTCAAAGATGCCCGGAATTTCATTGCTTATTGTGATAGATGTCAACGAGTCGGGAATATCTCCAAAAGAAACGAAATGCCCATGAAAATCTTCATGGAAGTGGAGATATTTGACGTTTGGGGCATAGACTTCATGGGTCCATTTCCGCCGTCTTATAAAAACGAATATATGCTAGTGGCGGTGGACTATGTATCTAAGTGGGTCGAAGCAATTGCGTCCCCAAGAAACGACTCCAAGGTTGTTATCAACTTTTTGCGTAAGCATATCTTTTCACGGTTTGGCGTTCCGCGTGCATTGGTGAGTGACGGTGGAAGTCACTTTTGCAACCGATACTTGGATGTCGTACTTAAAAAGTACTTTGTCACTCACCGGGTCACCACACCCTATCATCCCCAAGCCAATGGGTTGGCCGAAGTATCTAACCGAGAGCTTAAGCAAATTTTGGAAAAGACGGTTAGTGCATCTAGAAAGGATTGGTCGGCAAAGCTTGATGACGCACTATGGGCATACCGTACAACATTCAAAACGCCCATAGGTATGTCGCCATACCGATTAGTCTTTGGCAAATCATGTCACTTACCGGTGGAACTGGAGCACCGCGCATATTGGGCAATCAAGACCCTTAATTTTGAGTTAGATGCAGCGGGGAAGAAGCGAACTTTGCAACTTAATGAGCTCGACAAAATTCGTCTAGATGCATACGAAAGTGCACGCATCTACAAGGAGCGGACAAAACGTTTTCATGACAAATTCATCATAAACCAAACGTTTCATGAAGGCCAAAAAGTGCTTTTGTTCAACTCTCGTCTTCAGTTATTTCCCGGTAAGCTGAAATCACGATGGTCCGGTCCGTTCGTTGTGGTTAAAGTCCATTCATACGGGGCCATCGAGCTAAAGGGTGATGATGGGGAGATTTTCAAGGTAAATGGCCAAACGTTAAAACCATATCTGGAGAGCGAACCAATGCAAAGCAAGGACTCCGTCTTGCTCTCTACACCAACTTGAAGATCATCAAGGTCGTGCCACGACCCTAAATAAGGCGCTAGGTGGGAGGCAACCCACCAAGATCAGTTGTATTTTTGTCCATAATAGCGTTTTTGAGTTTGGCAATGTGTTTTCCCATGAAAACCAACCAAAATACCCCATTTTTTATCATATGCCATAGTGACAGCAAGTGTGGCACACCCTTAGTAAATATTGTTCTCGGTACCATCTCAGCTAAAGTGCCAGCGAATGTGACATTTTGTCACTTTCGCCGTGTCAAAATCGCCCAAGTAACAATGTGCTCACGGTACACTTCTAGCGAATATGCCATGCGAAAGTGGCAAATAAGTGACATTTGTCACTTTCGCCAAGTCAAGCTCGCCGAGGCCCTCACGATCGAACCATTCAAGTCTCGGTACATATTCTGCGGATATGCCACGCGAAAGTGACAATTTGTCACTTTCGCTTTGTCAAGCTCGCCGAGACTCTCAAGGCTCAAATTTTTTTGCTCGCGGTACAATTTCCGCGGAAGTGCATCGCGAAAGTGACAAAGGCACTTCCGCCTGTCACTTTCGCCGTTGAGTTTCTAGGGTTTTAAACCCCTTTTGGTCGATTTGTCACACACGCACACACAGCAGAGGCGATTTGGCACTGTAGATTGGACCAATTTTTGGCGATTTTTGACCTCTCCCCTCTCATTTCATCGATTCCTTCCATTTTCTTGTTGCTCCTTTGTGTAATCCCACCTCTCAAGTAAGTAATCTTTCTCTTTCTCACTCTATCTCACCTACATTGTTGAAATTGCAAGGTTAGGTTACCATTTTTTTCCATGTTCAAATTTTTGTGAAATTATGCAACGATTTAGGTTTGGAGTTGTACATTTACCTATTAATACATCATTTAACTTCACATTGTTTATCTTGCACAATTTCTCCATGGATTGAAGTTAGGGTTTTGCATGTATGCTTTATAGACTTGTACATTTTGGGGGTTTTAGAGAAATTGCTAGTATAATGGATCTTGTTGAAGTCCTACATGCTAATTCACCTAAAACTCGCTATTGTTTGCATTGTGTGCCCTAAGTACCCAAAATTGAAGCTAAGTTCATAGATTGTGATGATGAACTCATACATGTTCTAAAATTGCCCAATTTTTATATGTATGCTTCTAGTGACCTAATGTAACCACATTGTTCAATTGAAAGTTTTGCCATGTTGTTAACTAGTATTACTCATTCTTGGCTTGTTCAATGTGGTTAGTTAATTTTGCTTAGTGGATGGTATGGTATTATGCTCGCATTGCACATTGTTGATCATTCATACACCTTGTTTCAGGTAGTTGTTTGTGCGCTCACTTTTAGGATTTGTGACTCTCGTCTCATGTTAATTAGGGGTAATCTAAGTTGTGATACTCTTTGTGGGATGTTGTATGAATTTTATGCAAATTCTGTTTTTGCGTCATTTTGGTTGATTTTTGCACATTTATTCAAGCCCTAATGTCATTCATAGGCTTGAATGGTGTGCAAGGGTAGACCATTAGGACACTTCGTGCACTTTCACCTCGTTTGATCATCATAGCTTCGTGCATCTCTTGAACATGTTACCGCATCACTCATTCCTCTCTTTTATACACAATCACTCGTGGCTTAGTTTTCCAACTTTCTTGCAGGTTCCCAACATGGTACGCAACGCGTTACTCACAAAGGATCACTACCAACTTTTTGCCGAACTCCCTACAAGGGAACGACAAGCGTTGGCGAGTGGTCCCAATCGCGATTATAATGACAGACGTGGTCAAGCTGTGGGACGTAGTTTCTTGGTTGAGAGGGGGATTGCTGTAAATGGTCTTGAATCGACCACTGTTCCGAAGGCTATCGGGCAACGTCATTGGGCACATTTCACCCGCACCCGCACGGCTTACCAACCGGGGTTGGTGCGGGAATTCTACGCCTCGATGGTTCCCGAGGTTTTTCATGATTGCGGTAGAGATTGGATGCGGGGTGTACCCGTGGAGATAACCTCCAACGCCATCAACGAACATCTTTTCACCCCGACAATACCGCATGAGCAATACCATCACGGATTTCCGGATAGCGCGCGATTCTACCCAGAATTGGGACAAATAACCGCCGCTCTTCGCCGTGATGGATCCAATATTTGGATACCGGGGACCACCGAGCTTCAGCATGGCGAGTTGCATCCCGACATGGCTTTCTGGTCGGTGTTCATCAAGCATAGTCTACTTCCCTCCTCTCACCGCACTGTCGTCTCCATCGAGACCGCGCGACTACTATACGCTATTTAAACCGGTGTGCCCTTTGACGTGGGGCACTTCATCCTTGGCAGCATCCTAAAGACCGGAACTGAAAGTCGGTGCCTCCTCAACTTCCCCTGCCTTATCACCTACTTCTGTGGGAGGGCAGGGATTCCGGAAGCTTTTGATGAAGCGACACTCGTGGCACCGCCGCTTGATATCTGCAAAAAGGCATACAACATTTTTTGCACTCGGCATGCATTGCCCAATGTTTCGTCCACCGGCCGATACCGGAATCGAGGACGCCACGAGGCTGCTGCTCCACAACATGAGGGACCATTTCAAGGTGCCGGACCACCACCACCACCCCCGATGGGTAGACATCAGGACATCCCACCACCATGGGAGCGGCTCACTCAGGTCGTGGATGAGCTGCGGTCCGGACAACAAGCTCACGGAGAGATTTTGCGCGGGGTGCGAGTTGGACAAGGGTGTACAAATCAGCGCCTTGATCAAGTATATCAACTTGTTGATAGGCGATTCACCATTGTGAATTACACACGAGGCCCCCGAAATGTCATTTATGATCCATCCGCATCACAGAGTCAAGAGGGCGAAGACTGACCGGTTTGCTTTCCTTTTCACTTTGGTCATTTTGTCTTGTTTGTTCATGTATGCCTTCTTTTATATGCACTTCATTGGTGATGGTTAAATTATACGAACCGACTTTGTAACTAATGGAGCACATTGGGGACAATGTGTCTCAAAGGTTTGGAGTTGTCGTTTTTGATCTTTTTAGTGGGTCGACTTGTATGAACTTTTATTTTTGATCATTAGAAATGCATGGGTTGTATATAATGCTTAATTAATCGGAATGAATACAGTTGTTGGTAGTTATTGGTTAAGTGAATTGGAAAACTTTTATTGACATGCATACTTATTATTGAGTAATGTTCGTAGAGAGATAGTCTAGTTGTGTACGCTAATTGTGGACATTAGTAGAGACCACCTAGTGAGATTTTGAGCTTTAATGCCTTCAATTCTGAGTGATGCTTCGATTTTGTTCACCATCTTTATACACGTTTCAATTCTTTCAATTTGATAGTTCGATCTCATTTGTTTTTGCATTGAGTAGTACTGGTATTTAAACTTTAACATGTGTATTACTTGTGAATTATGTGGACTTCGAGAAAAGATATCGGGCTTTGTGTGCAATTTCTTTTGGTCTATCATTTCTAGCTCCCCTTTTTCTACCCTTTTGTCGATGTGTGATCCTGTAACCACTTTGTAGCCGTTATTGAAGTCTAAATATTTTGACTTAGCCGGATACACTAACCTAACCCGTAGTCTAAGTGCATCATGGATTGAGAAAGATGGCCAATAGCGTTTGTAACACCCTAAAAATAGGGATAACAAAAACTTTCCAAAAGAGGAGAAGTGGTATATAGATTACCATAGCAAGAGCCTCCCAAGAAGGGGAATAATACAAATAAACCTGTTTAATCACAATTGTAATTTAACGGATAAATAAACAACAACCAACTAATCTAATTTCTACATCTAGAAAAGAGATTACAAAAATGGGTGTCATCTATAAACTCAAGGCTTCTCAAAATAATCCAAGTGTTGTATCCTCAAGCTCTCGCCCAAAGCATCTATAGTTGCCTAGGAGCAGTACCGCTAACGCCTAAGATACACATCGACACCAAACAAGTGTTAGGCCAAAAAGCCTAGTGAGTTGAACAAGTAAAAACATGCCAGAAAACATTTACAGCTCTTATCAGCAGTTAAACAATTAATCACGTACATGTGGAGTCAACGGGAGCGACCCATATCTCCAATCCGGTTCACCCAAAGAACCAATGCACCTTGAAGCCACTTTCTCTGGCAACCCAAAGGCCCGACACGCACCGGGGACTACCGCTTAGGAAATTCCCCGACGACGGAGGTCTAGGTACATAGGAGACTACCGCCTTAGGAAATTCTCCAAATGTCACCCACCTACATTCCTATAGTGAATCACAGACTTGGTTCGTCCACATAATGCTTTTAGGAGGTCTCAAGATGTGTTTCAATCCGTCAACATTTCGGATATCCACCAAGAACACACTATAACCATCCTAATCATGTAAATCCAACATATGACATAATATCCATCCAAATACTTTATGAGAATATAAGGTCGCCAAGAAGGCATTCCAAGAAGGAATCATCAACATACCAAGATATACACATATAGAACATGGTACTTTCATATACATAAAACATGGGTAAAAACCCCCAAATACTTGAAACATTAAACATGAACATTTGAGAGATGCATTAACATCAACAAGTAGAAGATAATGATGTGTATCTAGTTTTAACAAAGATTAGTAAACTCACAATCTAGGTTTTTGACCAAAACCTAGAAAAGATGAAACCCTAGTTTGAAGAGATGAGACTTGAAGATGAAGCTTGAAGTATTGAGAAACCCTAGAAGCTTCCTTGAAGGTAATAAATGCTAGAAATCAAGCTCCAACCACCAAAGATGTTGTATTTATGAGGGTTAGGGTTTGGTGAGGGAGGATACTGATTTCCTTGGGAGCAAAATCGCCAAAATGAGAGAGATATGAGAATTATGAGAGAAATTCGGATGAAAAGGGGGTTTTGGGGGCTGCAGGTCGCCCCGCGGCTTATGCCGCGGTTTGCACCCGCGGCATAAGTCGCCCGTGTGCACAACACCGCGAACTCCAGTGGGTTACGCGTCTTGCACCGCGACTTCCACCCGCGGCGTAAGTCGCGAGGTTCCTCAAACCCAAACCACTCCAGTGGACTACGCGGCTTATGTCGCGACTTGAACTCGCGCCTAAGTCGCGAAACTCCCTGTTCAACAAATGCTAGTCTAAAACTTCCAATCCGACACCAAGCAACTAACATAGACGGAAATGGCCATTGAGCATATAATTTCTACTTTGGTAAGCATATAAACATAAGATTAACAAGGACACAACTTACCTGGATTTACGGATGTTACAATCCTCCCCACCTAATTTGGATTTCGTCCCCGAAATCACCTCTACGCAAATAAATGAGGATAACGCTTCTTCATATCATCTTCAGACTCCCAAGTAATGTTAGCACCCTGATGGTGCTTCCATTGAACCTTTACCATAACCACATCTTTATGCCGCAATTTCTTCACCTTTGACTCTAAAATCATCTCCGGTTCTTCCACGCAATGATTTCCATTGTCTAACCGAATCTTTGACAAGGGAATCACGCTTTCCTCCTCGGCTAGGCACTTCCGAAGATAGCATACGTGAAAAGTGGGATGTATCCCATCCATTTCCAGTGGTAAGTCCAACCGGTAAGCGTGAAGTCCAATTCTTTCTAGAATAGCGAAGGGTCCAAGGAAACGAGGACTAAGCTTCCCGCGCTTCCCGAAACGGATAATCCCCTTCCATGGCAACACCTTTAGCATGACGCAGTCACCCACTTGAAACTCGACTGGTCTTCTCTTTTTGTCCGCATAGCTCTTTTGTCGGTCTTGCGCCGCATTTAGCCTTTCTCGAATCTCTTTCACCTTGTATGCCGTCTCTTGCACAATTTTCGGCCCGGCGAATTGCTTTTCGCCTGCTTCTAACCAACAAACCGGGGTTCTGCACTTCCGTCCATACAAAGCCTCGAACGGTGCCATCCCGATACTAGAATGGTAGCTGTTGTTATACGCGAACTCTACTAGAGGAAGATGTGAGTCCCAACTTCCACCGAAGTCTATTACACACGATCTCAACATATCTTCTAGCGTCTGGATCGTCCTATCGCTTTGACCATCCGTTTGAGGATGATATGCCGTACTCAAATTCAGCCTAGTACCCAACTTTTTTTGCAAGCTAACCCAAAAGTTCGAAGTGAAACGACTATCCCGATCCGATACCACAGATTGTGGAATTCCATGCCTTGACACCACCTCGTCGATATAAAGTTTGGCCAATTTCTCCATTGGCAAGGTCTCCCACATTGCAAGAAAATGCACACTCTTGGTTAGCTGATCCACAATTACCCAAATAGTGTCGTGACCACGCAAGGTCTTCGGTAGCTTTGTCACAAAATCTATAGTGATGTTGTCCCACTTCCACTCGGGAATGGACAACGGTTGCAAACTTCCATACGGTCTTTGATGCTCCGCTTTCACTTAAAGGCACGTGACACACTTCTCCACATAGCTATCCACGTCTAGCTTCATCACCGGCCACCAATAGTTTAGCTTTAAATCTCTATACATCTTTGTGCTACCGGGATGTATAGAATACTTCGACTTATGCGCTTCCTCGAGAAGTAATTCACGGTTTCCCCCAACCTTCGGCACCCAAATGCGCCCTTGAAAGAGTTTGAGTCCACGACCATCTTCCGTTAAGAGTTCCTTTTGCTTTGACATAACCTCAGCCTTGAGGTTCTCTTGTTTAAGTGTTTCCACTTGACTTGCTCTTATGCTCTCCAACAAGCTCGACACTACATCGATTCTTGTAAGGGACAATTTAACGCCACCATCATGGCTCCTCCGGCTCAAAGCATCCGCCACCACATTGGCCTTACCGGGATGGTAGAGTAGATCACAATCATAATCCTTTAGAAGTTCAAGCCATCTTCTTTGCTGCACGTTGAGTTCTTTTTGATCGAAATTGTACTTGAGACTCTTGTGATTCGTGAAGAGAGTACACTTGGTCCCGTACAAGTAATGTCGCCACAACTTCAAAGCAAAAACTACTGCCGCCAACTCTAATTCATGCGTCGGGTAGTTCTTCTCATGGTCCTTTAATTGCCTTGACGCGTAGGCTATGACTTTCCCTCGTTGCATAAGTACACATCCAAGCCCCATCTTAGAAGTGTCACTATACACTACGAAGTCTTCCGATCCTTCAGGCAAGGATAAGATCGGAGCTTCGCACAATTTCCTCTTGAGCGTTTGAAAGGTTTGGTCTTGAACATCGGTCCAAAGAAACTTGACGTTCTTTCTTGTGAGGGATGTGAGAGGTGTAGCTACCTTGGAAAAGTCTTGGATGAAGCGTCTATAGTAGCCCGCTAAGCCCAAGAAACTCCGTATCTTCGATGGATTCGTCGGCGGCTCCCAACTCAACATCGCTTCAATCTTCGCCGGGTCCACCTGAACACCGTCCTTTGACACCACGTGCCCCAAGAATTGCACTTCTCGAAGCCAAAACTCACACTTAGAGAACTTTGCGAACAATTTCTCTCTTCTTAGGACTTCCAAGACTTCCCGCAAGTGTTTCCCATGTTCGGATTCGTCCTTAGAATAAATTAGAATATCGTCGATAAAGACGATCACAGATTTATCCAAGAATGGCCGACACACAGGTTCATAAAATCCATAAACACGGTCGGCGCATTGGTCAACCCAAAAGGCATCACCAAGAACTCATAGTGACCGTAACGCGTTCGGAAGGCCGTCTTCGGGATATCATCATTCTTCACTCTCACTTGATGATAACCGGATCGGAGGTCAATCTTCGAGAAACATCCCGCACCTTGAAGTTGATCGAAGAGATCATCGATGCGAGGTAGAGGGTACTTGTTCTTTACCGTAACTTTATTCAACTCACGGTAGTCAATACACATCCTCATCGATCCGTCCTTCTTATTCACAAACAACACCGGCGCTGCCCAAGGTGAAGAACTCGGTCAGATAAAACCCTTCTCTAACAACTCTTGAAGTTGCGTCATCATCTCCTTCATCTCCGTCGGGGCCAAACGATAGGGAGCTCGGGCTATCGGAGCCGCTCCCGGAGTGAGGTCAATTTGAAACTCCACTTGACGTTCCGGTGGTAATCCGGGAAGGCCTTCCGGAAAGACATCCGGATAATCCCGTACGATTCTCACGTCTTCCACCGTCTTCTTTTCCTTCTTCGCGTCCACAACGTACGCTAGATACGAAGGGTAACCCTTCACTAGAAACTTCCGCGCTTTGAGAGAGGAAATAATGGGGTTGCTCCCCTTTCCTTTCTCCCCATAGATGACGACCACGCCACCTTCCGTCAAAGGCACTTGGATCATCTTCTTAGAACAAAAGATGTCGGCCTTGTGCCTTGACAACCAATCCATTCCTATGACCACGTCGAACCCTTCGATGGCCATAGGTAGCAAATCTACCCCAAAAGGACTCCCATTGATCTCTATGGTGCAATAACAATAACGGTCTCGGATAATTACTTTATCACCGTTGGCTATCTCTACTACTAGTGCATCAGAAATGATACTAATAGGAGTGACGAAATGCTTACAAAAAACATCCGATACAAAAGAACACGTAGCACCCGAATCATACAATACACGAGCAGGCAAGGAGTTTACTAGGAACGTACCCGAAACAACATCAGCGGTCTCCTTCGCCTCCTCGGTAGTCATCCGAAAGGCTCGACTCGGCACCCTCGGCGATTGATCGACTCTAGCCGTCAACCCAACAAACCTGTTTTGATTAAACCCCGCCAACTTTGGACAATTCCTCCTTATGTGCCCTGGTTCCTGGCACTCAAAACATACCGTAGGATGAGTAATGCAATCCCGAGACACATGGCCCCTCTTGCCACACTTGGTACAACCTACCGCGTAGGTTTTAGAAGCACACGCGCCCGAATGCTTGGTTTTGCACATTGGGCACCACTGATCAAATTTACGAGAGTCGCCAGCTCTCCCGCTAACAAAAGGCTTCGACTGACGAATGGGCCCCGATTGCCCTTCCCACTTCCTCTTCTCACCAGCAACGCTTCTTTCTTCCTTCTCAGCCAACCTATCATCTTCCACAAGCAATGCCTCTTCAATGACTTCTTGAAGAGTCGACCCTCCGGCATTGCGTACGTCAGTCCGCATAACGGCCGGTAGGCCAAGATGAAAGGCCTTAGTCTTTGATCTCTCGTCTGGGACCAGATATCCCACCAAGTTCAACTTCTCCAGAAACAACTTGGAGTAGCCAGCTACAGACAAATTCTTTTTCTTCAGATTCCGGAACTCGGCTTCTAGTTTGTCCAACGAACACTCGCTGCAATACTTGTCCATTATCTTTTTCTTGAAGACTGCTTAGGTCAGCTTTGCTAGAACCTCGGGGGTGAGGGCGGACCGGGTGAGATTCCACCAGATCAATGCCTCTCCCCGGAGTAATTGAGAAGCAAACTTCACTCGTTGCGAGACGTCGCACTCGCTAGACTCAAACGCCATTTCCACTTCCTTGAGCCAGTACATACACGCAACCGGGTTGTCGGAACCCGCAAACTCCTTAGGGTTGCACCCCAGAAAAGCCTTGTAAGAGCATCCCTTAGCCCTCTCTCGATTCACGTTGCTCGGTTGCTCTTCGATCACCACCACTTCAGGTCCACCACCCGACCCAACTATGATATTCTCCGCCATAGTCTCGGGTTGGCGGTGACTAGCATCTCGATCCTCTAGGAGCTTCATGAAAAACTCTTGTTGTTGGGCCATGGCAGAATTCATAGCCAACATCATGCTATCCCGAATCCTGGTCTCCATGGTCACCTCTTCCAAGATAGCATTATTCGTGTTGAGGTTCCGGTGAGGAATATGCTCGGGCCCTCCTCCCAATATTCTGGGTATAGGAATGTCATCGTAGGTTTCCCCCAGCGGGGGTCGTACTGCTGCAGATTTCACTTCTGGTTGCCCTTCTGGCATGTCCGGTAATCTATTTCGAGTGTTTACCATTAAATCTGTCATGCACGAACGAGAAATAGATTGAGAAAAGACTAAGTGAGTTGAACTCATTGTACGTACTACTACCTTCATCAATTATCATAATAATAGTAAACCAAGCATGCTCACGTAACAATGCATTCATAATAACAGTAGCTAAGTGAAATTATGAATGAACCATACACAAGAATTCTTGTCACCACCATCACAACTTTCAATTAAAGTAATTCCGTAAGCCTAATGCTCTCCCCACCTAGGATTTCTACCCCATAGATGGACAGTGAAGTCATAACGTCTAAAGCTTAAGTCTAGATATATTAAACAATACCTAGTTCACTTAAACTAAAGTTCTGATACCAACTTGTAACACCCTAAAAATAGGGATAACAAAAACTTTCCAAAAGAGGAGAAGTGGTATATAGATTGCCATAGCAAGAGCCTCCCAAGAAGGGGAATAATACAAATAAACCTGTTTAATCACAATTGTAATTTAATGGATAAATAAACAACAACCAACTAATCTAATTTCTACATCTAGAAAAGAGATTACAAAAAGGGGTGTCATCTATAAACCCAAGGCTTCTCAAAATAATCCAAGTGTTGTATCCTCAAGCTCTCGCCCAAAGCATCTATACTTGCCTAGGAGCAGCACCGCTAACGTCTGAGATACACATCGACACCAAACAAGTGTTAGGCCAAAAAGCCTAGTGAGTTGAACAAGTAAAAACATGCCAGAAAACATTTACAGCTCTTATCAGCAGTTAAACAATTAATCACGTAGATGTGGAGTCAACGGGAGCGACCCATATCTCCAATCCGGTTCACCCAAAGAGCCAATGCACCTTGAAGCCACTTTCTCTGGCAACCCAAAGGCCCGACACGCACCGGGGACTACCGCTTAGGAAATTCCCCGACGACGGAGGTCTAGGTACATAGGAGACTACTGCCTTAGGAAATTCTCCAAATGTCACCCACCTACTTTCCTATAGTGAATCACAGACTTGGTTCGTGCACATAATGCTTTTAGGAGGTCTCAAGATGTGTTTCAATCCGTCAACATTTCTGGATATCGACCAAGAACACACTATAACCATCCTAATCATGTAAATCCAACATATGACATAATATCCATCCAAATACTATATGAGAATATAAGGTCGCCAAGAAGGCATTCCAAGAAGGAATCATCAACATACCAAGATATACACATATAGAACATGGTACTTTCATATACATAAAACCATGGGTAAAACCCCCCAAATACTTGAAACATTAAACATGAACATTTGAGAGATGCATTAACATCAACAAGTAGAAGATAATGATGTGTATCTAGTTTTAACAAAGATTAGTAAACTCACAATCTAGGTTTTTGACCAAAACCTAGAAAAGATGAAACCCTAGTTTGAATAGATGAGACTTGAAGATGAAGCTTGAAGTATTGAGAAACCCTAGAAGCTTCCTTGAAGGTAATAAATGCTAGAAATCAAGCTCCAACCACCAAAGATGTTGTATTTATGAGGGTTAGGGTTTGGTGAGGGAGGATACTGATTTCCTTGGGAGCAAAATCGCCAAAATGAGAGAGATATGAGAATTATGAGAGAAATTCGGATGAAAAGGGGGTTTTGGGGGCTGCAGGTCGCCCCGCAGCTTATGCCGCGGTTTGCACCCGCGGCATAAGTCGCCCGTGTGCACAACACCGTGAACTCCAGTGGGTTACGCGGCTTGCACCGCGACTTCCACCCGTGGCGTAAGTCGCGAGGTTCCTCAAACCCAAACCACTCCAGTGGACTACGCGGCTTATGCTGCGACTTGAACTCGCGCCTAAGTCGCGAAACTCCCGGTTCAACAAATGCTAGTCTAAAACTTCCAATCCGACACCAAACAACTAACATAGACGGAAATGGCCATTGAGCATATAATTTCTACTTTGGTAAGCATATAAACATAAGATTAACAAGGCCACAACTTACCTGGATTTACGGATGTTACAACGTTTTAACAATTTTGGGGGTGAATCGATAAAAGTCGTGAAAGATTTATTTTGAAGTAAAAAAAAGTTGGCATGCATGAAAGTTTTGCTTTGGATGTGTGGTTGTGTAAAAGAAGAAGAGAATGTGAAGCTACTCTTAGTTTGATGCGCTTAGGACTAATGAAGCCAGGACCATTCTGTATATTCCTTATTCTTAACCCGTTTTACATCCCCTTAAGCCCCGATTGATCTTTTAGAAAGCATGATTTGCGAACAATACATGTGTAATTCATATCGTACTACTCAATTCCGTCCATGAGATCTTATTTGACTTTTGCGTGTTTCTATTTTATTACATGCGGATGATCTTGCTAAATTGTTGTACATCAACTCTCCTGCATGTGTTTGTGATGAGTGTGAACCTAAGATTCAAGTGTTAAGAGAGCATCTCGTGAGGTTAGGGTCGAAGCGAAATCCTCCACTAGTTGCATACATGATGAAATTGATCTTAACGAACATGTGCTTGATAGTAGTTCATGACAATATTAGTTTTATCCAAACTTAATTAACCAAGAAGCTAGGAAACTCATGTTGGTTCTTATTAACTTCGTATTAGTCTACCCTCATTTATTTTGTTTAAGATGATTGTTCATACTGTTCCCTTTCGAAAACCATCACCTTGGTAAGCTTGCTTGCTATTTCATTTTTATTTTTCCTTACGCCAATTTTTGCTTGAGGACAAGCAAAAGCTAGGTTTGGAGTTGTTGATAACTTCGTTATCTGACGGGTTTTTACCCTTCGAATCATAAGCTTATGACTCGTCTTGGAGTAAGAATTGGTATTTCGGACTAATATTTCTGAGCAAGTTGTGTGTAGGCATGCAAGATGTTGAGTGGAAGAAAAAAGTGCTTATCATTACTCCATTTTGACATCCCGGACGACAAATACATCGAACCAAGTGAACGGCCGAAAAAATCGACAAATTTAGGCCTTGGCTTAAGTGCCTGGCGAAAGTGACAAGTGTCACTCTCGTTGGCACTTTCGCACAGAATGTACAGCGAGCAATGGAGTCCTGGATAAAGTGCCTGGCGAGAGTGACACTTGTCACTCTCGCGGTCGTGGTCTGAGGGTATAAAAAGCTGCAGAAACTTAAAGTTTAGGGTTATCTCGGGATTGTTGGAGGCTAGACCCTAGGGGAGCTGTTCTAAACCGTTTTCAGAGCTGAAAGAAGACCTTGCATTGATTGGGAAGGTGGAAACAACTTTTGGAGCTCAAAATTGGTAGTGTGTATCAATCATTGAGGGAGTTTTATCATTACACTTGTATTTTGTTGAGAAACGATGTATTTGGGTGTTGTCATCTTCTTCTCTATGGTTATATTTGCTACTAGTAACATGAACTAAACCTTTTGAGGTTGGGGGAAGCATGGATTTTGGTTTTATACCGTTAGATATATGATTATTGCATTTTATTGAGTTAATACACTTGTTGGTTGAAGTTTGTCTATCTTGTTCTTATTGTTTATGAGATTGGCCATCTTATTCATCTTTTGGTTGTATTTCCTCTTGAGAAATTGGTTTTATAACTTGATAAAAGTTAGATAAACCTAGGGTGAGATATTGGATAGAGATATACCAAGTAAACCCTAGTTTGTGTTTGTGATTCTTATGCTTAATGAGTTGAATGTTTATGTGTATTGGTTGAGAGACTTCAATATATATTGCATGATACATTCTTGCTATTGCTCGAGAGAGAGTAGTGAGTATATTTGGAATTGCTAAATTTAACCTTGTGTATTGAGTCATTGAATGTGTGTTGTTTATTTGTTGGTGTAATCCAAATGAAATCCGACCCCTAGCTTTCCCTAGTCATATAAGTATTCTCTTTGTGGTGTTTGAATTAGTTGTTGAATAGTATTCCTGTGCTTGCTTTCATTGTCTCTTGATAAGTAGTTAATTAATCATTCTCAAACCAATTTTATCAGCAGTTCAGTTAGTAGTTGTGGTAGCCTTTGTGGTACTTAAACTCGTAGTTCCTTGGATCGATACTCGTACTTAGAACGTATTACTTGATTGACACCGTACACTTGCGGTAGATTTGGAGGGTTGCATAAACCGTCTATCAACATACATACAACTTATTAATATGTTTGAATTTTATAAGATCAACTGATAAGTAATTGAAATATGTTTAAATACTATAAGTTGAATCCTGCTAATACGGCAAAATATTTCACTGATAACCAAAACGCAATACACAATTCTTCTAGTACTTATAAATTTAACTTGAAATTTGTTTTATAGTAATTCTTTATGGAAAATGTAATAAAACTCTTAGGTGCCGTTTGTTTTTTAAGAGGTTTAATGTCTGAAGTTTTAATTTAGTTATAATTAATAAAAGGTGGTGTGTAAAAATGTCTGAACGATTTAGACTTAAAAGAGATTAAGAGATTTTTTAAAAAAACAAACAACCACTAAAATTTCACGTTGATAAATCTTTAACATTGTGTTTTGAAATTTGGAAGAAATTAAAAGAAAATTTGAGACAATAAAGAAAAGATGTTGGAGAAAGTCAGACAACACCTAGAGGGGCGGCAATGGGAAGTGTTTTTATTTTTTATTTTTTTATGTAATTAATATATATATATATATATATATGTATATATATTTTTTTTTTGAATGACAAGTTTAACACACATGTTTATGGGGTATTCGGACTTCCACTTAAGGATGCCACCCGACTAATCCCCATCGATCATGGCCCGGTCTAATTAAGGAAACACGAGGCCCATGATCTGGAATATCTCCACATGTTCTCCACAGGGTTCGAACCCGAGTAGTCAGAGATACTATCCACTGACCCCCCAGAATATTACCAAACCACTGGGCTTAGGGATGGTAATGGGGCGGGGACCCCAATCCCCGTCCCCGTCCCCGATCCTAATTTCTATCCCCATCCCCGTCCCCGTCCCCGCCGGGGAATATGAACACATCCCCATCCCCGTCCCCACCGGGGAACGGGGATCCCCAACGGGTAATCGGGGATTTTCCCCCTTATTTGATATATTTTAAATGAAATGTATTGAGCGCTATATATACTCGATCGATAATAGTCGATGTCTAAATCTCACATATTTCCAAAATAGGTTTCTACGTACTACCAAATATTGATGTGAACAAAGTCACAACGCCATACGTAATTATTTGATCAAACGCTTTCGACTCTCCATTTTTTTTATCTAAAAAAGTAACACAAGTAAAAAAAATGTAACAAAAAATATCAAAATACTATTCTAAATATGAAAGTTATATCTAAATCTTTATAAATAATATATTTAGAAATAGACATACAATATATTTAGTAATAAATATACATAATATTTAGTGATAATTATATAATATATTAAATATGCGGGGACGGGGCGGGGCGGGGATCACGTTACCCGTCCCCGTCCCCATCCCCGGTTTTTAACTTTCGGGGATCCCCGTCCCCATCCCCGGTTTTGCGGGGAATCCCCGTCCCCACCGGGGCGGGTACACCGGGTTCCCCAATGGGGCGGGTCTCATTCCCATCCCTAACTGGGCTAGACATGTTTTGATTATTTTTTAGTTATTGAAAATATAAAAAACCATAATGCATCTCTTGTAAGTGAACTTAACAGAAAATTTTAACACTTGTTAGTAAGAGGGACGAAATCTAGTGGATTTGGCAAACACACATATGTGAATGTGATAAAATATTAGGGACCATTTTTGCTAAAAATGAGAAACTTGAAAGACCGATTTCAAAATTTGCTTTAAAATGTTTAGAAAAATAGTAAAGGTGTACCCAAAAAGAGGATACAAATAATAGAGAACGTTAGCATTTGTCTCCAAAAGAAAATTGATTGTTCTTTATATTTATAATACACATAATAATCATTAATTATATACGGTCTTAAATTATAGATGTTGTTCTAGAAATTATAATGTTGCCTTGTGATATGAACTAATTGAGAAAATACAAGAGAAAGAGAAATATAAAAGGAAATGATAGTTTTCTATAAATAATTTGACATTTTCCATAATTTTAATTTTATATATAAATGAAAATGTGATTACATTCTCGCTGTATCTATATCTATACTATATTATAAAGCACGGATAAAAAACACTTAAAAATAGTTATTAAAGCTTAATGTACCGTTATTTAATATTAATTACTTAAAAAACAACCATTAAAACTTTATGTACTACATTTAATGTTATTTATTAACTTTCAGTCCATATCTCTAACCAATTTAACTCCCCTAAAATTATTTTCCATTTTAATCCCCTAAAATCACTCTTTTGCATAATTAAATACATGATAAAAATCAAATTTTAAATATAAAAAATCTAAAATATAATTAAGAAAATCTAACAGAATATTTAATGTTTATTTAAAAAAAACATTATAGTATTAAATCTAAAATAAATTACATTATTATTAAAATATCGAAGAAATTTTTAAATACAAACTTTTATGCATTAAGTACTGTTTATTGATACATATTACTTAAAATTTAAGATTAAAAATAATGATGCATGCGTACAAATTTTCTAAGATTATATGTTTGAATTCATAATAACTATTAAACATAATCAAAAGAGGATAAACATCTCAATTTAAATATAAAAATATTTAATTTTTTTAATTAAACATCTCAATTTAAGATAATCATTGAACTCTAACAAAATATTTAATTTTTTTATACAAAAAACATTATATTATTAAGCATAAATTAAACAAGTTTATAAAAAACCATTATCACTCTCTCAAAACCATCCAAAATCGTACCGTAAATTGATAAAACATAAAAATAAAATAAAACCTTAAAATCATGATGTATCTCGCTACATTATGCAAGTACGCTTCTAGTATTTAAAAAAAAAGTCTTATTGACAAATAATGGCCTTATATCATAATATAGAATAAGGTAACCTTGAGTGTTTCTTTGAGATACAGCATAATTACATACGATAATCCCTCAATTTATCGGGTCTACTAATAGTTATAGATTGGTCTCTATCAAAACTAAAGATATTAAATTATTGAATAATGCAATTTTAAATCCATAATAAGATGACTTTTATTCGTTTTAATTTTTAATTTAGTAAACTAATTACAAAATGAAACTAAAATGCACCATGCCATGTGTTGTATGTTTATGACAGAATGACTATGATTTTCATTTGGTATTGTTATATACAAATCTATTTATATCAAAATCAGTTCAAATATGTATTAAAAATATAAAAAGATAACTTTTGATGTTGATATATACGAAGAAGATACTTTGAAATAAAAAAATTAACAATATCTTTTAAGTAAATTTGTCATCATATATATAATAACAATAAATACTTTTATTAATATTTAGTATAGTTATTCTTGAAATAAAAAATAATATTTGGGAGTGGGTTATATAATACGTGTGATGCACCTTACACTAGAGGTTATTGTGCATTGCAAGCTAAGTCCTGTGAGCTGGCATCTATCTGATGGGGATGTTGTAATGTAAGTGCATGCCATGCCATTTCATTCACCTATTTTTCTTCAATACGCATTTTTTGTGTTCACATTCAATCTACATCATGTTTTTAAACCAAACATAAATATTTATTTAAATTACATATTTCCCCAATCAATTCTCACAACAACACAGAGTTAATCATGAATGACCCCCAATTAAGTAAAGTTCTCACATGGGGTAAACCTACATATTATTAATTTTATTGTAAAGGTCATGAATGTCAAGCGGATTCATCAAAAAATTTCGAGACTTCGGTACCGTTTGTTTTTTAAGAGGTCTAAAGTCTGAAGTCTTATTTTAGTTATGATTAATAAGAGATGGTATGTAAAAAGATCTGAACGATTCAGACTTAAAAGTCATTAAGAGGGTTTTTTAAAAAAACAAACAACCCCTTCATCTCCCGAACGACTTCTGCAACGATTTCCTATTAATTATTCTCTTGCTCAAGATTTGTAGCCTAGGTCGATCGAGAGTATGATATTGATAGCATCAATAACATTAACATTTCATATATCATAAAACTCATTAACATTTTGTAGCCCATGTTGAGCAAGCAAGAAGAACAACCCAACATTTTGTAGCCCTTTAATATTTCTTGGATATATATGCCAAAAATTATCATCTCACATGGATATATATAAGAGTAGATTTGTAAGTTTCTTATAAACTTAAAATTATGAGCTACCAATAATATTATGTGAGTTTTCTTCCTTTAAGTTGTTTTATTTATAGCAAGAGAATGATCGACCTGTAACATGTCAATAAAACAAATGTGTCTATAAAAACATATTTCATAAGAACCTCGTTTATTTTTTCTTTTATGAACTCCAATTTCTTATGTGTGTCATGTATATCAACTGGACCACTTTCTCCAAACCAACAAAATAACTTGATACCATGCATTAGTTTGAATTTCCAAACCAACAAAAGTTTCATTAGTTCTCTTCATAGTTTCCAAAACTAGCTATTTGATCATATTCACAAGTCTAAGTATTGGAGAAACCACTTATAAAAAACCTTCATGTTTGGAAATCTTTTTTTTTTTTTTTAACTTTCTAAGGTGTTGGGAATTTCAGAAATGCATAAGTACGGTTAATACTGCTAGAAGAACTTGATTACTACTTCTGAAGTTAATGTTGCTGAACAAGATTAGTACTGCTAAGTCAAGGTTAATACTGCTAGAGGAGATTATTAATGCTAAGCAATTTTAGTACTGCTAGTAGTTAGTACTGCTGAAGGTTAATACTGCTCAAAGTATTAATGCTGCTAAAGACTTAGTGCTGCTTATGAGATAATCAAGATTCGTGCAGAAGATTATGGAAAGCTTGAAGATAAAGATGGAAGATTATTTTAAAGATCTTTTATTGTTTGTAATTATCTTTTATCTTCAGTATATATAGAATAGTTTAGACATGATATAGATAGATAGAATTCCGAGTTTTTGTTTTCATAGAGAGAATCAACCTCAAGGTGTGTAATCCTAATTCTAGAGAAGTAGAATTCGTATTGGTGAGCCTGTTCATCAATATTGAGGTTGAGTGTTGAATATTGTAGCTTTACAATCATTCAATACAGTTTACAAGTTGTTATTCAGATTCACTGTTTTTCACTGTTTCATTGAATATTAAAGTGTTATTCCTCAAACTCCTTTAATATTGTTTCTGAGTGTTTATTCTTGTTAAGAATTAAGATCCTGACAAGTGGTATCAGAGCTAGTATTCTCAGAAATCTTATTCATCATGGAAAATACAGTTGAATCAAACAGTACTCTGGTCTCAAAGGTTCCAATGCTCAGATCCAATGAATTTGACATGTAGAAGATTAGAATCAAGCAATACATTCTCCTCATAGATTACTCTATGTGGGACATCATTGAGAATGACCCATCTGATGCAGGAAAGATTGGTGAAGATGGAAAAAGAACCCCTCCAAAGACGGATGCAGAAAGAAAGACAAGGCAGACAGAGATGAAAGCCTTGAGCACACTGCTTTTGGCCATTCCCAATTAGTATCAACATCAATTTTGTAATTGCACTGATGCACATATGCTCTGGAATGCTCTAGAGAAGAGATTCTCTGGTACCAAATTAAAGTACCAAGAGAAATCAAAAGGCAATCCTGAAACAACAGTATGAAAACTTTATGTCAACTAAGAATGAGTCCATGACTCAAACTTTTGACAGGTTTAACAAACTAATTGGTGAATTGGCTACTATGGGAGTACAGATTGATTAAGATGATGTAAACAGAAAGTTCTTAAGGTCCCTTGGAGATGAATGGACCATGTACACTGTTTCATTCAGACAGAATGAACAATTGGAAGAAAAAGAACTTGATGATATGTACAATGATCTTAGAGTATTTGAAGCTGAGGTGGAGGCAAAGAAGAAACCCTCTGGATATATTCATAATGTTGCACTCCTATCAGCATCAATTGATTCTACTACTAATCCTGAATCAGTTAATGCTGCTAATGGAGCCAATCTAGAAAAAGGCACTGAGTCTGTGTTTGAAGCCTTTATTTCCAGTCATGGCAATTCTTCTTTGATTAATGATGACTTAGAACAAATTCATCCTGATGATCTTGAAGAGATGGATATTAAATGGCAGATGGTCATGTTTTCCATGAGGGTGAAGAAGTTCATAAAGAGGACTGGGAGGAACAACTTCTCCCAAAGAAGAGAAGATGGAGCAGGGTTTGATAAATCAAAGGTGGAGTGCTATAAATGCCATCTGAAGGGACACTTTGCCAGGGAATGCAGAAGTGGAGTGTCTCACAACAACAACCACCAACAAGCACAGTCTGAAAACCTCAACCATAACAGAAACTCTGCTCAAGCCCTTGTTTCTCAACAAGGAATGGGGTTTGACTAGAGTGATCAAGCAGAAGAGGCTATCCAAAATCAAGCACTTATGGCTGAAGTATCCGATCTCCCATCTGAGGTAAGTTCTAATCTCTGTTCTAATACTTGCATAGACATTGTCAAAAGGTACAGGGATCACAACCAGAAAATGAGTGATGACCTTAAGAGATTAGAAAAAGACATAAAAGACTATGTGAGAATTGTTGAGAGGTTTGAGGAACAGATTAAAGGTTTTCAAGCAAATGAACTCCAACACTCATATGACACCAATTACTGGCAGTGGGAGAAAAAGGATCTAGAACTCAAACTGACCAAATCTAAAGAGAAGAGTGAAAAGTTAAGAGAGGAGCTAACCAAGGTTAAGCTTGATGTGGAAAAGTTTTCCAATGCTTGCAAAGCAATGGACTCTTTACTACAAACCCAGATTCATGACAAATTGAGAAGAGGAATTGGGTACAATGCCACACCTCCACCATATAACAACAATTACATCCCTCCTACTTCAGATTTGCTAGAAACCAAAGATAGGAAGGACTTGCCTGAGGGAGCCACTGAGATAGATCCCTTAGATGAGGTTGTTGTTGTGAATAAGGCTGAAAAAGAGGTTGGCAAGAGTAAGAAGAACAATGTGAGTGGTCAGGTTCCTCTAGATAATGACATTATCACCAATGAGGACCGTGGAAGGGCTTGGATCAAATCCAAGGACATAGAGAAGACAGAGGGAAAGTCTGGTAAGGTCCATTACAAACAGACCACAGTTGTGAATCCAGGTCCTTGCAAACAGTGTGCATGTAAGAAGAATAAGCCCCTAAAACATGATAAAAAGAGGGGAAATCAAAGAATCTGGAATAATCAGTGAGCACAAAAACTAGGGGTTGATTTGAGTAAAATCAATAAACCAAAACCTTGTTTTATCTGTGGCAAATTGAATCATATTGCCAAATACTGTTATTTCAATCCTATAAACCAAAGGATGAATTTTCAAAAATCTATGCAAAAACCCTTTGGTTATAGGAAGATTGAAAGGAACAATGTGGCTAAGAAATCTGTTAAATCTAAAAGCCACATGAAGAAAAAGTCTGTTAAAGAAAGTGTCAATATGTGGGTTCCTAAAAGCACTAAAACTGTTAGTACTGCTACCCCAAATAGTGCTGCTAGAAGTAATACTACTGATAACAATGTTAGTGTTGCTGACATTGTTAGTACTTCTTCAAAAGTTAATACTGCTAACTCTGTTAGTGCTGCTAACAAGGTTAGTACTGCTAACTCTGTTAGTACTTCTAAGGTTAGTACTGCTTCTAGTGTTTGTGCTGCTAAGCCAATCATATTGACAAAGTACTCCAATAAAGAGTGCTCTGAGTTTAAAAACCTCATCAAAAAGGAATGTAAATACTTTGATGAGAAAGGGAGACCCAAGACCACTTTGGCTTGGGTCCCCAATCAATACTAATTGTTTAATCTTATGTGCAGGGCAACCAGCAGCTCAAGGGGAAGAGCATCTGGCATGTTGATAGTGGTTGCTCTAGGCACATGACAGGGAACATGTCATGCCTCAAGAATTTCAAGAAAATTGATGGTGGACATGTTGCCTTTGTTAATACTCCAGATAGAGGTAAGATAAGTGGTAAGGGGGATGTAACCAAAGGTAAAATGACCTTTGAAGATGTATTCTATGTTGAGCAGTTAAGGTACAACCTATTAAGTGTATCACAGGTTTGTGACAAACAACATAGTATATTATTTACAGATTCTGAATGCATTATCCTTGCTCCTGGATTCAAGGTAGTTGATGAAAAGATGATACTACTAAGAACTCCCAGAAAGGATAATGTATATTGCTTAGATATGGAAAGTGTTTCAACTGATTCATCCCTAAACTGTCTTGTTTCAAAAGCTTCTTTGGATGAATCATCACTTTGGCACAAAAGGATGTGTCACATGAACTTTAAAACAATGAATAAACTTGTTAAAAAAAACCTTGTAAGAGGTTTACCTTCCAAAGTCTTTTCATGTGATGATCATTGTGTTGCCTGTCTCAAAGGCAAACAACACAAAACTTCTCATAAGTCCAAAGAGTTGAACACAATCTCTAATTCTCTTCAGTTGTTACATATGGATCTGTTTGGTCCTACAAATGTTATGAGTATAGGTAGGAAATCATACTGCCTAGTTATTGTTGATGATTACTTTAGATTTACTTGGGTATATTTTCTAAGGACTAAGGATGAGACAAGTGGATTGATCAAATCCTTTATTCTAAGAATTGAAAACCAAACAAATCAAAAGGTAAAAGTCATTAGGTCAGACAATGATACTGAATTTAAAAATCATGACCTAAACACCTTTTGTGAGGAAAAAGGTATTGAGAGGCAATACAGTGCCCCTAGGACTCCACAACAAAATGGTGTTGCTGAGAGAAGGAATAGAACACTGATTGAGGCTGCTAGATCTTTGTTGGCAGATTCAAAACTTCCAATTACTTTATGGGTTGAAGCAGTTAATACTGCTTGCTATGTCCAAAACAGAGTTCTAGTAGTCAAGCCTAAAAACAAGACACCTTATGAGCTTTTAAATAACAAAAAACCATTTATTGGATTTTTCAAACCGTTTGGGTGTCCTTGTACCATACTCAATACCAAAACTCACTTAGGAAAGTTTGATAACAAGGCAGATGATGGTTTTCTTGTTGGTTACTCATCTCAGAGTAAGGCTTACATATTTTTTAATACTTCTTCCAGAATAATTGAGGAAAGTGACAATGTCAAATGCAATGAGAACACACCAAATCCTATTGGGTCTAGTCCTCAGTGGTTATTTGACATTGATTCACTAACTAACTCTTTGGGTTTCAGTAGTGATAATCATGCAGGTTCAGGTAGTGAAGGATCAGGGGATGAACAAGCAAAAGTACAAGACATTATTCCTCAGTCTGTGATCTTTCCCATACCTGCAAAAGAGCCTGTTGATGTCTGGGCAAAGGAAACTATGACTAAACCAATTCAGAGTGAAGAAGAAGGAAGAAATGAGGAGAATCTAGTACATGAAGAGCCAGAAGCAGCTGATGAGATCCCCTCCGCTGACTTAAATGATTCCAATCTGGATGTGAGAATCAATGAAGAACCTAGTCATCAGACTAGAACCCAAAAGAATCATCCTCCAGAGCTAGTCATAGGAGACATCTTTTCTCCTATGATAACAAGGAATCAAAGCAGATTTCAAGAGTTGCAGGATCAGCAACACACAGTACTCACTTGCTTTCTATCTCAGATTGAGCCTAAGAAGGTTTATGATGCAATGAAAGATTCAAGTTGGATAGAAGCTATGCAAGAAGAGTTACTGCAGTTCAAGTTGCAAGAAGTTTGGGACTTGGTGGACCTTCCAAAAGGTCATAGAGCTATAGGCACCAAGTGGATCTTCAGGAACAAAAAGGATGAGAGAGGCATTGTGATAAGAAACAAAGCAAGGCTGGTGGCACAAGGGTACACTCAAGAAGAAGGCATTGACTATGAAGAAGTGTTTGCTCCAGTGGCAAGGGTAGAGGCAATTAGACTATTTCTAGCCTATGCCTCATACATGAAGTTCAAGGTATATCAAATGGATGTGAACAGTGCCTTTCTGTATGGTACAATTGATGAAGAAGTATATGTCTGTCAGCCCCCTGGATTTGAAAATCCATCATATCCAGACAGAGTATACAAACTGAAGAAAGCACTTTATGGTCTGCATCAAGTCCCAAGAGCATGGTATGATACTATGTCTACCTATCTCTTGGAGAATGGGTTTGAAAGAGGAATAATTGACAAGACCCTCTTCATTAAAAGAAGTAAGAAGGACATCCTATTGGTTCAGATTTATGTGGATGATATCATCTTTGGATCCACAAAAGATCAGATGTGTAGAGACTTTGAAAAGTTGATGCACAAGAGCTTTAAAATGAGTTCAATGGGTGAACTTACCTTCTTCCTTGGGCTTCAAGTGAAACAGAAGAAAGATGGAATCTTCATAAGCCAATCAAAATATGTGAAAGATATCCTAGATAAGTATGGTCTAACAGACTCAAAGCCAGCAAGCACACCTATGGAGACTCATAAACAGATCACTGCTGATCTTGAGGGGGAGGATGTTGATGTCCATCTTTACAGATCAATGATTGGATCTCTCATGTATCTCACAGCCTCAAGACCAGACGTCATGTTCCAGTGTGTTTGTGTGCCAGATTCCAAGTCAAACCAAAGCAATCACATCTTCAAGCTGTTAAAAGGATTTTCAGATACTTAAGAGGGCAACCTAGATTAGGTCTTTGGTATCCGTATAAATCCAACTTTGACTTGATTGCATATTCAGATAGTGACTTGGGTGGTGCTAACATGGACAGAAAGTCTACTTCAGGTGGATGTCAACTTTTGGGTGCAAGACTAGTATCTTGGCAGTGTAAGAAACAAACCACAGTGTCCTTATCAACAACAGAAGTTGAGTATATTGCTGCTGCAAGTTGCTGCTCTCAGGTTCTATGGATTCAGAATCATATGCTGGACTATGGGGTAACCTTTCTTCACACTCCAATCTTCATTGACAATAGCAGTGCTATAAGCATTGTTAACAATCCAGTCAAGCACTCCAAAACCAAGCACATTGAGATCAGGTATCCCTTTATCAGAGATTGTAATGAAAAGAAGCTAATTCAAGTTGCTAAAGTTCATACTGACAACCAGTTTGCTGATTTATTCACTAAAGCTTTTGATGTGGGTAGATTCACTTTCTTGGTCACAAGTGTGGGCATGATCAACTCTGAATAAGCTCATTTGTTTTAAAAAATGTTTTCATACCTGTTATTGGTTTATTCTTTGGTGCTACTAACATCTTTCTCAGGAAATTATTACCTTGCTCAGAGTACCTTAAAGCTTCAAAAAGTGTAAGTATAGTTAATGTTGCCAGTGTAGTTTTAATACTGCCAGTGCACAGTTAACACTGCTCTAATTTAATACTGCTAGCTAGTTAATACTGTTAGTGGTTACTACTGCTCTCAGTTAATTCTGATAGTTAGTTAATACTGCTAGTGGTTAATACTGCTAGTTAGTTAATACTACGAGGGGTTAATACTGCTCTCAGTTAATACTGCTAGTTAGTTAATACTGCTAGGAGTTAATACTGCTTATGTCCCGAATCGTATAAATACCCTTTTTGCCCGCCCAAAAGTTCATAACGACTCTTTGCTTTCTATTCATCTGCTCTCTAACCCTTATTCTCTCAAGAACCAAGTGTTTCAGTACAGACTACTCAAGATCAATGGCATCCATGGCATTCATTGATGAGCACAACGAGATTGCGATGCTACAGAAGCTGAAACAAGCTGTTGGATTCCACCAGATTGTGGATTTTCTCAAGTCCAGCCACATTGCCCATGCTCTCACTGTGTCGCCAACAATATACATAGAGCATCAAAGACAATTCTGGGCAAATGCCACCATAGTCACAGAGAATGGAGTGCAGATTCTGAAGACAAGGGTGTGTGACAAACCCTTGTCAGTTTCTGAAGAGGTGATACGCATCTGTCTACGTCTAGACGATGCTGCAGGTATAACCTCTATTCCAAATGAGGACTTGTTCTCAAATTTGTCACGAATGGGGTATGGAGGCCAATTGGGTGGTTTTAAATTCTCAAAAGCAAAATTTTATACCCAATGGCGTTTTCTTGTCCATACTCTGATGCACTGCATTTCCAAAAAGACTATTGGATGGAGTGAGTTTAGCAGTACCATTGCTTATGCTTTGGTCTGCTTGGCCACTGCCAGAAAGAACAATTTCTCTAGAATGATTTTCAGTGATCTTGTATCAAACTTGGGAAGCAAAAAGAGTTTTTATATGTACCCCAAGTTTGTACAGGAAGTTATAACCCATGAATTGACGGATATGCCTCACTTTGATGAGGTATATGTACCAAAAATCCCCAAAGGTAAGGTCTTTTCAAACATGAAAAGATCTCCATTAGACTCGGAAGGAGTTGGCACCCCATTGTTCTCTACAATGATGGTGGTGTCCCACAATGAAGAAGGTATGGCAGCAGGGTCAAGACCCTCATTAGACCATCCCACTGCTAGCCAAACCCAACCTTCATCCTCCATATCAATCCCTCAGTCTCTTGTTCAAAAGCCAACTTCTCTAATAACCCAAACTTACATAAGGAAAAAGGTAAAGAAGGCTCCTTCCCTTCTTGTACCTTCACCCACAGAGCCTATAAGCCCTCTAATGGAGAATTCTCCATTAGAGAATATCTACAGGGAAACCACAGGGGTGTCTCCCAACCCCAATGAGGTGCTCACTGAGGAGATGTTTGAGCATATGGGTGCTAAGGTTGCCACTACTCCTGCTAGCACAGAGGAGGTCAGTGGTAACATAAATAAGACCTTCCCCATGGCAACTTTGGGTGAGCAATCATCCAAAGGTCCCAGGTGCCAAGAAACCACGGGGGTAGCAGGTGCTTCTGCTAGGCAGAAGACCTCTACTACAAAAAGATCCCATGATCCTTCAAAAGAGGGTAACACTTCTGGAGAAGGTGAGGACAGATATGACTATTTTGAATTGATGGAAACAATGGGAAACATAAACATGGATGTGATCAAGCAGGGGAAAGAAATAAAAGAGTTGAAATTGATAGTTTTGTCTCAACAAGAACAGATTGTCAACTTGAAGCAAATGGTGAAGAAATTGATTCTGCAAAAGAAGAAAAAACAGTTTGTACTTAGAAGAAGGAAACCAGTAACTGATGCTCCCAAAAAGGGGGAGTCAGAAGCTGAGGACAAAGTGGAAGCTGATACAGATAAAGGGGAGAAACATAGTGTTGAGGGGGAGATTGATGAAGTAAGTAAAGAAAAAGTACAAGTAGCAGAAACATCAAGCAGAGCAGCAGAAAAAGAGCAAGCAGCAGAAACATTTAATGCTGCTAGTTCAAGCCAAGCAGCAAAAATGGTTAATACTGTTGAACTTGAAATAGTGCAAGAAGTTCTGACAGATCTTGAGATTGCAGAAACCTTAATCAAAGCCAAGCATGATACTCCCAAGGTCATCTCAAAGGCCAAAGGAGTTGTCATCACAGAACAAGGTGAAGTGATCAAGAAAGATAGTGTTGAGAAGAAAGATGCAAGCAAAGATAAAGGCAAAGCTAAAATGGTGGAATCTGATCAACCAATCAAAAAGCAAAAGTTGGTTGAGTCAGATGAAGCTTTGGCCAGGAAGATGCAAGATGATATTGAGAAAGAAGAAAGGGTTCATGTTGAAAAAGACAAAGAAATGGCTCAGGCTCTAGCTGTTGAACTGAATGAAGCTTATCAACAAAGCCTGGCAACTGAAATTGCACAGAAGAAAGCTGCAACTCTGAAGAAATCAGTGGTGGTAAAAACAGCTGCAAAGAAGAGACAACCCTCAAAGACCTTTCTAGGTACCCAAGAGAGAAACAAGATGATCACATTTCTCAAAGGTGATGTAGGAGTCAGAAAGGAGATGTTCTCAAAGATGTCTTTTGAGAAGATTAAAGAGCTATATGATTCAGATATGCTAAAGCTTCAAGGGAATGAAACTGCAAGAGTGGAAATGGAGAAGAGAATGAAAGAAAGCAATGACTTCATGATAGAAAAACCTTTTCCAGATGAGCAAGAAACACCACCAAAGAAAGAAGCCACTCTTGGTGAAAGTCTAAGGACTTTAAAAAGAACCAAGATGATGGCAAGGAGAAAGTCAATCAAGAAGCCTAGAATAGCTACAGAAGAAGCTGAGAAGGTTGCTGAAGAAGAAGGGGCACCTAAGCCATCTGAACAGAAAGAACCAACAAGAACTGATGATGTAAATATGTACATGGTAGTGATGGACAAAGTACCTGAACCAATTTCAGCTGAACCTGTTGGAGTGAAGCCACCTGAGGTTATTCTATGGGACACAATGAAGATTGATGGCAAGGAATACATAAGGCTCAATAGAAAGGATGAAAAGTATGAAGTGTATAACACTTGGGCAAAGATTGTAAGAACATGCTCCAGGTCAGATTTAGAAGAGATGTTTGACATAGGAATGAAGTTGTATGCAGATCAACTGAAAGCTCCAGAGATTTCAATTACAAAATTAGTGATGGAGTATCTGTGTATGATGTTCAAACCTGAAGAAGTGGAGCATGTGATCAGAAATGTGTTCAAAACTGTCAACAATTGGACTCTATATGAAACTAGTGGAGTATATGCACTAACTATGGATATAAATCACATAGAGTACTTTCTAGTGGATAGAGTATACAATCACAGTAGACTGAAGCTTCATGCAATGTTGAAGAAGAAGCTAGGATGTGTTCCAGATTCAGAGATGGCTAAGTATTTGATTCAAAGAACAATCAATCAGAGTTTAGGGTTGGATGCAAATACAGGAGTATAAGCCATGAAGTTTTGGGAGCATCTTGAAGACTATTTGAAGAACTTGACTTCTCTTCCTAAAAGTCAAGTTAGGGGGAGATTGTTGGGAATTTCAGAAATGCATAAGTACAGTTAATACTGCTAGAAGAACTTGATTACTACTTCTGAAGTTAATGCTGCTGAACAAGATTAGTACTGCTAAGTCAAGGTTAATACTGCTAGAGGAGATTACTACTGCTAAGCAATTTTAGTACTGCTAGTAGTTAGTACTGCTGAAGGTTAATACTGCTCAAAGTATTAATGCTGCTGAAGACTTAGTGCTGCTTATGAGATAATCAAGATTCGTGCAGAAGATTATGGAAAGCTTGAAGATAAAGATGGAAGATTATTTTAAAGATCTTTTATTATTTGTAATTATCTTTTATCTCCAGTATATATAGAATAGTTTAGACATGATATAGATAGATAGAATTCTGAGTTTTTGTTTTCATAGATAGAATCAACCTCAAGGTGTGTAATCCTAATTCTAGAGAAGTAGAATTCGTATTGGTGAGTCTGTTCATCAATATTGAGGTTGAGTGTTGAATCTTGTAGCTTTACAATCATTCAATACATTTTACAAGTTGTTATTCAGATTCACTGTTTTTCACTGTTTCATTGAATATTAAAGTGTTATTCCTCAAACTCCTTTAATATTGTTTCTGAGTGTTTATTCTTGTTAAGAATTAAGATCCTGACAAGCCTAAGTTACCCAAAAGAAATCGACTGATTGCTCAAGTGTGATTGATATAGTTTATTGACCAACTTTCAAATGTCACAACTACAAATATTTTTTTACAGTATGTGAATTGATTTTTTTTGTACCCACATAATGCTTTACGCATTGACTTGTCATTGTTAATTTCGTGAGACCTTTTAAATGAGAAGTTATTGTTGTTTATACAGTATACTCTCTCATTGTAACAACCCGAATCCAATAACAATTAAAAATAAAGCATTACAACCCGAATGTTCCCAAATAAAAATTAATACATAAAACTCAACTCAAAATCCACAACGATAATACATGACTACAATTGAGATATACTAAGTCAACCAGAACTACGAGCTTTCACGGTGTCTCTTCCATGACTCCACCTCCCTTCTTTTCCTTGGACGGACCTCTAACTAAACCCTTACCATTAGTTTTTGAAAATCGAGAGTTAGACCATGAGGTTTAGTGAGTTCTCTCCGGAAACAACAATCGCACCGCAAATAGCATTTAGGCATTGTTTGGCAAAAAAAAAAACTAGCTTATAAGCTAGCTTTTTTTTGGGTACATGTTTGATGACTATAAACTAGCTTATAAGCTAGCTTATTGAAAAACTACTCATAGTAGCGTTTTGAAAAGCTAACTTATCAGCTACCAGCTAGTGTAACAACCCAAAAACTTAACATACCAATTTAAATACACTACATTCCCATAATCGGGTCTCAATACAAAAGTGTAAATAAAAGGATTGACATGGTCAAAAAAAATCGAGTCTGTTAATGTATATGTATAGAGGGCCTAGGCCTGTGTCAATATAAGGCCCAAACCCATTTAGTCCATGTATAAATTATTTGTATATTGTAGGCTAGGTTAAGCTCTCTCTCATAATTTTACTTTTCGTATTGTAAGTTTTCTCTCAATCAATACATCGAGGTTTCAAACCTTCAGCATATTCATCGTGTTCTTCATTCATATCCATCTTCTAACATGGTATCAAAGCTGTAGGTTTGTTCATCGGTTTACTGTTCATCGCGATTTTACTGTTCATCGTCACAGTCGACTCGCCGCCGCCGCTGTTCTTGACATCGCCGCCGCTGTTCTTGCCATCGCCTCTCTCTCTCTCTCGTCGCCTTTTGAATTATTTTTGTTTTGTTGAACCGACATCATATCGGTCGATCGATCGATCTGTTTGAAACCCTATCCGCAACATCATATCGGTCGATCGTTACACCGGTCGACGCATATCGGGCCACTTCATACCGGTCAATTCTATCGGCCAAACATTATACCGGTCAAGTTTATTGGTTAAACTCCTTACCGATCGAACCCTTTACCGGTCGTATCTCTTTACCGGTCGAAATATTCTACCGGTTGAAAGCACTCTACCGGTCGAATCCTTTACCGGTCGCATTCCTATACCGGTCAAACCATTTATCGGTTGAAAGCACTCTACCGGTCGAACCAATTACCGGTCGAACCATCTACCGGTCGAACCCTTTTACCGGTCGAAGAACTTTATCCCGGTTCATATCTGAACTCTTTCCCATGGCTGCCAATCTCAGTCACTCAAATCCCATCTCGGTTGTTTTCAATGGTAGCAACTATATTCTCTGGCATCATCATATGACAATTCTGCTAAAATCTCATGGTCTTTACACCTATGTTACTGGTGCATCCAAACTTCCAGTTCAGGAAGTAGCTGAGAATGGTGTTGATTTTGCTAAATGCACGAATGAGTGGGACATTAATAATGCTCGTATTCTGGGTTTTATTAATGCCTCCACTACTCCTGAAATCAACCAACAGTTTCTTGGCTATGTCACCGCCAAGAGTCTCTGGGATTTCCTCGCCAAGCGGTACACATCATCGGGCCTGTCTCATCAGTATCAACTATGGACCACTTTTTAGAACAAACGCCAACTTCCTGATCAATCCATAAACTCTTATATCTCTGAAATGCAGTCTCTCAGAGATCATATCAGTCTTGGAGCACCACAGATCTTTGATGAAACAGCTCAACAGTTCACAGCTTACTTCAACCAGCTACATTGATCACCATTTTGATGGGCCTTACAGACAAATTTGAAAATGTTCGTGCTTCGCTTCTTCATAGGCAAACCCTACCCACTCTTGAAGAAGCCATCTCAGAATTGCTAAGTGAAGAAACTAGTCTTCATATGCGCTCACCGATGCCTGCTACTGATAGCGTCCTTTACACGTCTCATCCCAAGTCTAAGGGTAAATGGACCAACAGCAACCAGTCTAAGTCTGTGGGAAAGACAAATCCATACGAATGTGCCTTTTGCCACTCTACTGCTCATCTTCTCCTTGATTATCCTGTTCGCAAATGTCGTAGGTCTGGCATCACTCATCTGCGCCATTATGAGTCTGACTGCCCTAAGAACTCAAAGCACACTGGCTCTCAGAACCGGACGCACGCTGTTGCTGGGTCTACCATCACTGATAACGAGGCTCCCTCTTCAGTCTCCTCACCTGATCTAATGGAACTGATGCGTCGCAATCAGGAACTCATGGAGCAGATCATGTCTGGTGCTATGGGTATGAATTCTTCACACTCAACTGCATCAGGTAACGTATGGCTTTTTGATTCTGGGTGTTGCAATCATATGACACCATGCACTGATGGTTTCGTTTCTAAGAAACCACCTCAGCATTTTACGTCCGTACGAACTGCTGACAACACTGGTCTACCGGTATCTTTTAGTGGAAATGTCTCCACCCATGATATTCAATTACCGGATGTTCTAAATGTTCCGAAACTATCTATGAGCTTAGTTTCGATTGCACAGCTTCTTGAATCTAACTTGATTATCTTATTTCATTCTTCTGGTTGTGTTGTACAAGATCCAAAGACCAAGCAGATACTTGGACTCGGCCGTAAAGTTGGACGGATGATTGAAGTGGTCTACCTCCGTCTTCCATTACCCTCTTCAAGTCTTGTTGCCTCAGTTTCCAACATTTCCTCCTTTGATTTGTGGCATGCCCGACTGGGCCATCTGTCTCTAGCCAGAATAAAATCGTTATCTAGTTTAGGGATGTTAGGAAAATGTGTGTCGTCTAATAGTATTTCTTGTTTATCTTGCAAACTGGGAAAACATCATGCTTTATCGTTTGAATCAAATGATTTTAACTCTAATTCTCCTTTTGATCTTATTCATTCTGATGTATGGGGACCAACACCACATTCATCTATGGGTGCTGCTCGTTATTTTGTTATTTTTATTGATGATCATACTCGTTTCACATGGATATATCTCATGAAACATCGTTCTGAGTTACCCAAAATTTATATGATGTTTGCTCGAATGATTAACACTCAATTCTCGAAATCTATAAAGATTCTCAGAGCTGATAATGCTATGGAATACAAAGAGTCCTCTCTTCTCTCATTTCTTCAATCTCAGGGGACACTCTCTCAGTACTCCTGTCCTGGCACATCTTCTCAAAATGGTCGTGTCGAACGCAAACACCGTCATATCCTTGATACCGTTCGCACCCTTCTCATTTCTGCTAAATGTTCAGAACGGTTTTAGGGGGAAGCTGCCTTCACTGCAGTTTATACTATCAATCGTCATCCTACTCCTATTCTTAAGAATAAGTCTCCTTACGAGGCTCTTTATGAGATTTCTCCTGCCTATGAACTTCTAAAAGTTTGGGGTAGTGCTTGTTTTGTTCAGTTACAACCTCATGAACATATCAAACTTGAACCTCGCTCCAGACTTTGCTGCTTCCTTGGATATGGTATTGAACACAAAGGTTATCGCTGCTGGGATCCTATCTCCCAGTATCTTCGTATATCTCGTCATGTTACCTTTTGGGAACATGTTCCTTTTTCTTCCATATCCAAGTTTCGTGAGTCCCCTACCTTCACCGCTCCGTTCTTTACAGATGCCACTGTCTCATTGGATTCACTCCAAACTGACATCACTTCGTCTCCGCCTATTATTCAAACACCTTCCGAATTCGCATCTACTTCAGAGTCTCCTGCCTCTACACAGCCTACCTCTTCGAGTGTTCCTGATCCACCTCAATCATATGTTCCTTCCGCATCGCCAACATCTGAGTTGCCTGCTGAGTCTTTGGCTCCTGGAACATCTCAATATCAGAATGTTAGACGATCAGATCGGGTAAGACATGTTCCTTCTCATCTTCGTGATTATCATGTTTATGCTACTTTGTTGTCCAATCACGAACCTACTTCCTACAAGGAAGCCTCCTCTAATCCTGATTGGCAGAAAGCTATGGATGAGGAACTTCAGGCTCTTGACAAAGCTCAGACATGGGAATCTGTCCCTCTTCCACAGGGCAAGTCACCCATTGGTTCCAAATGGGTGTTCAAAATCAAGACCAAATCTGATGGCTCTATTGATCGGTACGAAGCTCGTCTTGTAGCCAAGGGCTTCAATCAAGAGTACGACATTGATTATGAGGAAACATTTGCACCTATTGCTCGTGTCACCTCTGTTCGCAGTCTTCTAGCCATCGCAGCTACCAAGCAATGGTCTCTTTTTCAGATGGATGTTAAGAACGCCTTCTTGAACGGTGATTTATCTGAGGAAGTCTACATGACACCTCCTCCAGGCGTTCGACTTCCACAAGGTCATGTTTGTCGTCTTCGGAAGGCCCTTTATGGACTCAAGCAAGCTCCGGGAGCTTGGTTTGAGAAATTCAGTTCTACAGTCACCTCTCTGGGTTTCTCACCCAGTAACTATGATTCAGGACTGTTTACTCGGACCACTGAGGCTAGCACAATCTTACTTCTCCTGTATGTGGATGATATGATTATTACTGGCAGTGACTCTACAGGCATAACAAACCTCAAGACATCTCTCAACTCCTGTTTTGAAATGAAGGATCTTGGTTCTTTACACTATTTTCTTGGCCTTGAGGTGCTCTCAGATCCATCGGGAATTTATCTTTGTCAAGCTAAATACACCTCAGATCTTTTGTCAAAAGGTGGGATTACTGACAACAAAACTGCATCCACTCCGCTTGAGCATAACCTCCATTTGGCTCCGAATGCTGGGCCTCCTCTGCGTGATCCTACTTTATATCGCCAGCTAGTGGGGTCACTTGTCTATCTAACAGTGACTCGACCTGACATTGCCTATGTTGTTCATACTGTCAGTCAGTTCATGTCTGCACCCTGTTCTGATCACTATGCTGTTGTCCTGCGCATTCTTCGATATTTAAAAGGGACCATGTTTCATGGTCTTCATTTTAAATCCACACCATCATTGACTGTGCGTGGTTTTTCTGATGCTGATTGGGACAGTGACATGACTGATCGTCGCTCCACTACCGGCTACTGTTTCTTTCTTGGAGACTCCCTTATCTCTTGGCGGAGCATGAAACAATTTCTCACAACTCGATCCAGTACCGAAGTTGAGTGTCGATCACTAGCTGACACAGCTCAAGAACTCGTGTGGTTACGCTGGATACTATCTGACATGGGGGCTCTTCAACAGTCTCCAACTCCGTTGTGGTGTGACAACAACAGTGCAATTCAGATTGCTCATAATGATGTCTTTCACGAGCGAACGAAACATATTGAAATTGACTGTCACTTTGTTCGCAACATGTGACTCGTAAGACTATCCAGCTTCTTTCTATTTCAACTCTTGATCAACCGACCGACATTTTCACTAAAGCTCATCTACCAGGACGGTTTCGCGATCTAGTTTCCAAACTCCATCTGGCTCATTCTTCTCCCGATTGAGTTTGAGGGGGGATGTTAATGTATATGTATAGAGGGCCTAGGCCTGTGTCAATATAAGGCCCAAGCCCATTTAGTCCATGTATAAATTCTTTGTATATTGTAGGCTAGGTTAAGCTCTCTCTCATAATTTTACTTTTCGTATTGTAAGTTTTCTCTCAATCAATACATCGAGGTTTCAAACCTTCAGCATATTCATCGTGTTCTTCATTCATATCCATCTTCTAACAGAGTCTATTACAACCGGGAATCTATAAAAGAAAACTGTAACTACGCCGCACTAAGGCCCGCTCACCGGCACACTAGCCCCTAGCATTGTTCTTTTCCTTTAGAAGATCCCAGAGCAACTCTGTTACCTGAAAATGAGGTTTTAATAAAAAAAATGGAAGCGAGGATTAGACTGGATGGTCTAGTGAATTCCCAACCTCGCTTAATTTAAGGTACACAAAGAAAATACATGATTAATAACACAATAATAATCTCACAACATTTAGGACATAAGAAGTGTCCTGATCCGCGCCGAAACACGTCCACAACGTAAGGACTACTCGTCCTCGGGCCCCCCCAGTAGATCCCCATACGACCCCCTAGTCGATGTCGTTCCCATGTGTAGGGAAACAAATTTCAAACACACGGTTTTACCATCCCCGATGGTTATATAATTATAGCCTTGGCCAAACTCATTCGAACCTCATGTCAATATTGATTCGTGATCATAAAGTATAAAATATGAACAAGACTTCACACAAGAACATTTACACCACCACATATTACGTCGATATTCGAACATATAATTTCTCCAACAGATTTTGATAACATGGCAATCAATAGAACATAAAACCATTTCCAGTTCGTAAGCATATTTATATAGTTGAAAAGAAGGGAACTCACTTGATTGGGCGGTCTCGGCTCACACACGACTATAAACCTTGCAAAGATCGACTCCCTACAATTTAGATACACAGTCACTAAGTCATCACTTCTAATTGCAAGCTTAGGAGATAAAACTCGACTATCAGGATTTATAGACCCCGGTTTACACCCCCTGGACGACCCCGGTCGAAGGGAGTCCGGTCGCTGGTACCCCTGGGTGACCCCGGTCCGTGCGACCCCGGGCGATGCCACCCCGGTCAGAGGGATGTCGGGCGGCCCCTGTCGCTTGGGCAACGGGCCACTCCGGTCCGCGTGAACCCAAAGGCGACAACAACCTTCAAACATGCCCTGTCTTAAATTCGAAACGAACGATCTCAAAATCTATTCTAACACGATTTTAAGTAATAAGCATACAGTTTCCCACACCGAAACAGTCCTTAATCCAACATTAATTTCTACGCCCTCACCCCACAACGAACCAAGGCTCAAACCGATCCCCAACCCCAAACCAAACTGATAATCGCCCCAAATACGAACCTCAAAAATATAAGTCTTTTAATAACTAAAAGAGATTTGAGTGCTTACCTCTGGAAGAACCTCCCCAATTGCTATCGATAACCCTTTCCTCTTTCACGATTCCAAGGTCTTGATCGATGTCTCCCTTTCTCCATTGAGCCGCCACACACACACACACACGCATATGATACTGTTTCTCACAAAAGAATAATCATTTAGGGTTTTAGGCCCTTAAATGAACATATTTTCACTATGCCCCCTTTCACTTCCTTATTTTTCCCAATTACTCTGAATCTCTTGTAAGTAACCAAAAATTCTAAACTTTGACGGGTGTTACAGCTAGCTTATCAGCTAGTTTGCCAAACATAGCCTTAAAGCAATTTATAAATAATTCACAACTTTAAAACATTAAACGCATGTACGACACATGTTAATGGCACACGATAAGGTCACGCACACCTGTGACAACGTGTCTGACTCACACTGCCTTTAACTGGGACACCCCCCCATTGGCATAAACGGGACACCCCCCAGTATGAGCATTTGCGGGACACACACTCTGACTTAAGCCATCACATACCCACACTCAAATGTATGCATACGTAACAAATCACATTTCTTATCACAACAAAACATGCAGTTTCGTAATCATCTCATGCATTAAAATTCGTACGTCAACAATATTTTCAGTTAGAAAGACTCACTTGTCGTCCTTGCTTAACTCTCCCCCCTTACGCCTCGGTCCTTTGACATAACACCTACGAATAACAATATTCAGGGTGATAAGATACACAAGCGACCCTGAATTCTAACTCTATCCGACCCCCTTCCCCCTCCTTATTAAGTACTAACAGCGATCACCTATCCGGGACCTCCCTTACCGGGTTGGCTTACCATCGGGGGGTCTCCCCCACCGAGTTTGGATTCCCACTCGGGGCCTCCCTACCGGGTTTGGCCTCGCCTCCCGAGGTCAGCCCCGGTCCCCATGTCTCCTGGGGTCAATCCCCCCCTTCTCGGGTTTGCCGGGTTCCCCAACTCCCAGGTGTTCCCGGTTCCCATCTCCTCGGGCATACCGGGTTCCCTTCTATCGGGTTTCGGCCTAACACAGATTAGTTGATTCCCGGGTATCGCAACAGCTGCTCAAAACCTTAAGCTCTACATGGAAAATTAACTATTCAAGATTCTCTTAATTGAGCCACACAATCCCTCCAAGAGTACCACTAAAACCTCACAGAAATCAGCCGCATAACATAATCTTCTCACCAACAAACCCAACCCCAAATTTTACTAGAAATCAAAGATAGATAAAGGTATTAGCGATTACTTTAGGGGGATTGAAAGTTCTTCCAAATCAACAACTCTTCTGCTCTTCTTCCAAAATTGCACTCTAATTTCTCATGTCGCTCTCTCTCAGCCTTCTCACTTGGAAGAATAGGCAGGAGAATAGGGTATTAGAGTTTTAATCCCTTTTCCTAAAAATTGCAATTTAGTCCTTGTGTCTTGGGCTTCCCAACAAAACACACTAAACACCCAAGCCCCTTTAAAATTTGATATATTGGTTATTACATTCATGATCATATATCAAGTGTTTTTAGTAAAAAAACTAAAAAATATAATGAAAAATATTTAATTATTGAAAAACAATGAACTTAATTACATAAAGTGAAAGAGACAATTAATCACTGAACATTATTAGAAAATAATGAACATATGAGTGAATCATACATCGAAAATTGTATTGTGTAAATTTACTTTGATGCTATGTAAAATAAATTTATTTTTTATATTAATTCAAGAAATATAAGATATAAATTCATAAGATAATATGACTTTTAATTAAAATCAGAGAGAACCTTCTTTCGAGAATTGAATATGGAAGAGAGCGAGAGCTCCTTCTTTCAAGAGACTGTTTATGTTCTTGTTTCTTTAGTCTGCTTCTTCTCTCTTGCAAATCACGATCATTAATATATTAATTTATTGATTAATTATATAAAATAATAAAATCTTAAAGAAATGTTAATATTAATCTAAATAGGTTTTACTTCATATATATACTTGAATTTGTTTTTATATAAGATATGAATCTAATTATGCATTCTTAGATAGTGAGTGTAGCTTTTGATAGTTCATTTTGAAATTTGAATACTAGTTCAAAAGACTACAATCATATCACGAATAACTGTTATTGATATTATTATATGTCGTTTTTTTTTTTCTAAAAAATAAAATTTATACCTATAACAAATAATATAAGTGTTATATATAAGAATATAAGAATTAATATAAGTTATAAAGTACCTTTGTATTATTTAAGATATGAGTATATTAATATATACTAATAATGTCTATGTATTGGATAGGATCAAATATGTATGAAAGGTAACCTACACCATACTCTATGATAAGTTGAGATATCACCGACTATGTTATTTTACATAAATAGCTTAAACTTTATAATAAAGTATCAAATGTACATGAGGTATACAAGTTATAACAACTTACGTTTGATACATGACAACAAGTTGCTATCTTGGATACTGCGTCTTATATGATATGGTTTGCATGAACTCACTACAATTAATAGCTGACTAATAACACGTAATCTAGAAGAAAGCAATACTGTTATTTACAACGAAAAAGGGTTTATCTGTATGTTAAACATATTCAATGTTTATTTTTATATTCTTGTATGATAATTTAGGCTTAGTATTGGTTGTTTGATATTATTTATATCATTTAAATTGGTTATTATAAAAAAGCAAATACAAGTCTATTTTAATTTTAATCTATATAAACAACTTAATCACTACAAACAACTTAATTCATAAAATACTTAGATGTCGTTTGTTTGGTTTTCCATTAAGTTATGTATGGATAACGTTGTCTGTGTGGATTAATCTATTTATATAGATTGAAAATGTTTTTGTTTGAGAGTTTTTTTTTTTTTCTTCCATAGATGGAAAGAGAGTGTTATTTAATTGAGAGATAGTTAAAAAAAAATTGACTTTCTACATAAAGCTCCTCCTGTAAACTTATTGAATAAGCAACTCTTTATGTCATTAAATTACTTATCAAATAATCATGAATAACTGATCAAATAAGCTGTAAGTCTTTTGTTAAATTGCTAACAATCATAATAATTCCCAAAGTTGGAAAATGTGGAAAAAGGATAGATATGAGTATTTGGTAACGTTATCCCATAACAAGTTGGGCTGGCCCATAACCATATGCGTTTTCAGTTCCTTTCCAGATGTCGGACATAGCGTCACACTACCAACAAATGGTGAATAACAACAGATTCTGTTCATTACTGCTTTCCTTTCCCACATGACATCACTATATAATATCATCACTGTATGTATGTATGTATGTATGTATGTAAAATAAAATCGTTTCCTTCTGGTAATCATCAATCACATTAATTCCAACTGATCATAACCATGGCTGACGACGATTTCAGCTACCTCATTGTGCAGCCTGAAAATGGTCGAATCACGGACCTCCTTAGGTACGGAATCTTTGGCAACAAATCCAGCGGTGCTAAATTCCTCCACAGTTCCCATCAACACATCATCCAGGAGGAGCTGTCGTCGGTGGTCAGTGACTCGGGACAAGAACCCGGGGAGACGCCGGACCACCGGTGGGTCATCATTGTATCCATAATAATGAGGAAGTTGATAAAGATATTTGGTAAGCCCATGGAATGGACCGGCTACGTTGTCGAATTCATACTCAACTTGCTCTCCCTCAATGGCAACCTCCTCGGTTTATTCGCTAATCTTTTACTAGGTAAACACACCCACTCAAAACTTATACCCAATATAGCAGCCCTTATGATTACAACAATTGTATGCAGAAAAAAGCTACTACTTTATTATGTTAGATATACGAGTTATTTTGGAAAAAGAAATCTTTTTATTTTGGGTATCTTTGAAAACAAAACTGATGTTCTTGATTAATGTAATGTATTGAGGAAGCAGGAAAGGTGGTAATTCCAAGGAGAGGCTCAGCAACTTTTATCAGCACAATTGGGCATATTGATGGGAGAATAGACCTGGACTCTGGTGATGTTTTTGTGGTTGGGAAAGATGTGGCCAAGTTAGGAGAAAGAATGGAATCTGGGAACAGGTCCCTTATGGACCTTTGTATGATGGCTTCCAAATTGGCTTATGAGAATGCTAATGTTATTAGGAATGTTGTGAATCTACACTGGAAGGTATGCATCCTATCTCCTTTTGTTTTTGTTGATTACTTTTTCATTACAAACAATTCGATTTTAGATGCTAACTATATATTGTGCCACATGTTTGGATCACAGATGCATTTTGTTGACTTCTATGACTGTTGGAATGGTATGAAACTACTTGAGATTGTAGTGATTTTTGTGTCTTTTTTTTAGAACCCTTTTGTATTGACATTGTTTGTGTGTTGGGCAGATTATCAAAAGGACAAGTCCACCCAAGTGTTCATATTTTGTGACAAGCAAAAAGATGCAAACTTGATAGTGATTAGTTTTAGAGGAACAGAGCCATTTGATGCAGATGACTGGATTACTGATTTTGATTACTCTTGGTATGAAATTCCAAAACTAGGAAAAGTCCACATGGGTTTTCTAGAAGCTTTGGGTCTAGGAAACAGATCAAACCCATCTTCCTTCCAAGAAATTCTCCAAACAACAAACACAAAAAATGATTTTGATGAGAAAGAAACCGAAAATCCAAAGACGAAGCTTTTTCCAGAGATGGTGGTGATGACTGCATATTTTGCTGTGAGGAGCAAGCTGAAAAGCCTGCTCAAGGAGCATAGTCATGCAAAGTTTATGGTAACTGGGCATAGCCTAGGAGGGGCTCTTGCGATATTGTTTCCAACGGTACTCGTATTACATGACGAAGACGAGGTTTTAGAAAGGTTGTTGGGCGTACACACGTTTGGACAGCCAAGAGTCGGGAACAGGCAATTAGGGACGTATATGGAATCAAGATTAGACGATCCGATTCCCAAATACTATAGAGTGGTCTACTGCAATGATATTGTTCCAAGGTTGCCTTATGACAACAAAACCTTCTTGTATAAGCATTTTGGAGTTTGTCTCTACTACAACAGCTTCTTTGTTGGGCAAGTAAGTTTTGTTTTCCTCTTTATATATACATTATTTTTACTAGAGTTGTATTTTGGAGTAATTGGCATTGACAGTGTGTTTGTGTTTGTTGGTGTGAAGAGAATGGAAGAAGAACCAAACAGGAACTCCCATGGATTGTGGTATGTGATTCCAGAGTATGTGAATGCTGTATGGGAATTGGTGAGGGGTTTGGGAATGGGAAGGAGATATGGGGAAGAATACAAGGAGTCTTGGGAGGGAATAATGATGAGGATGATGGGTTTGGTGATTCCAGGGGTTTCTGCTCATGCTCCTCCTAATTACATCAATTCAATCAGACTTGGAAAGTTGAGACATGTTCAGATGTCAACCTTGTAATGCACCTCTTACTTAATAAGTGCTTTGTTGGGTTTTTGTTATTATTATTATTATTATTATTATTATTATAAGTAGTAATACAACTTGTTTTGTGTTTGTTTGCTAAACATTATGTAATATGGCTTTTAAGTATATATTTTTTTGGTTGGCCCGCCCATTCCATTAGAGCTACAATCCAATTTGGTTTGGTGATTCGGGTTTTTAAATAAATGTCACGTATGATTATTAGTGATGTATCTAATATAAATCTTGATATTAAATGATGGAACTTTTTCAATCAAAGTCAATTCCGGTTATTTTAAAATTAAGAAAAAGAATCTTCTCAAAAAATCTGACTAGAATCCTTTGATTTTTTTTTTTGTAAAAGTCATAACTGCAATAAAACAAAACGTTGAGAACAATTACAAAAACTTCCTTATACAAGATACGGGTTTTTTTGGTTTATTGCTTGTTATCATTCATGAGTATGAACAATTTTTTGGTTCTCCTCATGTTTTGATTTCTTTTCCTGTGAATAGGGGTCTGCTTATGAATTTTGGTTGCCTATGGTTTATGTGGATTTTTGTTTGTGTGGTTAAGCATTTGACAAGGGTATATTGGAGAAAGATGAGGAAATTCTTTCTTTAACAGATTATGTAGCTCATTAAATTGTTGTATGGAATGGACTCAACATTATTCTGTCCATATCTCTTCTTCCCATCTGAAAGTCTCAATATCTGTTCAGAATTTGTTTTCTTCCTGTTTATTTGGTCTACTATACTACTCTGGTGATATAAGGTTGTCTAAATGGTGGATGAGATTAAATCATTCCATCTTTTGCTCCTTTATCTTCCTTTTTGGTCTTATATGTCATAGATGGTTTCTTGCATCTACTAGGCTTAACAATTTCAAGGGTGGGGTCTGGTGTATGGAAAAGGCAACCTGTCATATGCTTAAATCGGAGGAATAAGGCAAACTGGTGTATTAGTTGGCTGTTTCAATTACACATCTTCAGTTTGATTGTAATTTGGCCAATGTGTAATTGAAACAGCCAACTAATACACTCCAATGACAGCCAACTGATTAAAAAGTAGGAAAGAGGAAGGAAAACAATGAAATAATGATACCGCTCCAATGTCCAAGCAACTTAAGAAATTATAATCTTGGGTTGCAACACCAATTTAGCCAAAAGTAACCAAAACCTCTTGCAAGATTAGCTTACTAATGATGATATGATGAAAGTTGGATATTGAAAGCCAAATTAAAGTCTTGAGGTGATTAAGAAGGAATTCAAATCATTTAAATAATCTCAAGTGATTATATGATATAGATACCAATATTATATTTGATTAATTTGAATTTGAAGACAATGACAATTAAATCAATAAGTAACAAATTCAAGATTTAAAATAAAAAGTTTGTCTTTTGTAGTTTGGGTGGTACGTTTTTATAGTTTGGTTTGGTGACTTGAATGAGATAATTATTATAATAGTGGTTGTTGTTAAAAAATAGTATTATAGTAACTTAAAATTTTATTATTATGTGGAAATGGAAATGGAAATGGAAATGGAAATGGAAATGGAAATGGAATGGAGGGTATATTCCTAACCGTGGCTGGCCAAGTTGCAACAACGAAAGAAGCCAAAAAAAATCCCAAAATTGAACGGCCTGTTTTTCCATCTTCTTCTCCATTTACAATACCCACCTCCAAATCCTCTCTTTCTCAACTCAATTATACATAGAGATAGATAGAGAGATTTACTTTTATCCAGTTAGCACAAGTCTCCCCTCATAACAATCAATCGATTATAAGTTTTCACAAAGGTAAGTAGCTCTTTACTCCTGTTCATCTCTTCCGCTAGACTTTAATCTACTGTTGTGGTTTATATTAAGTGGATGGAATAAAGTCTTTATGTGTTTGCCATCATTTTTATTTTCTTTGTTGGTTGGGGGGGATTATGTTTTCGTGCATACAGGCTCCATGGTTTGCTAAAGTTGCAATCTTGCTGTATAATTACAAGTCGGTTCGCAATTTTATTACTCTCCATTTCTTGTTTGTCCATCTTTGAAGACAATATTAATTCGACAAGTGAAAAAAACTTGTTTCATCATCGATAAGTAGGACTGTTGAAAGAGAATATTCTGGATGCCTTCTGTTTCTTCTCACAAACAGAAAAATGTTCTAGATTATTTTGGTAACTAAATGCATACCAGTTTTTCATTTGTATGATTTATAGAATGCAATTGTATTAAAGAAACTTGCTACTCTTTATGGGGGTGTTTGGGATTGCTTATTTAAAACAACTTATTATTTTAAAAAGTGCTTATCAACTTATGCGGTGTCAAACCGGAGTTTTTAAAAAGGTGTTTGGATTAGCTTATAGCGGTACCCCACCGCAATAAGCTGATAAGCTCTTTTTAAGTGTTTGGCAAATTTAGCTTATACATGTAAAAATGACCAAAAAGGACATGCAGAACAGAAAGTGAACAAATTGAACAAATAACAATCACAGTTTGTTTTTCTTCGAACCTGATTGTAAGGAAAAGGTTTTGGTTTCCCAGGAAGGAAAAGGTTCTAATGTGTGATTACTGATTAGCTATACTTTTTAGGTTGATGTGTTTATGTGGAATTCTATTAATCTCAGGACTGTTACTGTATCTCTTCTGGACCTTCTAATCCTAAAAGTTTGTGTGGGGTGGATATTTGGTGAGGTGACATGTCTCTGTTTGGAAATGTCTCCGCCATCAACTCAAGTGGAAAGTGTACTGTAATGAATCTTTCGAGCACACAGATCAATTCGAGAGATTGTTTTAACATTGCCTCAGGGCAAATAGATGTATTGGCCTTTGGACGCAGTGATGCAATGGGTCAACGATTGCAATTCCCTGATGTACGTTCTTTTATAACAAGAACGAAGAAGAATGTCTCCCCTTTGAAGGTGCCGTTGTACAGCATGGATTTGATTATTTTTCATAGTATCAAGTTCATGAACAAATATGTCTCTAATAATCTGCGTTAAATAGATACTTTGCATTGACTATCCAAGACCAGAGCTTGAGAACACATCTAATTTCTTGGAAGCTGCTTACTTGTCTTCAACATTCCGAACTTCCCCCCGTCCAGCTAAACCATTGAAAATTGTAATTGCTGGTGCAGGTGAGACTCTGATATTTATATTACTGATTAAATTCTGTATTTTATAGTGTTTTTTGTTACTAAAATTTATACTGGGTGCTACTTTCCATGAAGTATATCACATATAACACCTTTTATGTTTGATGGTCTCGTACTAACATCTATTCTAGTTTGTTGTCCAACTAACTTTTGCATGTTGTTGCATATGCAGGTCTGGCTGGTTTATCAACTGCGAAATATTTAGCTGATGCAGGTCACAAGCCAATTTTATTAGAAGCAAGAGACGTTCTTGGCGGAAAGGTTTGCTGAGTTTCTATCTTTATTTTCATGTTCATCTCAAATCCATCTCTCTTATCCCACCTTTCATTTATCTTATATGTCTTTGCTCATTGTTGTGCTTTTGACTTTTTAATGATGGGTAGAAGATTAGTCTCAGCCCTTGTGCATATGTGGTTTCTCTTTGCTCCTGCATCTCTCTTCCTCTGTTGCTCACTTTTCGTCTTCCCTTTGTGCACATACAATAACTAAGGTGGGACTTCTGTTTGTTTGTGAGTCTCATCAGGCGAAGGTGGATTATTTTTAAGGGATTTCACTTGCATTTCAACTTTTATATATAGCGAGTAGTGCAAGCCCAGATGTTTGGTTTAATTTGAAAATTTAGGTTGTCTTTTGATGTTACTACATATTGTGAATATTTCTATGACCAATAACAAGTTGGTCCTTCTACGTAGGTTGCGGCTTGGAAAGATGATGATGGAGATTGGTACGAGACAGGCTTACACATATTCTGTGAGTTTTAACCTTTTCTATTATTATCCGTCAAGCATCTAAAAAGACATCTGGTAGTTAGCAATAAAATGTTACACCAGTATAATACTCTTTATATATTTGTTGTCTTTTTGTGCATTATTTGTCTGCTATAAGTTATTGTTCCCCCACATTATCATCCTTCCTTCTGAACATTCATAACCAGACACCTAATGCTCAATGAACTTCTTGATTTGCTTGAAGTTGGAGCTTACCCAAATGTACAGAACCTGTTTGGAGAACTAGGTATTAATGATCGATTGCAGTGGAAGGAGCATTCTATGATATTTGCAATGCCAAACAAGCCTGGAGAATTTAGTCGGTTTGACTTCCCAGATGTTCTGCCTGCACCATTGAATGGCAAGTATGCTATTATCTCCACTGTTTATATTTTAGGATATATACTTCATTCAAATGCCAAAATTTGGTCTTTTGTCATGCATTCTCAGCGTCTGCAACGTGACAGGAAGTTCAATGATCTAAAACAAGATTGCCAAGGCATGCTAGTTTTAAAAGTCTAACTCTGCATGCTATTTCAGGAATTTGGGCTATATTGAGGAACAATGAAATGCTGACATGGCCTGAGAAAGTAAAATTTGCAATAGGGCTCCTACCTGCAATGTTAGGTGGACAGGCTTATGTTGAGGCTCAAGATGGTTTGAGTGTTAAAGATTGGATGAGCAAGCAAGTATGTCAGCATTTAAATTTTTATCTAGCCTGTTTCAGTTGAGAAATGAGAAGCAATGGTCATGATTTCTAGAAGATTTATTTTTTATTCTAAGTGGAAGGTTGAAAGGTCAAACCTTAGGAAGTTTTTTTTTTTTTTGTGGAGGGTTTTTGGCTTAGTAATACCCACGGTTAAAAGCATCAGTTTTCGGTTCTTTATCAGGAAAAACTTTAGACAATTAATGCACTTTTCTCATTTCTGTAGGGCATACCAGAACGAGTTACTACTGAGGTGTTTATTGCTATGTCAAAGGCATTAAACTTCATAAATCCAGATGAACTTTCAATGCAATGTATTCTCATTGCTCTGAACCGGTTTCTTCAGGTAAACTCATCATTATCTTGAAGCTTGCTAATTAAATACTTTGGCAGAAACTAATCAATCTCAAGACATTTAATTTCGCTTTCCATGTTTCACATATAATAAGCGAGTTATTAACTCAAGTTACTAAAAGAGCTCTGGATGCCACGACTAATGTGGGACACCACATTGACTTAATGTGATTGGTCGACTATGCAGGGCATACAAGGTTGAACATGTTTTATAGTAAAAATAGTGTCCTTTGAGTTGCTCTTAGTATTTGTTGCTATAAGCCAGTGTCGTCACCATCAAAGCATCTTCATTTCTTTTTATACAATCAATAGTACATACAGAGGTTGGGTAGTTGTGTTTTCATACACAGAGATTTGTCTTCTTTTAACTTTTTATAGTGGTTCTGAAGTAGGGAGAATGCATCTATAGTTAACCTGAAAATACTTATGATACACCTCGAGTATTCTCGAAACAAAAAATTGCGCACTCTTACCCACTGTTGCTTAACTCTTCAATACTGGCTTGGTTGCAAATACTTTGTCATATTATGGGACCTGGATTTTGAATACCACAGAAAATGCAACTTTTACGACTATTTGTTGTTGACTAAAGTAGTATAAAAATAAATCAACAGGAGAAGCATGGTTCAAAGATGGCATTTTTAGATGGCAGCCCACCTGAAAGACTATGCATGCCAATTGTTCAGCATATTGAGTCGCTAGGTGGTCAAGTCAGGCTTAATTCACGAATACAAAAGATCGAGTTAAACAAAGATGGAACTGTTAGGAACTTCCTACTGAATGATGGGAATATTATTGAAGCCGATGCTTATGTATTTGCTACTCCAGGTACATTGACACAATCGTTTATGATCTATAGCTTCTTCATACATGTATTCTGAGGTCCAACAAGCTTTATTGATTGTTTGTATCAAGCAGTAGACATTCTGAAGCTTCTTTTGCCTGAAGATTGGAAAGCGATTCCATACTTCAAAAAGTTGGAGAAATTAGTTGGTGTTCCAGTTATAAACGTTCATATATGGTTAGTTGGATTCTTCAAGATACTGCTAAAAACATAGAATAACAACAGCTCAGACACAATCTGGCTTTTAAGGCCCCTACTAAAAGTAGTGGGAGATGTCGCATCCAAATTGAAAGCAATTTCAAGGTCAAGTTGTATAGTCTTAGAATGCTCATATTGTGCCCATATATCAATGGGATAAATTTGCTCCTAGACTATACCTGCTTTCAGATCTCATTAGGCGATGGTTTTGTCCTCAATGCATATTCTTCTGCTATTAAAATGAAATTACATGGTTCTTGACTTCTGTCAAGATTTTTACTTTGAACTACATCCCCTTCGTATTATTGATTGTTAACACCATTTTCAGGTTTGACAGGAAACTCAAAAACACCTACGATCACCTCCTCTTTAGCAGGTTACCTCTTATTTCTTGCAAAACATTTACTTATTTTCACAAAGATGTTGAGCTTGTTGCTTTTACTCGTTGGTTTGGAGTGTTTTGTGTCCATAAGGATTCCCTGCAATTCCTAGAGCATCTTCGAGTAAGATTTACATCCAAGCTGTTAATTGCAGAACAAATTAAGGAAATTAAGCCTTAATGTAACAAGTTGAAGTATAATAGTCATGATCGCACCAAATGCTACAATCAAGAGATTCCAGTTTTGCAGCTTCTGTTTTCGTTTTGTGGTCATTTGATAATTGGTCTAATAAATTAGCACTGATTTCTTTGCAGTCTAATCTTATTTTTCGTACTGCCTATTTATTTGGCATGCAGGAGCAATCTTCTCAGTGTATATGCTGACATGTCGGTAACATGTAAGGTAATACTTCAAAGACAAGAGACACCCATACCACATCAACATTCTGCCTCGCAGATTCTCAGTATAATCAGATAGAACCAGTTTATTGCGTGCATGGATAGGCTTATTGACTTCTCATGATGCACAAAACTCCTACCATATTCGCCAATTCCAAAACTCGACCATATCTCTTTCAGTTGTAAACTACATGATGGTCCATATCTCCTCAAGGTTGGACTAGTTGAAAACATTATCCGTTTTATGCAGGAATATTATGATCCGAATCGGTCCATGTTGGAATTGGTCTTTGCACCTGCAGAAGAATGGATTTCACGCAGTGACTCTGATATTATTGATGCCACAATGAGTGAACTTTCAAGACTCTTTCCTGATGAAATTGCAGCAGATCAGAGCAAAGCAAAAATATTGAAATACCATGTAGTTAAAACACCAAGGTTAGACATCATCATGTTCATCCACCCATCAAAAGGAAATTTGTAAACTGAACTTGTCTCCAAGTAGAGGATTTACAATATATACACATGTGAACCTAGAGATACATTACTCATCACAAAATTTGTTTATTCTCACATGTACCTCTAATATGTATTGGTTAAATATTTGTGACCCTATCAGTAACTGTGAACCAGTTTAACTCATACTTCCCTTTCAGGTCCGTTTACAAAACTGTACCAGACTGTGAACCTTGCCGTCCCTTACAAAGATCTCCAATAGAAGGATTCTATTTGGCTGGCGACTACACCAAACAAAAGTATTTGGCTTCAATGGAGGGTGCCGTTTTATCAGGAAAATTTTGTGCACAAGCTATTGTACAGGTGATCTTCAAGTACCTAAAGCAACTGTTAGTGCATAGCTGGCAGAACGAGAGTTATTCACGCTTTTTTATATGTTTCCTTCTTTTTTCGAATGGTGCAAATTGCACATACAGATTAGTCTATATCCTGGATGAATGTTTGTTTGTTTGGGTAGATCATGTTTGTATTTGCCCAGTCAGTCAAACAGTATGTTAGGTGCGCTATTACAAGTATAGAAGCTTGGGCAGCTATTTTCAGTACCATAGAACACAAAGTAGCCTGCATTTTCTGTTGCTCATCCTCTCGTGAATCATGAACGCAGGATTATGAGTTGCTTGCTGCCCGGGGGGAAGTGCTGGCTGAGACAAGCCTTGTCTAACTCCACAAAAGCCAGAGGACTTGGTAGGTTAAAAATCAATGAAAAGATAGAAACATAGTGGTTCTTACCACTCCAAAACATATTTGACTTTTTGTGGTCCTTGGCTGAAGTTGTAGGCTTAACGTGGTGGAGCTGTTACAAGTTCAACAGAAGCTAAATATAGAAACACCAAGTGAAGCTTTTCCACATGATTTTTCTTGTATTTTTCAAAGAAGAAATACATATTCTTATCATGTACCTAGTTGGTTACTTTCTGCTTACTTTATACATCGTTTGTAGCAAATATTGATTAATCAAGATGTTTTATACATGGACATGGGTGTTTAAATCATATCCTGATCCTTTCTTTTCATGATTTAGAAGAATAAACTGAATTTTGAGTATGAGAAAGATGTTAGAAGATATCCATATTGGGTTGGCCTTTCTTTTGTGGGGATGAAGGAAATGTAATTGCTTGTGAGTTAGAGAAAATTGTGAGATGTGTAAAGTAAATAGATGCTTGGAGAGTAAGGTTTAGGGGGTGAAATGGGTTCTTAATTCATTGAATTTGAAGAGATCCATCAGAATCCTGGAGCTTGCTTCCTGTCCTGGTACATCTATAATGTAGAATAGTTGCTCCTAAATTTTAGGAGTTTCACTTCCATAGGATTTTGGTCATTTGTCTATTTTAAATACAGGTGTCTTTTTTGTATTCCTAATATTAACTGGTATAAAGATAATGTATTGAGGGAAAGATATGTTATGCCAGAAGGATTGATATGTTGAAAAGTCAAAACTGGATTACCAAATCCCATTGCTCACATGTCAAAAAATTTACAGAATCTTTTTAAAATTCACTTGTTGTTTCCAACTAGATCGACCAAAATAAGGAATCAAATTTCTCAAAAAAATGGAAATTTATACATCACACAACTGTCACCATACACATGACTATTAATTAGAAGATTCAAGATATGTAAAGATTGAAGCTTTATTCAACCCAATGTCAAACTCAATATACTTCTTTATATTTTTACTAACAAATCGGATGAGAAGGGTATTTTTGTAATTAAAGAGAAGTCATTATTTGAATAGTTAAAGCAATATGGCATATTTTTGATATAGGAAGCCACATAAAGTCAAATTCCCCTCATCAATCCAAGATTTTGTTGATATTGGAAATGCAAAGAGATATAAAGTAATAACTTGTGAAGGCAAATAAGCCGACACCATGTTCCCAATACACATACCCATCACAACATCCCTCCCAACCATTTTTTTAACTTCCACTTTACTCCATCTTTACTTACGTGCAATTCAACTTGTTTCTTTATTTCTTATACGGTACAACTAATTGCTTCTCTAATGGCTTGTACTGTACAACTCTTTTCAGCTTCCAAATCCTTGATTTCCTTCAAATTCACCCCCCTTTGCCTTTGCCTTTGGCCTTGATTTCTTCCCCCATTCATTCAGGCCAAAAACCATCAATGCTGACTCCTTTCCATGCAAATCAGTGGTCTGTTACCAATGCTGAACCCATCTATAAATACATCTCTGCCCACTGCTATTTGCTTCTCAGGGTCCAGCTCCACTTCTGTGAGGCTTTTTTTTCCCAAAGCTTTCTACTTTCAAATTCAGAAACACTATAATAATGGAAACTAAAAGAAAAGGTAGTGGCATTACAAGAAAGTGTGCTTCTTTAGTCAAGAAACAACGTGCCCGTATCTATATCCTTCGTCGTTGTGCCACCATGCTTCTTTGTTGGTACATTCATGGAGATGAATAGTTCTTCTTATCCCTTTTTCCCATCAACTCATGTGGCTCCCTCTTTTCTTTTTCTTTTGGCATATACATATTAAGTGCTAATCTCATCTTTTTAGCACCAACAGTTGCATGGAAAGGCTGTTGGTCCTGTCACTCCAAAATCCATCTCATTACATGTTCTACTTTCTGGTTTTGTTTTGTCCAATGTCCATCTTTACCTCTCTTCATTTGCCCTTTTCAACAATATCTTTTTATCCAAATGGTTTTCCATTTGGGTTTTTTGGGCATATGCAGCAGAGCAAAATATGAGCTTTTGACACAAACCCAAGTGAAGGAATCTAGCAGCTTTGAAAAGAAGGTTCAACGACAACATGTTCTGTGTATGTATGCATGTATGTGTGTGTTGAGATCTTTAGAGGGATCTCCATGCAGAAAATAAATGATCCTTCCTTATTATGTAATAATGTAAAGCACTCCGATGAACTTAATAACACGGTGCTGGAATAAATATGTTCAAGAACAATAAGATTATTGTATTCAAACTTATGATGTAATGTAATCCTTGGAATGTTCTCTATCTTTCTGTTTTTGATTTTGCTCATCTTTCTATCCTACCAACCTCTGGATCAATAAGTTGACAGTATGATTTGTTAGCTTTAGAAGGTGAATAGGTGATAAGTTTACATCTAGCCCCAAGAGCTAGTGCTAACATCTTGATGCACTGAAACACTAATATCATGCACTATCTGTTTCTAAAAAGTTGACAACAATTGGCCTGCAACCCAAAGAAAACATGATACCATAATTGTGAAACACCTTCATCTATGGTAAATTTGGACATAAAAGTGCATCATCAAAGGATCTAACTTTTATTTGATGAATGTACTAGAATCCAAGTGAAGGAAAAGAACATGTCAAGTTTTCAGGTCACTTGGTGTTAACCGCAGCAACATGATAAATATAGCCTGTAAATTACCAAGATCAGGTGGTTCTCATAGTCGCATTAAACCGTGGGACCGGTGCAGTGGGGGTGCCTCAGAGGGTGGCGTCTACCCTTTTTTTTCACATTAAACCTTCAACCTGAAAGTGTGAATTACAATTGATCAAAGGCCAAATGTTTAACTAATTGCCTGCAAACAGAAGTGCTTGCTGCTACCTTCTTCGACTCAGTAAGTCATGTTTGCAAATAAAGCGCGTGAAAGAATGTCAAGAGCAATCATTACCACAAACATCAAAGGGTATTCCAACCTTTTCAACTTAAATCATGCATGACTAACTTGGAACATCATATACCTTGTAGAATTTGTTCCAATTCAAGTTTAATAGCGTAACATATGAACAAGGTGAGATGGTAATAAATAGACCAAATCTTTTTCCTTAAGCTAATCTTCCCAAATATACAAAAAGGAAAGGTTTTGCAAGTAGCATCTGATTAGAAACTGAAAGAACACAATTTTCTCATATCATTTTAAGCATCAAGGGTGAATAAAGCCTTATGTCTTGCTAGTTTTACTGATCACTCAGAAAGAATTGGCCTGTCATGAGAGAGTCCTATCAATGGAAGATATGCGACCTTAAGATCCCATAGATGACCATATTAGCAACCCTGCTGGTCCAGTCTTATTCCATGTCAACACGGATACATGTTCTGTGTTCAGCCAAAAAATTTGACATAGCTATGTCTCTTCAGAAGGCAGTAGAAGGTATTAGATGGTATTACAAGTCTACTGTAAATCACATATTCTTCCAATGCTCGTTGACGGAAAGTAGAAGATGGTATCTTTTGCAAATAACTTGAGCTATTATTTACTTGCAACAAGTTATAAAAGAGTATGAATGGGATGTTTCTATTTACAAGCCATACCTGGAAAAAGTTAAGAATTGTATGAGGTTGAGATGTTTCTCTTTATACATTAATGCACTTCCATCAGGTAAAAATTCCTTTGCATAACTAACCACAAATAAAAGGCAAAAGTGGGAAGAAAAAAAACTAAGGGAGATTGTCTGTACAGACAACTAATTACAAGTACATTGACAACACAATTTGGAATGACAGAAAACTCTGATTTCTTCAAAGCTATGTGTTTTACATTTGCCCTTATTTGGGTATCCGATGGTTGGACCCAACATTATGGAGCCAATCAACCACCTCATTAATTGTTGGCCTCTTAACAGGGTGTATGTTCACACACATGCAGGCAACATCAAGAACCTGCAGCATCTCTTCTTCAAAGCCCTTGCCTCTGAGGAGGGGATCAAATACTTCATCCTGTTTCCCTTCTCTTCTCAGTTGCTGCACCCACCCAACCAATTCTCTAGATGCCTTTGGCCTGAATACCTCCATGGGCCTCTTTCCTGTAAGTAGCTCAAGCATGACAACCCCGAAACTATATATGTCCCCTCTCAAGGTGGCTATCCATGATTGGCTGTATTCTGGTGGAATATAGCCTAGGGTGCCAACCAACTCAGTGGTGACATGTGTATTATATGGTTGAATCAATCTAGACAGTCCAAAATCGGCCACATATGCTTCAAATTGGTCATCAAGAAGGATATTGCTGGACTTTATGTCACGATGCACAATATGTGGTTCACATACCTGGTGCATGTAGGCCAGTCCACAACTTGCTCCCTGCGCAATCTTCAATCTGGTTGGCCAATCAAGTTTGGATGCTCCATCAATCTTCTCATGTAGCCAGTAATCCAAGCTTCCATTTTCCATATACGAGTATATCAGCAGCTGAGAGCCATCATGTATACAGTAACCTTGTAAAGAAACCAGATTCTTGTGCTGGGCTGTCGATAATGCCTCTACTTCTGCTTTAAATTCTCTTGCAATGAGACCCATATCCCCTGAAAGCTTCTTAACAGCCAGCCTTGTTCCATTTGCCAAAGTTGCTTTATAAACCAAGCCAAACCCCCCACAACCGATGATGTTTGCTTGACTGAAATCCTCTGTTGCTTTCAAGATGTCAGATATCGTCAGATGCTTGATATCTTTTGCGTTGTTTGGGAACAATATGACCCCACTGGTATCCTTGGGAACATCTGCAGCTGATGTAGAATTGAAGGATACCATGTCCATATGGAATATCTCTGGATCACCCCTCGGGAGAATCCTTCGTTTGGACAATATCCACAATGCTAGACAAGTCAGAGTGATGCCAACTCCAAAACAGATCCCAAGGATAAGTCCGACAATCATTTTCTTGTTTGGGCCTTTCTTGTGTCCTGAAGCACCTGTCGTGGCTGATCGATTGCCACAAAGGTTGTGCATGGGAGGGCCGCACAACCCTGGATTGCCTTCATAGCTCTGGTTCAGGAAGGTGTCAAATTGGCCCCCAGCTGGTATGGGACCTTGTAGATTGTTGTTTGCGACATTGAAAGAAGACAAGAAGTAGAGGCTTTTAAGCGACACAGGGATCCCACCAGATAGAAGATTATGAGAAAGGTCCAGCTTTTCCAAGTTTGTGAGATTTGATATCGCACTGGGAATGGTGCCAGAGAAATTGTTTCGGTTGAGATCAAGGACGTGAATTGACTGCAGATGACCAATCTCTACAGGGATGTCACCAGTCAGGTGATTGCTCGCTAGGTACAGCGCTGGTGGCAGGGTGGCCAGCTGGTTGTACTGCAAATAGGAAGCATTTTGCGGCTGAACAAATACAGGGAGTTCCAAGTAACTACTATTTACATGATCAAGAACTTGCTGCGATCCAAGAGCTGGAAGTCTAGTAAGCTCAACAGGGAATCCTCCCGAAAGAGAGTTATTAGATAAGTCTAGATAAAAAAGGCTTGGAAGTGTCTGTAACCAACCTGGAATTGTACCATCGATATTATTCTGAGAGAGGTCGATTACCTCTAGATATTTTAATGATCTTAACCAGGTCGGAATTTGACCAAACAATTTGCAACCACCTAGCCCCAATATCTTAAGATCAAGAAACCCAGCAATCCCTCCGTCCGGAAGGGTTTCATTGAAGAAGTTCTTGGAGAGGATGAGAGTGGTCAGGTTCGGATGACCGCTCAGAATACTGAATGCTTTGGTGATATTCTTGAGGGTATTGTTCGAAAGGGAAAGGAAAGACAAAGACGGCAAATTAAGTACGTCAGGCAAGACTTCCCCCTCTAACCTATTGGTGGCCACTCGAATAGCGGTCAGTGATTTGCAAGAGAAAAGGGTTCTAGGCAGCATCCCAGTGAATTGATTTTCACCAAAGTCAACTATCATCAGTTGACTGAAATTGGAGAAATCAAAATCATCAAGCCTGCCAAATAAAGAGTTGACCCTCACATTTAGCAGCTTGAGCTTGGTGCAATTGATCAAAGATTCAGGCAGGGTTCCATTGAGATCATTAATATGAAGCTCCAACCTTTCCAAGAAAGACAACTTCCCAATATTCCGAGGGATTGAACCAGAAAACAAATTACCAAACAAAGCAAGACTTTTAAGGTTGGTGAGGTTGGTAATGCTTTCATGAATCGCACCCATAAGATAATTTCCCGGTAAAGACAACACTTCCAACGATCCAGCTCCATCGATGTCAACCGGGATCTTTCCGGTGAGATTGTTAAAACCCAAGCTCAAAACTTGGAGCTTAGAACAGCCACCAAACCCAGAAGGGATATCTCCGGTGAAGTCGTTTAGAGAGAAATCAAGAATCAGTAAAGCCGGTGAGGTGGTGCATATAGATGGAGGAATGACGCCGGTGAAGCTGTTGTTGCTGATATTGAAAGCCGTCAAGGTTTGAGGGGAGTTTAGAAAGAAAGATTGAATTGTGCCATCGAAATGATTGCTGGAGAGATTTAAAGATTTGAGGGTAGGAGGGAAGGTGGGTAAGTGTCCAGAAAGACGATTGTAGCTCAAGTCAATGGTGTGAAGATTGTTCAAAGAGGAGAAAAGACCATTTGGGAGGGGACCAGAAAGGAAATTACAAGAGAGATTGAGGAGAGAGAGAGAGGTGAGATTTAGGAGAGAAGAAGGGATGGCACCACGGAGACCTTTAGCCGGAAGAGATAAGTGGAGGACTCGATCTCCGGTGTCATCACAAGTAATTCCATCCCATGAGCAGCAATCGGCAGTGGAAGTGGACCAGTTGAGGGTGGGAAAGGTGGTGGCGAAGGATAAGAGGGAATTGTGAACAAGGGGGTTACAGGCGGCATCGGTAAACGGAGGAAAGAGGAGGAAGAGGAGGATCAAGAATGGAAGAAAGAAGAAAAGGGTGTTGTTGGGTTTTGGCAGCATGATGAGTGCTGCAGGGTTAGAAAATGGAGGGATGATGAAGAAGAAGACAGAGGAAGAAGGAATAATCCATTGAAGGAGAAGGAATGGAATTGGATGGTCATGGAGACAAGTGGATGTTGACGCGGAGCATCATTATAAATTACTAGTATATAATAATAATTAGAAGAAAGAAAGAAAGAAAGAAAGAGTTTTTTGTTGTTTTAGAGTTGGAGGATGGATGATGAAAGCGTTTACTTTTTTGTATATTGATATGTTGGGGGCGGCTGTTTGGTTATCATTTTCATTTGTGTGTTATTGGCATATCAAATCAAGAATCCACAAAGGTGCCTCTTTTACTTTTCTTTTTTCAAGTGGTGGGAAGAGAAACCCACTACAAAAAAGAAAAATGAAATGAAGGGATGGCGTTAATTTATTTATTTATTGTTAATCACAGAAAAACAATAGATCCTTTATCTTGATTTGTTTTTGAAAATAAATTATTTCATAAATTTTTATAGCTAAAGATTGTGGAGGAGATATGTTGGTTTTAGATGTATAATTACTTAAGTCTTATTTGGTTATGGGTAAAAATAATAACGTACAATTGGATGGTTTATACTATTCAAGCAAAAAAGAAAAGAGGTTTGTGTGGGTGTACATGAACATGGTTTGGGCAAAAAAATAAATAAATAATACTGTTGACCAGGGCTGGCTGGGTTCATAAAATAAACCCAAGTTGCTTCATGCATTCATCATATCACCCCCTTGCAGGTTATAAAAAAGAAATGCACAAAGTCAAATGCCCCATTTCAATATAAAATTATACTACTTTTTTCAACAATTGGAGCTTTGAAAATTAATTCTTAAAAACATTTGATATATATAGAGAGAGAGAGAAAAGGGGGATATTGCAATAAGTTGATCAATTTACGAAAAAGCAAAAAATTTCAAGATCAAATATAATTAATGTGATACAAACACTTAATCACATATTAAGCTATATGGTGATCAACACAACATGTATTTAGTAATATATAATTAAGTATTTGTATCACATTTAATCATAGGTCTTGCAGATTGATAAATTCTCAATTTTTATAAGAACAAATTTTAAAATAGGGTTCAAATAAAATAGAGGAATAAAGTTCATCTAAAATCATGGTGTAGGATCATTTACACCAATTCCCGAAATTTATGTCATCTTATAAGTTTTTTATAAATAGTTTTACCAAATTTCTCAAATTGTCATATTATAGTTATACTAATCAAATGTTATCGTACACATTTTTATATGTAAATTTTCACGGTAAATCTCTCTCTCTCTCTCTCTCTCTCTCTCTCTCTATATATATATATATATATCCACCCAATAACTCTTTCGGCCCCATAAATAAAACATTCCTGTGATAAAGAAAGAAGAAAGGGATACAAACAAGAACATCATCTTATCCCCCAAGTTCTTGTTAATGTAACACCAAATGGGATACAATCTGACTTTTGAACAACCATTTCTTGATCTTTTGTGCTCCTCAGGTATTAAAAATTCAAAATCGGTGTGCGTATCTTATCATGGGTAAGATGGTAAATTAACATATTACCTAAAGCTTAGCTCATCAGCACAGGAACCCAAGAAAGAAAAACACATAAATGTACAAGTCAATATGAGCAGCATGAATCAATGCTGACCTAGTCATCTACCCAACAACTAGTTTGTTGAGCAGAACTAGGAAATCTAAGATATGCAGTTACTTCACACCCACAACCTGACCTTCATAATCTAACACATATTTCTCAAGCTCCTTTCCCACCAATCACACATGTGTCAGTTCAAATCATCGGAACCTACCGACTGCATCATGTAAATCAAGAAAGGCCTCACTATTCATAATCTTTCTTTCACCTGCTTATGTAAAAGACATAAAATGTACTACTACTTGACTGTTAATAGTCCTAAACATGTTAATAATGCTAAAATGACAAAAACACTGGTCCCTTCAATCTCTTTTACTTGGTGTTGGTAGAGAAATGCATTCTACATGAAAAAAATATTTAAACCATGGTTGTTGATATACAGAAAGCGATGCCATGGAGGCGTAAATATACATTCTAACAAACTAGTAAGAACATGTCTTCCCAGGTATAGACGACATACCTGCAAATTCTTCATTTTTCAGGATGTAACATGTGTGCCTTCTATTTCAACTAGTAATAGACCAAAAAACTTCCAGCTTTCTTATGATGCTGGATCCAAATTTACAATATGAAAAAAGAATAATGGAGCTGCTGATCTGTGTGCCGGAAATTATGTTTTATTTCTTGATCATGCATGAATGACCATTTGGTCCCTGCACTTCTAATCATCATCTGCATAATTTATGCCCGAGTGCATTAGTGTTCCACAGTGTGTCTGCTGGTTATATGCAAAGAATGCCTACAAGCAAAATGAATCCCCCACCTAAAAATAAGCTATTACATGTCATCAATCATTTTGGTGTAATTGTGATTTACAAGAGATCGATGTGGTTTTAGTTAAGTTATAATGAGTTAGGAAGGTGCGGAGTGCAAGCTCATATAAACCAACTTAAAACCTGATATTGACATAAAGTGGGGTCAAGGGGCATATGCAAAGTATACTTTTACCGAGTATACATGACAACAATGCATCCAGCCAAGTTTTATGGTTAGGTTGCTACTAAAGTGATCTCTATACAATCATTCCATCCCCAAATTGCATCAGCGCTACGATAGAACTGCTACATTATCTTATAGACTAGTAAAATCCATGTCTAAGAGGCAACCGTCAGTAACATCACATCAGATTATTAGTCCTAACCCCGATAATAAGCATGGACCGCTACATTAATGGAAGTACTCTCCTGTAATATACATCTGTTTCAGTGTCAACTGATCCTGTGCCGTGAATTCTTCTAAAATAAAATTACCTCTTGATGAGCAATTAGAGCTTTTCTTGATGATATTTGAAGTTAGCATATTCATAGTAGCACAATAAAAGTTGTGGGATTTAAGAATCCCCCAACATATCTTGGACAGTTTAAAAGCAAGTGGGATATCATGATTTGATTTAGGGGCCTTTTACCATACGGTCACCGAGTGTCAGTTACTTTACCGGTGAGCATGGCAAGGACCAAGAATCTTACTCGGTAAGAGGCATAGCAAGGACCGAGAATCTTACCCGGTAAGTGAGAGAGAAGACTCTTACTCGGTTGGCGCTTACCGGGTAAGAGACGCTTACCAACAATCCATTTTAATGGCCAAGAATGTTACTTAGATAAGGTAAGTGAGGTTGGTCACTCTTGCCGCTAACTGCTTACCCAGTACGCGTTTCGTAAACGTCCCGTTAGAGTCTGTTTACTAAACACTCACCACTTCTTACCGGGTAAGTGGAGTTAAGAATAATGTTGTTTACCCACACCCACAATGTCACTGACTTTGAGATGTTGTCCCAAGGATCAAGAGCCTCACTCAGTTAATGCTTACCCCGTTAGCGCTTACCCAATTTGTATTGGTAAACGGCCCCTTAGTAGTGAAAAGTACATGATGCTAAATATCCAAGTTGAGTTGCCCTGCAGCAACTATAGTCATCATGGCAACTAGTCTGGATACTTTGTCATACATAAGCCTAGTGATTGCATTGGGCAACAGTAAAAATTAATACATTTTCGCAATAAAAAAGGTTGTCTCGCTGATGCCGTATTACCACAGGACTTCAAACAAGAAGATGCATATGTGGAATGACTTATTCAACTTATTCATGGGCGCTTGATGCACCTAAGAAGCTTAAGGAGAAAGGGAAGTTTCTTATGACACTCACCAGATTTATTGTCAACATGTACAAAGAAACTTGCAGCAACAATGAGGTAGCAGAGAATTAGCATCAGACCTTTAAAGTAATTTGATGTTCCTTCCTGCATCAGCAAATTAATGCTTACAAAGTTGCTGACTACACTCATAATGGGAGGGGGGGGGGGGGGGGAGATAGAGAAAGAGAGAGGGTAGAGAGGGAGAGAGACCTGCAGCATGAATGCTACGACTAACACTGTGATAAAGAGGGTAGCAGTCTCAAAGAGCTGAAAGTTCAAGTCCATCGGCTGCCCCATGATCCAACCCACAACCACACAAAAGGGGATCTGAAGTTGTAAAACAGAACAGTCAGATGCCATTAATATTAAGCAGGGAGAGAAGCTTTGGTAAATGTCGCATGAAACTTTCAATCACTATTTATAAGCCGAAATGCATAGAAGCAGTAAAAAAAGCAATTAGGGAAGTAAATCAGTGATAGAGAGAACCATGAATTTCTTGGTCCCAACCAATCACTATCAAAATCTTCACCCTTTTCCCAAGTTAAGTTGTAGAAGTTGCCAAAAACTCATCCATAAAGAAAGCTAGTAGAGCAGACAATCAAGCAAGGATTGAAGGCGTTACCACAAACATAGATATCTGAGTTGATGATCCAATTGCCACCCCTAGTGTGATGTCCTACAAATATATAAGGATTAGGCAATAGCTAAATAATCTCATACCAATTTTCACTAATGATACTAGGTGTATGCTTACAAGTTTGTCTTTCATGGCAAACATTATGGCACTTGCATGTTCAGCCGCATTCCCAACAATAGGAAGCAGGATGACGCTAATAAAAGACACAGGAATATTCCATGAGTCTGATGCTCCCTGAACAAATATGAGGAAGACAATCAGCATTGACCATTGTCAAAAACATATCACCGCCTGTAGTTGATCTGGGATCTAAGAAGTCAGTGAGAGACAGCTCACAGTTGATTATTTAATGAACAAGAACAAGGGACAAATGAACATGCCTTCCCACTGCGGAGTTAAACCCCGAAGTTGCACAGTTAACAAACAAGATAAAACTTTATTTCATTTTTATGCTAAAGCCAAATAACTGTATGTTGATATGCAGGTAGTTTAGACACCCTCTGGGCATAGGTTACCTGTATGGCATCAACGAGATAGGCAGATACTACAGACACCCACAACGTTATAATAGTAAGCCATGAAATTGCCTCCCACTTGGTAATCTCAGGGACCTCGTCATCAGAATCTTCCCCATTATTTTCCCTTCCCTGCATCAAGTATCAGCACTCAACATAAGACACACAAACGAACCCTACAGAGAGAAACAAATTCAAGGGACTCATCACAGAAAAACAACATGATCCACTGGACCACTACAAGAGCAGAAAACATCTAATAGATGTGGCTATATATAATTTACATAGAGGGTCCAAACCTAAATAATTTAAGAATCCTAATGACAGTTGTGACTAGATACCAAATATGTCACTAAATTAGCAACAGCATGGAGAAATTAATGTACAGGAATTATGTGAACTTCATTCAGTAAACAACCTACCTCATCAATTGAATCATAAAGGTTAGAGTGGCTTTTTAGCTGAAAGAACAGATAGCTTCCGTATGCCACCAACATGATACAGCTGCTAAATCTTGAAAGTGCCAATTCTGACTTCCCGAAATGAACTTCTGTGTGTGTAAAGTGAAGCACAGCTGGAAATAATATACCCATCACAGCCATCAACAGCAGTCCCGAACTAACTATAGCAGTTGTCTATAGATATAAAAAGACAAAAATGAGGGTTATGTTTTCCTCTTTTGGCTAGATATTTACTGTAATATAAATTGAACCTCATTTCCAACACATGAGTATAAAGAAAACAATAAATTCAGAACAATGGACTTACCTTACTGAAAACCTGGACTTTTGGATAATGCACAATGCCACCGGTAAAGAAGGCACAACCAAGCACTAATAGCATGTTTGATAAGATGGATCCCAATAATGATTGCTGAACCACCCTAATCATCCCATTCTTTAATGCATATAGTGAGATAATCATTTCTGTGGCATTGCCAAATGTGGCATTCAAAAGACCGCCAACTGCAAATCCAACAAAAGTTAATCAACGGCAGACGCACTGTTCTATAAGCAAACATCACAATTCATCTACACAACAAATATTCAGCCAAAACCTTTTATTGGAGAGTATTTGAGCCTCTTGATCCGAATTTCTATCTTTGCCCTCTATTTATACGAGTTACAGGAGAATCCTAATACAATCACAATATCTAAAGGATAACATAAAAAATGTTGACAGATATAAATTTTCAAATTTATATTCTATTACACTACATTAGGAGCGGTACAAGGACGAGCACTCACTTGACCTAAAATGGGTGAACAAAGGGTTGGGGAGGCCCTAAGTGAAGATGTCAGTGTACTGCTACTCAGCTGGAACACGCAGAACATGAACCTGACCAACCTGGACCTTTTCATGGACAAAGTGGATTTCTTTGCTGGTTTTGTACCAAATTACCACAGAAATAAACTGCACTGGTATTATTACAAGAAACAAATGTCGCATGACAGAAGGAGATGCAGCTCAAGCAGTAAATTGTGGAGCCAACATGTTTCAGCTACGGCATTAGCTCCCCCACGATATTATGCCTCAACACTAGAACAAGCAACAGTAAGTTGCCATTCGGAAGACCAAGATATTAGATTATCAATGTAAGTTGCACAGTTGCCAGAGGTGGAGTGACAATAGTCAAGACACCCACCCTAGTCAGCATCTGAATAGGCAGTCAAGCCAGTGAGATGAGAAGTTGAGAGATGGAGACCTTGATTAATAGTACCCTGAATGTAGTGCAAAACCTGCTTCGAAGCATTGAAATGAGGCTCACAAGATCGTGCATGAATAGACATATTTGTTGCACAACATAAGTGATGCAGGCCGCATGAAAGTCATATACTCAAGGGCATCAGCCAAGCTATGATAAGAGATGCATCTGAGCAGGAGGTCGGGACCACCTCACTGTTCGGGGGAGTTGTGCAAGAGGGAGCTGCTGCCCTAGTCAAAAGTTGAAGCAGTTAGCAAGGAGATCTTTCCCCCCAATATTCCCCCAAAAGATTGAAGGGGTTCCGTTCTATATTTCATATAGATAGAAGTATTTTACTAGTATTATATGTTAAATGAGACGAAATGGAGTTTGGATTTTGGTATCAACCGGAGTGGCAGCAGAGTTGCAAGATGTCATATTGGCACGGCCAAGTCCCAAGTATAATTTTTAGAGTGCAATATTCTTCCTCAGACAGGATGGTAAGGTAGGATTTAGGGACGGGTGAGATTTTTCATGTGAACTACAAGTAGGTTCTACGGGTTGCAAAGCCCAGTGATGCCATGTTGTAATTGGATGGTCATGATACGAGTGGGCCAGGTGGGTGGAGGATACGCGAGGTAGTGGTGATAGGTGTCGGGGGTTTTAGATGGTGGTGTCAATATTGGATAGAGAATGCCTAGTGTATACTTCGTCAAAACGTTGAGGGGTTGTTGAAGCGGGCTATTGGCAAGGCCAGCTCAATCCTTTGGCAATTAAGGCAATTACCTAAGGCCTCGTAATTATGAACGCACATTTTTAAAGATGTATTAAGTATATCAATTATAGTAAATAATGATTGTATTAAATTTTATTATTTGTCACTCCCAAAAAAATTATACAATTGGAATGCCATTTAATATATCAACTATAGTTAACAATGATTGTATTAAATTCTATTATAAGTTTTATGAGATTTTTTTTGTAAATAAAATAACAACCCAACTGAAACACTTGAGTATATAGAATAACATATTTTTTTTCCAAATGTGTATATTGTTTATAGATTATAATTAACATTTCCGGTAACTGTTGCTTTCTGAGAGTTAAGTTTTTCAAAATTAAAAGAATAAAATCTTATTTAAGATCAACTATGATACAAGAACGATCAAAATGGATTAGATGTATTATATATTAAAAAAATTATTAAATTAACTTGAATATGAAGATTTAGTTAATCAATGTGTTCCTCAAAAAGCAAAAAGAAAAAAAAATCAATAAATCTAAAAGGATTATGCATATTTTAATCTTTTTGCCTAAGGCCCATTTTAAGCTTGAGACGGACTCGACTATTGGGATAAGAGGCTAGAGAGAGGCGATGTGCAGCGGGAGCTGGGTTAGAGGGGGGATGTATGATGGCTAGTTGGGAGGTCAGGTGTTGCATGTAGTAGGTCACATAGAAGAGGAAAAAAAGTGGGATGACTCGGGATCGAGAAAACCATAAGTAGTAGGATCACGGGTAAGGGACTCGAGGTGGGTAAAGGGACAACACTTCTGTCAGAGGTGATGTGACGGGAGATGATAATATTATGTGTGGTGAAGTCAAGACATCTATACTGCCAATGGTTGCGAGAAAACCAAGACACAACAAGAAGAGCGAACATGCCTAAAAAATCGTAAAATCATCCAAAAATGAGATGATATTTATAACCAATCTTGCTCATAATTGGGGAGGTCCACAAATCACTGTGTATTATATCAAAAGGAGCAATAGTTTAAGAATGTGAATCATAAAATGGTGAACACATATGTTTACTATGCTGATAAGAGTGGCAAAATGTGAAGGAATCCTCCCTGTTACATTGAACTAAATTTAAAGTTCTAAGATGAACGATAATATTGTCGCCAGAATGCAAGAGACGGCTATGCCACCGGGAGGATGGGAAAGCAACAAGCTACATTAGAGATGCTGGTGAAGTGGACGGTGGGGATGTGGGTCAACAAGGTAGAGTTCCTAAGATTTATTGCATCTCACATTATTATCTAATATCTATTGTGAATTGTCTAAGTGAACAAGGTTTTTAATTATTTGAGAAGCAAGGAGGATGTTACGGACTCGAAAGAATAGGCAGGGGATGTTAGGGTGGTGTTTCAATACATGTCATTACCAACAAAAATATTATGAAGAGCGCTCGAATTGAAAACTTGAGATAAAATACTTGGGTTAGAGGCAAGATGAGACGTGGTCTGGTATCCATATACCAAGTGCCTTCCTAGAATTGCAGTATCACTGCGTTGAAGGTATTAGTGATGTATGTAGGTTGCAATGAGTTAATGATAGGAGGCCTCGACATTGTCTTGGTTGGGGGTTGTTGTCTGAGGGGTTGGGCCAAGAAGTCCAGCATTCAGATGAGGAGAGGCAAGCCATTGTGTGGGCCCATTGTGTAAAGACACAGAGGCGCCAGCCATGCCGGAGAGGGAAAGGCGTTACATGGCTGCTGACCTTGAGGCGTGTTCTGTAGAAAGGGTGTTGACCACGGCCTCCATGACACAAATTATCGAGTTTATCGCGTCCGCAATCAGAATTATAATTATGGCCATTGTTGCCTCCATGAAAACCCCGCTGCTACTAATTCGTGCAGGTCTGCTGATTCAACATGCGAGGCTGCGGTTGTTGGGCTGTTGTGGTGTAAGGAGCATGGTGGGGGTGGATATGTTTATTGTCAAGAAGAAGCAAGAAGTGCGCACTAATAAAAGATGGGAGTGGATATGTTTACTGAATGATGGAGGCCACAATGTCAAATTCTCTTGTGAGACCATTGACAAGTTGGGAGCTAAACGGTTGTTCACTAGCAGAATTATCAACTTCAGCAAGTTGGTCAGTGATGGTCTTGAGTTTTTGGCACTATCATGTAACGAAAGCACAAGATTCAAATTTGGTGTCTATGAATTGGTTCTCTAGTGGAGCAACCCAGACTCCTTTATAATTGTGAAAGTTATTCTTGAGATGTGTCCAAGTGTCTAGGGCCATAGAGTTTGGTTCAAAATTTGAGTGATGAGATTGTCACAGATGGTAGAGTAGATCCATTGGTTGACGAGTGCATTTATTTGATTCCAAGTAGGTTCATGGACGTAAGTGGGGAGACCAGATCCATTGATGTGGTATGTGACCTTGTATGCTTGACAACGGATCTTGTATAGATAGACCCATAAAGAGTAAAGGACTTTGTTAGAGTTAGTATAAGTAGGACATGTTGGCGGATGTTTAAAGCAATAAAAGCAGGATGGAGATGGTGTTTGGTGGGAGCTGGGGTGGCTTTATCGCCATCCATAAAAGCAGGTCAGGGTTTATTATAGGGGTGACAATTTTGTACCAAACCAGCCAACATATGTACCAATTGTACCAATTAAATTGATACCAACTTAACCGGGTGGTAGTACCGTGCAAACTTGGTTGGTACACGGTATTGGAAGTCCCATACCACGGTAGTACCATGGTACCAACTTATTTAATTATTTATAAGTTTTTGTACTTTTTATGTATCGAATATTAAACATTGTAGCTTTAACTATTTTGTTTGAATATTTGCAAGTTTTGTGTCTTGCAATTAAAAACCTTTAAGCATTACTTGTGTTACGCGGAAACTCAAAATGTCGCTCACAATTTGAACAAAATGATAAGTTCCATATTTGTAACTTGAAGTTGGTACAAAACCACTACCAACATATACCAACCGAAAAAAGTCGGTACCAAGTATAGTTGGTTGGTACACGGTATAGAATTTTCCGTACCAATTGTAATTGGTTGGTACACGGTATTGAGGAAAAAAACTTGGTACCATACCAAGTCCACCCTTAGTTTATTTGGTGAGGGAGGCATCGTGTAGGTTGCACGGGAAAGAAGATAGGGGAAAAAATAATTTAAGACTTTGATACCACTCTATTTATATGAGTTACAAGAGAATCCTAACACACCCTCAATATCTGAAAATATACATAAAAAATGGACAGGAATAAATTCCATAGTTATATCTATTAACCTTACTCTCAGCCATTCTCTCTGATGAGAAAGAGCATGCTACATGACACTCCTTGATGTTAGTATGCTTCTTCAACCTCCTTAGTAAGATGGTTTTTGTATGCCATTCAAAGTCTATGATTCACTCATATGGCTTCTATAATACCCGTTATGAATATATATATATATATATATATATATATATGCAAGGTGGGAAAAGTAGAAAAAAAAAAGAATTTTGAAGGAGAGTGGTGTTATACGTTTGTTTAAAAAAAAAAATTATGTCTTGGGTTGATTTTGGGTTTAGGCCATTCTTGGAGGACTAGTTTGGCATAACCCACTTAAAGTTTAAAAATCAGATTTAGATGAGCTTTGATTGTGTATTTTGATGGGCCTCATTAAACCCTAACCCCCAACTGATTGTGATCGATAGAGAAGGGCGAGTTGGGAGAAATCGATCGAGACAGTAGGAGAGAAATCGGCGGCAAAGGCAAGAAGTGTTTCGTCGAATCATCGTCGTTTTAAGGTACGTTTCTATCCTCGTCATGAGTTTATCCGATTAATGGTTGGATATGATGTTTGGGGACTGTTTGGAGCTAGAAACCGAGTCGTTTCGATGGCTCGAAAGTCACTGTTTCAGTATTTAAATTCAAATGGCAACAGCATTAGGTCCTTGATATCGTTTTTAGAACCCCAAAAATCTGCCATTTTCTCGTTAAAATCGTCCTATTTATGCTTAATGTTAGTTGTTATAATTGTCGTCGTGTTGTTGCGTAAGAGAGGTGCGAATTGCCGGAAAAACGGACCAAAACGACTCTATTTTTAGTGAAATCGCTGCTGCGTTTTAGTGGGTTTTAGCCATATTTTGCTGCTGCGTTTTCAGCCATTTTTAGTCGTTTTTGGTCAATTTTAGCTGCTGCATTTTAGTACGTTTTAGTCGAAATCGTTGCTGCGTTTTTGGGTCATTTATTAGTCGATTTCGCTGCTGTCTTTTAGCCATTTATTAGTCGTTTTAGCCGTATTTTTTTGCTGCTGCGTTTTGGCTATTTATTGGTTGCGTTTAGTCGAATTTTTCTGCTGCGTTTTAGTCGTGTATGAGTTGGTTTTAGTCGATTTTTGCTGCTGCGTTTTAGTCGTTTATTAGTCATTTTTTTAGCCGTGAATTGTTGTTATATTTTGGCCGTTTATTAGTCGTTCTTAGCGTGTTTTGCTGCTGCGTTTTGGAGGTCGTTAAGTAGGATTAATATCAAGTTTTTGGGTATTTTTAGGTCGGGATTAGAGGAGTAGACGATCGGCGAATTTGATAAATTTTGGGTGAAGTTTTAAGGTATGGATTCCTAATTGTATTTGATTATTTGATTCATTCACTTATATAAAGATTCGATTCATTAAGCTTTCTTTAACTTGTTCCCTTAACTTACCTTGATTGACTCACGATCGTTCAATTCGCCCGTTACCCATCGTTTATTCACTTGTGATGTTTTACGTCATATTATTGTAAAAGCGTCTTGTCCTAAACTTGTTATTTACGTTGTTCCAATTTGGTAAAAATATGTGTTTCCTTTAAAACATCACGTCAGTTGTTCATTAGCATTTGATTATGGTTTATGGTCTAAATGTACATTCGTTGACATTTGTGATTGAATGTGATATATCTTATTTGAGCCTTTTGAATGCTACTCATCTCACATTTGGCATTCCTATGTTGGACTATTCATTCGATTTTGATACGTTTCAATTATAATTGAGATATTATGTCGTCGCATGTGTTGTGACAATTTACTCCGGGTAAGTCGAGCAACTAACCACCTATGGGGGTACCATAGGCACGTCATTGTGGCACCGATGGCGTGACACTAACCGTGGCGGTGTAATCAGACCACGGCGTCTCCTGTTTTGTGCTCTTGTGAGAGCTATATTTGGTGTGACGGGTATTTGATTTAGGAGGCGTATGGGTCGGCCCTAGCATATGTTATTTGTTGTAGGGTGAGTGTCGGTGTAGTGCCCAACACCGTATCTCACATTAGTACGTGTGGCTCTGCAGTCCAGGGTACGGGCCTGTGTGGCCATATGTCTGACACTTGTCACGTCGGTAGATATGCAAGTGTATGCGTTTTCCGAGCTCGATTCAACCTATCATACGTTATTTGTTTTATTATGACATTGTTGGTTCTTTAAGATTTTGTTCCATCGCATGTTTTCCGTTAAAGTTGTAAATTCAGTTTTCGCTAAAATTTTGAATTCGTTATGCCTAATATCTTGAAATCAGTTATTTCATTGTGGTATTATTTTTGTTCGTTGTTATTATATATCTGTTCACTGGGCGTTTGGCTCAACCGTGTTTTCTTTTCTTTCTCACGGCAGGTGATCAGGGGGGTTGCTAAGGCTTCGTGAGAAGAGTATATAAGGCTTTTGATCGAAAAAGGTTACGAGCGATTTATGGCAATTTTTAGACATTATTTAGTTATTTTATTTGTTTTTAGACTAGCTTTTTGGTAACGATTTATGTTTGGTTTTGTTGAGTATTGGAAGCTTTAGAATTATTGTTTGGATGATATTATTTCGTTATTGGAGACTCTTTATTTTGGGAGTTTTATATAACCGTTTGTTATGTTTGACGTAGCCTCCCTTCCTTTGGAATGGGGGTGTTACAGCTTCAGCAAGAATAAAGCATTCCAGAGTCATAGATAGAGAATTTTTTGGTACACAACTGTGATATCGGAGTTTGTAAAAGAGATGTGCAATTTTAGAAAAGAAAATAATTCCTTTAGACAAGTCAAAGAACATGGAGCAACAGTAATGTTACTTGTAAGGATTCATGTCTATAACAAATTACAGAAAAGGAATAATATATACCTGTCTGTCCTGTATAAAATGCAAGTTGCCTGCATCAAACAAGTGGTTGAAATTACTGTATATTTCAAAAGTTAGGATAATAGCTCCAAAAGTGAAGAAATCCTCACTCGGTTGTATAACCCAACCGCTCAGCTAAAGGAGCAATTCCTAGTAAGCTGAAAAAGAAGACCCAACCCTGAAGCAGAGAGTCAACCAAGAAAACTTAATCATGAGATAGAAGACATTGAGAAATATATTCCTCGTTTACTCATTTCTAGAGGTCAAAGTGAAAAGGCAGCAAGAGTGTATTCTTACATGATGTCCCGTTAGGTAGTGTAGTAGTATTGCCAAAGGTCCAAAAGGAAGCAAAAGATTGATCTTCGCTTTAAACAGGACAATATAGATACTACGGAATGCAACGAGCTGTAACTCCCTCAGGACTGATAATCTGTGGCCACTTGTATGAGATGTCTCAAACTGAAAAGATTGTTTCGCATTGGTGGAATGCGATAAATTTAATGGACTTTCTTCATCAGATGCAAGATCTATATTCTCCGCCAATGCTTCCATTTTCACAGATCCCATCTACAAGGTCAACAACCATCGTTTTTATCTGAATTGGCAAAGCCTTCATCCAAGCATTTGGGGTTCATCATCCCTTGACCATAATATCACAAACAGTATGTTTCTACAGCTTGATAAAGATAGAAGCACGGTGAATTGGTGAAAGATAGATTACACAAGACTTTGACTAAGAGAACAATAAAATTGGCAGTGCAGGTTCATTGGACGGTTTTGTCTTCCTATAACTTTTTTGAATCCATCCAGAATTGAAGCAAAATAAACTTATCACCAAGAAGAACTAGCTTTTTTCCTATTTTCTTTCTTTTTTGGGAGGCAGTGTCTTGACGAAATCCGTGTAGGTCTTGATGAAACAATGCCTGGTATGTGCATTCTAACCTAAAGCCATAATATAGTTGGTATAGAGTAAGTTGCAGAACCAAATAAATAATGCAACGTACCTCCTCCTGTAATGGAATACTTTTATAGTTTAATATGTGATTATTTCGTCAGTCCTATATTCTACAGCTGTCCATCTTAACATCATCATTCCTACACACTCGGCAAATGCTGAATGCTATGCGGCCCCTAATCCATAAATTAGGTAAAGCTAGTCCAATGGCAAAATGTAAAATTCTTAATTTAAATTTTATCAATTTGTCAATATAATAATCCAAAGGTACTCTGGGAAACAGCCTCTCCGGTAATCCCCCCTCCCCTCCCAAAAAAAAAAGATGCTTTCAGAATTTTTTTCAGGTGCATGCTTTGAACAAATAAATTCATCAATCTAATAATTATAGTCTCACAATCATATAAAGTTATCACTTTGTCCAACTTAAATCAAATAAAACCAAACTGACCCAGTAATCCCACTCAAAAGTAGGGTTTGGGAAAAAATAGGACGGGGGCATGAAATAGTCAAAATTTGAACAAGAGGATTTAAGGAGTAGAATCTTAACCATTTAATATCGGGTAAATTTGATTAATACTATTAAAGAAAAATGGTATAACTGATATGACCATGATGGTATAAGCATGAAATTAACAAATCTTATTGACAAGTATGTATAAGTGTCAAAATACATGGGCAATTTAATCATTTTTGCCTGATCCCAAAACCCTTCTCCAGGAAAAAGTTATGTATCCTTGAAATTCTAGTTACTTATTCGATTACTTTCGCCTAATATATGTGCCCTAAAAGCAACCGTATGATGCTAATAGTCCCTCCGCCACAATTAAAGTCCATCTCCAAAAGTTGTAAAAATTAATTGTGAGCTGTAGACCAGAGTACCGGCGATTACACATACTTGTAACCGTGTTTTTAGAACAAACAAAATTCGTAAAGTAGATCGTAATAACTGAAGGAAGAGTGTTGTATTTCCTATAAAACAGTCTACAAGTCTTAAAAAAACAGTAACAGCACAGTACGATTCAAAAAACAAAAGATAATGAATCCAAACAAGAACCGCAACTTACTACTTCCGCACTAAGAATCAAAACACTGATATTTCGGGGAAAGGGGACAACATCTTATCATACTTGCAACAATATAAAGTAAGACCAGTTCCAAATCATAGCAAGTGGCTACAAATTAGACAAAAGTTAGGCAAATCTATAAGGAACCAAACGAGATTAGAACTGAAATTAGTAATACATAATTGGCAGATCACATAAATTGTGTGAGCTAACTGAAAGTCAAGCAAAGCACCTTAATCAAAGAAGAATTGTTGAAGCAGATCACATCATCAAAATCAAAATAGATCGAAGCATAGAGGCGATATGAAGTGAAATCGTCGTGCACGATAAACTGATTGCAAATGTGGGGTCAGGTTACAGACGACAAGTTTGTAAAATTATGGATATGAAATTGGGGGCGGATGAAAGAAGCAGGAAGTTTCCTTCCTGTTTTTTATTTTTAAATTAAAACAAAAAATAAACACTCGTAAATGGAATACCAAATTTTGGCGGTTAATAAAACAATCTTTTTCAATTTTAATTTTAAAATACCATAAACATCCAATTCATGGTACAAAAAAGGATCCAAGATTTTTAATTTATTATAAAAATAATATCTATTTATTTATTTCATTATTAGAATCAATATAAGACTAGAAGCGTACTCACGCAATACAGCGAGATACATCACGATTTTAATGTTTTATTTTATTTTTTTTGTTGATTACAGTACGATTTTGGATGGTTTTGAGAAAGTGATAACGTTTTTTTTATAAATTTGTTTAATTTATGCTTAATAATATAATGTTTTTTATATAAAAAAAATTAAGTATTTTGTTAGAATTCAATGATTATCTTATATATTTTAATGACATCTAGAAAAAATAACCAATTAAATATTTAATAATATAATTAAAACAAAATTATAGTAATATAATATATTAATTAATGGTGATACATGGAAAGGTCTGCATAAAAAGAAGACCCTGCACATACCAAATTGGTGGGTGTTAGAAGCGTGCAGTAGTAATATGTATTTTGTGCTTTAATACTTGTAAATTAAAAGATTTTTAAAATCTTGCATAAAATGATGGTACATTGTGCCTAATAATTTGTATTTAAGAGTTTTTTATCCGTAGTTTATAATATAGTATAGATAAAGGTCAAATCTAATTTGACGAATGTTTTAATATTTTGATACCTATTTGATTATCGTAATTTGAATAAAAAGAAACATATAACAAATAAAAATCTTTCTCAAATTGCTATTCTGCTCCTCAAAGCGTCAACTAGATGTTCAATTCTTAATCACCATGGCTATAACTAAAAATATTGTTTGTATCACTTATAGTTTGTCTGTAATAACATTTTATCATTATGCAAAGGTTTATAACCATATAATCGTTTACAAATGTATACTCTTTCATTGATTTCAGAATTATCAAAATGGAAAAGAAAATATATAACCATTTGTTATTTTTTTTTGAAGGCATAGCGGCATCGAACCAACGAACGACTACCACGAACACACACACGCACACCTCCCCGGCGGTATCGGGCAACCCACTAATCCGCCGTTGTCCCGGCCCAACTTACGCTGAACCTAGAGCCCAACCACAATCTTAAGACTGGGCTGGACCGGCCCAAGGACTGGGTCTCAAAATGACTCCCCTTGGATTCAAACCCGGGTAGATTGAGATACCATCCACAACCCCTCCCAGGATGTTACCGCCCTGGGGGTTATAACCATTTGTTATATCTTGATGTTTTTGGAAAGAAAAATAAAAGTGTTGTTAAATCCTAAGTAATTTTTACTAATTGTGGGTAGAGAAAACCTTTGGGGGTGAAAGAAGATTGTTAATGCAAGTGCATGGATATAAGCGAAATCGGTTATTTATTGATGTGCATAAGAAAAGCCAAATTTTGTAGTAATTTGTTTTCAAACACGTAACGAATATATTTGTGGGAAGTGAGTAGACGCTTTGAACAAAATTGTCATTAATAGAGTAAAGATCAGTAGTAAATTAGTAGTAGTTATGAAATAAGAATATTACTAATTGACAAATAGATTAGATTATAGTTAAAATTAGGAAATGCTTTGTTTCAAAACAAAAACATATTTTTTAATTTTTTTTTTATAAACATTCATATTATTTTGTATACCATATTCCATTTCATTAAACATCCAATAAATCCTCCGACCTTAATAATTAGTAAAATATTACTATATACTTGAATAACTCGAGTTATGTACCCAACATACGACTAGTTGTCGGAGGACCGTACGAGTATCTCCATTCTCCACAAGCCTCACATCGTTCCATTGCCACCGAGTTTTGTAAAGTACAGAATTTGCATGACCACATCTTCGTATTTGCCTTCTTCTCCTCGGTTCTTTTGGTTCCACAAGCTTCACATGTCACCGCCAACGCCTGCATGAAAAATAAAACATCGTTCATATCATTATATTTAGCAACCATAAGCATAAGCCATATATATCAATTAACTTTACTTACCTGGTTTAATAGTGTACAACTACCACATTGCCATGATGCTTTTGCTTCTCCATAATTGTTGCTTACCAATCTAGATGGTAGAGCTTCACCACAACCAACATCTTGTGAGGCAGATACTTTAGAAGTTTGACCAGCTTCCTCAACCTGAGAAGCACACCACAAATCATCATGCAGTCTTCTCTCTGCAGCCATGGCAGCCGCTTGAATTGGGCTAAGGACAGCTCTTATGCTGCTATCACCGCCAACACGTTTTGGACCGGAAGGAAGAAGAGTTCCCTGCTGAGCTCTATTTTCTGCAGCGGACAGGGCTTTCTGCCGCAGCGATGATAGAGGGGGTTGACGTGAAAATCCACCCAATCTTCTCCCTGGAAGATCAAATCCTCCCCCACTCCCCGTTATTCCTTTAGCCATCAATTCTTCACATTCCTGTAACATAAGGAATGCCGATTCAGGCATACATATATTGCAAATACCTAACACACACAAGTTAGACAAATAACATATTTAGGAACAACAAAATTGTTAAGGTCTCTTCATGAATATTGGCCCATTTCCCATGGAATCAACGATCAAGAGTGTCAACCTCATTAAGAAGCTTCACCGGGAATCAGAAAGACAAGTATTTGATATTTTAGTTTGTGTTGATATAGCAAGGTAATGTGCTTGCAAATCTATGAGCAGTATGGCAGCACTTTCTATTGTGTTCCATCATCCCTGAAATATGTTATGCTTGCAGTCATTCATATTTCAGTTCTCTTAAATCGACAAATTTCAGTCTCAACCAAGGGCACACTCCAATGCCTAAAGGAAACTTCAGCAAGCTTCCAACCACTAAAATGAAGCATTTTGTTCGACGCTTAAAATAAGGTAAATGAAGGCATTGGTTAAAACCTGACGACGGTTTTCTTCCATGCCAAAAGTTCAATATAGGACATGAATCTGGTGCTGATAAGCTTCAAATGGAGAATAGGTTGCTGGCAATAGATCCGTCTAATAACAAAGATGGTGTGCATCTAGGATGTTGTATTTTTTAATCAACAACTATGGTTCCACAAGGTTTATTTCTTCCATACCTTGTGACAAGAACATAAGATCAACGTGCAGCATGCACACACATATGCTTAACTTCATTCCACAAAACTTAAATGTTTGGCAGCTTTGGTCATCAGGACTTAGCTACAGAAAGTCCTATACATGGTTGTTTCTGAATATGACAATTTTGAAATATATAGGTGGTCTGTATATCAACAACATAAATGTGACAGAAGCTTTTACCTTTCTAATTTCTTCCAGTAGATTGTAAAAATCAGAATTATGTGGGCCAAATTCATTGTGGCAGAGCTCATGGAGCATGGTGTCAAGAATTTGCTCATAAGGGAAGAAGTCCCACTCGTTATTTTGCCTCCGCAGTCTCAGTTTTACCTCTGCACCTCCATCTATGTTTAGGCCAATAAGGGCAGGATTGGGAGGGCTGCATTGCATATAAAACATTTTATTACGACAATGGAAAACCTGACAGTATTGCATATAAAGGAACTAACAAAAAATATGATAAGAGACTGTAAGTACCAAAATTCAGAAAGTATCTTGACTTTCCATTTACGCTTTCGCATGATGGGTTGAACCTGCCTTGCTACTTTTTCAAGAATTTCTCTTGCCTCGTCTTCTCGAGGCTTCTTCAGAGGCTTGACTTCCCAGACTTTGTTAAGATCATTGAGATCCATGCTGGATTGGGAAGAAACTAAAACAAACTTTGCAAGATGGCAAAACTCCTTCACCCGGTTTGAATAAGAAATCTACAGTATTTTGTAACCTGATTACTGCAACTTTATTGTTTACAATGATAGAAATTAGCTAGCTATGTCTTCATCAGATGCTCGTTAGTCATTACCAGTCCAAAGGCCAATTAAAAAATGAAAACTTGATTATGAATTTCTGAAACAAAATTTTTTAAATTGGATCAATACTTCCAATGTTTCTTTATAAAACAAAGGGCTATGTGAATATTGTAGTTAGCACCGCTTTAAACTTTCAACTACTTTTAGAAGCCAACAAGATGAAATCACAGCTAGCAAGGTCATTATGGATTAATATGTGATTATAACATGCAATGATGGTATGCCATGTTTTCACATGTGATCACCAAGAGGGTTAGATTCAAATTATGTTAGGTTACAGTTACACGCTGAAAGTATTTTAGACAAAACAATATCAAAGCATATATAACTGGTGAACAAGGAGCAGCAAGGTGTCTTTTTCGCAATATATTTCACAACTAATGGAACTTCAAAAGGGAAACATGTAGTAAGCCTAGGATATAAGGCTACAACGAGAATCAACAAAATATGGAGAAGGATGGCGCTTTTGACGGTGAACAGAGGGGCCCATATCCAAAGACGGTGATTGGGTTTATAATATCTTTAAGGAATCACCACGATACGTAATTCTTCCATATATAATTCTCCACTCTTCATGTAATCATGTCATAGTAGCAAAGTAACAGCCCAGTGGCAGTGCATCTAGGTTCAATTTACAGGGACATGAATGATGGCCCATAAATTATGAACTAAGATTGCTTAGACGGAAATTTTGCATATTTAACATGATTGTCACCTTACATTATCTTTGTAATGGATTCAGCAACCCAAGATCCCTGTTGTGTGCTGATAATGTGCTTGATTCCAACAGTAAAAGTCTAAACTCTAATCCTTCGCTGATTTGTCTAATGATTGTACATGAAGTTAAATTATCATATTTAAAAGTTGGATGAATATCCGAATGGTGGATCTATCTTCAAGTCGAGTTAAACAACTCGCTTGTAAGGTTTTGCTGTTTCATCTTCTAACAAATAAAACTAACACAATCACGATGCTTCATATAATTCAATGCAATATCTATAAGCATATACTCAAATAGCCAGCATAATAGATTAATAGCAATCTCCAACAGTTTTTATGTATCAGTATAATGCAAATGCACGAGGAATTTAGCGATCATCTGAGCAAACGTAAACCCCCAATTACGAAATTCTTAGAAACTCCCAAATAACCAATTCCAAAGAAAGAGGGACATGTTGTGGGAACATACCTATACGAGATGGAGATGGAGATTGAGATGATGATGATGATGATGATGAATTCGTGTATGATCTGCTGGTTATGGGATTGGAATTAGTGGAGCTCTATAATTGTCTTCCTTCTCAAGAAACTCTCGTCAGCGATGACGCGCCGCCTCCGTATGTGGGCGTTTTTTTGAAACGGGCATCCCTCGCTTGACTAATTGTAAATGATTTATTTTTTTAATCAACATGTTAATAGCGTTTATAAGATTTTGTATTAATTAATATAACTAGTGTGACGAATTTTTTAGAAGATATGTAATTAAGTTCCAATAATGTAATTCGTTAAATGAGATTTATTGTAATACAATATAAAACAATGAACGTATTAGGGATCTTCTAAATGAAAAGTATTCTTATTGATTAGTTTATTAAAATGAGATTTGGTGGGTATTTTTGTGGTTCTTTTATGGTTTGCAACTTTTGCATGGTTTACATTTGATTTGCCATCTATATATATGTGTGTACAAAAAAAAAATGCTTCGAAAGTGAGAATATTATTAAATAAACTCACGGTAGAAAATTTTAAATTTCTATCAAACGAAATTTAGTGACGCACCTCACCTATTGAACCTACATTTATAGATTTATCATATCAAATCTACCATCCATTTTCATGAGCCTAAAATTAAAATTATTTGCATCTTAAAATTGATCCCACAAAATTTTCTTTTGTCTGACATCCCAAGTTGGTAGAGCTCAAACAACCAATTAAAAGATGTATTAATAACCCCCCATTATTAACCAAACCCTCACTTAAGCCAATTTATTGATTTTAATTCTTTTAATTGTCTTATCTGATCCCAACATGAATTCTATAAAGCCGCATGAGAACAAAAATTTAAATCCGACTCCCCAAATCTAAAAGGCACATCCCATTATCTTGAGTTGTACAACAGGCTTAAACCCATTAGCTTGCACCTCATTAAGGCTTGTTATCTCCAACCCTAAGCCCATATTTCATACCAACAATATCCTCCACCAATAACTTTAGAAAACAAACTCAATGGCATAAAAAATTCTCAGCAAACTCCAAGTGGACCTCATCTTCCTCGAGGCTTCAACTTAAAATTATGTTTGCTCTTCATCTTCTGAATGCAGCTGAACCAAATACCAAAATCTAGCAACAAACAATATTAGTGCAACATACCTAAAAGCACAAATAATCAAACCAGGAAAAAAAAACATGCACACAACCTCCTGCTCCCTTGCACCCACACCGGCCACGTCTAGAATACCTAAAATGAAAAAGAAGGTCAAAATCATATAAGCTCACAACAAATATATGCAACAAAATAGAAGAAAGACAATAATTCCCAATCATAAACATAACAACCAAGATAGAGCTGCAAACTTTACCATATTTCAAACTGAACAATTGATCCCTAATAGATTGATAAAGGAACGAAATAACTGATCATAAACAACATAAAACAGGAAAAACAAAAAGTTTTGAACCAAAAACCTAGCACCAAGTAAATTCAGAAAGCAACACAACTATCAAACCCATAGCACAAATCAAACAACAATTATAAAGAGAAAAGTAAGAGCTTTGACTCGAAAACCAGACTACCTATCAGAACAATTCCTATCATGAAGCTCGTGACATTGTTACAACCTTAAGGAACAATAAGTAATCTGAGCAAGCAAGTAGATCTGCAGATGGAAAACAATCAATTTTTGGGTAATTGTTGGGTTTGATTCCTTATTCATTGGTAGTTGCAGTATGTGAATTGTAATATTGTGGAGTTTTGTGATTCCAACTACATTACACTACATATATGTAAAAACATACATGACTTGTGATCTCAGCTTTACGGCTCATTTTCTCTCAAAAAACCAACAAAAATTTGAAAAGCCAGCATCCTAAAACAAATACAATCCAATAAGTTTCTAGTAATGCATCATATAACAACAATAATAATAAAAATCAATCACATATTATCTCACCTTGCAATAGAAAATATGATGGCAATATAAATTCTGGACCAGAAAAGAGACCACCACTGAAGTTACCAAACGGAAAACCTAGCAGCCTCTTCCTTCTTCCATGGACTTCGATCTGATCTCTATAGAACATTGGTCCGAGGATGTCTTCATGCCATCCAATCGAGTTTCTTGAAATACAATGAAAAAAAAGTTAATAATTGTGCCTCTCTAGTTGGAAGGAAGAAGATGGACGGGCACCATTGAAATGCAATATACATAAGAAATATACCAAAATACCTAGTTAAGAAAAATAAAATAAAAACAAACCTAGGGCAACAAATCGAAAAAATTTCTCCTCTCTGAAGCGGCTCTCCCTAATTCTTCTCTTCTGCCACCGCTGAAATTTCTCCTCTCTGAAGCGGCTCTCCCTAATTCTTCTCTTCTGCCACCGCTGTAACGAAGAGAAAAAAAGGTTAGGGTTAAGGATTGAATGAATTTACAGGAGAAGGAATGGTGGCAACGGTGCAAAGAAATACCCAAGAAATACAGAGAAGTCGTTGAATCGATTGGATTTGGAATTCAGAGAGTTGAGTGGATGCTTGGAGAGAGATCGAGAGGGAGAAAGGAATACATAGAGATTGAAAGAGAAAGGGATAGAGAGGAAGAAACGTACCTGGGCTTTAATGGGCTTTAATATCCTTAACAAATAAAATTGAAAAAAATACAAAAAAATGAGAAAATTAAAAGAGGTCATTCCTTAGTCCTCAAGAGGCCACGTCATTCTCCTTACATTTGTTTTAATATATATATAGATTTAATGTTTATCTTATATTTAAGTGCGTCCATCGGTTGATTATAAATTCGATTTTGGAGTTGAAATGTACAAATTTAAAAAGCTATACATGTGCAATAATAAGTTATAAAGTTGAACTTTAAAAGATTTTAAATAGTTGTTCGATTGGTTTTTCATTAGGTTCTATATGAATAAACATGTATGTATAGATTAATATGTATTTATAGATTGGAGAAATTTTTGTTTGAGATAGTTGTTTTATAGATGAATAAACGTGTATTTTCAGTTGGAAATGACATGTTTGAAAAATAAATTGTTTTCTTCATAAAGTTCCCCCTACAAACTACTAAACTATTGCATAAACATGTTTGGAAAAAATACAATAAGGTGTTGTTTACTAGCCTCTTAACACCTCTTACCGGTAAGAAGCTATGATCTAAGTAAGAGGTAGAGTGTTTACTAAAAACAAAATAAAGCTCTGATCGTGCTCTGACCAGGGATAGAGATGGAGATGTATCTGTCCAGAGACAGAGATGCGCTTTCCTTTTTTACCCCTTGCACCAAAGAAGCACCCCACTTGATTTTGGATAAAACTTAGAGCACCGCCTCTTTTTCTCTGTGTTTTTAGTTCACAATCCACCTTGTTTATCAACAATTTAGGAGTGATGATAGAATTTCTGAGGGCTTTTAAGAAGGAGGAGAAAGTTATGGGGTTTTTGGAACTAAGCCCTAGGTGTAGCTACTTTTGAGGAGATGATGGGTCTGACTGCTACTTTTGCGGTGCCAATTTGTCAATGGAGGATAGCTTTGTACTTGGATATATGTACTTGTTAATAAAAGCATGATTTTAAATAGTTACAATTGTTATTTTATATTAAATTATCTAAATTGTATTACTGGAGTAGGGATATAATTTACCAAGTTAAAAATAATAAAAAATATATAAAAGATTTGGTTGATAAAACTTTTAGGTTTATCACATAATACATGATAATTAATAAACAATAATTTCCGGTCAAAATTTAATATAGAGAAAATGGTATAATGGTCACTTTCATTAAGTCAGCGGCTCAGCGCTTAATACAAAACATTTTGGTAAACAACAATTTCAGTCAACATTTACCATAGTCAGATCTCTTACTTCAATCAGACCTCTTTACCCTGATCAGCACTTACCCATACATTTTGGTAAACAGCCCCTTTTGTGACATTTGTTTTTTTAAAGAAGTGCTGAAGTCTGAACTCTGATTTCACTTCTGATTTTTAGGAGATGGTGCTGAAGTTTGAAATCTGAATTAATAAGAATGTTTGTTTTGTAAACTGACAAACGTTTGAATATGTATAATTATCCATTTTATCCTTAAAAATTCAACTTAAATGCGTCAATTGAAACGAGCATCGATGACCGAATGACGAATGTACAATTTGTCATATCATAGTCAGTAATTAGCATATATAGACTATTCTTCATGGTGTTTAACAAAAGAACGAATTGAGCAAAAAGGAGAACTTACATGAATACTAAATAACTCTTTATTCTCTATCAATTAAATTATGTAGTAGAATAGAACTATTTTGATCATTGGACGATCCAAAGAGCAAGATTGTATGATTTCAAAGGATTGTGTGACTATCTCTTATAAAAGATAAATTCATGATTAACTTGCATATTTTTATTGGGGGTTGTTTGTGATCAAATTAAATGGGGCCAGACAGGAGCTGTTTCTATCTATATCAATTTCCTACTCACTAAATTAGGGGTTGTTTCTATCTCATGAAACTAGGGATGAAATTAATTATAGCGAACATGGATGAAAACCATGTTGAACGGGGACGAAAACCATGTTGAGCAAACAAAGGACGAAAACCATGATGAGCAAAGAAAACCATTTCAGCAAACAGGGATGAAAACCATTTGAGCAAATAATAGATTCACAATCCAACATAAAATCAAAGACGTAGGTGATTTCAGTTCCAAAAATGGACGAAACCTTGAAGATCTCACACATAAAATGAAGGAGATGGAGGCGAATCAGAGATGTTTAGGTCGAGACCCGATGCTGTAACACCCGGAAATTCTTAAGGTAAGTGTTTGTTCCCTTAATACATTAATTGTGTCTATTTGAGAATATGAGCCTTGTATGCATTTAATGATCGTTGTTATATTGAAATGTTGTGTAAACTGATATACCATCTTAAAACGTTTAAACCTCGCGCTCGTTATCGTTTTTGGCTAAGTTTTCGGGACGTTTGGAGTCTGGCGCGATTGTGACATGGTCACTATCGCCGTGTCACTCTCGCGGGGAGTGTACCGCGAGTGGGATGTGGGACGCGACTATGACACGCGATTGTGACATTGTCACTATCGTCGTGTCAATGTCGCGTGGAGTGTACCGAAGCCTCAAAAGATCTCGCGAATGTGACACGCGACAGTGCCCATGGCATTGTCGCCGGGCACTGTCGCCGACGGGGTGTTTGTCTTAAATGAGCTCTTGGCCAAAAATTATCTCATTTTATCACATTTCACTTGGGAAAAACGGGAGAGTTCACTATTTGGGCGATTTTGGGTCTTCAAAACACACATCACTCAATTTCTAGGGTTTTAGGGTTGGTGAGTTCATTTATTGGTCATTAAAGCTTCATCTTGGAGCATTCATTGAAGTATTCTTGAAGATCCTCACTCCTTGCTTTCAAGTCTCATCTCTTCAAACTAGGGTTCCACATTTTATAGGTTTTGGTTCAAAAACCTAGATTGTGAGTTTACTAAACCTTTGTTAAAACTAGATACACATCATAATCTTCTATTTGTTGTTATTATTGTATATTAGCTCAAAGTATTCATCTCTATATATATTCAAGTACTTGGGATTTCCTTATGAAGATATGTTGGAAATGTGGTTATATGTGAAATGCCATGATTTACTCTAAATGTGCAAGTATTTGGGGCTTTTCTCTTGCATACATAATATGTGTATTTTGATATGATAAATGTATACATGTCTCGGTATTAAGATGGTTTCTAGTTGGAATACCTTTTTGGTGATTTATGTATATGCATGATGAACATGATTGTCTTTTGGGCCTTTTGTTGGACTTCATGTGATTGGGATGGTAATATTGTACCGTGGTTGGTATCGAAATATGTTGGGTTGAAATATACCTCACAAACCTCCCATATGTTTTATGTTGGACGAACCAAGTCAGTAGACACTAGGAGGATGTAGTCTTGGGTGTCACCGTGTGGGTATGTGCCTAGACCTCCGCCATTCGGGGTAATGCCATGGTTGTAGTCCTCGGGTGTGCCGGGCCTTTGGGATGTCACTCTTAGTAGTTGACATCAAGGTACATTGTCTCTTTGGGTGGAACTTGATTGGTGCTATGGGTATCCCCCGTTGACTCCACATATGTTGAAAATTGGTTAACTGCTGATAAGAATTGTAAATGCTCTAATTGTTGGGTTACGGGATCTCAAGCACAGCAGAAAATAAAACCGTAACCCTCCAAGGACCCATACGAACCGGAATAAATCGGGTGTTTCGAAATTATACCTCACAGTTAACGAGACTTTGAATCACAACAACAAAGCAAGCTTGATGCCTCCACGGTATCCACGTGAACAATCTGAATCCTTTGCTTTCTCGTGATGCTAGTCACGGTTTCAAAACTTAGAAAGGAAAGGGAGCATATAGTTGTAGGTGATTTTTTTAGAGAGATTTGCAAGAACAACTCTTGTATAAAATGTCATACATTTATATGGATATGAAAGGCATGACATGAAAGCACCACCATCCCTACACCTTACTTGAGTGTAGAAGTATCCATGCTTGAGTGTAAGACTTTCCATACACCATCACTCCCTTACAAAGGCCATCCCTAGTCAACTTTATTTATGTCCAACACAAATAATATCTGGTTTTATTTAATCAGATTAAATCAATACAAATCAGATATAATAATTAAACGTTTTAATTATTTAAACTCCTTATTCGAATATGTCAAAAGCGTGTGACCCAATGGGTTCTCGACATGTTGGTAATAATTATAAATCTCGTATTTATATTTATAAACAATGAGCAGTATCTAGCAATACATCATCATCACCCAAATGACGAGAATTGGTGATACAACAAATTATCGGTTTGTAGTCAATTTTAGTTTACACATTTAATCCATTTGTCCTTGATGTCTAGATTGAACACGAGACATTGAATGTGTCATTCTCGTTATGTCCAATCTCTAGTTTTTTGATTCCCTAAAATACTAATAAAACAGATCATGATAAATGACACCCCTTTTGTAATAATTGGCATTGGACACACTTTTTGGTAGAAGGACATTTGGGTTATAAATGACACCCCTTTTGTAATCTCCTTTCTAGTTATAGAATTTAGATTAGTTGGTTGTTAATTATTGTCCGTTAAATTACTATTGTAATTAAACATGTTTGTATATTTCCCCATTTTTGGGAGACTCTTGTTATTGCAATTTCGTATACCTCATGTCCGTTTTTCGGATTTTTGTTATCCCTATTTTTAGGGTGTTACATATGCTGATACGATAGAGGCGACGAGGTCTAAGAGGTTTAGAGGAAAAATAAGATATTAGGTTACCACCTTATTTAGATGCATTTAAGTTTTAAGAGCCTGTGAAACATTTGAAAAACAAACGGTTAAAATCATAAAATGTGTGACTGAATCAGACATAAGGGGTTATCAAGGGCTCAATATGAAAAAGCAAACAACCCCTTCTTAAAGTCAAATAAGTCCCTACATGCTTTTATTTGCGCTACCTCCTATTCACTTTGGAGTCATAGTAACAACACAATATCCATAAACAAGTCGGAATCTGTTGATATGCAAGTTCGTATTTTCAAATAGGTGTTGAGACGAATCATTAAAGGAAATATTTGACGGGAGTTGATGATCGAGAATCCATCCTGCCCTTAACGGATGCGCATACGCTATGGCATCAAGTTATCTTTCGTCTGACTTTTTTAGAGTTTTGCCCTCTAATTCGGTCATTATGGTTGTTTGCATATTTTCTATGGCTTAGGTTTATCTTTTGTCGTCCTTCTCAAGATTTTGCCCTCTAACTCGGTTATTTATTTGTTTGCATATTTTCTTTTTTAATTCGACCTTCTCAAGATTTGGCTCTTGTTTACTATATCTAGCAATAATTCTCGGGTTATTTCTTTATATTGCTCTCTAAAAGTCAAATAATAGTAAAACATTGTAAGATAAACCCACTTATTGATTAAGCAGAAGCGTAACTATATCGCCCAACGAACCAGTCTCGTTAAGCCGTAAATACACACACCACTAAACTCTTGCGTTCGTTTCTCTGATTCAACCTCGTCTTCCTCTTCTGCAGAATCCGCTTGAAGACGAAGAAGAAGATCACAGACATTTTCATCAATTTAATACCACTCACGAGGTTGATCAAGTCATTGGGTTTCCAAAACCCATGTCATTAGTTTTCATTTTCTATCAAGAACCCCTCCATGAAAACCTAACCACCAACAATGGCGTCAATCACTAGCCTCCTCCTCCCCTTCATCCTTCTCTTCGCTCCATTCGCTCTCAACTTCTCTACGCTAGCTCAATCCGATCAACAAAGTAACCAAACACTCCCAATTCTACTTCAAGATTAATTAGTCTGCAATCATTTTCTTGAATCATGCATCAAACTAATCAATTTTTTCACTTGCTATATCAGGTCCGGCTTACATGGCGTTCGTCGTTAACGCAACACAACTTCCGCTGGAAGACAAATTCGACTACGTAATAGTCGGCGGCGGCACCGCCGGTTGCCCACTGGCAGCGACATTATCCAAAAACCACCGTGTCTTGGTTCTTGAAAGAGGCGGTCTTCCATTCGCAAACCCTAACGTCATGACGCGAGAAGGCTTCCTCCCTATCCTCACCCACGTCGACCAATTTGAGTCCCCCGCCCAAGCATTCATCTCCGAAGACGGCGTCCCCAACGCCCGTGGCCGCGTTCTTGGCGGCAGCAGCGCCATTAACGCCGGATTTTACAGCAGAGCCGATGAGGATTTCTACAAAAGATCCGGGATCAATTGGGATTCACGTGTGGTGCAGCGTTCTTATGAATGGGTTGAGAAAGCCATCGTGTTTCAACCGGAGTTACAGACGTGGCAATCTGCGGTGCGTGATGGATTATTGGAGTCCGGCGTGGAACCTTATAATGGTTATAGTTTAAATCACTCTTTAGGTACCAAGATTGGTGGGTCGACGTTTGATAGCTCCGGTCGGAGACACAGTGCCGCCGATCTTTTAAACTTGGCCAACGGATCAAATATCAAGGTGGCTCTGTACGCCAGCGTTGAAAGAGTTTTATTCGCTCCTTCATATTCTTTATCGTCGAGGCAAAACGCTATCGGGGTTGTGTTTCATGATCTGATCGGTGGCCATCATCATGCAATGCTCCGGGAAAACGGTGAGGTGATTCTCTGCGCCGGCGCCATTGGCAGCCCGCAGCTGCTTTTTCTTAGCGGCATTGGGCCACGGCCGTATCTTTCTTCTTGGGGAATACCGGTGGTACGTCATTCTCCGTACGTTGGAAACTACATGTATGATAACCCCCGGAACGGAATTTCTATTGTGTCGCCGGTTCCATTGGAGCATTCTCTCATACAGGTGGTGGGCATTACTGACTCGGGTGCTTATCTTGAAGCAGCCTCTAATGTTCTCCCTTTTTCTTCTCCTGCATACTCTGTTTTCCTCCGGCCGTCGTCTTCTCCGTTGTATCTTACCGTCGCCAGCATTATGGAGAAGATTATTGGGCCACATTCTTCTGGGACACTTCGATTGGCGTCGACAGATGTGAGGACCAACCCGATTGTGCGATTTAACTACTTTAGTAACCCTGTGGATTTGGAAAGGTGTGTGAATGGGACTCGTAAGATCGGGGACTTGCTTAGAAGCCGGTCGATGGATGATTTCAAGTTCTGGGAATGGTCTGGTACGGATTTCAGATTCGTGGGTCCGGCGTTGCCGATTGATCAGTCGAATAACATGCTGATGGGTGAGTTTTGTCGTCGGACAGTGAGCACGATATGGCATTACCACGGTGGATGCGTGGTGGGGAGAGTGGTGGATCATAATTTGAAGGTGGTCGGAGTTCATTCTCTTCGTGTTGTCGATGGTTCCACTTTTACCGTCTCACCGGGAACCAATCCTCAGGCTACTCTTTTGATGTTTGGCAGGTAATTTATTGGGTTATAGCTAAATAAATCTTATATTAACTTTTATTTACATTTTTATGCACGATTTAATTGAAAATGTGTTTAATTTAACAACACTATTTGTTTGACGATTGTTGGTACTTGGTACTGGACATGCAGATATATGGGGTTGAAGATTTTGAGAGATCGAATGCGCACTTGAATTCTGCTATTCATGGATTTGTATTTGTACTTGTACGTAAATATGTAGTGGTAAAATTGTGTCGATTCATTCTTTGAAATGCTATAGATTGTGAAAACGTGTTGTAGGATGGAAAGGGATTGGTCTCCTGACCCTAATTTAGATGGAGAAACCAGTAATTCACTAATGCACGAAAGTGGGAAGGGTGTCGATTGGTCTTTAGTATGTTTTGTGCAAATAATACAAATTCTTTGAGCTTGTCTTGAGGCAATTTATGGTTTCATACCTAAGTATTTATAAACACTATAATTTCATGTTATCACAATGCTTAAAATCCATTTTCATTATTTACCAAATTTTCTTAAAAAAACAACTATTTCATGTAAGATTATTATCGTAAAATAAGTTTTCATATTTTGATAATTTTACCAAACAATCATTATCAAAAACTTGAGTAAATTACAATTTTTGTCCTGTGATTTGTCGACAATTTCGATTTTCGTCTTTGTGGTTTTAAAATTACAACTTTTGTCCATATAATTTATAATTTATTGTTATTTTTGTCCATAAGTATAAGGGGTTAAAGGCAAATGACCATGTGAGAAGTTGATGTTAACTTGAAAAGTGGATATGAATCGTTGATCATTTTTAATCTCATAACCTGCTATGAATTGCGTCTTAGAAGGGAATTCGTTCGTGCATCTCGATGCACTTTATCTCAGTGCATCTCATCCAAGCGTGTGTCTATTTTTCATCTAACGGTTGATAATCACTTCTCACGTTAACTTGAAGTTTTCACTGGAACCCAACCTAGGGGTTAAAACAGTAAAGAATCATAAATTATAGGGACAAAAATAAAAATAAATTATGAATTATAAGACGAAAATAACAATGAAATTACAAACTATAGAAATGAAAACCATAACTTCTAAACCACAAGGATTAAAGTAGCAATTTTAACAAACCACATGGATAAAAATTGGCTCAAAGAGCCACATTACATTGTCATTTTCATCTCCTATCTATTTCTCTACCTTATTGACGAAATTAGACCTAGGTCCGCTACCTGCCACAAAACGACAAAAAATTCGAACGGATCGAGTCGGTAGGTCCGCCACCCGACCCAGGTCCGCCATCAAGACACGTGTCATGCCCTGATTCAACCCGCCCTGTTGACTGCAGGTCCGCCATTGCGGACCTAGGCTAGGTCCGCCATTGACCATGTTTTTCTTGATTTTTTTGTTTTTTGACATATGTTTTCGTTGCGGAGCTGCATTATTTTGGTCCTATATAATTGTAAAATATACAATTTAGTGGTTGAATTCATTGAAGCATTTTGAAAAAAATTGAAGCAGTGAAGTTTTCCCCAAAAATAACAAGCCTGAAAACGGAAGGTAAGCAGTTTTGTTTTCTGAGAAAAAAATTCAAAAACACCTGAAAACTTGAAGACGAGTTCTGTTTCTGAAAAACTAAAGTTACGTATTTTTGGTGGAGGTTACTTTCAACAGAATGATCAAGGGTGGGATTATTATACTGATCGACCGATGGTTCGCATCATGGCTCCGGCAACTATCACGCATCAAAGGTTGGTTAGTTATCTTCGTGAGAAATGTGGTATTGACACCATTGTTGGTACCACCAGAATTATTTACATAAATTCTGGCCAAATGATTCAGCTAAGAGACAATGCTGAAGTTTCGTGTTTCTTGCAAAATGTTATGGCTTTTACAACTCTGTCAACACTTTACGTTTACGACGATTACACGATGGCGGGCAGGAGCAACGTTGGTTCGAACACCGGTGGCGCTCCTGATGTGTATGTCGAGCAGAATCAAACATCTTACATGCCTCAGTTCCCCGAGGAGAATCAAACTTCTTACATGCCTCAGTCCCCTGAGCAGAGTCAAACATCTTACAGGCCTCAATTTGATTCCGCTTATCTTCATGAACATGGTTATGGTACGAGTGACTATAACCCCGATGTTGTTCCTGAGACAGAAGAAGAACTGGTAGATGAACGAGCCGATGAGGAAGACGAAGCCGATGAAGAATTTGATCAAGACCCCGATGAATCTCATGTTTATGACCTGAGTCTTTCTGATGTTCATACGGATGAAGAATAATAATAAGAAGAAACATATGAACCTAGTCTTGTTAAATCATATGGTGGGATAAATGATTTCTTTGGTATGCCCCTCTCCCTTCCAGAAGACCGAGAGCCCGTCATCACACCAAACGAAGCACCCGTATATTATACCCGTAGTAGAAGAGTGAATTTAGGGGATGTTTTTCAAACGAAAGACGAAATGACCCTTGCTATCGGGAGGAAGACCCTTGAAGAGGGTTTCCAGTTTAGAGTTGAAAGATCTTCAAATTCCCGATACGATGTGAGATGTGTGCAACCTAACTGTAATTGGCGTATTTATGTTGTGTGCATACAGAATACCACTATGTTCCACGTACGAATTATGAACGACGTACACACTTGTTCAAGGACCCAGATGAATCCCCACCACCGTAACGCCAATAGCAGAGTATTGGAACACATAATTATGCCTAAAGTGCGTGATGAAAGTCGGAAAATACGTGGAAAAGACATTGTGAACGACATGAAGGCGGACATGCACCTAAATATCTCGTATTGGCAAGCTTGGCGTGCGAAGGCTTATGCGCTAACCATTGAGCAGGGTACCCCCCATAAATCTTTTAGCCGACTCCCTGCGTTCTTCTATAACTTGGAGCTTAATAATCCTGGCACTTTCACCCGAATAAAGACAGATAGTACAAGACGTTTTGAGATGTGTTTTGCTGCCCTCGGTTGCTCGGTACGTATTTTGATTATGTTTTGCCTCGGGCAGTATATTTTTTGCATTAATAGATATTGTCTTTGTAACACCCATAATTTCGCCTTGATAAGTGTTACGTAATCTGAACCATTCCTCTAAAAACACTCCAAAATTTCGACTAAATTAAAACTTCAAACCATTTACAGTGGAAGACTTTAACAATAAATATGTAACTTAAATGCTAACCCGTCCCATACCGAGTTGCGTTACAATATTTATTCATAATAGATGCCTGAACATAAATACTGATTTTAAATGGTAGTGGCAAGCCTCTATGTGTGCCATTTTCCTTTATCCAACTTGAAACATTCTGTCCCTGAGATGCATACTATAGTCAGCTTATAAAACTCAGTGAGTTCATGGTTTGCGTGAATAAAATCATCTCACATAACACATATCAACTTCAAAACATTGTATCAAATAGTATGCATTTTCTGAACGCATGCAGCGCTGAAAGAAAAGAGATCTCATAAACTGTCTCGTCGGGTAAGGGTCATTTTGTCACTGACACGCCCTGGGTTGAACTTTCTATTCTGTTTGATCACCCACTTGACTGGGTCGTGCCACTTGTTCGTGACTTACTAGTCAAATGCCCACCCAATGAAACCGTCCGTAAAACTTGCATATGAAATAACATGCTAGAGTTATTTGAAAACAAAATAAACATATAGCATGCAACTGATCATAAATAACATACATGTAACATATATTGCATCATGTATGTAAACTGAAACACCATGCATAAGTACACATCACCATATAAATCATATAATGCTGAAAATAAATTTGTACATAGGTATGCATCCCAGTGTAAGTCTCATGAGGTATCACCTGTCCGTGTAGATCGACCATTGATAACTCTTGACCGAAGACCTACACATTTCATATCATACTATCCAACTAATGGCTTAGATTCTCCAAAAGTCAACCATAGTCAAATATGGTCAAACTCGACCCGTCCTAAAGTCAAACTCCAAAACTGGGTCTCTTAAATATCTTAAACATCTCCATTTGATTTTATCGTTAAAATCTTTGTGGGTCAAACGAGATAAAAGTCAACTCTCGGTCAACTCGATCAACCTCGACTAACTTTAGACAAACCCCAAGTCTTAAACTCAACGGCATCCCAATACGTCAAAATAATCATTTCATAATCTTATAAATCCACCTCTCTAAATTAAAGCGCCCCAATAAATAATTAACTTAAATCATGACGCTTTAATCCCATTATTAAATCATCAAAACAATCTAACAATCCTCTAAGTGTTACGTTTGATAACGACTCTTAATGTCGCTTTATCTTTCTCGTAACCGAATGAATCATCCGTTCCGACTTAAAGTGTCTTGTGATTTATAAATCTAAAACGACACCTTAAATGTGATTATTAAATTAATTATTATAGTAATTAAATCTCTCCAAATTTAAAGCGTCCTAAAAACTTCTAACCCAAGTGACGCTTTAAACGACTATTAATTATTTAAGAATAAATAATTTAATAAATTAGTCGTACATTTGTAAAATAGTACGATATATTAATATAATAACAATGTAAATTAATATATTAAATAAATTACATATCTTTTTTAGTTGGACCTCTTAGATAAATTATTTAACTAAACAAAATCTATCCCAAATTAATATATATGAGATGTAGGACCTAAATCTGATATTTTAAAAACCCAAATTAATATTTTCATATGGGTCAATTAAATAGACATGGTATACTCATGGCCCAATAGATAGAAAAAGCCCAACCGAAATTATAGCCTAAAAGATAACATTTAAAACTTCAGGGGCTAAACCTGACAACCTCTCTAAACTTTCATAACCATCAGCACGCAATAGTCCCTAATCGCAGCCATTTTCGACGAAACTCGTCGGAAGTAAGAAAAATGGTCGTACGACTTTAATTCTTGACCGTTTTCTTTGATTCCTTTTGCAAAACTCTCAAAAATCATTTTCCTCAACCATAGGAACAAAAATCAACAAAAACTATTAAGTATTGAGTCCCAATTTCTCATTTAAATTTTCGGTTTCTACATAACTCGAAACTCAAAAAGAAAAAACTCAAAATCGGTCGTTCTAAACTAAAATATGAGACATAAGGCTACTAAGGTTCGATAAAGGACTTAAAAACGAAGCTAACCATATAAATAACTTGAATTTTGGTTGAGTATCTTACCTCAAATAGTCAATAAATGGAGATTTCGGACGGGACTTTCGAGCTCAAATTTCTACCTCGATTCTCAATGTTTTCTGAAATTTCTTGAACTAAAAATGAAGAAAACGAGAATGGCTACTTAAATCTGAATTTTGTTGTCTTATTTGTTGACCAAACAAACCAATAATAAGGCTCAAAGAATCACCCGCCGTTTTCGTATCAGAAACTTGCAGATCTGAAAATTTTACAAAACAGGTCCCTCTGATTTGGACCTGTTCACATCTGATAATACCCCTGGACTTCCAGAAAATAACCTTCAACCCCCTGACTTCAACACTTTGGCCAACTTTACGCTTTTAACCCTCAATCTAAATATTTTCTTTCCAATTTAGTCCGATTACACATAAACACTTTTATTCACTTCTTATTTTCATCAAACGACATAACTGATACCCTTTTCACGTTTTTTCTTATCGATTTCGGTCCAATAAAAGAGAATAAAATAAAAACAATTTTATTTTATTTTATTTTCCTTTTTCTTCTTCTTCTTCTTCTTCTTTTTTTTTTTCATTTCTCTTCATATTTATTTATTTTGCCCATTTTGGGGTGTCACAAATCTCCCCTCCTTTAAAAAATTTCGTCCTCGGAATTATATTGGTTAGACCATTGAGTCTCAATCCTTCTTTAATCTTTGACTACCATGTCATTTATGAATCCTAAGGACTTAATTTTTCTAACATCATCACTAGTACCAAATATGTACTCTTGTTCCATAATCATTTCTTCTTCCTGATCAATACTTCGACGATCCCCCATATAACTGAGCATGTCATTAACCTCGATGCCTTCCAAACTTATGACAACTGACTCTCTCTCAGCTAAACATTTCCTCGAATCAGACACGTGAAGAGTGTCGATAATTTAACTTATAACTCCGTTGGCCAACTTGGTTGATAGGCTACTGTATCAACTCTTGCAACTAATTCTTTGGTTCAAAGTACTTTGGACTTTATTTATCTCGCTTTCCATATATAACAATGTCATTTCAAGGTGATGTATTTAACATTCTCATTTCCCCCGTCGGAATCTCTAGCGGTTTATGTTGCTTATTAACATAACTTTTCAAGCATCATGCATTCCTACTATACTCATGCTGTTACTTTACCCATACTGATAACATATTTGACTCGTGCACTTTTGTCAAATGTTAGACAACTTCTTGCACATCACATATTACTACATGAGCCATGCAAACACACTTCTCCTGGCTGAAACACAATGCTTAAACATAGCGTAAGTTAACATGAACATTGAGCAGAACACTCATCAAACCTGAGATAGATGAGCACTACTAGGAATAATTTAGCGAAAGTGATGCACAATGTTAATGTCCTTGCTGATACTCTTATGCATATACTGATAACTGATGAAAGCATTAATGTTTACTTAACATTCATACTAAGAACTGCCAAGGCATCGTGACATAAGTTATATTACATACTTTACCTCGCATTACCATCTCTTTATGTGGTACATAACATATGTTGCAAACTTAATTAACTTTGCTTACAGGCTCTCAGGGATAACCTAAGATGATAATCTCATGAATGTTTATCTTAATAATTTGACTTTGTACATAGACCCTCAGACATATACTAGTTGTTACACCCTAAAAGCTCAACTTACAAAAATTCGAAAATTTGGCAATATAACGTCTCAAAATATAAGTTTTCCCAAAATCACCTGTTTTCATGCAAACAAAACCCAACAATTCCAAGAGTATTTTCACCCAAAAAGGGGAGAAGTTAAATTAGGAGATTACAAAAATAATACTATTGAATACTTAACGACAACCTACTAATCTAGACTAGATTATAATCTAGATTACGGACGGGTGTCACTAAGAGCACCAAAAAAAAAGGGTTCTAATTTCCTCAAAATCTCCATTGGCACTTCTCTTGTCAGCTCCAAAAGTTGCCCAAAATGGCCAAGAGCACCACTCTCACTTGCTTGCCATCCCGCTATCCCTATGCCCTGATCACAAGTCACAAATAAGAAAATGTTAGGCGAACGCCTAGTGAGTTCATACAAGGTACATATACATTTCAAGAATAATTAACGAAAGTGTGACTTACAATAACATGACATACGAATATCTCATACCACTCCTCTTTTAAAGATGCGTAATCACGCCTTGTATTAACGGGGGTGACCCGACATTCTTGTTGGTGACGGAACACAAAGTAAGTCACACAACAGTTTATTGAGCCCCACTACGGAGAAATGATGGGGTCATTCCTCCTAGATTTCACTCTTTCCCAAGAAATTACAATTTATGGTCTTTGGCCGTTGCCCGGCTCGTGAGCCCACAACTATTATCCATTGACCCCCATGCCTATTTCTGGGTCACGTCCAATATATCGTGCATTGACAAATCCATGAAATCAATTAAAACTATTCACTTAGCAATTTATGCATCATATTTCCCAACTGAATATACCGGTAAGGATTTGTGGTTTTTACACTCTTGCACACATCATTTTGCTAGTACCATTTTCATGAATTTATAGATTTGAAAGATAATATTCGAGTTATAAATATACACATATATTCAAGTCTCCCAACCTCCACCATATCGAAGTATGGACATGTACATAATTTCATTTAATACACTAAAGGAACATACCATTTTGTCATAAGAGAGCATAAACCCTAGCAGTTACTCACAAATACAGATTAGGTCAAAATACCTTAGTTACCTTTACTACAAAAGAATAGTTAAGAAAATCAAGTATTGGCATTTAAATTATAGATAATCCATGAAGATACAAAAAGAACTCACCTTGAAGGTTTGATACAACCTAAACCTTAGAAATGGAGAAGGGTGGATGAATCTTTGGGAAGAACTAGCAATCCCTCCTAGAGTAGGTGAATAGAACCCTTCAGAACCAAGAAAATCGTCTCCAACCAGAAATCAGATGAAATAATGAAAAGTGGGGTTGCGATGGGCTTTTAATGCCCTAAAACCCGTCGGCGACAGTGCCCATGCGATAGTGACATGGTCACTATCGCGAGGTGTAACACCCTAAAATTAGCGGAATAAAAATTCGAAATTTCTGCAATATGACGACTATAATTAGATAAAAACCTAGGTATAAAACCTGCTAAAATCAATCCCAAAGTATTATCCTGATAGGACAGGGAAACAGTACTATAATCATTACAATGAATCAAATGAAGGATAGACTAACAACCTAATAATCTAACTTAAGTAAGAAAGATTAATATTGGGTGTTGCTATTCTTCCAAAAGGTATGATCACTATTTCAAAATGCCGGTCTATACATCTCCCAAAAAGACCGCTCTTGGCCCCAAAGCTATCTGCTCAGTCCCGACGAACCCCGCCGGAGACCTGACCTGTTATACATGTCATTTTAAGAAAAAGTGTTAGGATAAAGCCTAGTGAGATCAAACATTTGCAATTTAAGAGATTGAATATAAAAATAAGTAAAAAGGTTTCTTTTTATACAACAACAATAATGGTAATGATAACAATAATGCTCTTTGAAATATAACCAATACCTCTTGGGTTAACGGGGGAGACCCGCCTACTAACCCGAATGACGGAACACAAAAGTAAGCCATTCGATGGGTCAGTAAAGCCAATAAACACATAAAGTACACGCAAGGGATGTCAGTCTCAGTGGCTTTAAACGTACACCCACGGAAACTAGAGTTCAACCCCGTCGGGTTCCTATGTCGAGCTCCTCATCCAATATCGTAATACTTGAGCACGAAGGACTTATACCTCACCCGGTACCTAACGTGCCTCGACGTGGAAAACTAGTCGTCCCAACGCCGGAACAATAATAAACCAAATACGGGGTCATGACTCCCAATGCATCAATTAAGCCAAATAATGCACATAAGGCCCAACAAATAATCTCAAAAATGGTTAATATGCAATAATTGATATGGAGGGTGTTTTCCACCAAAACCACTCCCACTGTTTATCAAAAGACCGCTAGTAGAAATATAGACAATTCCTCTTTATTTCAAATCCCCAAAATATGAAGTGAGTTTAATATGCAAACTTATTAGCAGTTAACCACAATACCAATATTTCTAAAATAATAAGTTTTGCATAGTAATGCCATTCACTTAAAAGTATAAGCCAAGTATAAACTAGTTAAAGAACATTAATAAAGTTCATAAATCATCATTTACCCAAAAATCATCCAAAAACACTAATATCCCCAAAAGTTAGGGTTAACACAATGTTCTACAAAACCAAGTATATGAAAGGGAAGATATTAGGTATTCAAAACCCACCTTTTAACATGTATAAAGTTTGATAAAATGTGTAAGAACTCACCTTAGTAGTTTCCTTAGGAAGGAAACCAAACCCTAGAAATGAGAGAGATGAAAACCACTTGAGAGCTCACCACCAACACTTCCTAAATGCGATATGGACCACCATTAATGATTATGAATCAGCATAAATGAGGAGAGAAGTCTAGATGGAAGATACTTACCGAAATCAGTAGAGAGAATCGCTCCCAAACCCTAGAAATGAGATAAAAATGACTGAAAATCGCGACTTGGCTTTTTATATCTGAAACCCCCGTCGGCGATAGTGCCCCGGTGATAGTGACATCTGTCACTATCGCGGGCAAGGTCGCGAGCGCCTCACCACCTTCGGTACAGATTGGGCGATAGTGCCCCGGCGATTGTGACCATGTCACTCTCGCGGGCACAATCGCGAGGAATGTACCGAGGCCCTAAGGCCTTCGGCGATAGTGCCCTCCGCGATTGTGACACCCTATCACTCTCGCAGGCACAATCGCGAACAACCCTAAATTTCCCAAATTTGATGATTTTTAACCCACGATGCTAAAATCCAACTTTCTCGATATTAAGTAAATAAAATCCCAACATATATAAGTTCCAAAGCGAGAAAAATAATACATGGGTTCTCAGACTTCGGGGTGTTACATGAGGCACAATCGCCTCGTATGTACCGAGAGCTCGGGGTGTTTCGCGACATTGATATGCGAGTATGACCCTAGGCACTCTCGTCGGGCATACTCGCGGGGGATGTACCGAGAGTCGTGACCCCTCGACGACAATGCCCCTTGCGACTGTGACATGGGCATAATTGCCGGTCACAGTCGCCAACCACCCAACGAAGTCCAAAACTTGGTTTTTCGAGTGCGAAAGCGATCCAACTTTCGTGAAGGCTAACTAAGAAGAATTCTTCCTATAAATAGTTAAGATTTTAAGACTTACTAAAGGAGAAAGTTAAACTACCTTCTTTAAGATTTTGGGGCATTACAATCCTCCCCTCCTTAAAATATTTCGTCCCGAAATCTCGCTTCAAACGAAGAGGTGGGGGTATCGAATCTTCATATCCTCCTCCGCTTCCCACGTCACGTTCGCCCCATGGTGGTGTTTCCACTGTACCTTCACCATGACCACTTCCTTATGGCGAAGCTTCTTCACTTCTCTCTCTAGGATGGCTTCGAGCTCCTCCACGCATCGATTGTTTTCCACACGGATTTCAGATAACGGGATGACACTCTCTTCTTCGGCCAAGCACTTCCTCAAGTAACATACGTGGAATGTGGGGTGGATTCCATCCATCTCGGGTGGGAGTTCCAACTTGTAGGCTTGGAGTCCCACACGCTCAATAATAAGGAAGGGTCCGAGGAAACGAGGGCTGAGCTTTCCCCGTTTCCCGAATCTGATTATCCCCTTCCATGGCGATACCTTCAACATTACTCGGTCCCCCACTTGAAATTCCACCAACCTTCTTTTCTTGTCCGCGTAACTCTTCTGACGATCTTGTGCCGCCTTTAAACGTTCTCGGATGGCCTTAACTTTGTTCGTTGTCTCTTGAACTAACTCCGGTCCGACGAACTATTTCTCACCCGTTTCCAGCCAACAAGTTGGCGTTCTACATTTCCGACCATATAAGGCCTCAAAGGGGGCCATCCCGATGCTAGACTGGTAACTGTTGTTGTAGGCGAACTCCACGAGTGGCAAGTAGGAGTCCCAACTTTCCCCAAAATCGATGACGCAAGATCGGAGCATGTCTTCGAGGGTCTGAATGGTTCATTCACTTTGTCCGTCGGTCTGTTGGTGATAGGTTGTGCTTAGCTTTACCCTCGTTCCCAATTCTTTTTGAAGGCCACTCCAGAAATTTGAGGTGAAATGACTATCCCTGTCTGACACAATGGATAATGGCACCCGATGTCTCGAGACAATCTCATCGATATAAAACTTCGCCAATCTGTCCATGGGTAGTGTCTCCCTCATGGCTAGGAAATGGGCACTCTTGGGCAGATGATCGACAACTACCCAAATGGTGTCGTGGCCTCTTAACGTCTTCGGCAACTTTGTTACGAAATCCATGGTGATGTTCTCCCACTTCCATTCCGGTATTTCAAGAGGTTGAAGGTTCCCGTATGGTCGTTGGTGTTCAGCCTTCACCTGCAAACAAGTCACGCACCGCTCAACATAGTTCGCCACATCTAACTTCATTGCGGGCCACCAGTAATTCAGCTTTAGATCTCTATACATCTTGGTACTTCCCGGGTGTATGGAATATTTAGACTTATGAGCGTCTTCTAAGAGTAAATCCCGGCTACCTCCCAATTTGGGCACCCACACCCTTCCCTTGAATAACTTCACTCCGCGTCCATCTTACGTCAGCTGAAGATGTAACTTCCTCATCGACTCGTCCTTAATGTTCTCCTCCTTCAGCGCCTCAGCCTGGGACGACCTTATCTTCTCTATTAGGCTGGATACTAAGTCAATTCTGGTATTAGCGACCTTGAGTCTACCATTGTACTCCTTTCGGATTAAAGCATCGGCAACCACGTTTGTTTTGCTTGGATGATAAAACAATTCACAGTCGTAGTCCTTGAGAATTTCCAACCATCGCCTTTGCCGCATGTTCAATTCCTTCTGATCGAATACATATTTCAGGCTCTTGTGGTCGGTGAATATCGAGCATTTGGTTCCGTAGAGATAGTGCCGCCATAATTTCAGAGCGAAGACTACTACAGCTAGCTCTAAGTCATGAGTAGGGTAGTTCTTTTCGTGATCCTTAAGTTGCCTTGAAGCGTACGCAATCACTTTACCCCGCTGCATCAACACACAACCCAAACCCATCTTTGAAGCATCGCTGTAAACCACAAAATCTTCGGTGCCTTCGGGTAGGGTCAGGATTGGTGCCTCACACAGCTTCCTTTGAAGAGTCCTAAAGGCCTTCTCTTGAGTCTCGGTCCATGCAAACTTCACATTTTTCCGAGTCAAAGCCGTTAAAGGAGAGGCGATCTTTGAGAAATCTTGGATGAATCTTCTATAATATCTGTAACACCCGTAATTTTCGGTAAGTAATTGTCAACCGGGCATTTCTGTGTCTTGTAAGCAGTGGGGTTTTGCTGGAAAATGTATTGCTTAAAGTCCCTCGGAGTATCAGCAGTGAAAAGGTCGGGTTTCGGGGATCCAGAATGGTCCCGCGACAATGCCCAACGACTATGACAAGTCACAGTCGCACGGGGCACAGTCGTAGAAGTGAAGCAGAAGCTGAGGGGCTTCATGCGACATTGACCAGCGACAATGCTTTGGGCATTGTCGCGTGGCAATGTCGCCCAATAGGTGCAGGGGGCTGTTACGTCGAGATTTTCAGCTTTCTTTCTCATTCTCTTCTCCAAAACTCTCCCATTCTCTCTCAAATCGCTTTCTCTTCATTACCCCCCAAACCCTAACTCATTCTAAAGCCATTTCCATGGATTCCAAGGTGTTTCTTCACCATCAAGCTTGTGATCTCAACCTCATGTGCTAGCTCATGTGTCCTCCCACCATTTCTTGAAGATTTCTAAGTTTTCTAGGTTTTCACCAAAACCTAAGTGTTAAGTTCATACCTTATATTTCTAAACCCTAATATAGGTTGTAAATACTCCTTTGGTGATTTCCTAAGTATTATGTTACTCTATTTTCGGTTTGTAAGATTTTGGAGGATGTGGGTAAAAAATTAGGGTTTTGACCAAAATGGAGATTTTGGTGTAAAATGTTTGAGGAACGTTTCTACGTGGTTGAATATGGTAATTTACGGTTGGAAATGTGTGAATCTAGGTTTTGGAAGCTTGAGTTGAAGAGTTGGAATGGATATCTTCGGAAAGCTTTGGGTGGAATCTATGTTTTTGGAGGCCAATGGTTGGGGAATTGAAACCTAGGTTTAACTTAACCTAGCAAGGTGAGTTCAAGTTGATTTGTGAAAACGATGTACATGCTAAAATGTTTATTTTAAAGTGTTTGTGTTTTACACTAAATTGTTAACTGCTGATAAGTTTGGCTTTTTGGAAATGTTTAGCTTTATAAACTTATATAACCCATATCTTTGGGATTTTTTTTGGAAATGTTGATAAATAAATTATTTTGATATGTTTCCTTGATGATACAGTATATAAATGGAGGTCATTTTATATAGTTGTCCATTTAGTGCATACGGTTTTATAAACCATGGGAAAATGCATATCATTTGCGTTAAGAGTCATTTTGGAAACATGAAGGGACGAGTCCATTTGGAAAACGTTTTGTTTCAACCAGTGAGAAGTTTTGGGTTAATTACTTTTGGGTTGTAGTGTTTACATAATTGTTGGTAAAACGTACTCAATTCCATTGGAGAGTCATGTAAATTGTTGGGCCTTTAGCTCGGTTTTCGGTTTTGTCGGGTCTTGGGAACTTTTGTCCGGTTTAATAACCTAAGTGGAGCTTTGGGGTGTGAGTTGCATTTATTGCCTTTTATTTTGGAGAATACATGTTTTGGGTGCGTGAGTCATTCTTTTGGAGTCATGTATTCTAGACGGTATTGCATTGGATCCATAGGCATATAAGTCAATCGTGTTTAATGGTGAGGACTCTTGGGATTCTCACTTTGGGAAATAATGCCACGTTGGCATTGGTGTTGTCCCGGTTGTTTTGCGAAGAGGAGCCCTCATGGGTTGTACTTCGAGACCTTGGGTCTGGTGTTTAGATGTCTAATTCTTGTGCACGAGGATTAGACATCGAGTGTTATCAAGTAAGGAGCTGAGGCTCCTATCTTGACTGATAGGGAGTAGGCACTAAGGGTCAAGTGGGCACCCTGAGGATGAAACTCCCTAGAGACCGAACAAGCACTAAGATCGCGTATCCTTGAGGTGTAGCTCGGCAGAGCAGGCAAAAAAGGGATACGGTGTGGTGGAGAATTGAAATATAGTCATGACTGGAGGTGTAGCTCGGCAGAGCAGGCAATACGGTCATGATCTGAGGTGTAGTTCGACAACATAGTTATGTGGCTTAACTTTGTGTTCCGCCACGTACAATGGAATCGGGTATCCCCCGTCACCGAAAGGTGTTTTTTGGGTATTTTAATTGTGTCATTTTATCCTCCATGTTTTCGGTGACACTTTACTTTTGGGGAGTTGGTTACTCAAGATCGAGTGGTAGCTATTGTTGTAGGCAAACTCCACCAAAGGCAGGTGAGTGTCCCAGCTACCCCCGAAATCGATGACACAAGACCTCAGCATGTCTTCCAAGGTTTGGACCGTTCGTTCGCTCTGCCCGTCGGTTTGCGGATGGTAAGCCGTACTCAACTTCACTCGAGTACCAAGTTCTTTCTGAAATCCATCCCAGAAGTTCGAAGTGAACCGACTGTCGCGATCCGACACGATCGACAATGGTATGCCGTGCCTCGAGACCACCTCATCGATATAAAGCTTTGCTAACTTATCCATCGGTAGTGTCTCGCGCATAGCCAAGAAATGAGCGCTCTTCGTCAATCTATCAACTATCACCCAAATGGTATCGTGACCTCGAAGAGTTTTAGGCAACTTCGTCACGAAGTCCATGGTGATATGCTCCCATTTCCACTCGGGAATCTCTAAGGACTGAAGACTCCCATACGGTCTCTGATGTTCGGCCTTAACTTGCGAACACGTCACACAACGCTCAACGTAACGTGCCACATCAAGCTTCATTACCGGCCACCAATAGTGCAACTTCAAGTACCTATACATCTTTGTGCTTCCCGGATGTATGGAATACTTGGACTTGTGTGCATCTTCTAGCAACAGCTCCCGGTTTCCCCCAATCTTGGGCACCCACACACGACCGCTGAACAGTTTCACTCCACGACTATCTTCCGTTAGGAGCAATCGTTGTTTTGTCATGACTTCCTCTTTGAGATTCTCTTCCAACAATGCTTCCATCTGAGATGTCTTGATCTTCTCAACAAGACTAGACACAAGCTCGATTCTTGAATGGGTAGCTCGAATGCTTCCGCTATAGTCCTTCTGACTTAGTGCATCGGCCACCACGTTCGCCTTACCTGGATGGTAAAGCAATTCACAGTCGTAATCTTTCAGCAACTCGAGCCACCTCATTTGCCTCATATTCAGCTCTTTCTGATCAAAGACATACTTCAGGCTCTTGTGATCCGTGTACAGAGTACATTTCGTGTCGTATAGGTAATGTCGCCAAAGCTTCAGAGCGAACACCACCGCTGCTAACTCCAGATCATGGGTTGGATAATTTTGCTCGTGTATTTTGAGCTGTCTCGAGGCATAAGCGATCACCTTGCCTCGTTGCATCAACACACAACCCAATCCCATCTTTGAAGCGTCGCTGTAAACCACGAAATCTTCCGACCCTTCAGGTAATGTCAAGATCGGAGCTTCACACAACTTCTTTTGAAGGATCCGGAATGCCTTCTCTTGGGTTTCGGTCCATTCAAACTTCACATTCTTCCGTGTCAGAACTGTCAAGGAAGAAACGATCTTGGAAAAGTCTTGAATGAATCTCCTGTAGTATCCTGCCAGACCCAAGAAACTTCTGATCTCTGATGGACTCTTAGGAGGCTCCCAATTCATCATAGCTTCAATCTTGGAGGGATCTACTTTCACTCCGTCTCGAGTGACTACGTGCCCCAGAAATTGTACTTCTTAAAGCCAAAAGTCGCACTTGGAAAACTTGGCGTACAATCTTTCTCTTCTCAACACTTCCAGAACCTCACGTAGATGTTGTTCGTGTTCCGACTCACTCTTGGAGTACACTAGTATGTCATCAATGAATACAATGACCGACTTGTCGAGGAAAGGTCGGCACACTCTATTCATCAAGTCCATAAACACTGCTGGTGCGTTCGTCAGGCCAAAAGGCATTACAAGGAACTCGTAATGGCCGTAACGCGTTCTGAAAGCCGTCTTCGGAACATCTTCTTCTCTTACCTTCACTTGGTGATAACCTGATCGTAAGTCGATTTTGGAGAAACAACCCGCTCCTTGAAGTTGATCGAACAAGTCGTCTATTCTCAGAAGCGGATATCTGTTCTTCACTGTAGCTTTGTTCAACTCACGATAGTCAATGCACATTCTCATTGTGCCATCCTTCTTCTTGAAAAATAAGACCGGAGCTCCCCAAGGTGACGAACTCGGTCTTATAAAGCCTTTCTCCAATAGCTCTTGGAGTTGTGCTACCATCTCTTGCATCTCCGATGGCGCTAAACGATAAGGTGCTTTAGCGATCGGTGCAGCGCCAGGCACAAGATCAATCCGAAACTCTACCTGACGACCGAGTGGCAACCCGGGCAAGTCGTCCGGAAAGACATCTGGATACTCACGAACGATCTTCACATCTTCCAGCTTTGACTTCTCTAACTTAGCATCGATCACATAGGCTAGGAAAGACGAACATCCTTTTATTAAACACTTGCGTGCTCTTGCCATTGTGATTATTGCCACTTCACCCTTCCTCTTTTCACCATAGATGACCACGACCTCTCTAGAGGGGTTGGGAAGTCGAATCATCTTCTTGGAACACACGAACTCAGCCTGATTGTTTGACAACCAATCCATACCGATTACCACATCAAAACCCCCGATTAACATCGGTAATAGATCGATCGAGAATTCTCTCCCTTCGATACTAAAAGTACACTGCCTCAGAACCTCGTGGATCAGAACTTGACTACCATCAGCTATTTCTACCACTAATGCATCCTCAAGACTAGTAGTGGGCATAGCAAATTTCTGACGGAACAATTCAGATACGAAAGAGAAACTAGCACCCGTATCGAATAAAATACGAGCAGGTACAGAGTTTATAAGAAAAGTACCCGATACCACATCAGCTGATGCTCTAGCCACTTCAGCCGTCATCTGAAAAGCTCGACTCTGAACCTTAGGAGGGTTCTCCTTCCTTGTTGGCGCGCTACCCGACACAAGCTATGAGCAATCTTTCCTCGAGTGTCCCGGTGCCTTGCACTCAAAACAGATGAATCCCCTGACCGGGCAATCTTTGATAGTATGACCAGGCTTCCCACACTTGAAGCAAGTTTGAGAATTGTTGTAACAGTTACCGTGATGCTTGGTCCGACACTTCGGGCACCACCTTGCTTCCTGATAACCGCCGAAGTTGCGGTTTCCGACAAAAGGTCGGGTCCGCTTGGGAGGTACTGAACTGCTCTCCCACTTTCTCTTATCAGACACCACCACAGAATTCTCAGATTTGCTCTTCGCAAACATCTCTTCCATGAATTGAGCTTCTTCCACCATCTCTCGGAGGTTAGAAGCCTTGAAATTATGGACCATGGATTGCATGTCCGCTGGCAAGCCGCTGAGATAAGCTTTCATTTTATCTTTTTCTGTCGGGGCAGCGTGCCCCACCAGACCCAACTTCTCCATAAACTGACGGGTGTAATCCCTCACCGCCAGGCTTCCCTTCACCAAGGACCGGAATTCTTTCTCAATTCGGTCCATGGTCCTCTCGTTGCAGAACTCTTCTAGCAGCTTCTTTTTGAACTCGGCCCAAGACAACTGGGCCAACACTTCAGGAGATAGAGTGGATTGGATGATATACCACCAGATGAGTGCAGTGTCCCTCAGCAATTAGGTACCGAACCGCACCCTCTGATCATCACCACACTCGGAAGAGCCAAAAGCTTGCTCAACCGCTCGGATCCACTTTACACACACCGCTGGGTCATCTGAACTGAAGAATTCAGGCGGTCCGCAGCTCAGAAAGGACTTATAGGAACAACTCTTCCCATTCCCCGGAGCATCAGAAATCCTGCGCTCTACCGCTGTGACCCTTATACCATCGCCTCCAGAACCTGCTACGACGTTTTCCACAACCGTCTCACTTCTCCGGTTGTTTACGTCGCGGTCCTCCATTACTTTCAGCAGAAACTCCTGCTGCTTCGCCATCTCTTCTCTCATCGCCAACATCACGCTGGCCAACAACTCTGACTGGGGATTAACATCCCTGATAACTGGGTGGGACGAAGCCAGGTCTACTCGCGGAATGACCTCTAGCCCCCCACCTAGTACTTGCTGAACGGGTGGTCGAATGATAACCTCAACTCCTTCCGGCTGACCCGCTGTAGAGGCTGTCGCTTCCAGACCATCAACACGAGTACGCGGTCTACCACGCGTATTCACCATGCTGAACAACTTCACAGAACAACGAAAGAGATAAGAGAGAGATAGGAAAACACGAAAGGAAAACGTACTACCACATTACCAATTGTCATATCAATAGCAAATCAAGGACTCTTACGTACAATATCCTCATAATAACATTAGCTAAGTGAAATTATGAACATACAACACATAACGGTTCTTGTCATCGCTATTACAACACCTGATAAACGTACTTTCCGTCAACTCTAAGACTAACCCATCTTAAGAGCTCTACCCAAATCTCGCGGATCAATTCTTAGCATACGCAGTCTAAGTCTAGACATCTTACATTCATGCCTAGTTCGCTTAAACTAGAGCTCTGATACCAACTTATAACAACCTCAAAAATCAGAGTAAATTAAAACCTGGAAACCTGACAATACGACGAAGGTAATTCCATTAACTTCCCATAAATGGGATCAGTCCTTAAGACTATACAATTCTATACAAGGATTCCATCAAAAGAATGGGACTTAACAATGCCCAGCAACAATACTTAAAACATCTCCAAAAACCCCGAGACTCAAAACTCGTCTCTCCAAAAACCCCGGCACCCACCGCTAATGGAAACCTGTTATACACATCATTTGAGAAAAAAGTGTCAGACTATAAAGCCTGGTGAGAGCATACAGTTTATAAAGCTCAAAAGATATAACATCAGTATCATAAAGAAATCTTTTCATAAAGGTTTAGTTCGTAAAGATAACATTTCGCCACAACCGGGCCTCTTCGGTCCAAAACTCTAAAACGGTGATAAAAGGACCATTTACCAAGGATAGTGGTGTAACACAAAGTAGACCACAAATCCGAGTTATGAGCTAAACACTTGGAGTCCTCAACAATGAACCTCGAGTCCGTGCTACGAGGTGAGATCGCGCTCCCAAGGGAAACCAATGTATACTTCTTCGCTAGGATCACCATGAACCATGGCTAGTATCCGGCCTCACATAACCGTACCAAGTTGCCCCCGAGGAACATGTGATCCATAGCTACAATTTGGGGAATATAACCTCCCAACAAAACAGTCTACTCCAAAACCTAGGGATCCACTAGAAATGGTAAGGACTCGTCACAACAACATATGTGACCAACCATAAATAAATATATGGTACAAGTACATTTTATAAACAAAATGTTACTTCCAATTCAACTTCTGGTAAGAATAAAAGTCATTAACATGAGTTCATAATTATTCTTTTCAAATGACCACGTAGTGTAAGTAAAACATCATTTTACTTCAACAAGACGGAACCCGTCATTTTGGTCATATCTGACCGGGAACCCCGAGAATCACCAAAAACTTTATTTATAACAAAATGTAGAGAACATAAAATCATACCGTAGAAATACTTTAGATTTGGCAAATAAGAGTTTTGACATGTATAAAGTTTGTAAAATGGTAGTAGGAACTCACCGGTAGGTTTTCAGAATAAAACCCGGAAAACCAGATAATGACCACGACGTAGAGGTGAAGCTTAAAACACCGACCCCTCGCTAGAAACACCGAAAACTAGCAACCGAACGAGCCTTGAAGATCGGAGGAGAAAAGAAGAGAGAGAGAGATGAATCTGAGATTTCGAAAAGAAATCTCACAAAAGAGATATTTCAGCAAAGAAATGCACGAAACCCAACACAGCGCACGACCCGTGCGTTTTCCAAAGGGAAGGCGCACGGCCCGTGCATTTTCCACTGCCTCGCACCCAAAACCTTGCGCACGACCCGTGCGTTTTTCCTGAAGGAGGGTGCACGGCCCGTGCGCCCTGTAGACAGAAACAAGAACGTCAACCTTAACACTTCTTCTCAAAACTAAACGAAATTCGGGGTGTTACAATCCTCCCCAACTTGGGAATGATTTCGTCTAAACGAAATTCGGGGTGTTACAATCCTCCCCAACTTGGGAATGATTTCGTCCCCGAAATCCCAACTACTCAAAAAAGGTGAGGATATCTTCGCTTCATATCCTCCTCGGCTTCCCACGTCACATTTGCTCTCTGGTGATGCTTCCACTGCACCTTGACCAAGATGACTTCTTTATGACGCAACTTCTTAGACTTTCTCTCTAAGATGGCGTCGGGTTCTTCCACACAACGGTTGCTTTCGTCTACCCTTAACTCTGAAAGGGGAATGACGCTGTCTTCCACCGCCAAACATTTCCGGAGGTAGCAAACATGAAACGTGTTGTGTATTCTGCTCAACTCCGGTGGCAGTTCCAACTGGTAGGCTTGCAAGCCCACCCGTTTAAGCACTTTGAAAGGTCCGAGGAAACGAGGACTCAACTTCCCACGTTTTTCGAACCGTATAATGCCTTTCCACGGCGACACCTTAAGCATAACGCGGTCGCCCACTTGGAATTCCATCGGCCGTCTCTTCTTATCGGCATAGCTCTTCTGACGATCTTGAGCCGCTTTCATTCTTTCACGAATGCATTTGACCTTATCGGCAGTCTCTTGCACGATTTCAGGTCTGGCAAACTGCTTTTCTCCCGCTTCAAGCCAACACACGGGAGTCCGACACTTTCGCCCATACAAAGCCTCAATGGGTGCCATTCCGATACTCGAGTGGTAGCTATTGTTGTAGGCAAACTCCACCAAAGGCAGGTGAGTGTCCCAGCTACCCCCGAAATCGATGACACAAGACCTCAGCATGCCTTCCAAGGTTTGGATCGTTCGTTCGCTCTACCCGTCGGTTTGCGGATGGTAAGTCGTTCTCAACTTCACTCGAGTACCAAGTTCTTTCTGAAATCCATCCCAGAAGTTCGAAGTGAACCGACTGTCGCGATCCGACACGATCGACAATGGTATGCCGTGCCTCAAGACCACCTCATCGATATAAAGCTTTGCTAACTTATCCATCGGTAGTGTCTCGCGCATAGCCAAGAAATGAGCGTTCTTCGTCAATCTATCAACTATCACCCAAATGGTATCGTGACCTCGAAGAGTTTTAGGCAACTTCGTCACGAAGTCCATGGTGATATGCTCCCATTTCCACTCGGGAATCTCTAACGACTGAAGACTCCCATACGGTTTCTGATGTTCGGCCTTAACTTGCGAACACGTCACACAACGCTCAACGTAACGTGCCACATCAAGCTTCATTACCGGCCACCAATAGTGCAACTTCAAGTCCCTATACATCTTTGTGCTTCCCGGATGTATGGAATACTTGGACTTGTGTGCATCTTCTAGCAACAGCTCCCGGTTTCCCCCAATCTTGGGCACCCACACACGACCGCTGAACAGTTTCACTCCACGGCTATCTTCCGTTAGGAGCAATCGTTGTTTTGTCATGACTTCCTCTTTGAGGTTCTCTTCCAACAATGCTTCCATCTGAGATGTCCTGATCTTCTCAACAAGACTAGACACAAGCTCGATTTTTGAATGGGTAGCTCGAATGCTTCCGCTATAGTCCTTCCGACTTAGCGCATCGGCCACCACGTTCGCCTTACCTGGATGGTAAAGCAATTCACAGTCATAATCTTTCAGCCTTACCTTGAAATTATGGACCATGGATTGCATGTCCGTTGGCAAGCCGTTGAGATAAGCTTTCATTTTATCTTTTTCTGTCGGGGCAGCGTGCCCCACCAGACCCAGCTTCTCCATAAACTGACGGGTGTACTCCCTCACCGTCAGGCTTCCCTTCACCAAGGACCGGAATTCTTTCTCAATTCGGTCCATGGTCCTCTCGTTGCAGAACTCTTCTAGCAGCTTCTTTTTGAACTCGACCCAAGACAACTGGGCCAACACTTCAGGAGATAGAGTGGATTGGATGATATTCCACCAGATGAGTGCAGTGTCCCTCAGCAATTGGGTACCGAACCGCACCCTCTGATCATCACCACACTCGGAAGAGCCAAAAGCTTGCTCAACCGCTCGGATCCACTTTATACACACCGTCGGGTCATCTGAACCGAAGAATTCAGGCGGTCCGAAGCTCAGAAAGGACTTATAGGAACAACTCTTCCCATTCCCCGGAGCATCAGAAATCCTGCGCTCTACCGCTGTGACCCTTATACCATCGCCTCCAGAACCTGCTACGACGTTTTCCACAACCGTCTCACTTCTCCGGTTGTTTACGTCGGGGTCCTCTATTGCTTTCAGCAGAAACTCTTGCTGCTTCGCCATCTCTTCTCTCATCGCCAACATCACGCTGGACAACAACTCTGACTGGGGATTAACATCCCTGATAACTGGGTGGGACGAAGCCAGGTCTACTCGCGGAATGACCTCTAGCCCCCCACCTAGTACTTGCTGAACGGGTGGTCGAACGATAACCTCAACTCCTTCCGGCTGACCCGCTGTAGAGGCTGTCGCTTCCAGACCATCAACACGAGTACGCGGTATACCACGCGTATTCACCATGCTGAACAACTTCACAGAACAACGAAAGAGATAAGAGAGAGATAGGAAAACAGGAAAGGAAAACGTACTACCACATTACCAATTGTCATATCAACAGCAAATCAAGGACTCTTACGTACAATATCCTCATAATAACATTAGCTAAGTGAAATTATGAACATACAACACATAACGGTTCTTGTCACCGCTATTACAACGCCTGATAAACGTACTTTCCGTCAACTCTAAGACTAACCCATCTTAAGAGCTCTACCCAAATCTCGCGGATCAATTCTTAGCATACGCAGTCTAAGTCTAGACATCTTACATTCATGCCTAGTTCGCTTAAACTAGAGCTCTGATACCAACTTATAACAACCTCAAAAATCAGAGTAAATTAAAACCTGGAAACCTGACAATACGACGAAGGTAATTCCATTAACTTCCCATAAATGGGATCAGTCCTTAAGACTATACAATTCTATACAAGGATTCCATCAAAAGAATGGGACTTAACAATGCCCAGCAACAATACTTAAAACATCTCCAAAAACCCCGAGACTCAAAACTCGTCTCTCCAAAAACCCCGGCACCCACCGCTAATGGAAACCTGTTATACACATCATTTGAGAAAAAGTGTCAGACTATAAAGCCTGGTGAGAGCATACAGTTTATAAAGCTCAAAAGATATAACATCAGTATCATAAAGAAATCTTTTCATAAAGGTTTAGTTCGTAAAGATAACATTTCGCCACAACCGGGCCTCTTTTGTCCAAAACTCTAAAACGGTGATAAAAGGACCATTTACCAAGGATAGTGGTGTAACACAAAGTAGACCATAAATCCGAGTTATGAGCTAAACACTTGGAGTCCTCAGCAATGAACCTCGAGTCCGTGCTACGAGGTGAGATCGCGCTCCCAAGGGAAACCAATGTATACTCCTTCGCTAGGATCACCATGAACCATGGCTAGTATCCGGCCTCACATAATCGTACCAAGTTGCCCCCGAGGAACATGTGATCCATAGCTACAATTTGGGGAATATAACCTCCCAACAAAACAGTCTACTCCAAAACCTAGGGATCCACTAGAAATGGTAAGGACTCGTCACAACAACATATGTGACCAACCATAAATAAATATATGGTACAAGTACATTTTATAAACAAAATGTTACTTCCAGTTCAACTTCTGGTAAGAATAAAAGTCATTAACATGAGTTCATAATTATTCTTTTCAAATGACCACGTAGTGTAAGTAAAACATCATTTTACTTCAATAAGGCGGAACCCGTCATTTTGGTCATATCTGACCGGGAACCCCGAGAATCACCAAAAACTTTATTTATAACAAAATGTAGAGAACATAAAATCATACCGTAGAAATACTTTAGATTTCGCAAATAAGAGTTTTGACATGTATAAAGTTTGTAAAATGGTAGTAGGAACTCACCGGTAGGTTTTCAAAATAAAACCCGGAAAACCAGATAATGACCACGACGTAGAGGTGAAGCTTAAAACACCGACCCCTCGCTAGAAACACCGAAAACTAGGAACCGAACGAGCCTTGAAGATCGGAGAAGAAAAGAGAGAGAGAGATGAATCTGAGATTTCTAAAAGAAATCTCACAAAAGAGATATTTCAGCAAAGAAATGCACGAAACCCAACACAGCGCACGGCCCGTGCGTTTTCCAAAGGGAAGGGCGCACGGCCCGTGCGTTTTCCACTGCCTCGCACTCAAAACCTTGCGCACGACCCGTGCGTTTTTCCTGAAGGAGGGCGCACGGGACCTCCTTAACACTTCTTCTCAAAACTAAACGAAATTTGGGGTGTTACAACATGAGAGAGCCAATCATGGATCTATAGTGATGAACATCAATATCCTCCCCCTCAAGATCTGCTGTTATCTGCTTGTGTGTCTCCATAGGTGTGTTGGCAGGCTTTGAGTCTGAGAATCCAAACTTGGTGAGAATGTCCTGCACATACTTGGACTGACAAATAAAAATACCATCTAACTTCTGTTGAACTTGGAGTCCAAGGAAAAAAGTAAGTTCCCCCATGGAACTCATTTTGAACCTTTGATGCATTAGTCCCTCAAACTCCTTGCACATGCTGTCTCTTGTGGATCCAAAGATTATATCATCCACTTAGATTTGGACAAGTAAGATATCCTTCTTCTTTCTCTTGATGAATAGAGTCTTATCAATGACTCCTCTTTCAAAGCCATTTTCCAAGAGATAGGATGACAGAGTGTCATACCATGCTCTTGGTGCTTGATGCAATCCATAAAGTGTTTTCTTCAGTTTGTATACTCTGTCTGGATAGCTTGGGTTCTCAAACCCTGGTGGTTGACAAACATATACTTCTTTTTCAATTGAGCCATATAGAAATGCACTTTTTACATCCATTTGATAGACTTTGAATTTCATATAAGAAGCATAGGCCAGGAATAATCTAATTGCTTCTATCCTAGCCACTGGTGCAAATACTTCTTCATAATCTATACCTTCTTCTTGTGTATACCCTTGAGCCACCAACCTTGCTTTATTCCTTATTACTATTCCTCTTTCATCTCTCTTATTCTTGAAGACCCATTTTGTGCCTATTGCTCTTTGGCCTTTAGGAAGGTCTACCAGATCCCAAACATCTTGCAGTTTAAATTGCATTAGCTCTTCTTGCATGGCTTCTATCCAACTGGACTCCTTCATAGCATCATGTGCCTTCTTAGGCTCAAGCTGGGATAAAAAGCAAGAACGCACTGTGTGCTGTTGGTCTTGCATTTCTTGCAGCCTGCTTTGATTTCTAGTCATCATAAGAGAAGAGATATCTCCTATTACCAGCTTAGGAGGATGATTATTTTGTGTTATGGTGTGATGACTAGGTTCTTCATTGAGTCCAACCTCTAGATTTGAGTCATTCAACTCAACTGAGGTGATTTCAGCAGCTACTTCAGATTCTTTATTTTCTTCACTTTTCTCATCTCTTCTTTCTTCTTCACTCTGATTTGGTTCAGTAGATGGCTCCTTTTCACAGTCTTCAATAGGATCCACTGTAGGTATGGGAAAGATCACAGATTGAGATATACTGTCTTGAACTTGTGTAGTCCCTGATCCTCCACTTCCTGAACCTGCATAATCATCACTACTGAAACCAAAAGAGTTAGTTAGTGAATCAATGTCAAATAGCCACCGAGGACCAGACCCAATAGGATTTGGTGTGTTCTCATTGCATTTGACATTATCACTTTCTTCTATTATTCTAGAAGAAGAGTTAAAAAGTCTGTAAGCCTTACTCTGAGATGAATACCCAACAAGAAATCCATCATCTGCCTTGCTATCAAACTTACCTAAATGAGATTTGTTATTGAGAATTGTACAAGGACACCCAAAAGGTTTGAAAAATCCAATAAATGGTTTTCTTTTATTTAAAAGCTCATATGGGGTCTTGTTCTTTGGCTTGACCACTAGAACTCTGTTTTGGACATAACAAGCAGTATTAACTGCTTCAGCCCAGAAAGTAATTGGCAGTTTTGAATCAGCCAACAGAGATCTAGCAGCCTCTATTAGTGTCCTATTTCTCCTCTCAGCAACTCCATTCTGTTGAGGAGTCCTAGGGGCACTATATTGTCTCTCAATACCTTTTTCTTCACAAAAAGAGTTTAGATCAAGATTTTTAAATTCAGTTCCATTGTCTGATCTAATGACTTTTACTTTTTAATTAGTTTGGTTTTCAATTCTTAGGATAAAGGATTTGATCAGTCCACTTGTCTCATCCTTAGTCCTTAGAAAATATACCCAAGTAAATCTGGAGTAATCATCAACAATAACCAAGCAGTAAGATTTCTTGCCTATACTCATAACATTTGTAGGGCTAAACAGATCCATATGCAATAACTGGAGACAAGAAGAAATTGTATTTAACTCTTTGGACTTATGAGAAGTTTTGTGTTGTTTGCCTTTAAGACAAGCAACACAATGATCATCACATGAAAAGACTTTTGATGGTAAACCTCTTACAAGGTTGTTTTTAACAAGTTTATTCATTGTCTTGAAGTTCATGTGACACATCCTTCTGTGCCATAGAGAGGATTCATCCACAGAAGCTTTTGAAACAAGACAGTTCAGAGATGAATCACATGAAACATTTTCCATATTTAGACAATAAACATTGTCTTTTCTTGGAGTTCTAAGTAGTATCATGCTTTCATCAACTACCTTGAACCCTGGAGCAAGGATCATACATTCAGTATTGGTAAATAATATACTATGTTGTTTGTCACAAACCTGTGATACACTTAACAGGTTGTACTTTAACTGATCAACATAGTAGACATCCTCAAATTTCATCTTACCTTTTGTAACATTACCTTTTCCACTTATTTTACCACCTGTAAGATTGTCTCCAAATGCAACATGTCCTCCATTGATATGCTTGAAATCCTGAAGGCATGACATGTTGCCTGTCATGTGCCTAGAGCAACCACTATCAACATGCCATATGCTCTTCCCCTTGAGCTGTTGGTTGCCCTGCACATTAGATAAATCAGTTAATATGAATTAGGAACCCAAGCCAAAGTGGTCTTGGGTACCCCTTTCTCATCAAAATATTTACATTCTTTCTTGACAAGATTTTTAAACTTTGACTCCTCATTTCTGGAGTACTTTGTCACGATGATGGGTTTGGAAACACATTTGCTAGAAGCAGTACTGGTTTTAGAAGTACTAACTGCATTAGCAGCACTTGCATGCTTAGCAGTACTAACCTTGTTAGAAGTAGTAACTGTGTTAGCAGCAGTAACTGTGTTAGCATTATTAACCTTTGAAGAGGTACTAACAGTATTAGCAGCATTAATATTTTCAGCAGTACTAACACTGGTAGCAGCAATAATGCTTCTAGCAGCACTATCCCTCTCAGCAGTACTAACAGCTTTAGTGCTTGTAGGCACCCACATTTTAATATTATCTTTTAAAACCTTTTTCCTCATGGGGCCTTTGGTTTCAACAGATTTCTTAACCACATGTTTCTTTCCAGCCTTCCTATAACCAACAGATTTTTGCACAAATCTTTGAAAGTTCATCTGTTGGTTAACATGGTTAAAGAAACAGTGCTTAGCCAAATGGTTCAACTTACCACATATGAAACAAGGTTTTGGTCTGATTATTTTATTCAGATCAACTCCTTGTTTCTGAGCCCATTGATTATTCCAGTTTCTTTGGTTACCTCTTTTTATACCAGAATTTAGGCTCTTAGGTTTATTGCAAGCACACTGTTTACAAGGTCCAGGATTCACAACAGTGGTTTGTTTGTAATGGACCTTGTTATCCTTTCCTTTGGTCTTCTCTAATCCTTAGACTTGACCCAGATCCTTCCACCTCCCTCATTGGTAACAATGTTGTTTTCTAAGGGTATCTCTTTACTCACAACATTGTTCCTATTCTCACTTGCTTCTTTCTCAGTCATATCCTTAACAACTACCTCATCCAAAGGATCTATCTTAAAGGCTTCCTCAGACAAGTCCTTTTTCTCCTTGGTCTCTAACAAGTCTGAAGTAGGAGAGATATAGTTGTTGTTGTAAGGAGGAGGTGTGTTGTTGTATCCAATACCAGGCTTCATCTTATCATGAATCTGAGCCTTTAGAAGAGAATCCATTGCTTTTGAAGCATATGAAAACTTTTCTATGTCAATCTTAACCTTAGACAGTTCTTCTTTCAACCTGTCATTCTCTTCTATGGACTTAGACAGTTTGGTCTCTAACTCATTCTTTTCCCACTTCCAATAGTTTGTGTCATAAGAGTGTTGAAGCTCATTGGCTTAGAAGCCTTTGATTTGTTCTTTAAACCTCTTTACTATTAACACATAATCTTTTCTGTCCTTTTCTAATCTTTTGAGGTCATCACACATGTTTTGGTTGTGATCCCTATACCTTTTGACAGTGTCTATGCAGGATTGAGTACAAAGATTAGAAATTACCTCAGATGGGAAATCAGACACCTCTGCCATAAGAGCTTGATTCTGAATGGCTTCCTCAGCTTGGTCACTCCAGTCAAACCCCATTCCTTGTTGAGAAACAAGGGCTTGAGCAGGGTTCTTGTTTTGATTGTAGTCTCCATTCTGAGCTTGTTGGTGGTTGTTATTTGGCACACCACTTCTGCACTCTCTAGCAAAGTGTCCCTTCATGTGGCACTTATAGCATTCCACCTTTGTTTTGTCAAAACCAGCTCCATCTTCTCTTCTTTGAGAGAAGTTGTTCCTCCCTGTTCTTTTAATAAACTTCTTCACCCTCATGGATAACATGGCCATCTGCCATTTAATGTCCATCTCCTCCAGGTCATCAGGATGAAGTTGTTCTAGATCATCATTAACCAAGGAATTGTTGCTGTGACTGGACAAAAAGGCTTCAAAGACAGTGTCAGGATCGAATTCTCAACAAGAATTAATTCTCAGAAACAATATCAAAGAAGTTTGCGGAATAACACTTTGATATTTAATGAAACAGTAAATTAACACAGAAAATATGAAGAACAGAGTGTAAACTTGTATTGAATGCTTGAAGTTACAAGATTACACACTCAACCTCAATATTGATGAACAGGCTCACCAATACGAATTCTACTTCTCTAGAATTAGGATCTATGCCTTGAGGTTGATTTTCTCTCTCAAAAAATAATTAAAAGTTAATTCTATCTATTCTATACATTCTATACATATACTAAAGAAAAAGATAATTACAATAAATAAACAAATCTTCAGTATATCTTCCATGTATATCTCCAGTATATCCTCAGTATATCCAGCTGTCATTCTTTCCATCCGGATCTCTTAAGCAGCACTAATTATGTTCAGCAGCATTAACTTCTTCTAGCAGTATTAACTACTAAGCAGCACTAACTACTAGCAGTACTAACTAGCTAAGCAGTACTAACTTTGTTCAAGCAGCACTAACTTTGACTAGCAGTATTAATTGAACTAGCAGTAGTAATACTCAGCAGTATTAATCTTCAAAGTACTCTGGCAGTACTAACTCTGAACTAGCAGTAGTAATCAGCAGTAGTAATTCTGTACTAGCAGTATTAACCACACTTGATAGAATCTTCAGTTCCCAACAGACAGTTTCAGTGCCTTTTTCTGAATTCACTCCACTGGCAGCACTAACTGCTTCAGGGTTGGCAGTAGTATCAGTAGATGCTGATAGAAGTGCAGCATTGTGAATATACCCAGTGGGCTTCTTCTTGATTTCTACCTCAGTTTCAAAAACTCTTAGATCATTATATAAATCATCAAGTTCCTTCTCTTCCAGATTGTCACTCTGTCTATATGAGACAGTGTACATAGTCCATTCATCCCCAAGAGATCTGAGGAACTTTCTGTTGATATCATCTTGCTCCATCTTCACTCCTACAGTAGCCAGTTCACCAATGAGCTTGTTGAACCTATCAAAAGTTTGAGTCTATTCTTTGAAGAAGTGAAGTTCTCATACTGCTGCTTTAGAACATCTCTTTGATTTCTTTTGATGTTTTTAGTTCCAGCAAATCTTTTCTCTAGAGCATTCCAGAGAATCTGAGCATCAGTGCAGTTGCAAAATTGATGTTGATATTCATTGGGGATGGCCAAGAGCAGAGTGCTCAAGGCCTTCATCTCTGTCTGTCTGATCTTCCTCTCACCATCTGTCTTTGGTGGAGGTCTTTTCCCATCTGGTCCAATCTTTCCTGCTTTAGAAGGACCATTCTCAATAATATCCCACATTGAGTAGTCAGTGAGAAGAATGTATTGCCTGATTCTGATCTTCCACATGTCAAACTCACTTGGTTTGAGCATTGGAACCTTAGAGACCAGAGTACTGTTTGATTCTGCAAAGTTTTCCATGATGAATGAATATATGTTTCTGAGAAAACAGACTCTGATACCACTTGTCAGGATCGAATTCTCAACAAGAATTATGAATACTCAGAAACAATATCAAAGAAGTTTGTGGAATAACACTTTGATATTCAATGTAACAGTAAACAAACAGTAAATATTATGAACAACTTGTAACCTTGTATTGAATGATTAAAATCACAAGATTACACACACAACCTCAATCTTGAAGAACAAGCTCTTTCAAGACGAATTCTACTTCTCTAGAATTTGGAACTATGCCTTGAGGTTGTTTCTCTCTAAAACAAAACTTAGAATGAATTAATTAAAACTATTCTATCAATTCTATACATATACTGAACAAAAGATAATTACTAAACAAAAAAAAGATCTTCAGAATAATCTTCATAATTATCTTCAGTTTTCCATGTTTATCTTCAAACGAAATCTTTTCAGCATTATCTTCATATTATCTCAGAAGTAGTATTAATTTCCTTGGAAGTATTAACTGAGACTTGGCAGCATTAACTACTAAGTAGCACTAACCTCTAGCAGTACTAACTAGCTAAGCAGTACTAACTTTGTTCAAGCAACACTAACTTTGACTAGCAACATTAATCTTACAAGAAGTAGTAATACCTAGCAGCATTATCTTTTGAAGTCCTCTGGCAGTAGTAATTATGAACTAGCAGCATTAACCATACTTAAGCTTTTCTTCAGTTCCCAACATCGGGAGTATCAGCATAAGAATGACGGCAGTGGTTTTGGAGAGTAGAACAGGGATAAGGCGGGCAGCAATCCATTGGAATTCAGATTTCGAGGACGAAATCTCCTTTAAGGTTGGGAGGATTGTAACACCCGTAATTTTCGGTAAGTAATTATCAACCGGGCGTTTCTGTGTCTTTTAAGCAGTGGGGTTTTGCTGGGAAATGTATTGCTTAAAGTCCCTCGGAGTATCGGTAGTGAAAAGGTCGGGTTTCGGGGCTCCGGAATGGTCCCGCGACAATGCCCGACGACTATGACAAGTCACAGTCGCACGGGGCACAGTCGCAGAAGTGAAGCAGAAGCTGAGGGGATTCATGCGACATTGACCAGAGACAATGCCCAGGTCATTGTCGCGTGGCAATGTCGCCCAATAGGTGCAGGGGGCTGTTAAGTCGAGATTTTCAGCTTTCTTTCTCATTCTCTTCTCTAAAACTCTCCCATTCTCTCTCAAATCGCTTTCTCTTCATTACCCCCAAACCCTAACTCATTCTAAAGCCATTTCCATGGATTCCAAGGTGTTTCTTCACCATCAAGCTTGTGATCTCAACCTCATGTGCTAGCTCATGTGTCCTCCCACCATTTCTTGAAGATTTCTAAGTTTTCTAGGTTTTCACCAAAACCTAAGTGTTAAGTTCATACCTTCTATTTCTAAACCCTAATATAGGTTGTAAATACTCCTTTGGTGATTTCCTAAGTATTATGTTACTCTATTTTCGGTTTGTAAGATTTTGGAGGATGTGGGTAAAAAATTAGGGTTTGGACCAAAATGGAGATTTTGGTGTAAAATGTTTGAGGAATGTTTCTACGTGGTTGAATATGGTAATTTACGGTTGGAAATGTGTGGATCTAGGTTTTGGAAGCTTGAGTTGAAGAGTTGGAATGGATATCTTCGGAAAGCTTTGGGTGGAATCTATGCTTTTGGAGGCCAATGGTTGGGGAATTGAAACATAGGTTTAACTTAACCTAGCAAGGTGAGTTCAAGTTGATTTGTGAAAACGATGTACATGCCAAAATGTTTATTTTAAAGTGTTTGTGTTTTACACTAAATTATTAACTGCTGATAAGTTTGGCTTTTTGGAAATGTTTAGCTTTATAAACTTATATAACCCACATCTTTGGGATTTTTTTTGGAAATGTTGATAAATAAATTATTTTGATATGTTTCCTTGATAATACAGTATATAAATGGAGGTCATTTTATATAATTGTCCATTTGGTGCATACGATTTTATAAACCATGGGAAAATGCATATCATTTGCGTTAAGAGTCATTTTGGAAACATGAAGGGATGAGTCCATTTGGAAAACGTTTTGTTTCAACCAGTGAGAAGTTTTGGGTTGTAGTGTTTACATAATTATTGGTAAAACGCGTTTCAATGTTTATACTCAATTCCATTGGAGAGTCATGTAAATTGTTGGGCCTTTAGCTCGGTTTTCGGTTTTGTCGGGTCTTGGGGACTTTTGTCCGGTTTAATAACCTAAGTGGAGCTTTGGGGTGTGAGTTGCATTTATTGCTTTTTATTTTGGAGAATAAATGTTTTGGGTGCGTGAGTCATTCTTTTGGAGTCATGTATTCTAGACGGTATTGCATTGGATCCATAGGCATGTAAGTCAGTCGTGTTTAATGGTGAGGACTCTTGGGATTCTCACTTTGGGAAATAATGCCGCGTTGGCATTGGTGTTGTCCCGGTTGTTTTGCGAAGAGGAGCCCTCATGGGTTGTACTTCGAGACCTTGGGTCTGGTGTTTAGATGTCTAATTCTTGTGCACGAGGATTAGACATCGAGTGTTATCAAGTAAGGAGCTGAGGCTCCTATATTGACTGATAGGGAGTAGGCACTAAGGGTCAAGTGGGCACCCTGAGGATGAAACTCCCTAGAGACCGAACAAGCACTAAGATCGCATATCCTTGAGGTGTAGCTCGGCAGAGCAGGCAAAAAGGGATACGGTGTGGTGGAGACTTGAGATATAGTCATGACTGGAGGTGTAGCTCGGCAGAGCAGGCAATACGGTCATGATCTAAGGTGTAGTTCGACAACATAGTTATGTGGCTTAACTTTGTGTTCCGCCACGTACAATGAAATCAGGTATCCCCCGTCACCGAAAGGTGCTTTTTGGGTATTATAATTGTGTCATTTTATCCTCCATGTTTTCGGTGACGCTTTACTTTTGGGGAGTTGGTTACTCAAGATTTATGGGTTGTGTTTTATGACCCGTTCATGTTTGAAGGGTTTCGAGAAGTAAAGTTTATTTCATACTCTTATAAAGTGAGCGCTTTGTTTACTATTCATGTTTTGGTTGGGTTTGGGATTAAAGTGGTTTTTACGAGAAAAAGGTTCATATTGGTTTCTTTGTTCTAAAGATGTACTTTTGAAAAATGGTGTCGTTTGATATTTAAAGTAAATATTTCGGAAGGTCTGTGATTTAAACTACTTTCTTTCCCTTTAACAAATATATTTATTTCATGTTGTAAACTCTTGAACTCACTAGGCGTTAGCCTAACCTTTGTATTTGTCGGCATGTGCATCAGGTTCCGGATGGGGGAAGAGGTTCTAGCATTTTGGTGAAGTGTTGAGTGCTAAGAGTTTGTGCAAGGGTGAGTAGCTTGACGAAGTCTTCCGCATTAGTCGTTGATAAGAGCAACTGTTTTCTTTGGGGTTTTAGTAACACCCGACTTTGAATTGGTCTTTATGCGAGACTTAACCTTTTAGTTGTTAAAGTTAAATCCAATATTCGTTTGAGGTGTCTCAGCTGATGATTGTAAAATAGATTATATCCTTTTTGTTGTATAATTTGGAAGTTTTAATTTAGTTGCTCTGTTCATTTACGAGGGTGTTACAATATCCCGCCAGACCCAAGAAACTGCGGATTTCGGACGGGTTTCTGGGCGGTTCCCAATTGGTCATTGCTTCGATCTTTGTTGGGTCTACTTTCACACCTTCCCGAGTAACTATGTGACCCAAAAATTGCACTTCCGACAACCAAAAGTCGCATTTAGAAAACTTGGCGTATAACTTTTCGTTTCGCAAGACATCTAAAACTTCCCGAAGGTGACGTTCATGCTCCTCTTCGCCCTTGGAATACACAAGTATATCGTCAATGAAGACGATCACTGATTTGTCTAGGAAGGCCGACACACGCGATTCATCAAATTCATAAAGACGGCAAGGGCGTTCGTCAATCTGAACGGCATTACTAGAAACTTGTAATGCCCATAGCGCGTTCGGAACGCCGTCTTTGGAACATCTTCGCTCCCCACTTTCACTTGGTGATAACCCGAACGGAGGTCAATTTTGGAAAAACACCTCGCGCCCTGGAGTTGATCAAATAAGTCGTCGATCCTAGGGAGCGGGTACTTATTCTTAACTGTCGCTTTATTCAATTCACGGTAGTCAATGCACATCCTCATGGTACCATCTTTCTTTTTCACAAAAAGCATTGGAGCTCCCCAAGGTGAGGAACTTGGCCTCACGAACCCCTTTTCGAGAAGGTCTTGCAATTGGGTCATCATCTCTCGCATTTCGGTTGGGGCTAGACGGTATGGCGCACGCGCAATCGGGGCCACTCCCGGGATAAGGTTGATTCGGAACTCCACTTTCCGATCAGGCGGTAGGCCAGGGAGGTCGTCAGGAAAAACATCGGGGTAATCTCGGACAACCTTCACATCTTCGATTCGCTTCTTCTCAAATTTTATGTCCAGAACATATGCCAAAAATGACGCGCACCCCTTGGTCAAACACCTCTGTGCCTTTACCGAGGAAATGATCGTGACTTCCCCCTTTCTCCGTTCCCCATACACGAGTACTACATTCTCCCCGTCGATAGGGATTCGAATAAGTTTCTTCGCGCAATGGATTTCCGCGCTGTTGCTAACAAGCCAGTCCATTCCTATGACTATGTCGCACCCACCGATCGACATAGGTAGCAAGTCTATTGGGAATTCCTTTCCTTCTATCATGACCATACAACTCTTGTACACTTCTCGAACCAAGACTTGGCACCCATTCGCTACTTCAACCACTAAGGCTTCATCTAAAGTAGTTACAGGTGTGGACAAACGTTTTGAAAAAGAGTTGGATACGAAAGATAAATTTGCGCCGGAATCAAATAAGATGTGTGTGGGTACTGAGTTAACAAGAAACATACCCGATACAACATCCGCGGATACCTTAGCTTCCTCTGCGGTCATCTGAAATGCCCTACCCGACGCCTTGGGAGGGTTCTCCTTCTTTCCAAAGTTTCCGTCCGTCTTCAGCTTGGGACACTCTCTTCGGACATGCCCGGGCTCCTTGCACTCGAAGAAATTTATCCCCTTGATGGGGCAATCCTTGATATTATGGCCGACCTTCCCACACTTGAAACATCCCGATGAGTTGGTGCGACAAGGACCAAAGTGCTTGCTCTTGCACTTTGAGCACCAATTCGGTTCCCGACGCGGTTCAGCTCTAAGGTTTCTCACAAAAGGCCTTGATTTTTGAGGAGGCCCGGGTCGACCATCCCACTTCCGTTTTTCACCGACCCGTGCTTTCTCTTCCCTGCCCTGAGCGAGCTCATCTTCCACTAACTGAGATTCTTCAATAGCTTCTTGGAGCGTCGCCACCTTGGCATTTCTCACGGCGGTCTTCATTTCCGCCGGTAGACCCTTCTGGTATGCCTTGATCATTGCCTTCTCATCAGGGACCAGATGTCCCACAAAATTCAACTTCTCCATGAATAGTCGGGAGTACTCGGCTATTGGTTTGTCGCTTTTCTTTAAGTTCCGAAATTCATCTTCAATGCGATCCAGAGCCCTCTCGTTGCAATATTTCTCCATCACCTTCTTTTTGAAATTTCCCCAAGACAGTTGAGCAAGAACAGTCGGTTCCAACGTTGCGCGGACCACATTCCACCACTCTAGGGCTTCATCTTTGAACATCTGTGAAGCAAACTTAACTTTCTGAGACTCTCCGCATTCACTTGATTCGAAGGCTAATTCCATCCCTCGGAGCCACCTCATACATGTCACCGGATTAGTCGTCCCCGGGAATTCTGCGGGTCTACAACCCCAAAAGGATTTGAAAGTACACCCTTTTCCACCCTCCTGGTTCCCCCAATGGCATGCTCTTCAGTTCCAATAGCATTTCCCGTACCCCCTGAGCCCACTACTGCGTTCTCCGCAACTGCCTCCGGTCTTCGATTTCCGGCGTCCCTATCCTCCATCATTTTCATTAATCTTTCATCTCTCTTATCCATGGCTGAGTTCATCATTTGGAGGAAATTTGCCATCATCGTAGTCTGGGGGTCAACTTCTTGCACGACGGAGTCGTCGGTAGCTAGACTTATCCGAGGTATTATTTCCACTTGACCTGCCAACATAGGAGGAATTGGGGGCTCGGTGAACTCCCTTAGTCTTGACGGTCCAGGGGCGGTCACACTGACTTTGGGAATATCTTCTCGGTTAGGTACTCGACTCCGAGTGCTAACCATCACAACTGTAAACCACACGAGAATGAGGTGAGAAGTAGACTAATAATAATAGACGAGTAACGTACTACTACACTTATCAATCATCATATTAACAGTATAGCAAGTATGCTCACGTAAGGGCACATTCATAATGGCATTAGCTAAGTGCTATTATGAATATACATTTACACAAGAATCCTCGTTACCATTATCACAATTCTCAACCAGCGTAATTCCGTTGATATATGACTCCTTATCCTAGATGATCTACCCGAATCTCTCACCAATTATTGCTTAACGTCTCAGTCTAAGTATAGGCACCTTGCTAGCATACCTAGTTCACTTAAACTAGGGCTCTGATACCAACTTGTTACACCCTAAAAGCTTAACTTACAAAAATTCGAAAATTTGGCAATATAACGTCTCAAAATATAAGTTTTCCCAAAATCACCTGTTTTCATGCAAACAAAACCTAACAATTCCAAGAGTATTTTCATCCAAAAAGGGGAGAAGTTAAATTAGGAGATTACAAAAATAATACTATTGAATACTTAACGACAACCTACTAATCTAGACTAGATTATAATCTAGATTACGGACGGGTGTCACTAAGAGCACCAAAAAAAAGGGTTCTAATTTCCTCAAAATCTCCATTGGCACTTCTCTTGTCGGCTCCAAAAGTTGCCCAAAATGGCCAAGAGCACCACTCTCACTTGGTTGCCATCCCGCTATCCCTATGCCCTGATCACAAGTCACAAATAAGAAAATGTTAGGCGAACGCCTAGTGAGTTCATACAAGGTACATATACATTTCAAGAATAATTAACGAAAGTGTGACTTACAATACCATGACATACGAAGATCTCATACCACTCCTCTTTTAAAGATGCGTAATCACGCCTTGTATTAACGGGGGTGACCCGACATTCTTGTTGGTGACGGAACACAAAGTAAGTCACACAACAGTTTATTGAGCCCCACTACGGAGAAATGATGGGGTCATTCCTCCTAGATTTCACTCTTTCCCAAGAAATTACAATTTATGGTCTTTGGCCGTTGCCCGGCTCGTGAGCCCACAAATATTATCCATTGACCCCCATGCCTATTTTTGGGTCATGTCCAATATATCGTGCATTGACAAATCCATGAAATCAATTGAAACTATTCACTTAGTAATTTATGCATCATATTTCCCAACTGAATATACCGGTAAGGATTTGTGGTTTTTACACTCTTGCACACATCATTTTGCTAGTACCATTTTCATGAATTTATAGATTTGAAAGATAATATTCGAGTTATAAATATACACATATATTCAAGTCTCCCAACCTCCACCATATCGAAGTATGGACATGTACATAATTTCATTTAATACACTAAAGGAACATACCATTTTGTCATAAGAGAGCATAAACCCTAGCAGTTACTCACAAATACAGATTAGGTCAAAATTCCTTAGTTACCTTTACTACAAAATAATAGTTAAGAAAATCAAGTATTGGCATTTAAATTGTAGATAATCCATGAAGATACAAAAAGAACTCACCTTGAAGGTTTGATACAACCTAAACCTTAGAAATGGAGAAGGGTGGATGAATCTTTGGGAAGAACTAGCAATCCCTCCTAGAGTAGGTGAATAGAACCCTTCATAACCAAGAAAATCGCCCTCAACCAGAAATCAGATGAAATAATGAAAAGTGGGGTTGCGATGGGCTTTTAATGCCCTAAAACCCATCGGCGACAGTGCCCATGCGATAGTGACATGGTCACTATCGCGAGGCACAATCGCCCCGTATGTACCGAGAGCTCGGGGTGTTCCGCGACATTGACATGCGAGTATGACCCTAGGCACTCTCGTCGGGCATACTCGCGGGGGATGTACCGAGAGTCGTGACCCCTCGACGACAATGCCCCTCGCGACTGTGACATGGGCATAATCGCCGGTCACAGTCGCCAACCACCCAACGAAGTCCAAAACTTGGTTTTTCGAGTGCGAAAGCGATCCAACTTCCACGAAGGCTAACTAAGAAGAATTCTTCCTATAAATAGTTAAGATTTTTAGACTTAGGAGAAAGTTAAACTACCTTTTTTAAGATTTTGGGGCGTTACACTAGTCCTTGCTGAAACTTGGAGCTTCCCATGACTCACTGCCACTGATTTGAAGTATTAACGTGTGTTTTTTTCTTTACATTCTAAAACATCATTTCAAGTTCTTGCACGTTTATCACTATCGATATGCCCAAAACACAAGGATTTACATAATCCGTTTAACATTATATTTCTCAGACCTTTTATACTGGAACCCATATTTTGTTCCAAAACCTATGAGATTTCATATGGGTCTATTACTAGAAACTCAATATGGTTAATCATTCTTTGTTTCTTAACATTATCTTACCGAAGAGTTTCTTGCTAAACTGCTTGAGTCTAATCGTTCGAATTCAATCTGATAACCTTGCACTCACAATCTGATCTACTCTGATCATTCATTGCCTATGTGGATGATAATGAATTTCATTATCACACTTCTTCAATGATGTTAATCAACGTCTTTAACTCAAACTTCATCCTTTACAATCAACCATGGATTTCTAACTATGGCGATGCGTGTACATATTACATTTTAAGCCATGTTGATAACTTCTATGAAACATGTGTGCAATTACCATATTGCTAACTCTCTAACATGTGCTAGATTAGCCTTTTCACATTTTTACAATTGGCCTTCATGTGTAAGAGAAAAACTTGCCTTGATACATCATTATTAAGTCTAATTTGAACTTCGAGGTATAACCGAAAACCACCATTTTTTTTGTATTTCTAGCAACCATCAAATTTATACATAGCTTTATCCCTACTTTCAATAACTGAAAGATTTGTTCTTTCTGACCTCATTCCGACTTACTGTGTTTCTGGGCCAATTTTAACATTACAAAATACAATTTCGAGAACCCTGAATGAATCTCTGACGATAAGCTAGTAGCCCACAGTAAACTTATATATTGGTTACTAATCTTGGCTGTTTTAAATTCGAGGCAATCTTTGAGTTTGCTGCTCTTTTACTTTTCTTAGATGTCCTTGTCGCCAACTTCATAACCAAGAAAACTGAAACTTTGCATCTATAACTCACAAGATTCTTTTTCATATAACTTTTTTTTATGGTTGTGGAACCAACTTTTGACGTTATACATGCTTAGTCTTATTTCTCAAATGATTGAGCACACTGCAAATGACGACTATAACAACTTTTCTAGGTATGGTCCGTATATTACGCTCACTAGGTTCATGACACTATCGTCACGCTTCTCAACCCATGGCATTACTAAAAGCCCATGATTTGAAACTAAAAAAAAATTATACAGGAAAATGCGACTTCAGAGCAGTAACCTTTAAATTGATCCGAAACAATAAATCTGGTGTCTAAAAATTCAGAACAACTTGTATTTATACAATCATACAAGGCTAGACACTTTTGAGATCTTGACAATCTTGGCGTAGTGTAGGGCTCATCTATATATCTGAACCATCCATGTGTACCGACCATAATATGAGTTAGTTAGTTACTTTACTGAACTGAATAAACATATGTACAGAGGCACCCTCGCGGTACATGTACCATTTATGCATCTTTATAGTACTTTGCCTGGACTATCAGTATTCTGGTACATGACCTTTTATACACATACCCAACTTAAAATGCATATCTGCAAGCTAATGGAGACTGGAATTGTCAACTGCAAATAGACATATGAAATAACTCAAGTTCTGACTAAGGCAACTAGTTCTATTAAAATTATATTTGCCTTGACATTTCTAAATCTAAACATTACATGTCTAATTTTCGGGCCTAAGCCCATACGAGTTATTCTGCCATATTAGGCACTACTTACTTCAAATCACCTAACGTGCATTCCTTAACACCAATCATATCTAAAAGAAAAGGTTAGATCAATTTATAACTTCAGTTAAACTTACTGCACTTACGTTAAGTTACGTTGCATCTAACATATGTTATACTGACAGCGATCTAGGTAAGATATTGATAGTGATTCATATATAAAGCTGATTCCTTATTCTTACACATAAAAGTTCAAGCTTAGGCTAATGATCAAAACCTATTTCTCTTGAACTACGACTCTAATACCAACTTGTAACACCCATAACTTCGCCTTGATAAGTGTTACGTAATCTGAACCATTCCTCTAAAAACACTCCAAATTTTCGACTAAATTAAAACTTCAAACCATTTACAGCGGAAGATTTTAACAATAAATATGTAACTTAAATGCTAACCCGTCCCATACCGAGTTGCGTTACAATATTTATTCATAATAGATGCCTGAACATAAATACTGATTTTAAATGGTAGTGGCAAGCCTCTATGTGTGCCATTTTCCTTTATTCAACTTGAAACCTTCTGTCCCTGAGATGCATACTATAGTCAGCTTATAAAACTCAGTGAGTTCATGGTTTGCGTGAATAAAATCATTTCACATAACACATATCAACTTCAAAACATTGTATCAAATAGTATGCATTTTTTGAACGCATGCAGCGCTGAAATAAAAGAGATCTCATAAACTGTCTCGTCGGGTAAGGGTCATTTTGTCACTGACACGCCCTGGGTTGAACTTTCTATTCTGTTTGATCACCCACTTGACTGGGTCGTGCCACTTGTTCATGGCTTACTAGTCAAATGCCCACCCAATGAAACCGTCCGTAAAACTTGCATATGAAATAACATGCTAGAGTTATTTGAAAACAAAATAAACACATAGCATGCAACTGATCATAAATAACATACATGTAACATATATTGCATCATGTATGTAAACTGAAACACCATGCATAAGTACACATCACCATATAAATCATATAATGCTGAAAATAAATTTGTACATAGGTATGCATCCCAGTGTAACTCTCATGAGGACTCACCTGTCCGTGTAGATCGACCATTGATAACTCTTGACCGAAGACCTACACATTTCATATCATACTATCCAACTAATGGCTTAGATTCTCCAAAAGTCAACCATAGTCAAATATGGTCAAACTCGACCCGTCCTAAAGTCAAACTCCAAAACTGGGTCTCTTAAATATCTCAAACATCTCGATTTGATTTTATCGTTAAAATATTTGTGGGTCAAACGAGATAAAAGTCAACTCGATCAACCTCGACAAACTTTAGACAAACCCCAAGTCTTAAACTCAACGACATCCCAAAACGTCAAAATAATCATTTCATAATCTTATAAATCCACCTCTCTAAATTAAAGCGCCCCAATAAATAATTAACTTAAATCATGAAGCTTTAATCCCATTATTAAATTGTAACACCCCGATTTTCGAAAGGTATCATTTCAAGTTTATGCAGAAACCGATATATTGAGGAAAAGTAAGGTATTTGATTTTGGACTTAAATCCTTGATTTTATAGTCTTGATAGATGAAGGATTCAATTACGAGTCCAATGGTTATTTCCGGAGCGAAAACGGAGCTATAACGAAAAAAGTTACGGCCAAAACAGTGAACGAGAAGAAAACTGGAAGAAGCTGCGACTATGACCAGCGACATTGCCCTGGGCAATGTCGCATGGGCAATGTCACCCAAAATGGCCATGGGTTGTTAAGTTCGGGATTTCAGCCATTTTTCTCATTTCTCCTCATCCAAACTTCTTCTACTCTCTCCCAAACCGATTCCCTTCTTTTCCCTTCTTTTCCCTTCAAACCCTAACTTATTTTGGCTCAAACCCTTGGATTTTGTGGAGGTAAAACATCATCAAGTGGTAGGATTGAAAGCTATGGTCAATGATTCACCATCTCCATCTTCATCTTCAACCTCAAGCTTATTTTGGGTTTTCTAGGTTTTCATCAAAACCTAAGTGGTAAGTGTATCCCTTCCATTTCTAAACTATGAAGTAAGTTATAAATGATCCATTGATGGTTTCCTAGTGTTTGATTTCTATAAATTTCGGTTTGGTTAATTTTGGGAGTTTTGGGTCAAAATTAGGGTTTTGCCCAAAATAGAGATATTGATGTTAAGTGTTTGGGGAACATTTATTTATGGTGGAATATGTATATTTATGGTAGGAACCTTGTGGATCTAGGTATTGGAAGATTTGGTTTGAAAAATCAAGTTCTTCAAGGAAAGTTCTAAGTGGGTAAAACCTAGATTTAGTCTAAATCTAGCAAGGTGAGTTTACTAAATTTGTCAAAACTGGATACGCATCATATTTGCTTAATTGTTGTTATTATCACATCTTTGCTCCAAATGGTCATTTTTACGGGTTCAAGTATTTGATGGTATTTACATGAGATTATGTGAGAAATGTGATATAGAAGTATCATCCCATGATTTACTCTATGTTGTGTAATTATTTGGAGATTTCCATTATGTGTGCCATAATGGGTATTTGACATGAATAAGGAATATATGTTTGGTATAACATGATGATTTCCATTTGGTATATACTCTTGGTGATATTGTATCTACAACGTGGCTATGTGGATATTTAAGTCTTATATTGGACTCATGATATAAGGAGGGTGATATTGTACCCACGGTTGGTATTGAATTATATTTGGTTGAAATATACCTAAGGACCTCCTATATGCATTATGTTGGACGAACCAAGGCAAGTTCACTAGAACGATGTAGTCTTGGGGCGCCACCGGAATGGTATGTGCCTAGACCTCCGCCACTCGGAAAGTTTCCTTTATGGTCTGATCTTCGGGTGTGTCGGGCCTTTGGGGTGTTCTTGTTAAGGGCATCAAGGTACATCGACTCTTTGGAGTGGAATTGATTGGTGCTATGGGTCTCCCCCGTTGACTCCATACATGTGGAAAATTGGTTATTTGTTGATAAGAGTCATGTATGTTCTACCATGCTATTTCTTGTTCAACTCACTAGGCTTTTTGGCCTAACACTTGTTTGGTGTCGATGTGTATCTCAGGTTTTAGCGGCATCGGTTCTAAGCTGGCTTGGTGCTTGGGTGAGAGACTTGGGAATATTACATTTGGACTTACTTTTAGTAGGAGAACCTTTGGGTTTATAAATGACACCTTTAATTGTAATCTCTTTTATGGTTATAAAAATTAGATTAGTTGATTGTTATTTATTGTCCGTTTATTTACGATTGTATTTAAACAGGTTTGTATATTTTTCCCCATTTTTGGGAGGCTCTTGCTTTGGCAATTTTAAATACCGCGTGCCCGTTTTTCGGATTTTGTTATCCCTATTTTTAGGGTGTTACAAGTTGGTATCAAAGCTCTATTTAAGTGAACTAGGCATAAATGTAAGATGTCTAGACTTAGACTGAGTGCGTTAGGCAATGATTTGTGAGATGGGTATAATTTCTAAGATGGGTTAGTCTTAGAGTCGACAGGAAATTAAGGTTATCAAGCGTTGTGGCGATGGTAACGAGAACCTTTATGTATTATATGTTCATAATCTCACCTAGCTAATGTTATTATGAGGATATTTATACGTGATGGTGCTTGAAGTGTCGTTACTGTGACAATTGGTAATGTAGTAGTACGTTCTCTTGTGCTTGGTTTGCTAATGTTATGATATTCGGTAGACGTGGTAGTACGTTCCTTCGTGTTCAATTCTGTTAATCCCCTTTTTATTCATCCTCGTGTTTGTATGAACGGCCTTGGTATGTCGACCGTTGGGGTAGTAAGAAAGTTTCTGAATGGGTAATGTTAGTGTATTATTGTATCCAAGATTTAATAGGAAAAGTCAATTCAAGTAAAGTCAACAAAGTCAATGTCTGTATTAGTCAATATGAGATTACTTAGTCATTAAGCTTGTAGTTTTAGTCATTGGTATAAATACCATGTTGTCTTGTAAATAAAGAAGCTAGACATATTGTACGTATATTGTTAGATCTATGACAAAGAAGCTTTCTCTCTCTGCACTCTCTCTCTAGAACTCCATTGTTAAATCTTGTTTGAAATTGAATTGCTTGAATGTGATTGGGATTACAATATCAATTGGTATCAGAGCAAACCAAACAATTTCAGAAGTGATTAGATTGAGTGATTTGAATGATTTTCTAAAATTTTTGTCAAGAACTCGTTTATTGAGAATATCACTGTTTGATCACAAATTTTCTTGTTTCTGTACAATTAAATCAAGAAATTAATTTGATTGTAAACGTTTTATCATAAGGATCATCTTTCGTTCAGATCACATGGTCAAATTCGAACTTTAGATTGATCAATTTGATCAAATTGTCAGTTTCTTGAAAAACGAACACGAGCACTGTTTCTTGAATCAATTCGTTGATTTTTGTGTTTTTAATGGAAATCTTGTGATAGAAAAGTGTTCTAATATGCAAATCGATCATATTGTTGCAAGTTTATGTTTCAATTTGCAGGTTTAAGTTGAGGTGAATCGATTTCGTGAACTGAAGTGTCGAAACGCGCAAGATCCAGAAAACGCGCAAGTTCTTCATAGAACGCGCAAGCTTCAAGTCGTTAGAACGCGCAAGTTGAAGATTTGGTCTCAAACGCGCTAGTCGAAGTTAGCGAGTTTCTAAAACGCGCTAGTCGAAGTTAGCGAGTTTCTAAAACGCGCTAGTCGAAGTTAGCGAGTTTCTAAAACACGCTAGTCGAAGTTAGCGAGTTTCTAAAACGCGCAAGTCAAAGTCAGCGAGTTCCGTACATCTGCGAGTTTGCTTGCGTGTTTGCCTGCGAGTTTGCCTGCGCGTTTGTCTACAAGTTATCATCTGCGAGTTTGCTTGCGAGTTTGGATAAAAAGCGCAGATAGAGTCAAGCGAGTTTGAGAAACACGCAAGGTGAAGCGTGCGAGTTTGATTGAAACGCGCTAACAACAGTGATCTGCGAGTTGTTTGACTTGCGAGTTTGTTTGAAATAGTGATCTGCGAGTTTAAAGACTTAGATTTTTTCTTTGATTTGTTTGGGAACGATCATTTTTTTTTCAAGCATTTATTTCTAGAGAAAAATATGTCAGAAAAATTTTCTCTAGGGGCGTTGCCCCCATACCCCCGCAAGGGCGTTGCCCCTTGACCCCATCCGCTAACCGGGTAGCGGAACCCCCGTGCTAAGTCTGCGGAGGGGGACATACTTTGTTAGTGATCATAATTTTCTGATTTTTGACGATTATTTTTTTTAAGCTAACTTTTTCTTTCAAGATGCCAAAGACAAACGAGAGAGGAAATACTGTTTTATCTGCAAGAGATATGGCTGTTTTGTACATGCCAGAAATACCAAAGATGGAAGCTGAATTAGACAAGCTGAAAAACCAGAATTCAAAGCTTCTAAATCAGATTCAGGAGTTCAAATCTAAATTGTCAAATTCTGATAAAACTCCTGATTGTATAAAATGTGCTAATCTTGATAAATCTGATTTTGCAGATATCATGAAGGAAAGAGAGAAAGAGATTAAAGATAAAGATAATCAAATTGAAATGAAAGAGAAAATCATAGGAGTTAAAGAGAAGATTATCATGCAAAAAGAGAGAAAGATAACGAATCTTCAAAGCCAACTGAAGACGACTGAACAGAAGTCATCAGAATCACAAGATGAATCAGTCAAGCTTCAACAGAAGTTTAAGGCTTTTGAAGATCATATATCTGTTCTGGAAAAGAAAAATGTTGAATTGATAAAAAGCATTAAAGAAGATAAAGTGAAAGAGAAACTTCAAAGTCAACTGAAGACGACTGAACAGAAGTCATCTGAGCTGAGAGATGAATCAGTCAAGCTTCAAAACAAGTTAAAGGCTTTTGAAAATCAGATATCTGTCTTGGAGAAGAAGAATGCTGAATTGAAAACAAGTCTCCAAGCAGAAAAAGAAAAAGCAAATGTGAAGATATCTTCTACACAACAGTCATCTGAAATTTCCAAGAAAACATTACAAGAGAAGAAGGATCTTGAGCTGAGATGCATTAAACTTTCAAAGCAAGTGTCTGATTTTGAAAAAGTTATAATTACTGAACGAGACACATTTGCTAAAGAAAGAAAAGTTCTTGAAGATAAAAACATTGAACTTCCCAAGCAGATTTCTACTTTACAAGACTTGCTCGAAAAAGAAAGAAATATTTTCAAAGAAAAGAAGCAGTCTTTTGAGCAAGAAAAGAAATTTTTTGAAAAGAAAAATGTTGGGATTTTCAAGGATATTTCTGAGAAAAACAAGAACTTGGAAACAGATTTTGAACAAGAACGTTCATATTTTGAATCTGAAATATCTAAGCTCACATCCAAATAGGCATGGAAATGGGCCCCGACCCGTCGGGGAACCCGGTCCACCCACCCCGATCGGGGATGGGGATTCCCCGCTAAACCGGGGATGGGGATGGGGACGGGGATCCCCGTTTGTCTCAAAGCGGGGATGGGGACGGGGACGGGTATCACACTCCCCGCCCCGTCCCCGTTATATATTTTAATTAATATTTAATATATATTATTTATTTAAACTAAATCGGTAATTCGTAATTTTCTATTTCCTAACTAGGTTTATAATATAAAATTGTTATTTTTTTATGTTGGTATGTATTTTGGATGTCAATCAAAATACAATTACTCGATATGGTTTTGAATATTACTCTATTTTTTTGGTACGTGTGAAGTTAAGTTTTTTTTTTCCGAATTCGGTTGAATTTTTGTTGGTTTTAAGTTATTAATTATTATATGATGTTGTGCTTTTTTTATACTAAATTAAATTTCTTTCGATTTTAGGTTTATTGGAAATATGTGATATTTAAACATATGTGGTATCTCATATATTTGATTTAAATAACTTACATAAACGGAAAAGAAAATCCTCGTTTCCCCGATGGGGATCCCCGTTGCCCGTTGGGGATGGGGATGGGGATGGGGATGTGATCATATTCCCCGGCGGGGACGGGGATGGGGACGGGGATGAAGATGAGGGATTGGGGACGGGGATGGGGATTGAGGTCCCCGCCCCATTTCCATGCCTACATCCAAATTATCTGTTCTGTCATCAGAAATTCTAAAAGAACAGATGGCTAGATCTGATTTGAAACAGAAGTTTGACACACTTACTTCTGAAAGAAACATTTTATCTAAAAAGATAAAAGACTTGGAAGCTGCAAACGTCAATTTATCAGAAAAGATTTCAGCTGATGTGATTAATCAATCACCTGTTGATCTCTCAACAGAATCAGTCTGTTCTTTCAAAACAGCTTCAAGTTCAATTCATGACAAAAATGTTTTGAAAAACAAAAGTGTTAAACCAATCATTGTCAAATCAAGTCAGATCAGACCATCAAATCTATTTTATGATAAATTTGTTGATGGATCAGCAAGCTATTATGTAAAATCTCTTGGAAAGTCTTCTCAGAAAAGTCAGATGGTCTGGAGAGTGAAGAGTTCTTCAGATGAAAAGAAAATGAAAAACAAAGCATTCAAATCCACAACAAATGCCAAAAAGAACATTGCGCATAAAGGTAAATCTTTTGGTAATCCTGATATATATTACTCGACTAATCATCTGATCAGGATTGCTCAAAGGAAGATCTGTTGTTCTTACTGTGGAGAGAATTACTTCGTTCAAAGAGAAACTGCTCACAACTGGTACGGTTCTTATAGAATAACTTCTCAGAATTATGGTTTTAAAAGATATACATCTAATGAGAAGTGGATTCCTAAATCTAACATACCATGACCCAAATACCAGTGGGTACCAAAACCTGTTAAATCTGTTTTGCAGGTACCACCGGTCTAGGGGGAGCAGGAACGATGGTTTTTGAACACAGCAGTTCAAAACCCGTACTTCAAAGTACAAGTGTTTGACTTCTAGACAAAACAGTCTAGGACTCGTACTTCAAAGTTCAAAGACTGTGGCTTCTGATCACATGACAGATCAGGACCCATTCTTCAATGTTCAGACATGGATATTATGCTAATATCCAGGGGGAGCTTATCTGACCTAAATCATTCTATAATGATTTGAGGGGGAGCATAAATGTAAGTATTTTCTGATCTAGATCTCTGATTGTTTGAAAGACGAACAACTTTCAAGCATGAAAAACGTATTCTTAAATGTTCAAACCACTTCTCTATTCTCAAAAGATTTCATGAATTAAGAAGTGTGATTTCAAATGTTTTTTTCATTACTGAGCGTTAATGTTTAACTGGCCGTGTGTTTCCAAAGATTAATACTTGTGTATTATCGTTTCATATACTGTCAAGTATTCATACACACCGGTTCAGTACTTCATTTGAATCAGTTATTACCATGTCTCTAAAACGAAACAACTTTTCGATGGTAATACCCCCGTTTGTAAATCACTGTTGTTGAGCAAAAATCATCATTTCAACTTGAGCGTTCATTGCTAAATTGTTTATATTTGTTCATATAAACAAAATATCTATTTCTTTGATACCCTAACCATTTTATTTGATCTGATTGATACATTGTCAGATTCTCAAAACAATTCTCTTGATTTCATTTCATTCATTCAATATCCTTGTTTTGAGAGATCTTTAAAGTTCAATTGCTCAAATTTCATTCATATTTTTAAAATGAGCATACATTCTGACACTGTTATCATTTTTGTGCTTATCTGTTCAAGCTAAACTGTTGAACAACCATTCTTTTTAGGACTTACATGGGATTCATGTGTGAGCTTAAACAGAACTTCCATGGATTCACGCAAACCAGTGTTTCCTACCTAGGAAGTTATCCTTGAGTGAATGAGGGGTAAGGGGTAAAAATCAAAGAGTGGGGGAGATAACTCATCCGGTTGAGTTTTTCTCATTGTGTGGAGTGGTAAAATGTAAATGAGAGTTTGGTTAGAAGTGAGCTTTACTGTTAAAAAGAAAGAGGGTGTGAGAACAGAGTTAAAAGAATATCAAAACTCTGCACCAACCACTTTCTGAGTCGGGCAGCCACAAAATCTGATTGGTTCACATTCTTTGGTGACCATCATTGAAACAGGCAGTGAGCCCATGCCAACTCTTGCAATTACCCCACCAGCCACTCGTTTCTTTCTTAACAAATAAATGTTTCATTTTCTTTGGGGATGCAGCATATATGCTATCTAATCTTCACTCAGAAGATTTAGATATTGAAAAAGAAGGAAAGTTGCCCCACCTTCGCACCTCTTTCATGCACATTGAGTCCGTGTAATATCTGTTGCTGTCTCAACAGTTTACACATTTTGAACCTTATGAAACACAATCATTGTGCTAAATTCTTTCATACACAAGCACGAGCACACAAAAAATTTGTTTTTCTGTCAGAACATTCATAGATAAACCTTGTGTTTTTCAATGATTGAATGGAAGTCCTGGGGAGTCATCGTCAAACCAGCTCCTTAAATTGTATATTCGTTGTACACAGTAACTTTGTGTTACTGACAGGCACTTCTAACTGTTTCATTTGTTGAATCAGGGTTACAACGTTCATTATATCTGCATTTGAAAAGATTCAGGTATATACAGTTCATGATTCAATGCAGATCAAAAGGAGGAGAATGTATTTTCAAGGGGGAGAATCAAAGATTATGTTGAAATTGAAGATGTTTTGATGATTATGAAGACCTCACAATCATCAAAAAGGGGGAGAAATATACAAAGATCAATTTCAAAAGTTATGAAGAAAGTTCAAAGACTTCAAAGAAGTTCAGAGTTTCTAAAGTCAAGACATGTGGAGAATTTCTGAATTTTCACATTAGATGAAAAGGAATAATTCTGAGATTATTCAAAGTCAAATTCTGAAGATGATTTGAGAAATATTGTTCTTCCAAAGATGGTCAAGAGATCAAAGAGATGAAGATACAAATTTTCAAAGATTTCAAAGAAGTTTCAAAGAAGTTTTTCAAAGATTTCAAAGTGTTCAAGACTTGTTGACTTTCCAAAGCTACAAAGAATTAAAGACTTTTCAAGATTCTTCAAAGACTAAAAGAATGAAGATTGTTAGAGTCTCAAAGTTCAAGACTATCAGAGACAAAAGTTGAAGAATCAAGCGCTGAAGACTTGTGTCAAATTTTTATTAAATCTTGAATACAAAGGGGGAGAATGTTAGTGTATTATTGTATCCAAGATTTAATAGGAAAAGTCAATTCAAGTAAAGTCAACAAAGTCAATGTCTGTATTAGTCAATATGAGATTACTTAGTCATTAAGCTT